>JAUDYJ010000012.1:5850800-6565800 GCA_030761175.1 Masticophis lateralis | reverse complement strand
ACACACGTTTCCACATTCTACTCCGCACCATGTTAAAAAAATAAATGGCCCACTTCTTGACAGTCATGCAACAGATGAGAAATTCTAGCTGCTGTCATTTCACAGAGCATCAACTAGTCAATATACTTCCTAGGCAAAGTCATGGATGAGCTTAACCCTTCCCTATTCACAGTGTGACTCTCTACAGCAAGGGTCTCCAACCTTGGCAACTTTAAGACTTGTAGACTTCAACTCCCAGAATTCCTCCACCAGCAAAGCAAAGCTGGCTGAGGAACTCTGGGAATTGAAGTCCACAAGTCTGAAAGTTGCCAACGTTGGAGACCCCTGCTCTGCAGCAAATATGTTAACACTGAAGATGTTCATATGAGCAAGACATTACAGGTAGTCCTCGACTTACGACCACAACGGATTCCAAAATTTCTGTTGTTAATTGAGAACTTTGTTGAGTTTTGCCTCGTTTTATGATTTTTCCCGCCACCGTTAAGTGAATCACTGCAGTTGGTTAGTAACCCAGTTGTTAAGTGAATCTGGCTTCCCCATTGGCTTTGCTTGTCAGAAGGTCACAAAAAAGGGGATCTCGTAACCTTGGGACACAGCAAAGGACATAAGCATGAACCAGTTGCTAAGCATTTGGATTTTGATCACGCGACCATGGGGACGCTGCAGAGGTTGTAAGCTTGAAAAACGGTCCTCAGTCACTTTTTCCAGTGCCGTTGTAACTTTGAACGGTCACTAAATGAACTGTTGTAAATCAAGGACTATCTGGACTGCTATCACTTCATGAGACTCAAATCATAATGTTTAGGTGTTTACTCTAATTAACGTATTTTAAAATGAGGCCTTGATCTGTGTAAGTGTACCTCTTAAGATGTGCTTGCACATATTCGCAAACCCAAGGATATTTGTTCCAAAGAATTACGGTGAAAGAGGAGACAGTACATCCGGGCTGATTTTTTGAAATTGCAGATTTTGGTCTGCTCAGCATATATGAATAAACATTTCCCATGAAATGCCCTGTAAAGCAAGATTATTTCTTCATAAATAAAATGCTGCCTCTCATCAAGTCAGCTCTGCCCATGTTCATCATACTTTCCTTGGAATAAACCGCATAGTTAGACAAATTTTTATCAACCAAAATGCCAGGGTTGGTCTGCATGGCTTTCTTTAATGAATAGAAAGGGTGGTTTTTTTTTCCTTTAAAAAGAAATTATAACTTCAACTTATCAGTCTATCAACACACTGCATTTACATTTGTTAAACTGTGTTTGCACCTTATTTCTCTAACTGCCTGTCTCTATCCTTCCTGCTGTTGCAATTTTATATAGCAGGCTATATAACTCTCTCAGGCTATGATGCTAAAATGTGGCTCTGCACCCAAGTCCGAGATTACTAAGCCTTTGTTAGTTTTTTGTTGGTTTGGGGTATATTTGGTTGTTTAGTCTTCCAGATGTGCATGTTTTGTATTTGGTCTGTTCTGGGTACAGCTGTCCAAAGCTCTTTGGGAGGTAGATGGTCTCAAAACATTATCATCATCATCATCATTACCTGGAGACAGAGGAATAGAAGGGAAAGAACTGGAGAAACCTAGACAAAAGCATCTTTGTCTACAACTGTCCTGCTTTCCTCTTAATCATTAATATTTCGCTGATTTCTGACATTTTCCATCTCCCAAATCTGATCTTACATCTTAAGCACGTGTGCAACTTCCGCTGAAACAAATAGGCCACGCTGGTCAGCTGAGCTAAAACATCTGGTTAAAGAAATAAATGCCTAAAGCTTTGAATGCTTTTATCCATTGCACCGTTGTAGCGATGCTCTAAATTACAGACCATCAGAAATCTTAGTTTATTAAGGTTTCCATGTAAATGTCCTTAGGCCAGGGCCTGTAAGATTTGGATGCTTCTAGGCTACAGAAATATCGATCCCGCCTCATTCACAACCATTTTCTTACTGCTTCTTTCATCTGCATAGCACCAGCCACTATCCCCATTAAAAAATCCATTAAGGAAAAAAGTTAGTTGCACAATGTCGCTTAACCAGTGAATTAACAGGCATCTGAAAATATCCTTTGAAATAGAATATATGATGGCATATACCAGTACTTCTTAACACAACTAATCTACATGGGTTATCAAAGAAGGCATCTATACCACACCCCCATGTACTTGGGTGCAAACCTCACTGACTTCTGATTAGAGACTGATTCAATTGACAAACTGGGCATGGCTTGTCTAGGGAAGAAAAGGACCAGAGGAGACACGATAGCAGTGTTGCAATATTTGAGGGGCTGCCACAGAGAGGAGGGGATCAAGCTATTTTACAAAGCACCTGAAGGCCAGACAAGAAATAATGAATGGAAATTGAACAAGGAGAGGTTCAACCTGGAAAGAAGGAGAAATTTTCTGACAGTGAGAACGATCAACCCATGGAACAGAAGTTGCCTTCAGAAGTTGTGGGAGCTTCATCACTGGAAGCTTTCCAGAAGAGACTGGACTGCCATCTGTCAGAAATGGTGTAGGGTCTCCTGCTTGGGTGGGTGGGTTGGACTAGATGACCTACAAGGTCCCTTCCAACTCTATTAATCTAATCTAATCGCTAAATGGCTTGCCTTATTTTCAAAATAAAACCACCCTATTCCACTTCCCACAGATCAGCACCATCTGTCACTTAGTGAAAGCCAATGTCACAAGTAGAGAGATTTTGTTGCCTTGCCACAGTAGTTAGGGGATTTTTCACTTGATGTGGTTCCTGTTTTTTATGTTGAACTGCATTAGTTCCAATTTATGTACTCAAAGAACAAAAGCTTGGCTGGCTAATGAATGGAGTCAATTCAAGCTAAAAGACTGCAACATCGCTGCAAATGAAGTGATTGGAAAATTTATTAGGTTGCACATCCTTCAGGACCTGTGAATTGAGTTAACCTAACTTTTCAAAATGAGCCAGTTTAGTGTAGTAGACAAAGGCACCAGATAAGAAACTGGGCAAAATGCGAGTTGTAAACTTGTAGGCGCAAAGTCAACTGTGATAAATATGAGCACGAAACAACTGGATGCCTTTGGGCCAGTCACTCCCTCCTAGCTCTAGGAAGAAGGCAATGACAAGCCATTTCCAGAAATGTTGCCAAAAAAACCTCATCGACTTGTCCAGGCAGTTTACCAGGAGTCAAGACTGACTCAAAGGCACCTCCCCAGAAAAATCCTTTTCAAAAGGCGCAAAGGAACAAGTAAAATGAAAAGAAAGTGATTTGATGTACACTAGTTAACTAAATTATAATATGCTAATCCAAAATTAATTAATGTAACGCATGTCCCTAAAGAAAAAACAAATTGCCATTTCTACATTACCATTTGTTTAGGCTTTGCAATTCTCTAAACAGCAGAAAAGCAAAAATACTAACAGAAGAGTTTAAGAAAAAATTGAGACTCTAGAGAAGAACACAGCATCTTAAGTTACAGAACCCTGGGCCATCGCTAAATCCACCTCTTGAAAAGTTAACTGTTCATGTATTTTAATTTCTCATACTGTATGAATAAAAGAAACAGTCATAGCTGCCACTGACCGCCACAGCTGCCATCTTAACGTTTTTTGTAGCATCTTACAGACCAAGTACTTTTCTTATTCCAACAAACAGATCTACATCTTCAACAATATGTAACAAGAGAAAGAATTGCCTCCAGAAATAAAGAATGGGGAGTTCCAAAACAAAAAAAAAAAAGGAAATAAGCAGGTTTTACCTGCTTAAATAATTTCTGTTTTTAAGATTTGCCTAGATTATAACAGCAAGCAAGCAATTATAGCACGAAGTCAAAACCTTGTAGTTGTGAAATATTTTTTTATCGGTAGTAACATCAATCTCTTATTCATCATTCCCAGACACAGATTATCACTAGTTTTACAGTCTTAAGAAACTAAAATTCCTACTTCTACTACCAAGGACAACAAAATTGATTGCTGAACAGAATAAACAAAGATTACAATGACATTGCAATTAGGCCAAAATTACATATATCTCTCCATCCAGCCTGGCTATTCAGAGAACCCAAAAGTTTCATTTCCCTGTGGCTTTCACCAGGCAGGCTTTCTCTACAACAAGCCCCCACTTTATAGTTTTCATAGTTTTAGATATTTTCATTTCAGCAATATTTGGAGCTCCCAACTTGCTACAATTCCATAAACAACTGAGTGCCGATTGAACACAGTATTGGTGCCAGGTGACTGACAATGCATGCCTGTTTTAGGTGCTATTTTTGCTTTTCTTTTGTGGTTAAATTTGGGTTTTTCTATTAAATTGGATGCAGTTCTTTAATGTCAGTTTTTTCTTTTCATTAAACGTTGCACAGTACACCACCCAGAGTCCTTAGGGACCAGGCCGCGTTATAAGTACTGGAAATAAACAAACACAATTAAATCAAACATGATTCACGCTTATATAGCAGAATAGAAAGACGGGTAGTTCAAAGAAGCCTTATTATAATCAAAAGACAGTTTTCCATCCATGGGCTGATGAAGCAAATTTTATTCCTCCTAGAGCTGCCATCATAATAATAATAATAATAAAAAAACTAGTTTTCCCATTGCACAGAATGATGCTTTTTAAAATCTTTCTAGGGCAGCGACTTCAAATTCCCAACCGCTCCTGATGGGGGTGGGTAGGGATGGAGGGAGAGGAATCTTGAGGAAGGGCCTGCCAAAACTGCAAAATGCAGGTGCGAAAGTCCTTAAATAAGTTTAAAAGATATATATATATATATATATATATATATATATATATATATATATATATATGTATGTATATATATCTTTTATATATGCATATATGCATATATATATATATGCATACATATATATATATATATCTTTTATATATGCATATATCCATATATATATATGCATATATATATATATATATATATATATATATATATATATATATATATATATATATATGCATATATATATGCATATATATATGCATATATATATATAAAGGATGCTCCAACCGCCTTTTCCCTTGCATTCGGATATGCAGAGAGAGAGAGAGAGAGAGATGGATAATGATGGAGGCAAAATAAATGGAGGACAGAGGCAGTTAAGATGCAGGCGGAAAGATGCTACTGCTGGAACAAGGGGGGGGGGGGGGACCAAGTTGCCATGTCGTCCTGCTTTGCGTTTTATGTGGGGGGGGGGGATATGCAAGCCAAAATTGGGCACCCCACGGAAGAAAAAAGAGCCAGGAACGCACATATAAAAATATATGTATTATTTAATGAGCTCCTTAAAGGAGACCATGCCGCATGCAAGCAAGGATGGAGAGAATGGAGGGGAGGGGGGGGGGCTCCCTCCTTAGGGCCAAGAAGACTCCTTTCCTTCCACCCCCCCCCGCCCCACAAAGAACCCCCCCCCCAGACAAAGAAAAAAAGGAAGAGGGGAGCCAGCCGCCGCCTCTGTGGGGGCGCTCTCCTCCCCCCCCTCCCCACCACGGCGTTGCCAGGCAACCTCCAACGGCCACTCGGCCAGGCCTAGTTTCCTCCCGCCGCGCGCGCGCCCTCACCTTCGTGTAGAGCTCGGAGGCCGCCATGGCGGTGGTGGTGGAGGAGCAGCAGCAGCCGCCTCCTCCTCCTCCTCCTCCACTGCCGCCGCCGCCGCCGTCTTCCCCAACCCGAGGCCGGCGGCGAGGTCGGTCAGGCGGGCCTCGGGGCCGGCTGGAGGAGCCGAAGGCGGGGCGGACGCGAGGGAGGGAGAGAGAGAGGCGGTCGGTCGGTCGGTTGGGCGGCTTACTGGCTCCCCTCGGCGGGCATCGCTACCTGAGATGCGCCGAGAGAGAAGGATGAGGAGATGCGGGCGGCCCCTCCGCCTCGTCAGGCATGCTGGGTACCGGCGGAGGCGCCCGAGCGTGCGCGCCGCCGTCCCACCCCCGGCGGATGGAGAGACCCTCTTTTTTCCCCCCTTTTCTCCGGGTAGAGGCAGAGGGTGGTCGCGGGGGAACGGTGGGGAGGAGGAGGAAGGGGGTCAGGGAAGCCTCCCTCGTTCGTTTGGGGGGTGTGTGGGGGGGGGGCTGCAGAAGCGACCCCCACCCCTCTTAAAATGGGAACCTTTCATGAGAAAGGAGGCATTCAAAAAAAATTTTGTTTGGAGGGAAGAGCAACCAAGATGATTAGGGGAGTGGAGGCTAAAATATATAAAATATATAACGGTTGCAGGAACTGGGTATGTCTAGTTTCATGAAAAGAAGGATTGGGAGAGACATGATAACAGTCTTCCAATGTCTCAGGGGTTGCCCCAAAGAAGAGGGAGTCAAGCTGTTCTCCAAAGCACCTGAGGGCAGGACAAGAAGCAATGGGTGGAAATCTTCCTCCTCCTCACCTTCCTCTTCGTCTTCCTCCTCCTCCCTCCCCCTTCTCTTCTTCCTCCTTTTCCTCCGCTTTCCCTCCCCCCTCGTCCTCTTTCTCCTTCTCTTCTTTCTCCTCCTCCTCCTCCTTTCTCCTTCTCCTCTTAGAGGACTGGAGGCTAAGACATACGAAAAATGGTTGCTGGAATTGGGTTTGTCCAGTTTGATGAAAAGAAGGACTAGGGGAGACATGAGAGCAGTCTTCCAATATCTCAGGGGCTGCCCGAAAGAAGAGGGAGTCAAGCTATTCTCCAAAGCACCTGAAGGCAGGACAAGAAGCAATGGGTGGAAACTCACCAAGGAGAGAAGCAACCTAGAACTAAGGAGAAATTTCCTGACAGTTAGAACAATTAATCAGTGGAACAACTTGCCCCCAGAAGTTGTGAATGCTCCAACACTGGAAGTTTTTAAGATGATGTTGGATAACCCTTTGTCTGAACTGGTGTAGGGTTTCCTGCCTAAGCAGGGGGTTGGACTAGAAGACCTCCAAGATCCCTTCCAACTCTGTTATTCTCTAAACCAGTGGTTCTCAACCTTCCTAATGCCGTGACTGTTGAATACAGTTCCTCATGTTGTGGTGACCCCCAACCGTAAAATACTCGGGGTGTATGTGATGGGGTTAGCGTGATGATGTGTTTTCCGATGTGACCCCTGGGAAAGGGTCGTTTGACCCCCAGAGGGGTCGCGACACACAGGTTGAGAACCACTACTCTAAGCCTAAATCAATTAACCAGTGGAAGAACTTGTGAGTGCTCCAACACTGGAAGTGTTTAAGAAGAGATTGGATAACCATTTGTCTGAAATGGTGTAGGGTTTCCTGCCTGAGCAGGGGGTTGGACTAGAAGACCTCCAAGGTCCCTTCCAATTCTGTAATTCTATTCAATTCCTCAAGAATGAAAAGAAGTCTTCCATCTGACCCAGTGAGACAGCCTGCGAGCCTTCCTTCCTGCCCCGTGTCCTTAATACAGGTAGTTCTCGAGTTACAACTGTTTATTTAGTGACCGTTCAGTTACAACGGCACTGGAAAAAGTGACTTGGGACTATTTCTTCAGAGTTATGACCTTGGTAGCATTCCCAGGATCATGTGATCAAAATTCAGGTGCTTGGCAACTGGTTCGTATTTATGACCGTTGCTGTGTCCCAAGATCACGGGATCCCCTTTTTTTGCGACCTCCTGACAAGCAAAGCCAATGGGGAAGCCAGATTCGCTTAACAACCGGGTTACTAACTCACCAACTGCAGTGATTCATTTAACAACGGTGGCAAGAAAGGTCGTAACATGAGGCAGAACTCACTTAACAAGTGTCTCGCATATCAACGGAAATGTTGGCCTCCATTGTGGTTGTAAGTCGAGGACTACCTGTATGTGGGGGGGGGTAGGGGAGACGTTGAGGATAGATTAAACTGAGTCACGAATAATGGTAAATTGAGGACTACTTGAAAAACCTGATTTAGACATTATATTATAATGGCTCTGTGTTGGGATGGTTCCTCCATCATCCTAAACCAGGGATTCCTCCAGTCTTCAGCTCATTAACCCATGAAAATATTCAGCAGGATCAAGCCATCATGAAATAAGCCATAGACATACCTATGAACCCATCTTACTGTTGCTGTCTGGGTTAAGTAGTCTCCAAGTAGCCATCAAACTCAACCCTACTTTTTAAGATCAGTCATGGATAAGTGCTGCCACCTGCTGCCAGTCCTTTTTTTTTTTTTTTTTTGGAACAATATCCTGAATAAACCAACCTCACAGGCTGGGTCTGTAATACTGTATAGCAGGGATCCTCAAATTATGGCCCGCAGGCCGAATATGGCCCGGCAAAGCCATCAGGAGCCTGGTGGAGCAGTGGACTGAACCGCTGTTAAATAGCACTTAGCTGCCAGCTGCCTGCAATTACTGCAAGTTCGAATCTCACCAGGCTCAAGGTTGACTCAGCCTTCCATCCTTCCGAGGTAGGTAAAATGAGGACCTGGATTGTGGGGGCAATAAGCTGACGTATAAAAAAGAACACCACTTGGGCGGGGGGGGGGGACAAAAGCCCTACTAAGCAGGTATATACAAAAGTATGAAGGCTCAAAATTAGTTTTTTTATATATTTGTTATATTTGTAATATTTGTTAGACTGCTATGAGTTCTTATAAATGATTTATGGTTACTATATATTTGAATTAGGGGGGTAAAAGATGTTAGAAGTTTAGATTAATATTTTTATTACTTAAGCTTAAATTTGTTATATTTTTAGCTGGATCTCACCCATTTTTTGTTGTTCGATGTTGATTGATATATATGATTGGTTAATAAAGGAAGTCAGGGGGGGAAGGGGGAGGGATAGGGGGGAAAGGGAGAGGGTGGTAGCTGGGTGGGGAGAGTGGGGGGGGGAAGGGGTATGAAAATTGTATTGTAAAACTTTTTCAATAAAAAAAAAAGTATGAAGGCTATTGCTTAACGCATTGTAAGCCACCTGAGTCTCCGGAGAAGGGCGGCATATAAATTGAGCCAATTAATTAAATAATCTGGCCCACGCAGGACCACGAGGCTGCCCAGCCCACATCACCCCACCTACCCGCTGGCTCCCACCAATCTTCTGGGGGCTGAGCCTCGAAAGAGAGAGGGAGGAGAGCGAGCGATGCACACACACACACACAAACAGAAGTCCCTCTCTCTCTCACACACACACACACTCCAAGGCAGCCACATCCCTTCACTAACCTGCTTTCCATCCCCAGGAGCATAACAAAGTTTAATTTGCATGTATTGTTTAATGGACTGCTAAATAAGCCATGCCCACCCAGTCACATGACCACCTACCTACGCCCACCCAGTCATATGACCTACCCACGCCCACCCAGCTGGTCCGGGCCCCCAACAGTTTGAGGGACCGTGAATTGACCCCGTTTAAAAAGTTTGAGGACCCGTGCTGTATAGCAAGCCAAGCACGAGTGGTTATGTTATCTACACATGGCCAATTTGTGCTCAACAAGAGATTGATCTTCCACTAATCTTAATCCAACAAAGTCCACCTGTTAGGTTTCTTCATGAAGCCCACAAAATAAATTGCAAGACCAGACAACCTTTGACCCACTGAGTCATCCTTTTGAGAGAAAATAAGTCTGATGTGACCACTTCCTGATGTTTGGTGTTATTTGTTGACTATATAACATCCTCCCACTTTCCATGAGGCATAATTAAGCTGTTGGGTTTTTTTTTTTACTCTGATGTTGGATGGTGTCATCTCAAAAGTGTATCGTGACTGTGAGACACTGCAGTGGCCAGAAGTTTGCAAATAAAACTGGTGTGAATATTGTGTAGATTCCATTAGGAGCGATGGCTTTTGGATGTTTTTCTGCATCGTTTAAACTAGAGGATTTGAGGTACCTTGATTCAGAAATTGTGGTATTAATACACCAAGAATGGAAGCCACTTCTGACATTCTGCAGGCTTCCCCATTTATTTATTTATTTATTGAATTTGTCAAACAAAAACGAGAACAAGAATACGAGAAAAGACAATGACAATAGGCACGTTAGTGCATTTATGCACACACCCCTCTACTGACCACTGACTTTGCTTGCGGGAAAGCTAGCAGGGGGCATCAGAAATAATCACATGACCAAGGGGATGCTGCAACCACCAAAATTTAGCACATAAAAGTGGTGTGAACATTGTGGAAATTTCAATTCCACAGGCATAACCAGCCCCAATTTTAATGCGTTCTTTAAATTGGCAGATTTGAGGTACACGGATTCAAAAAAAATTCTGGTACAACCAACCATTTGGGCCAACTGGAGAGTAAAAACAGGAGAATTTTAGTAGCGTAATATAGATTAGGCCAAAAAATAAGACAAGTTTACAAAGAGATTAACCAGGTGACTGGATTCTTAGTAGAAACGTGATAGCTACAGTGCTCTCCCTTACAGTGTAATATTTTCATACTAAAGCTAATGACATTGGCCCTCTTCCCACACATTTCCAAAAATTCTGAAGCTCTCATAAAAGTTTAGTAAGGTCTATCAAACCCCAATTTGTAAAAGTTGGTTTACATTCAACTTGGCCATCTTATCAACCAGAATAGATCCTATTCGTCTGGTTGTAAATAGAAGATATTTCTATTCAAATAATCAAAAGAGCTAAGGTTAGCTATGCAGGTGGAATTCAGCTTCTTCAGTTTACCAAAATTTGAAGTACGTCAGATACCAATGTGTTATTGTATCTACAAAGAGGGTATATTGCAGATAAAAACATGGACCTGCAATTTTGTACCAGAAAGTATCAGAGGAAGTCGGAACATTAAAGAGTTTACATAGTTCCTGCCCCTTCAGGGATTTGTCTGAAGAATCCTTTCTGATGATTCTCGGATTAATTTTCAGAATCATTTTTCATAAATGAATTGCATAGAAACAAGCCTATTAGTGTATTAAAATCAAATCATAACATTTAATACAATTTTTAGAAAAATAAGAACTGAGGTATATAGAGTTACAGTCAAGAACATTATAGGTTTAATATTGAATACATACTAGAAAACAAGCTTTTTCCTTAATACAAAATTAATTCCATGGAAACCAATGCTTTTAGTCAGAATTAAGGGATTCAAGGCAGTTATTGTGGGTGGGTATGGGGGAAGGTGTATCAGTAAAACACCAGACAAAAGTTTCTACAGAGCAGTGAAAACTAATTGTATTTATTATGCATATTATACAGATTGAAAACTGTAGGGAGCAACTGAAATCCTCATTGCCTCGGGTTATGGAATGCATCAAAGAACTTATCAGAGCAGGCAATTCTTAACGCGGCCTCTGCATACACATGTTCACACACAGATTCTTGCGACAATGGGAAAAGTCGGTGGATGGAGCAGAAACAGGGAAAATTTTATCACTTGACACACTGTTACTGAGCTACTGGGGAGGAGCTGGGAGCCTACCATTTATTTTGGGTACAGACATCCTTGAGCATTACTAATCACTGCATAAAGCAGATTGTTAGGCTGTAGTGCAGATCTCTGAAAAAGGTATCAAATGGTAAAACTCATATACAGTATATACACACACGTAACAGCTTTATCTTGTTGAAATAAGCTGCAGCTTAAGACGTCCATTCTCTCTTCTGAGAAATTATTACTGATCAAACTATTTGCATCCTTAATAGAAGACCAACCTATCTTCAGGTGCTGAGGTTTTTTAGAGACAGATTCATTATCAAAGCCGACTGGTACTGAAATAGCTATTTTTACAATCGTTCAGCTTGTGTTTTTTTGTATCCCTAACATTTGTTCAGTCTTATCAATACAAAAATATAAGCATTGTAAGCAGGAGAGTGGAATGTTTAGATTGACATAGTTTATATACCTCCTTATCCACCAAACCAATTCACCTTATTATAATCTGCAGCAATCTGTTAGGAAGTCATTTTAAGCTACTCAACAAGGTCGGCCTCTTATAAAAAAGAAACTGAATGTTTGTTAGAACAGCTTCCATTAAACATTACATGTTCTCAAATCAGAAACTAGGTTCTCAGTTCTATCCCTGACGAAGAATCTTTCCTTCACTGATTTTACTGTTCACAATGTTCAAATTTTAATACAACTGGAACATAAAATTGAAGCAGATTGTAGCCGGAAAAGATCTCATGTCATTATTACTCAGACAAAAGAAAAAATATAGCTTTAGGGGAGAAGTGACAATATAGCCCTCCCAAATAAACCAAAAATTATAAATTATTCAATTCTGTCATCCGTGCCGCTAACAGTGATTTGGATCAGTATAAAGTAACCTTTTAAAATCTGAGATGTAGCAAGGCTATGCCCAATACCTTGGAAAATGTTAATTTACTCTTTACTTTATATGAATGTTGAATTTATTTATAAAAGCAGCACAGCAGAAATTTATTACTTTCAGAGACTACCTTGGGAAAAATCAGCTTCTATTGCCTAAAGTCAAATCTCTCAAACTATACAGAAAATCTTTCAGAATGAGAATGTCAAGTAAATCTGAGATTTTAAGACAGACAAATAGTATTTTTTGTTGTTAATTTTTATATGTGTATAGGTAGCCAATTATATCCAAGATACGATTGCTTTTAATATTTATAATATACAATGACAAAGCACTCTTATCTTACAAGACATCATAATTTTAGAACATATGAAATCTAACCAATACCATCTTTACTTCTTAATCTAAAAAGAGTTTGTATTCTTTTTAAACTACTCCTAAAATAGCAGGTGCTGTTTTTAGAATGTTGGAGGCCTCTAGTAGCAGCACAGAAGTATCCATAATTTTATGATTTAAACTTCTTGCATTTAATTTTAAAAAGAGATTTCAAGTGTGCTGAAGAAATACAGTAGTGCTGGAAGTCCCTATATAGGGTGATTTAAAAGTAGCTTAATGTGTTTTAAGTTAAGTCCCTTGAAATAAATAAAACCTCATTGTTTCAGATAAACTGTTTTGTATATATAGAGGAAATATTTATACTGAACATTGTATCAATTAATGGGAAAATACATTGGTAAAGCTGATTTACCCATAGTGCTTCAAAAGTTTCCAGATTTTAAGCATACAAGTTATTACTTTTCACCAAGGAGGTTTTGATTCAAATAAGTATTATGGTTTTCCAAGAGACAGAATTTGTGCTTGCAGTTGGCACATTTTTAAAAGTGTAAAGTTAATGTATTTGCAAAAATTGTGCAAAACTATCTTATTTACAGACATGGCACAAAAGTGAATGCAGTCAATGCACATGCACACTTCATCCACTTTAAAAAATGTGTTCTATGCTACAGGACCCAAAAGAATACCAGCTTCAACAGACAGTTGTCAATAAGCACAAAGTTTACAAGAATTACACCAAAATGAGCAAATATTGCTCAAGTAAAAAAATCTATTGTTAAAGCTGAAGTAGGTTTAAGGCCATTCAAGTTCAAGAGTAAATACACAAATTTAGTGAAAGCCCCATTGTTTTTAATACATGCTTTACCTTCTAGCAACTTACTGTCTAAAACCTCTACTTTTCAAAACCAAAACACAAGGGGAAAAAAGGAACTTGTATTTGATACAAACATATTACACTGTAATTAAAGTGAACTAAGGAACGCCAAAACATTAAAAAATTTCAAACTTGCTTTGTCACTTGCTGGAACCAGCCCTACACTAGCAAACAGGTAATATGTACATTTTTCAAGTAGATTACATTGCTCTAAACAAAACATGTCCTTTAAAAAAAAAATCAGTGCATTGTTCTCAACTCGTCCAAGGACTATGCAATTCTTAATTGGACTCTTACAATAGCAGCACACGCTACCACTACCTGCCAAGCAGTCAGTCAATGACTTAGTGGAAACAAAAAAGTGAGGAAAAAAAACTTAAGGAAAGATTAAGGGAATAAGAAGTTTCATGCAGTTCTGCCAGCCTAGTCAGCCAGCCAGTTTGCTAGCAACAAGAGATGGTTTCCGTTGTGGAAGGTCCTGTGGTGTAGGAATGTGGTCACCTGTGACTTCAGTCTTATCAGGAGCCGCAGTAGGAAGCTGCTTGTTCTTCATCTTTGCTTTTGCCATATTGTAATCCCCAGAATCAAAATACTTTTGCTGCAAGATAAACGTTATCAAGTGAAATATAACAAAAAATATAATGTAGTTCCTCCAAGAATTACATACATGCTTCAGCATCTAGGCTAATTTAATTACGTTGATGCACATGCAGAATAAAAGGCATGTTGATCCTTATCTGGAAAAACTCACCAAATACAGATAAAATGTGTTAAGATGGAGAATCCTGGTTTTGTTATCATTTGATGGTCAGAAATGTTACAAATCCTGTTCATATTAATGAATAGGGTATTTAGCACTGCAATCACATGCCAATAACGCATTCATTATGAACAGAATGCATGAAGTATCTCAAAAGGGGATCTACAGCATTCATTTGTATCCTTGAAGATAAATTAAATGCATTGTTGGAATATTCTATATGCTATTATACTAGGATACAGGTTTTAATTTCATAGCAAACATAAATTAAAACATTTCCCTTTATTATGTAGATTAGTTTTATATCTTACTCCTTTCTGAAGTCTCTTCCTCAAAAAATCCGAGCCCCCAGGCTTTTGGCCCAGATGAGGATATCTTGCTTTCAACTTTGCTTCTTCAGCTTTCTCAGGACTAATCACCTTATCTTCCATTTCCTAAAAATACAAGAAACTGGCATTACACTGTTTTGTGATTTCACCATTCATATTGTGATATCCTAATAGTTTAAAAAATATATAATCCAATCCAACAATTACTTCATAATTGTTAATAGCTAAATAATGTAAGGGTTTTTTGCAAATTTACAGAAACATAAAAAGACCAAATGCACAACATATACTTTGAATATACTGTCAACTATAACTTTGCAATACTGTAGTAGGTGTAAGATGCTACCCACCCATGTGAACAAACCGTTAAGAGTATTACAAGATCCCTACTTACAAGGTTCCACTACAAGCCAACACAATCCAATCATTTTAATTTTTGTAAAGGTACTAAGGTCTATGGAGATTCTCAGTCATCCAGGTCATGGTTGTCCCAAAGGTGCTTTTTCAAGAGGTAACTGGACTTTCTGGTTTTTCTTTGAAGACATTTCTCATCCAAGAAGCTTCTTCAGCTTCAAAGAAAAACCAAAAAGTTCAGTTACCTCTTGAAAAAGCACCTGAGTCAAGGTATTAAGTTATTTTGTTCATGTTTATCCTATTTTTGATGCTTTCCGCTTTATGGTCTGAAACACGACCCAGGAGACTGGGACCAAGCAACGGTGGTATAAAGGCCTGGAGACAAAAACATATGAAGAAGGGTTGCAGGATTTGGGTATGGCTAGTCTAGAGAAAAAGAAAGACTAGGGAGAACATGATAGCAGTCTTCTAATATTGAAGAGGTTGCCACAAAGAGGAGGGGGGGAAATCAACTTATTTTCCAAAGAGGGCAGGACGGATGGAAACTAATCAAGGAGAGAAGCAACCTGGAAGCAAGGAGAAACTTGCAAACAGCGAGGACAAATCAAGGGAACAGCTTCCCTTCAGAGGTTGTGGGTGTTTCATCAGGGGAGGTTTTTAAGAAAAGACTGGACAGTGACTTATCTGAAATAGTACAGGTTTCTCCTGCTTGAGCCAGGGGGCTGGACTAGAAGACCTCCAAGGTCCCTTCCAGCTCTATTCCGAGGCCGAACGCAGTTCCCATCCTTAAGGCTATTAAACCCCGAACTCTGAGCCAAGACAAAGATCTGCCTAAACCCCAAGTTTCGGGGGATCGGACTGACGGCGGCCTACCTTGAATGGCAGAAGCCAGCGAGTCTCTCATCATCATCACTCCTTAATTTTTTTCTGGGGGGGGTGGGGGGCTGCGCATTAGAGCCCGATGACGTCAGAATCCCGCCTCGCCTGCTGCAATCAGACGCCCCCGGCGCCCGCAGCCACGGGGGGGGGGGTTCACGCTCACCTGGGTGGGGGAGTTATCCCGGGAAACCCCTCCCGCTCTCGGTGGGGGGGAGGAGCGGGGGGAGGAGAAAGGATCCAATTCGGAATTATTCCACCGTCGTGGAGAGACGCGGGGGGGGGGGGGGGGTAAATCCGCAGAGGTTTGTGTGTGTGTGTGTGTGTGTATCTCCCCTCCCACTTTCTCGCGGGGGCGTGAGAGGAAATAGTGCCTCGGGTGGGGGGGGGGTCTGCAGCCCCCACTGTGTGTGGGGGGGGGGGGTGGAGAGCCAGGAATGGCGTTTTTTTTTCCCCACACACGCACCCCGCCGGGTAGGCCTCTCTGGGCGGGAACCCCTCCCCCCTCACGTCCACCCCGCCGTGAAACGCTCGGCGGAGACCGGGGAGGCGGCCGTTCCTCCCTCGCCCGCCGGAAGTTTTCTCCTCCTGGTTTGCCGCCGCCGCTGCCGCCCGCTCCTCTTCTTGCCCCTCACCTTCTGCTCCTCTGCCGAAGCGGGCTCCAGGTTCTCCGCAGACATGGCGCCCAGACAACCGGGATGCCAGGAACCACCCCTCCCCGGGCGAGAAAGGCCGACCGCCTGGAAAGCGACGCTCCAACCACCGCCTGCGGCCGCTGGTATTCCCAACCCCCCTCACACACACACCGAGCCGCTCACAAGATGGCCGACGGCGAAGACGGCGAGCCGACCGGGCCAAACTTCCTCCTAAGAGCAAAATGAGCGAGCCGCACACCAAAGCGAGAGAGGCGCGGAGGGCGACTGGCTCCCTGCGCGAGCTTGGCTTGTTAGGCTGCGTGCGTCATCAGTCACGTCACTGGGAGTTGATCCTGAGGCATTCTGGGAGCTGAAGTTTCTGAAGGAGAGGCCTTATTTGTCCCACTGGAGATGTAGAGGAATATTGAAGGCTGTTAGTGGAACAGTGGAGAAGCTCCAGAGCGCTTTCTCATGAGCAGGGATGTATGGGATAAGCGTGGCTGAGCCATGTCTTTCTGCAATTTCAGAAAAACCTCGTTGGTGTAACAATGGGGTCTACCTCTGTATCCTTGGAAATGTTTGATTCTGAAAACTAAGGATTGAAACCATGGGAAATTTGCAAATGATAAATTGGATTGCTAACTGGCCTTGCTTTTAAATCAACCTAACATTATGTAATATTAAAGACCTTAAATGTTAAGGCAATTCTCACTCTGCTTACTCATCAGTTAGCTTTTTTTAAAATGACTGACTGAATTTGATGGGACAGCAAATTTCTAAGCCATCTTTCTAGTTTCAGTACCCAAAGGGACTTCAGACTCAACCTGAAGCATGTATTTTTTGTCTTTTTATAACTTTCCATTCTTGAGTGCCTAAAGTGGCTTAAGACACGTATTTCAAGGCACCAAATATTTGCCCTTCTGGGCAAATCTCTTAGATGCCTGGGGGGGGGGGAGTTAAGTTTAGATTTGCTTTATATTCAAATGATGCTAAGAAAACAAGTGTTTCAGTAATTATTTACGGTAATTACTCTAACCACTCCGTCTTAGTGTGGTTTCAAACAAGGTTTCAACAAAGACAAGTATCTTTCCCAGAGACTATTTTTTATTTTTCAGACCTGCAAAAGAATGTAGTTTGTTGGGGATCAAGTATTGAGATAAACACTTTGCTTAACCAAGTGTTTTTAGTTTTTTGCTTAACACTGTATTTTGGGATTAAGTAACAAAAGAGAAATATAAGCAATGTAAGAATAATGCTTCTCTTAATTCTAATTCTTTCAAATACTAACCACAAGAGAATACTCTGAAGCAGTGTTTTTCAACCTTGGCAACTTCAAGATGTATGGTGTTGATTACCATCTTTAAAGCGCTCCATGGCTTAGGACCTGGATACTTACAGGATCACCTTCTGCCACAGATAGTCCCCCACCAACCAACACGCTCTCACAGTGGGGGACTCCTCAGGGTGCCGTCGGTTAAACAACGTAGACTGGCGACTTCCAGGGAGAGAGCCTTCTCGGTGGGGGCACCCGCCCTCTGGAATGAACTGCCCCCGGGGATACGCATGATCCTCAACCTGCGTACCTTCCGCCATGCCCCTTAAGACCCTACTTTTCCAACAAGCTGGACTAGCGTGATCAGAATCCGGAATGGGTGTTTTAAATTCTTGGGTTTTAAATTTGGGGAGCCAAATTATTTAATTGGTTTTAATTGGTTTTAAATTTTGTATACCTGGTTATTTTAATGTGGCTGTGCACCACCCTGAGTCCTTCAGAAGGGCAGTACAGAAATTCAATAAAATAAATAAATAAATAAGACTCTGCTATTCCAACAGGCTGGCCTGGCTTAATAAGAATTTGGATGGGGTGTTTTAAATTTGTGGCTTTTTAACTGGGGTGGCCAATATATTTAATCTGTTTTAACTTGCTTTTAAATTTTGTATTTCCTATTGTTTTATTCTGGCTGTACACCGTCCTGAGTCCTTCGGGAGAAAGGCGGTATAAAAATTTAATAAATAATAATTCAAAATCCACCCCTCTTACAAGTTGTTAAGTTTGAGAAACACAGCTCTAAAGAGTATTCTTCCATTACAGTGGCTGTACTAACACATGGCATGGGCAGTTTTTTTTGCAATTATATACTGCAATGAAAGAATTAACTTTCTAGAACCAACCATGGAAGAAAAAAAAGGGAGGTGATCCACCGAGCACAAAGACTCTCAAAATAAAACCAGAATTCAAATATAGCTGTTTTCACATATATTTACAATATAAGTATGACTTTGTTTTCACAGTACATCTTAAAAAATAAAAAAGCCCTGTAGTCTGAGAAAGTCAGGCATGGGACAGCAGTGTAATGCCAAATGTGGGGTATCTATTAGGATAAAATGAGGAGGTTTGAGGAGAAACCTTTAAATAGGAAAGGAAATGCTAATTATGAATCAACTTAACCATGAGTAATCAAAACGTTTTTCTTTTGGTATGGTTTTGTGTTTATCATGGAAACTAAGCATGGAAAGAAATGAGCAATGGAAAAGAGTCACACGATCCTCCTTCTGCCCCCATATCCTTTGCATAGTATGATAATGTAATGGAAGTTCAAAATCTCATCTTTATTCTAAGCGAGTTAAGAGTCACTGAAAAACACATCACGCATTAAGTAAAGGTTCTGTATATATTTCAAGATTTCAATATTAATGTCAAAAATACGTAGTATGATTTTACATCGGATTTGTGCTACATTAGAACAGTAAAGACAAACATCACTTAAGTGAAAGGAACATTAAATATTAAATAGCCCAAAAATAAAAATAAAATAAGGTGTAAACACTAAACTAATTTGGGACTCTGCTATTGCAACACATCCAATGAAGTGGTTTAAAACGAGTATAAAAAAGGTTACGACTAAGTGTTTTCCAGTCTATTCAGAATACACAAAGCTCATTCTAAAAACTTTTCTGAACTGGTCCAAGAGATTTTGACTCCCATCTGACCATCCTTCTCACTACCTCCATGATTCAGGTTTTGCACAGGATATTTTATTGTTTTGTCTTGAATAATAATCTGGTCGTTGAGGAAATAGTTTCACGTTTGTGTTTTGCTAACACCGGGGTGAAAACTGAGGATTCATTGGAGATTCAGTGTAAGATTTGAGTTCATATGCAGCGCCACTGTCCACTTCCATAGATTTTCGGGAAAACAGAAGTCTTACATCTCTGTAGAGGTAGATCTTTCCAGACTTGGAACTCTGGAACCTGGGAAAGGAACAGGTAACTGATAAATAATCACATAACAACTGTCAATGTCTCACAAGAGTGAAGTCCTACATGAGCCTAAGAACAAATTTAACAAGCAATTACAACTTTGAAAATCTGTTATATTCAGGCAAAGCACCCTAGCATAACCATTAATGTTTATATTTCAAAATAGTGTCCCTTATTTTTTCTAAGCACCACTCTCTGTGTGTGACCTGTCTATAGCAATTTTGAAGAACTTTCAGTCCAGATGCAAGTATACGATAAATTAATGACTGGACATTTAGCTTATTTTACAGAAGCTGGTTTAGACATTCAAGCGATCCTGTGAGTCCACATGAAGTGCTGCATTATTGACCTCTTGGGTTTTGCAAGACAACTTTTATAAATAGTAAATGTCAGCTTTAGGCTGGTTCAAATGTTTTTGCTGACCATTTCCTAAGGTAAGTTCACCACGGCAGTGTGGCACATCTTAAATTAGCGTCTCCCAGGAGATTCAGCCATTAAATAGTTGACTGTACCAAGACTTATTTTCTTTTGGCGAGGATGTCTGTGATTTCAGCTGTTTAGTTTTACGTTTCAAATTAATTCAAATTGTTCGAATAAGGAGGAAAAGAAAATCTGTCGAAGCAAATGGATGCTGTCTATCTATATTTCAATTGATAGGTGAATGTAACAGCCTTCTCAATCATGAACTTGTTCCAAAAGATGCTCCATTCTACTTAAAATTAGGGGGTTCCTAAATTAGGTGGAATAGGGCTGGGTAATGTGTGCCTAGCAACACACACAGTCCCTAAGTTCCCTTAAAGGCCCCTTTTGTTTTATTTGTAATTTATTTATTTGTAAAATTTATTAATTTATCTTAACACAAGATCACTCTGGATGGTTTACAATCTTAACTCTAACCCAATCTTAATATTATAATGACAGGGAATAACAGAGTTGGAAGGGACCTTGGAGGTCTTCTAGTCCAACCCCCTGCTCAGGCAAGGAAACCCTATACCAGGGTTGGCAAACCTTTTAGACACTGAGTGCCCAAACTGTACACATGTGCATGGCCAAACTGAAAGGTGTGTGCATGTGCACGTACACAGGCATGCATGGGCATGTGCGAATGTGAGCATGCATGGGCATGTGCAGACATGCGTGGACATGCACATGTGTGGACATGCGCATGCACAGCAGAAACCCGAAGGCCAGCTGGCCGGGGGGAGGCAGGGCATCCCAACACCAGCAGTGTGGCAAGAGGTAAGATCTTTTTCTTTTGTGAGCTTCTGTTTTGTCGTTTGCAGGGAAACAGAAGCTCACGAAAGAAACACCACAGAGACCTGACCTGGAGCGATGGCGCATGTGCTAGCAGAGAGGGCTCTGTGTGCCACAGGTTCGCTATCACGGCCCTATACCATTTCACTAATCTTTGATCTTGACTGCTGACAAGTGACAGCACATTTCCTGCTTTTTGTGGAAAACCATTGTGCAAGTATATCACCGTGAAAAAGCAAAAAAAAAAAAAAAAACCCGAAAAACAAAACAAAAACCAACCCATCAAAAACCCCACCCTCTCCAAAGGTCATGCCAGATAGCATCTCACACCTTTGTTCCCTCAGCCACGTTCTCACCTCAGATGAATGAGGTAGCGTAATAGTCTCTCTTCAGTATGTCGAGTATTTTGTTGAAGGATGCTTTTTCTTGTTTCTCGTTTTACAGGGACAGAAAAAGTTCTTTGCCGCAGGAATGTCTGGTGATTGGCAGGCATCTCTCGTAAATCATAGACCACCACAAACATCTTCACCACAGTCTTGTTAGGATTAAATAAGGTCTGGAGGGGTGAAAAAAAGAATGGCCTTATTTGAGAATTCATTGAAATCGCTAAAGCAGATAAAAAGAATGAAATGAAATTATCATGGTGGTTTTACCATGGCTGTACACCACCCTGAGTCCATTGGGAGAAGGGTGGTATATAAATCTAATTTTAAAAAAATGTATTTAGAAAGATGGATCCATGGTATCTCCTCTAGAAAATTTGTTCACCCAGTGTTGCCAGCATGGAGGAAACTGTGGTTTTGGCCAGCCCTAATCTAACACCAGATGCTCAGTTTTCTCACTGGTGTCTCTTAAGGCTACAAAAATTAATTTTAACATATTATTCCTCCTTCCAGTGCTGTGTTTGAACAAACAGTTAGCAGTCGTTATTTATTTAAAGCCATTGGTCAACATTTCTCTTATGTACACTTTAATTTTATCAAGTACTGTTGCAGTTAGAAAGTTTAACAACCTCTGAGATTGAAGAGGGAAAAAAACATCTCATTTCAATGCCCAAGCTTGGTTTAAACCTTTCTGATCATAATTTCCTGTTTTGTTTTGAGATGGTGTTGCAAAGAATTACTAAATATTTTGATTAGAGAGGTAGGAATAATGTAGTGTATTGCAACAAAACTAAAAAATTCCTATAAGCACCCCCAAAAACATTTAAATGTATTATGACACCAAATTTCATGAACCAGAGACTATCTATGGGGCTTTATCCTGAATAAAACTGACTGACCCACAATCTGTATGATTGGGGGAAGATTCGAAAGGAAAGGAAATGCTGAAGATGCAAAAACTTAACAATTGCATATTACTACCTTTCACAATGCTGTTGTAAATGTGACATAGACACTCTTGCATTAATGAGTGGATTAACTCATGTAAGTGTAATAAAAATCTTTGCCTTGACTTAATCATTGCTTAGTAGAATTGATTCTATTAGGACTCTTAAAATCTCTGTATTTTGCAAACGGATTAACTTCTTGATAGGAAACTAATCATCTCCTTTGAACTTATCTTTAGCCACTTTCCAGTAAGAACTAAGAACATTTAGAGTCTATCACCAAGCAGAATTCCAGCTTTCACAGAAATGAGCCCTATTCTTGGTGGGGAAAAATAGTGCAGAGAAAATTTCTTTCTTACTCTTAACCTGAAGCAGTGTGACCTCTGCAATTAACCATGTATCTTCACAAACACTATCTCCCTATTTCTCAATTAGTCTAAATTGACTTCTGTAGGGTCAGAAGTGTACTTCTTCACCTAAAACAATGAAACACAGCGTCAGATTATTTTCACTCTCCTTGTCAAGCTTTTTTTCATAAACAAATGTTTAGCTCTACAATGCAATAAAGCTTTACCAAAGCATTTATATGACCTGATTAGCAAACTAAAGGACAGGCATGAAAATTGAACGTATACCTGACTCAAAAGAGATTTCATCATTGGTGCCTCCTCAAATTGGACAGTAGCATCATGTGACATGCCACAAGAATTAGTCCTGGGCCTTCTGTTTTTGAGTATTTTTGTTTATGAGAAATATAATGAACAATGAACACATTAAAACAAGTTTTATTAATGGGAGAATATCCAGAAGGTAATTAAGATCAGAACACTAGAAACTAAGTCTCAGAAAGATACTGAAGGATCTGGTAAATTTAGCCTTAAGCAAAGTTGATTGAAGAAGGATAGGATGTAAGTCTTCCAACTACCTAAAAGCACTACAAAATGGATGAGACTTGTTTTCTCTCTCTGCAATTTAAAAGATACTAGATTTCAGTCACAAGAAGGCAAATTCCAACTGAATGTTAATGGTATGAATAATTCAGTGCTGGAACCTCTTACACAAAGTAGTGGTACCCTCCCTTCAGTAGCTGTGTTCAAGCAAAAACTAGCCAGCCTTCCACCTGAGATGCTTCAATTTGGATTTCTGCATTGAGCAAGGAGTTAAGACTCCAGGGCTCATGAACTCTAATTATCTGCCACACGATACCTACCACTTGTATTGTTCCTGAAGGAGGTACCCGATAACCCCTCTTACCAAGGGACTCTAAAGCGATTACACCCTGAGAGGGAAAGGAGAAGAAAACAAGCAGCATAAGATTACAACCAGGCATATGGACATAAGAATTAGCACATCAAAGTAATTAATTCACAAATTTATACCCGAAACTGTTAATAAGCATTTTTGCCTAGTCTCGACATTCAAGGAGGCAATCAGAAGCTTTACAGTGCTGTCTGGTGTCTCTTATTGGAGTTATGGAGCAATATTGGATCGGAAGGGCAATATCTGCAGCTTTTCTCAAAATTCATGTGGCAGCCCCGCGAAACATGTAGAAGATGTTTAGAATATAGAAGGGTCTCCTGCCTGAGTTGGGGGTTGGACCAGAAGATCTCCAGGGTCCCTTCCAACTCTCTTATTCTCTTAAGATGTTAGAAGTTACAAAACATACATTTTCTACATACAAAACACTGAAATATTTACCATATACGGAGAGGGTGCGTTGTCCTCAGAAACACTGTAAAAAGAAACTTCAACGGGAAGAGTCATGTGAGTTGGACAGAAAAGTCCACTTGCTCCCACTTCAGCTGTGAAGCCGCCTACAATACCCAGCGGATCTAAACGATAGTTCAGTACAGATTCCTAAAAGGACAAAGGCAACATTGAAAAATGGTTATAGATAGTTATGATTTTATTGGTCAATGTATGCCCTTCCTTTCCCTCCATCTGGAAGATTACTACCCACTGGGGTAAAAGCATTAAATTACAAGTATGGCTGTTAGAAGCATCTCAGTGTGAAAATTGAAAATATTATCCTAAGAATCAAGTCTTGGTTTGTATTTGAAAATGGAGAGAGAGAAGGAACAAAAGGTAACTCTTGAAAGAACTTGGAAAGAGTAGAAGTCTTCGGCTCCCAAAACTTCCCCTGCAAGCATGCTTAAAAATGCCCAGGTTGAAAAACTTTGGTCTAGATAATGGTTGAAAAGGAAGTTCCCAGTGCTGACTTAATTCCTTCTGGCTCAGGGCTGATCAATCCAACCGGCAATGGCTTTCAAAAGTCTCCAGAAGCTACTGGCAGGACTGGATTCTTTTAACTGAAGATCTGCTGCCTGAACTTGGCACCTTCTCCATGCAAACAAACCGCTGTACCAATGAGATAAGTTTTGGCTCATCTTATATATAACACAGAAAACAGCTAGTTTGCCAGTTACAAAGAGAAAGATTTTGGAATATGTAACTTACCTCAAAGTTTCCAAGAAGGCTAAGACTTGTAACAGATGGTGCACTGGAACTTAGGAGTGCTTTCTCATTGATGTCAGAATCATTCTCCTTGCTTATATATTGTTGTGGACTAGTTTAAAAAACAAAATACAGAGGTCTAAGATTCTTCCTCCCACCACATGCATTCCAGTAATTTGTTTTTAAGACAGAGGCCTCAAATGCTTAGGCTTTGAAGTAAAAGGACACAATTTCAGTACTATAATACTGATAAGGCCCTCTCTAAAGATAACTAACTCGGTTAGTTTTTAGGAAAGATAAATAGTATTTAGGGGGAAAAAGTGCTACCATAGGTGACACAAGGCATCTACAATCCTTAGGAATTTCTAAGTGTTAGATTTGCTAGTTTTCTATAGCATTTCATGAACTTTAACTCCTTAAGCCAGACACAACTAAGTCTGCTTTGTCTCCCTGGTTAGATAACAATTACCCCAGGTCAAACTACAGAGTCTGGGCACTGCAACAGCTATCAATAATAAATTAAAAAGTTATGGAAGCAATTTCTTCTGCTGTTAAATTGCGATATAATATGATGGAGGAATCCAAGAAACTCGCTGATGACTGAACATTTGTGAACCCTTTAGAACAGTGTGTGTTCAGTAAAATATAACCCCTACAATATACTGGATGTTTATGAAAACCAGATCATATTGTAGTCTCTAATAATGCATGCTTACACATAGTTCTAAAATTGTGTTTTTTGGACTTGGCAATTTTAAACTGTGTAGACTACAACTCCCAGAATTCTTCAGCCATCATGGGACTTCTGGGAATTGAAGTTCATATATCTTCAAATAGCTAAGTTTGGAAAACACTATTTTAGAACTATGTGTAACCATGCATTATTACAGACTACAACATGATCTAGTTTCCATAAACAAACACCTAGTATAAAGTTGTGGGTCATATTTTATTGAATGTGCTGTCAATATTCACCGTCTTTACTCCTCTTTCTGAATTGTTCCAATTCATTCACCCTTTTTCCAAAATATTAATTTACTCCAAAGTATATTTTAGAATATGTTAGAAAACATATTTCAAAAAATACCTTTTGGAGGACAGACATTTCAGACGCAATAATGATGCATCAAGATCAAAGCATCGTGTCTGTGTTTTTCTTTCAGGAACCTGCAAAGACAGAAACACAGTTACGTTTTTGTATTCCAAGACAGAGCCTGAAATTTTAGTGCAAACAATATTTATGATAATGATTAAAATTAAACAATGAGACTAACACCAATTGGCTGGATGAGGCAATGTTCCCAGATACCAGAACTGGAGCTTTCAAAGGATAACTTAAAAGGCTAAATGCATTGGATTGCTTCCACCATTTGTGGTTATTGAAAAACCTGGAAAATAAAGGAAAAATAGCAGGGCTGTAAAATTGTAACTTACTGGACTTGAAAGGAGAGGTAATCCAGTTCGGGGGTGGAAGGCCTTGGTAGAAGTCCCATCCAAGTGGTGAAAATTACTTTTGCGCCACACGTGTTTGAGTGGTATTGTTTTCTGCCCAAAGAAGAAGACAGCATCCCGTTATAAAGATTGCCATTACAACTCCATTTTCCCAAGTACTTAACAAATTAAGAGGCAATTTATTCCTACTTATTATTCCTCCAGTGATGGAGCTGCAGATCAAGGAAACTCAATAAATGTGGTCTACCAGAACACCCCGGGCCTGTACTTTGTAGATGTGCTTTCGAGGGTAACGTCTTCTAAAAGAGGACAATTGGCTTGAGAGAGCTAAAGTGCCACCAGGTTTATAAGGAAACTAATCTGTATCTTAATTCAAATATAAGAGACAGGCTGGGTCATTTCTGTTCTCATCACCAAAGGAATAGGGATGTTTAAATTCCTGTATTCATTAGAGAACCTGGTTTTTAGGATTGCCAAGTGCAAATGAAAAAAATTCCATGGGGCGGGATATTTTTCCATGAGATTTGAAGTACTTTTATAGTAATTTCTGACTTAATGCCTTTCAGTAGCGGAGTAGCCAAGTCACAAATTTCCTGCATACACTCTACACGTATTATTACCTAACCCCATTAAACATTTATGAATATTCACTTTCACAAACAAGGAAGTGTTGCAAACTATAAGGATTTCAGGAGTCACCCACTTTATAGAATTAAAGGTAAAGGTTCCCCTTGCACATATGTGCTAGTCATTCCTGACTCTAATTGTAGAATTAGGCATGATTAAAACATCAAGCCATAAGGTAGAAAAATCATCTTCAGCGAATAATTAACACTGCTTTGGTCAGAAAAGGGTGCCAAAGAACTTTCTCATGCCTCTTGTTGTAAGTATTTGTTTCTCTGGGTGCTGTCATTTTGAATATGTATGTGTATGCACACCAACATTAGAGGCAGAGATTAACTTTTCTTCTGAGTCATCTTCAATGACTCAGGGAAGAACATACAACAGAAACTGACCATATGTCAATTAAACATCACTCACCAGCACTTCTGCGTTCTTCCTTTGTTCAAAAAAAGCAGCCATGGAATCTTCTACAGGCTTCTTCTGACAATGCTTCTGTACCTCATAGTCGGTTGGCTCTTCGTTCTCATCGTTGGCATTTTTCACCCTGTCTTGCTTACTTTTGCATTTGAAAACGTCATGGTCTTTATGTAAATAGTTTTCAATACTAGTGAGCTGAGAGTTTTGTTCAGAAACATTTGGTTGTTTGGAGTCTTTATTTAAGTGCCTGGACTCATATTTGTGCCAGCCGTCGGATGCTAGCACTGTAGCCGCTTTAACATTTTCAAGTATTCGGTGCTCATCCACCTGGGGATTATTTGAACAGTGTGGGTCGCTATTTTCACAAGAGATCGTTCTGTCCTTAAATTTACTTCTACAAACCAGTTCATTACTACATCTGAAATGTGAACACGGCTTGCTGGTGCCTCTCTTTGCTATTTGAGGTTTATGGGGACAACCAGAAATCACAGACTCCAATTTATCTGTCAGTTCCGATTTATAACCTTCTTTGTTACATGATTGGGTCATGCAAGTTAGAGGACTTTGACTTCTACTAGAAGGAGACTGATGAAATGTGTTTTGGACTACTTCATTGGTCTCTGCTAGCAGCAGTTTTCTTCTAAAGCTGGGAGATACATTGTGGTCTGCGTCACATCGAAGTGAATGCAACGGAGTTATTGGTGTTTGAAGTTTTGTGTTGGGGTCATCTGCTGGTAAAGCCAATCTAGAATTAGAGAAGGAATTGGAAGCGGCATCCTTGCTTTTCTTCAGCAGGCTGTCTTCTTCACAGGAACTGTGAAAAGCCTTCGGATTAACTGCATTGACGTCGTGAAAAGTGAACACAGGAGGCACACCTTGTGATCGCGGTGGATCACAATGAATCAAGTGTCGGGCAATCCTTGTGATAACCTCCTGCCTCTCTTGAAGTAACGAGCTTATGAGAGGGTTGGTTTCCTCTCTCATCTGGTGGAAACACTGGTTCAGGGGGGCGTAGGAGCGAGACAAGGGTGTTTCTGATATTAACTGGAATTTTCCAACATTTTCTGAAGCGCTGTGTTCCAAGTTAGTAGCCACGGAGGGCAATTCCCTTCCTTTCTTCAGCAAGCTTTTCTCTTCAGGGGTATGACGTAGAGCCTTGGGGTTTGCCACACCCGTTTCATTGGTGCTAAAAGCCTTCCTCGTGACAGGGGATGCTGCCGGATCACAGTGAATGAGATGCTGGGCAATCCTTGCTATAACTTCATGGCGCTCTTGGAGTAAAGAGCCTATCAAAGGAATCGAATCTCCCAGGGACTGGCGGGAAGAGTTGCTGTTATGGCCACGGGTATCAGCCAAGCAAGATGATTTCAAAGCTCTCTCTGGCGTTTCTGGCAACAGCGCCCTGCTCTCCACAGCAGCTGGGTAGACCTGAACTTTTGATTCTAATGATCCAAAGTCAGTTCCAAGGCCAGCTAAGGGATAAAGTTTCAGGTTTCTGACAGCAGTGTTCAACTCGGGGCTTTGCTTTATGCCAAGCACGCTTTCAGCCCACATCAGTTTGCCACAAGGACGCTGCGAGTTGGCCGCACTGGATTGTTCGGTCTTAACGGAATCACAGCGCTGGTGTACATTAGTCTCTTCTCTTCTGTTTTCATAGAAGCCAAAGTTGGCATGAATGCTGCAGGTCAGAACTGGATAGTTCGATTGTCTGGGCAAAGATTGGACACTGACTTTCAAGGCCACGTTGTGAGAAATATTGGGGACGGGGAAAAGATGTTCTGTTGGTGTCTGGGAAAATGTCCACTGCAGATCCACATGAGCAGCACTCACTCTGAAAAATGAAAAGCAAGCTGTCAAAGCAATTCAAGTCTTCATTTAATGCATGTTCTAGTTCCTGAGCCTTTGGGCATATACAATCTAAAATAATGGTTGTTGTTTTTAAATCAATCTCTCCTAAATGGGATGAAGCAGACTAATTAAATCAGAAGCAGTACATAAAAGCAATGCTTCTCATCCTCACAAGGCTGCTGAGAATGAAGGGGAGGTGCTTTTCAACAAAAGCCTACCTGCAAAGAATATTACGAGGCACAGCTCCGTGTGACACACTCAGCCAAGCACTTAACTGAGAAAAGAACACAAAAGAGCGGACAGCCAATAAGAGGGTCTTCTCTTCAATAAATCGATCACCACTTCTAAAAATATATCAAAAGAGAAAATATACACGTCGGTGAAAAATACACAGGAAGGGCAGAACAATGTAGTTGAATGCAATTCTCCCTCCCCCCCAAAATAAAAGGAGTATATTCCCCATCATCAAATCATTTATGACCATTTTTTTTTCCTTTCACTGACAAGAAAACTGCATGGGTGCATTCATGTTGTAGAGAATTCAGTTTGACTCAAATGGAAACATAATTTTAATCCAGAATATGTACTTCCGTATGTGGCAATTGGCTTCCATCAATTTCAAGGTATGACTACATACTGCTAAAAAATGGAAAACGCTGTCTGCCTATAAACAAAATTTGGGGAAAAAAAGTAAGAAGATTCTGCCTTAGCAGGTTCTGTTACATAGTCATTTTATTTGAATTCAGTTAACCATTCATCCATTCTTTTAACAGATTAACAGAATTGGAAGGGACCCTGTAGATCATCTAGTCCAACCCCCCTGCCAAGCAGGAGACCATACACCATTTCTAACAGATGGCAGTTCAGTATCTTCTTGAAAGTCTCCACTGATGAAGCTCCCACAACTTCTGAAGGCAGTTTTAAAATTCTTAAAACGGATAATTCCCCTTTCAAGCTTTAATATGGGACAATAGTTCCTGGACTGATCTTTTTATAAGCCCCCCGCCCCAAGACGCTCAACTAAACATAAGATTTCCTTTGTACTGCAATCATCAACTTTTGATTCTCCCCCATTCCAAAATGTCGTTATCTAAAGCCTGAGGAAAGAGCCAGGTCCTTAAAGCTTGTTCTAAGTGCCTCGTGATTCTCTGACGGGAGGCTACTCCAGAGGACAAAGGCAACAACGGACAAAACTCTCTTTTCTGGATCCTGCTAGGGCACGGGTCCCCAACCCTGGTATGTGGCCCCGTTGCAGTCCAAGGTCCATTGGGAACTGGACTGCACAAGCAGCGGGCAAGTGTGCCAAGTTACATTGGCACATGCGTGGAAACTAGGTTGCACATGCGAAATCATCCTCCCCCCCCCCCCCGCTGTCACCACCATTGCAGGTGTTGCCGGTCTGTGCAGCTAGAAAGATCGAGGACGGCTGTTGTGATAGGGCAGTGATGGCGAGCCTTTTTGGCACTGAGTGCCGAAAAGGGGGCGCACACGCGAACACTCGTCTGGGCCACAATCTGGAAGAGGAGTTGCCCAGGGCACATGCATGCCACCAAAAATGAACTTCCAGGTTCATTTTCAGCTGGCTGGCACACACGCGCATGCAGGAAAACAGAATACCAGCTCTTCCAATTTCCGGCACTGCCACACACATGAAGGCCAGCTGATCATCGCGTGTGCATGCATGCCAGAAATCCGAAGGAACGGGCGATGCTGTGCATGCCAGGCAATAGGGGTCCCCGTGCCACTTCAGGCACGCGTGCCATAGATTCATCAACATGGTGCTAGGGGATAAGTTGACATAACTGAAAGATTGTGGTACGTTTCGGTCCAGACCAACTCTCACAATTAAAAAAAAAAAAAAACCAAAACTTACTGCCGTGGAACTGGCTCTAAAATCCATCTTTCCAACAACAGTGCATCTTGCTTGACTGCAGGATCATTTAAGTCATTCCCTTCCGTCGTGGGTCCTTCATCGCTATAGCAACAGTCTGGAAGTAGCATCACTTCTATCATAATGGGAATATTTTTCTTCCACAGCAATGCAACTTCAGATCGGGTATGCCTAGCTTGACGGCACTGGAACAAAAGAATCAAACAACTCAATGTTACAATTACATCCGCCCGTGTACAAACCACATAGAATTTTCCAAACTCATAATAATAATGAAAAATGAAAAAGAAGTCTGTAATGCATTTTTTGAGAGGTAACTCCATTTATCAATCCCAGGAGTTTCTAGTTAATCCAGCTGGCACCGTTATAATATACAAAAAAATTAATTTGGCAGACCTATAATCAAATGTATTTACTTTCTAAACACATTTTAAAGGTGATTGCTTACCTAATATAAACAGAGATTAAACACAGTTCAGCTGTTACATGCGTCACTGATGTTATGTTATAGCATTTAATGCTGATTTTTCAGAAGAACCTACTTGCCAACCATCATCAGCATGGATCATCATACCTGGGCCAATCTGTCACTACATTCATGTTTAGTTGTTGTTGGTTGACTTGACTGTGCTGGAGGGCAGTGGAAGCCTTCAGTCCTGCCCTTAATCGAGTATTCCGGTGTTCTGCCTTCAGTAATCAACAAGGCCAAGTTGACAAGGAATTCCTCGGCTTCGTATTCGAAGTATTCATCTAAGGTGTCTTAACAGAGAAAAGAAAATGTGCATTTTATAAACAATATAGTTTCGTGCGTGTGTGTGTGTACTCCTAAATTTAATTTTCTTCAACAAAAACCCAACCATTTTCTCATAAAAGGTTTTAGTGTTACACATGCTATTTTTATCTCATGAAGAATAAATCCTTGGTGACCACATCTAGGTAACAACAACAACCTTGACAACATTAAGAAAGAGACTCAATCTGCTTACCTTTTGAGATCAACTAAGACAGAGATGGGGCAACTATGGTAACAATACAACCATGCTGGCTCAGGAATTCTGGGAGTTGAAGTCCAAGTTGGGAAGTTGCCATAGTTGCCCATCCCCAAACTAAGGTCAGGTAGGTGCTCCCTGGTAGTGAAATCAAGGAGGCAACCAGGTAGTTTTCTTGACAAGAAGATGGATTGCCTCCTCCTTTTTCAGGATGTCTCTTCTTGGCCTTTTAGCTTAGCCGACAATCCTGGCCTTTCTTGGTAGTATCTCAACCATGGACCAAGCGGGCATGGCCTTTTTCAAGATCAGGCAAGGTAAGCTAAATCCTTTTATCTATTAAACCAGCTTGAATTATTTTCAGCGTTGCTCATTAAAAGTTTACCTAGCTGAAATCCTCTTGCATGCGGCTGATGAAGGGAAAGGGATTGTCTCGCACGAGGATGAAGCTATCAGTTTTAAAAGCCAGATTTCAGTTTTCTTAAATGGATAAACTTTGTGCTGTTTCAAAAAGAAACATGCCAGCATTATTAACTGTCAATATGAGACCCTTAGGTATACAGTATAAAACAGTCTAATTCAAAAGTTGGTAAAGCTCAGTGTTCGTAACTGGGAGACATGTGCTGAGATTATGTTTTTCCTTCTTTGCTTTTTAAGATGGAACGTTCGTGGTTAGAATTCATGTGAAGAATAAGAAATTCTGCATTTAAGTTTCGATGGCCTATTAAATCCAGAACATTTAAGAACATAGAAATGGATTTTTAGATAAGCTATATTATCTTGATGAGATAAATTATCTTATCTTTAGATAAGAAGATATATTATCATTTTAGGAAAGTTTTGAAGAACTTGCTCCCCTATCATTTCAATGATTTTTAAAAGCTTTGAATAATTCCCAGGCTAGCTTTTCAAGGAACATAGCATTAATTGTTATAGCTTAACAAATCTAAATTAGTACAAAGAAATAAAATTCAAGCAATTCTCAGTAGATAAAGTAGCAGCTGGTAGCGCTCTTCAAAAACCATGTATCTGCTGGAATTATGTAACAAATCATGTTGTTTATGTTTTAATCACAATCACCCTACTATGAAACATTGGATTGAATTTGCATTCTGCTTAGTGTCTAAGCATTTTTAACTATTATAAGTTTATGATTCATAATGATTTACTTACAGAAAAACTTAACATGGGCTTCTAAGAACAGTTAAATTTAATTTCTAAGACAGCAAACCAAGTGACACTATCATACTATCAGTGAAAATGCTTGGCAAGGAATTAAGAATTAAAATGGTAGTATGTGAAGCCACAACTGTTAGAAGGTCAAATAATGAATTACATAATTTGATGTTGACTATTATTTACAAGGGTAAAACAATGGACTATAACCATATTTTATGTGTCTGAGTGGATCAACTGTAACCAATTGGACTTTAATCACATGAGCCTGAGTAGCGTAGGGGAGTAATGCCTCCTACAAAGGCAGCATTTAAGATCCAGCTGCTGCAATTACTTGTGAGTTCAATCCCGGGCAGGCTCAAGATCGACTCAGCCTTCCATCCTTTATAAGGTGGGTAAATTGAGGACCCAGTTTGTTGGGGGCAATAAGCTGACTTTGTATAAATATAAATATACAAAAGTATGAAGGCTATTGCTTAACGCACTGTAAGCCGCCCTGAGTCTCCGGAGAAGGGCGGCATATAAATCAAATTAAAAAAAAAAAAAATCCAATGTGTCCCATTGATTTTTATGGCTTTCTTCCAAACTCTGGATTCCACCTTGTAATGAATTGCTAATATGAGCCAGTTCTGTTGTCTTGCAAAATACTGGTTTATTATGCTCAAAATACAACAATCTGGAAACCCTGTCCACATGCCAGAGAAACAGCTGCAGAACTCAAACAGCTGCAGGAATCCTGTTAAAAATAGCATTCCAAAGAATTTCCTCTAAATAGATTTTTGTCACTCTGTAAAAGTAAGCAGGAGGCTAGACACACCTTTTTTGCAATGATGATTTTAAATCCTTTTGGTCCATGCTTGTAATGCTGACTATCACCTTGATCTTAGATAGGAAAGAGATTTATGGAGATGGGTTGGAGGAATGGATAGAATGAAGAGCCTATTATTTGTACATAACTGTGAAACTAGAAAAATGTGATCCAGAAGTGGTAATCTTATTCACCAAGCCAATTCAGCAAATAATCATTTCTATGTATACAGTGAACCACAATATGATCTGGTTGCATTCCATCATCCATGGTAAAATAATACATAAATTCACGTGATACACAAACTGGCTACTGACTATTGTAAAAAAAAAGGCAAGGGTAGTCTTTAAAGTTTAAGGCCGATAAGATCAAAATCTTATGAATGGTGCACACAGCGTAGAGGAAAAGAGCCTACAAGAGACATTTAAGCTGCTTCCCAAGGGATACTTTTGCACACTTTGTGGTGTGCAATAATTGAGGGATAAACCAGAAGAACAGGAAGATGAAACCGAAAAAGGAGGTACATCCCAGGTTGTGTAAGGTGCTTTCTCAACTGTTTGGACTATGTTTGCTCTATTGATCTTTTGCCTAGCAGAGATCAGGTCACACCAATCTTCCTGTTTGCTGCCACCAGAACACTAAGAAAGTCAAGCTACTATGCTTTATAGATTTATCTCCTCTAACAAGGGGTGGGAAAATAAATTTAGTTGTAATGGGAAATGCAGGATTCCTCCCCCGATTACATCTACATCTGTTTCGGATCCAGCAAGAGAAGCATGCTGCGGATCCCATCTCTCAAGAGAAGTACACTCAGTGGGCTCAAGGAGTTGTTTACTTTTTAAAAATATATACGATTGTATTTTTTGCTATATGCCGCCCAGAATCACAATGGGCAACTATATAATTATCTTTCTACAGCTCTGACCTAGTTTCACCTTTCTTATCACAGGGAGTTATCCCGGTTGCAACCCTTTCCTGCAGGAAGGTTGTTGCTGAATATGTGGTTAGGAACAGCCAGGGCAGCGTATTCTTAGAAGACTGTTTCTGAGAGAAAGGATTCCCAGGTCAAAATAAGCTTCTCTACTGTCTGTTGGTCTGAGTAGCCTCTGAACCTGCTATCATAACAGGGTCACAGCTGCACGGCTCTTTCTAAACAACAGATGCATTCTTTCAGTCCTGAACAAGGAGAAAGAAAGAAGACCCAGTTGTAGTGAGGACATAAATAAAGTGAGAAATTTCCAGCGTTCAGAAAAACTCTAAGAAGAGTTCAAGTAATGTTATTTATTTAAAGAGGACTTTTTTAAAAAAAAAAAAAAAAGCTGGTTACTCTTTCAGATTTTATTGCCAAATGAACGAATATTTTCCAGCATACTGAGGGACATGAATAATCGTACAGTACTACTCAATCCTGAGAAATGTTTTAGTCATTTCTTTTATCAGAACTGCTCATCATACTGATACAAAAATTACTAAAGCATCTCCAAGGATAGAATGAAATGGGGAATATTATAATCCTTTTTAGATTCTGTGGATGCTTCTCTTCCCTCCAGGTTATGCTTGTTTCTTAAAGTTTCTTTTGAGGGGAGGAAAAATACTCCCTAAAGTTAAGCTAGTTCTTAAACTTTTTTAAAAAAATCTTTTTATTTTGCCCTAAGCATCATAGACCTATCATCAACCTTCTGCTTGTATTACATACCTGTGACTAAGAAGACACGTAACTGCTGTGTTATTAATCAACAGATTGTACAAGCACACTGACCCACAAACTTACTTTGTCATATCTGCACAAAATCCAGATCAGCCAGTCATATTTTAGCTTTTTACACAATACATATTCAGCATCTGTTAGTTAATTCCCAACTCCACAACAAAGCTGATACGTAGCCCTATAAATATTGGGAAATTTTAGTCAGTTTCTTGTTAGTTTCTTGAAACAAATATTGCAGTTTTAGTCTATTAGTAGATGACATTTTTCCAGTACCTAAACTGGAAACATCTTTAGAAATGAACAAAGAATGCCCATTTAACATACAACCATTTAGCATATTTTTCTCTATAAATGTTAGGTTCTTGAACAAAGAATCTAAGGTGGTATTACATAAGACTGCACGGAAATAATAGAAATGTTTGCTTGGCTAGAGTTTTGCCATTAGTTCTGTGGTAAAAGCGAGAGCAAGTTAGAAAAACAATCGTATTTTATTATGAATAGAAATTTGAGAAGTCTTACTTTGCTTTCCATTTCCTATCTCCAAAGGCATCCACTCCCAAATCCAAGCTGCTACAAAATGGTTGCTGACCCTTATCTTCCCAAATTATCTGTTTCCCAAAATACAGGTAGTCCTTGACTTATGACTGCAATATAGATAAAGCTCAACTTACTTACAACTTACAAGCCTGGCTGTTATGGGTGTAAGTCGTGATGGCTGTAAAGTGGATCACCCATGTGACAGACATAAATGCAAGCCAGTTGCCAAGTGCCCGACATTGGTCAGGTATGAGGGGCAACTGCCGGAACTGGGTCGTAAGTACCTTTGAGGGGGGAATCTGTCATAACTTTGAATGGTCGCTAAGAGACTTGTCATGTACACATTTAGACATGGTGCTAAATTTGAACTCTACTACAGTGTATCTCAGCTCTGAATTCTGGGAACTGAAGTCCACCCATCTTAAAGTTGCCAAGGTTAGGAAACACTGTTCTGCTCAATCACTCATGTTTGACCTCTCCAACTCTCAGAGATTGCTCTTACCTTTTGGTTTACTCTTACATGCAAACCAGTAACTTTTGCTTGCATTTTTTAAACAATTCTGAAATTTTGATTGCTCTACACACTTCAGACTGAGTTTATCCCCTATGCTGAACTATGTATTTCAAGGACACGATAACTCACCTAGCAACACGGGCAAACTATAATATGTATGTAGTAATAATTCTTATTCCAGTGGAACTCAACTCATTTATGAACAAGCAATAGCTCTATGCATGGAAAAGATATATACAATTGTAACATCCACTCAAATGAACCAGGAATGTTGCTACAATGGAGTATATAGGAATAATATTTGGCTTCCATTGAACTACAATTCCCAGCATCCTTGACGACTGACTATGCCAATATCATCCAGAGGATGACTAATTTCTCACCATTGTTTTACTGAATTTTTACATCGTGCAGGAAAGATTTCAGTAATGTGATACCATGTACTCTGACTAAGGTTAAACATTCTCAAGTTTTCCATAACTTCTCTCCACAACTGTTATTAAATGTTTATGTTTGCAAAGTAACTGGTAAAACCTGAGAAATTCAAGCCAATGAATTTGTCTCTACAACGAAAGCATAAATAAGATTTAAAGGACATATTTATCTATAATGGTGCTAGGATAGCTTGAATGAGGATTGCTTTCAATGATTTCTCTGCTACACCATTTCTAAACATGAAATACAAGTGTCCAATGGAAATATTCTTCTCCCATTCTCTCTCCATGAAAAATATAAACAAAAATTACAAGGATTTGCTTAAATCAGGTATCTATACCTTTTGAGCTATTAAGATGTTGAATATGCAGTGAAAATTAGTTAATTTTTTTAAATCAGTAATAATTTCTTCAGGCTTTGTATGAAATTTTACTTATACACACAAAAGAATACACTCAATTACTGTTACATTTTACCAGTAAATGGTACTGTTACATTTTACCAGTAAATAAGGCAAGTGTATTATTACCCTTATCATATCCTTATCTTATCATAAACCCATGTACCCCCCCCCCCCCAAAAAAAAGCCAAGAACATATTATATTCCAAAGCTAATGTACTTATTAGTATATCCCTAGAACACTACAGGAACAGAGAACACATAGCAATTCAAAATTTCAATTTAGTAGGTGATGCTCTCATTTCAGTGGCTGTAGGCTGTGAAATCAATTGTGGTGCCTGCTTTTCCATAATCAAAACTCACAGCTCAACTTCACCGAAGTGTTTTATTCCTTTGTGAAATGCTACACCTAGAAGAATTTGACCACCTCTCTCTCCTCTGACCATTTCTCCTCCTTCCTTTGTTCAGAATCGATAATCTTTAACTCTTTTCCTTATTCTTTGTCCTCAGAAATGAGCTTAAAAACTGGCAAAAAAGGATCCATGTGTGTTATGTTTTATGTAGACAAAGAAACTACAGCCTATGACTCACACCAGCTCGCTGAAGAAGGAAAAAAAAATCCCAACACACATATAAACAAACACTCTGGTTCATAAACAACTCGAGCGCATTTTAACATTTAGAATTATTTCTTTTTGACTACACACCTTCTCTGATCAGCCCTTTGCTTCCACCGTAAACCATACTGGAATCGTGGTGGGACAGAAGGTGCCCTGGCAGCACAGGGGCTAGCTACAGTGTCAGTATCGCGAAGATCCAGATGTCTGCAGTGTCGGACACAAAAATGTTCAGCTTTGGGTACATATTCAGCCTTTCTGTGCAAGACATTTTTTCCACAAAGAAGGCAGAGAAAAGAGTGCACATAGCAACAGAGCTCGCCGCTGATTGGACAGCAGGCGTGCTTCAACCCTTCGCTGCTCACAAGGGCTACTACGGTTTCCTGTCTCTTTGGCAGAAGTATCATGTTTTCTTTTCGCCTCTTGTGAACCCAGCTGTGTTTGGGCAAGAGGAGAGGAAAGAAAAGCAGAACAACAAGGAGCAAGACACATTCAATGTGGCAGCCCTGAAGGCTGCCATTCGTACCCGGGCCCTTTAATTTTTTTTTTTTTAAATGGCACTTCCCTCTGAAATCTATAGTAGTCCGCACCAGGCTACTTCTCTTGAAAATGGTTTTACAGGTTTTATTGGAGAACAGAAATGCCCACGGCTACTATTTCAGTGTCAAAAACAAGTATAAGCCTAAGAAGGGAAGGGAGTGGCCCGTTCTAGACATTTGCAGTCAGAAGGTATAAAAAAAGGAGAAAATATTCAACACAGAGGAATGTTTTGATGATGTTGCTCATATTGAGAAGAAGAAATGAACTGAAACTCCTCTGATTTTAGGAAGTGAGTTTCTTTCTGGTACATGAAATATGTAGTCGTTGCACTACACTACATTACACTACACTACACAACCCCTAAGATACAGTTTATTAATCGTGACTCACTGAATTATCTGGAATTGGTAACACCCACATAACAGACTGAACCATCAGCCATGGTTAATCAGCTGCCATAGTTAGGGTCACACAACACGTGAATGCAAAGCACATTATGGGTTTGTCCACCTAGTTACATTCTTTTAACCTAACTGTCATGCTGTATTTTTTTTTCAATCAGGAGAGTTTAATAAGCTTTACAAACGCAGGTATCTATTGACTTTTCGCGCATGGCTTCACCTTAAAGAGAATTCTATTATTTATCTTAAATTCCCAAGTCTTTACCTCTAGCTATATTTGTATTTTAGTGAATCTGAAATATATGTGCCAACAAATCAGTGTCAACTCTTAGCAACCACGTATTTTTCCCCCTCAAGATCCTTTAGGTGGTTTTCTTTTAAAATACTTAATGCTTCTAAATACTTGCTATTAATTTTATTAATTGCTACACTAGCAACTTTTGTTATGATGCTACAGACAGTGATATTGCAAGCAGATGAATTAGAAAAAAACAATTACAAAAGGAAAGTAACAACAGTTTAAGATTTATTTCATTCCAAATATTTCAAAGAGCATAACTGATGATTTTTTCATAGTATGCATGCATCCGTAATTTGTCAGTCTTATATTGGAACAGTCCAAGCATTATATTGAAGTAGATAGCAATTATTCTGTTCCACTTTTTCTAAATATAATTTTGTACTAATGTTCAGTATTCAGTTCTGCTCTATTAAGAATCAGCAATGGCAAATAATTGGGGTACGGAAAACACACCTTCAAACCCAAAATGCTGGAAACAGAGATGGCACATTTGCAAGTTTCCTTGTAGAGAATACCAAAATGTTTCTTAATGCTAGGCACTGTATGTACAAAAGACACAATTCGGAAAGCTAGATAATCTAACATTTACATTTTTCTAAGATTTTTAAAACAGACAAAAAGGGTTTGACACTAAATTTCACCTGATTCAAGTTCCGCTTCATTTCAGTATTCCTTTGATCAAAGGACTGTATTATGACAAAACCATGGTGTTATTTAATAATTTCGTTCACAATAATTATGTAAAAAAACAACCACAAAACCAGCAATTGGATAGGTTCATACAGTATGTTAAGGCATCATCTTTATTTAACATTATGTATGTTTTAGAAAACAAAAGATCGCTTAACCCAACGAAGCAGCCATACAGATGCAAAGGTTGGAAACCTAACAACAACAACAACAACCCCAATATTGGATCACATTTTTATTGGCAAATCCCCAATAAAGGATTATGTTGCTGGGAAACATGGAAAATTGTGATGCTTTAAATCTTCAGGAGAAAGCAAGCTATGAATCTGCACAATATTGTAATCCAGTATAGTATCTGCAGTTCATCTCAACCTTGGGTTGAATATTGATAGACAGTTTATTTAACACAGTTCTGTACTAAGCTATTATGTTCAATAATTATTCTGCCTTCATTTTCCTTTCTGTAACACTTAAGTGCTAGAGTATATCTAATCATGTCCTGAAAACCATGAATTTCTCCTGCCTCAAGTTACTTCTCTTCCATTACACAATAGAATATACTAACTTCACTGTGCATCCGTGTTTCCGTCAACTTTTATTAAGATATTCTCAAAATACTATATAGTAGAAATGATTGTGAGGGAAACCTCAAGAGAAAGAAAAGGTTCAAAGCTGTTTTCTTCAGCAACATCGCTTTAAATCAACCTTTCTCAACCTCGGCCATTTTAAGATGTGTGGACTTCAACTCCCAGAATACCCCAGCCATGTCAGCGGGGGAATTCTGGGAGCTGGAAGTCCACACATCTTAAAATGGTCAACATACCATTTCAGACAAGTGACTGTCCACACTCCAGTCATACATTCATTCACAGTAGTCCACTAGGAAAATCTGGTTTGCAAAGGCAAACAATAATAAAGAATATTCTCTAGGTACAGGCTTACAGATCCTTGACTTACAGTTCATTTAGTGACCAGTCAAAGTTATAACAGCATTGAAAATAGTGACGTATGGCCATTTTTCACACTTACGACTGTTGCAGCATCCCCATGGTCATGTGATCAAAATTCACTCTTGGCAACTGACTTATATTTATGACAGTTGCAGTATCCTGGGGTCATGTGATCATCTTTTGTGACCTGATAAGCGAAGTCAATGGGGAAGGCATATTCACTTTGCAATTGTGTTACTAATTGAACAACTTCAGTGATTCACTTAACAACTGTGGCAAGGAGGGTCATAAAATTGGACAAAACTCACTTAACAACTTTCGGTTAGCAACATAAATTTTGCGTTCAATTGGGGTTGTAAGTCCAAGACTACCTGTACATTCATCTACAGCTGATTAGACTAGCAGTGAACCCCGAATGTTGTAGCCCAACACATCTGACTAGAGGATACAGGATTCAGGAAAAGTGCAAAAAATCATATAAAGCTTAAATGTAGTGCTTGAACATGTCTGTCTTCAAACTTTACAGTATATCTTGCCTTTCTTCTTCTCTTCTATACTGGAACTGGCTTCCAGTATTCACAGCATGGCACTAAGTTTAGAATATCTAAATTGTTTTGAAAAATAAAAAACTACAGTTTACAAAACTCATTTTCATGTAAACAATAGACTAAAAGCTATCATTTCAGATCTTAAACATATGAGACGTGCGATGACACTCTGTACAATTTACATCTATGCTGCCAGTTTATTTGAAGTTAATAGGCAATTTATATTAGAGCCAATTGTCAAAACGAAGACAACTGCTTTTGAAATGCATTTTTATCCAAGACAATAGAGTTTAAATAAATAATGTAAAAAATGAATCAGAAGAAATACATCCAGGTTGCCAACACAACAATGCAGGGAATGAGTTACAATATTTGGTAATGGTATGTAATAAGCACAAGATAGCGCATCATAGGGCAAAATAATTTTTTTACCTTAGTACAGGGTCACAGTGACCCCATAAAAAGGGCAAAACTGAGCAGGAAATGCAAATAACTACCATAGGAAAAACGTTTCAGATCAGACTTCATTCTCAAAACTCAACACTAGTGGTCAATTTCGTCAACCATTTTTAAGTGTAATTGCTCCTTTTGACATACAGCACAAATTCAGAGTTCAATATGAAGTATATTCTATTAATATATTTTGATTAGGAAAACAGACAGTTGTCTACTGAACCAAAAAGTCAATTCACAGTAGGCGATGTGATGCACAGTGGATATTAGTCCTCAGCTAATCCAGGAAAAAACACCATGTCAAGGTCAAAGAGTCACAAAAACAATGGCAGATACTCCTATGTGAAGGCACAACTGTGAAGCAACTACGAAGCTGTAGTTTCCTGGCTGGAAAGCATATTACTATTGGGACTTAATAGTTTAAAATCTCTCTTGCATAATCCACCTCATTTCATGTAGAAGTAAACCTATCTTTCCTCTATATTTATTTCTCAGTACAATTCCACAGCCAGAAAAACAGCCAAAACAGCTTCCCTACTACAACAGGAAACAGCATCATTTCCAGTGTGCTGTCTCCTCCTTGCATATACCTGCGGCATCACTAACTAGAAGCACAGGTCTTTGCAGAAATGTTGCCTGCTCAACAGGAAGTCCATCATCTACCAATCATACACTTGTGTTTATTATTCATCTCCCAGAATCAAAGCCAGCATCCCTTTCTGTGAAAATTAACCTTACAGGCCTGCACTGGGAAATACTTTCCTTGTTGCCTTCAAACACATATCCTGGTAAACCAGAACTGAAACAAATTGTAGCTTACTACTAAGTAAACAGGATTGCCCCTACTTTTCTTTGGAAGGAAAACAAATAAGGTCGGATCTATCCATAGTTTATTTAGCAGAGTGTGCAAAGACAGGATTTCTGATTTATTTATTGTAAGTCGAGAACAAATATAACCTTTTAGCTTACCTTGAAATCTCAATGAAGCTGCTGGACCTGGAATCTCCTACTCCTTGCTAAGAAAGTAAGGAGTGGCAAAGGCCGTTTTCTCTCTATATATCTCAGCACATTCTGTATCTCAATATTTTGTAATCTGCATTTTTCCAATATGGAATTTATGTTGAATTGGCATTAATAGGATAGCCATATTGTTCTAACAGCAAAACACTCTTAACTGGATATTTTAAAAATGATGCATTGTAAGAATTGGACAAAATAAACCAGTGCACTTCAGCAGGGAAATTCTAGGAGGTTAACACAGAAGAATCCCAGTGTGAAAACTGTTTGAAAGAAGTATTTTGGACTAAGTACAAGCCTGGCACCTTCCAATTATTGATGAAAGTGGTCTCATCTTTTTTCAATCTCCCAAAGATTCTTTCAAAACATTTGCATATCATAATATCAACCAAACAATAATCTCTTGTATGTCCAATCCTAAAAGTAATTTTCTCTTAACTCAAAGTACTACATATTTAGAAGCTGCAAAACCTATTCATTTCTGTAATATACTAAACTTTTTTTTTCTGCCGTCCTTGAAACAAAATATTCTCAGAATCACAGTTCCCACATGTGTATATTTACATTTTCCACCCTTTAAATATTACAGCCTCATAGTCAATACAATGGGAAAATGCTGGGTCTTATTTTCAGAGAACCAAAGTGCAATAATATTTATTTTTATTCAACCTTTAAACATCTGATGACACTTCCACTCACTGAAGTCTAAGGGAAATTTAGAAATAGCATTGACACGATTTGCCTTAGCACCCTTCCACACAAGGGCTCTGCACTCATTTAAGTTTTGTATCTAATTTATCATCATCCATCATCAGCTGGTTTGCTGACTTGATTGTCCTCAATTATTTAAGTTCCATTACCTCAGTAGGCCTACTCTAATTAGTATTAAATCTGGGTCTAATCCAATGCAGCTATTAATCACTAAGGTCCCATATATTAACACAGACAACAACAAAAGTCTCATTTACAGATTGATACAGTACTTCTTATTCCTGTTAGTCTGATAGTAAACAGATTATACTTCAATTTAAAGCCCTGCTCATCCTGCATCCTTCACTATTAATTTTCGACTAATGAAAGCACTTGATAGCACACTTGAGTGATTGCCTGTAGTGCAGCTGCTTTGCAGAAAACAGGGCAAACAAAAATTTGCATGATTGTGCCTCCTAAGAGTATCTCTATATTAAATGTGGCACTTAGGCCACACTTTTAACCCCCTGTGGTTGATGTGAAGCAGCCACATTGTTAAATTAGATAAACACAGTTCTTCCTATGGCTGAATCTGCTTTTGGAAAAAAGTAAATTAAAATACATCTTACGCTTATTAAGCTCTTTGAATAATATGCTAAATATTGATTTTCCAGAAGGATTTTTAACTTACTGTTTTACACAGTAAGTTTTACACAGTAAGTTAAAGACTACTTTAGAGGTATTTAATTATAAAAGGTCATTTGCCTCACAGCTGTGCATTATTAAAACTTTATGAATATGCATCAAGCTTCTGTACTATGAAAGGAGTTACACACTGAACCTCCAGCAATATATCAGTATATTTTATACTTTATTTTGTTCCTACAGGGACCGCAATACTAAGGGACGCTTAGCAGGTTACAGAAACAGACTGAAAAAAATCCACAGGATCACCAGTTGGCAGCAAAGAGAAAGATGTTTATCCTTTACTGCCATCTAGTAGCTGACAAGATGTTTGCACCCCAGATTTAAGTAGTTCTAAATATTAGTATAAATCAATTAACCAGGATTTAGCATATATTTAAAAATGTCAGGTTCACTTGTGCCACATCTTTTAATTTCTTCTTTTAATTTCCAAGCAGCCAAAAACAGTGTTTTTACTTGTATCCTGTCTCCTTAAGAAATTGTAGAAATACTTATGCTTTTTAAAAAACAACACTTTTGTATCTTAATATTCCTCAGCATCTGTGGTATTCTAACTGAAGCTGTTCAGCAGCTGAATTCAAACACTGTGCTAAGCCAAAGTTTGTTTAACCAGCTTGTTATTGAACAAATCATAATTAACTTGACACAACATGCTAAACCATAAATCACAATTTATTAAGAGCTAACACCACATACATAATAGCTTATGTGAAATCTGCCATAGATAGCTTAAGGTTCTAAATAACAAATGTACATTGAAGCAAATGTTGAGACAGCCCTTTGCTCCAATGCGTTGGAGCAAGGTATTATTAAATTCACGATGTAAACCTCAATTCAACCAATTGGCCGGGTGCTAAGAATTAATTACTATATATTGTTACCCAAAAATATTTTTCAGTCTAATAGATTTCCAGCAGCAAATCCTGAATAGTTTATCTTTTTTTGCAGTCATGATTTAGTTAATGATAAGGAATTTCTTAGAACAGCTGTATGAATTTTGAATTGGTGCTAATTTGTCCTACTGAGTTTATTTCTAAAGACAATTAGGAATGAAACTGAAAAAGATCCTGCCAGAATTGTTTACAGGAATTTAAACAGGCTTTAACTTCTTTTGCATTAATTTCAGGCTACATTATTTGTGCATTACATGAAGATGGTTTGCTACTTAATTCCTGATTATAATAAAAGATATTATTTTATTTTCTTATTATGTGGTAATAACTTAAAAAAAATAAACATTTAAAACATTTAACATTTAAAATTACATTCTCTCAGAAGGCAAAAGGTGTTTTCTATAACACCTCAGCTCTTGAAGTAAACTTAAGTTCATTCAAGAGCCTTAAACAAAAACATGTTAGAACAATATTCTAATTATCAGTTCCAGGTTTTAATCCTTCCTGATCCTTTCCAAATTCCTTCCCCCTCGTTTCTTTTTAGACTTAGGACCTCAACCCAACCATTTCCCAACAACACTGCTGTACATCACAAAGCCACTTGCCCAACAATAAAACACCAGAAAGGGAACTGCTTTTCAGAAACTCATTTACCTCGATCCGGCTTCATTTTCACGCCAATTTTTTCTTCCCCTTCTCGGGTCCCAGCCAAAAAAAAAAAAAAAGAGAGAGTCCTTCGGCTTCCCCAGCTGTTTTTCTTCCTTCCGCCCAGATGTGGCTTCTCACCACCAGATTCCTCCTGTTTTCTTCCTCTTCCCTGGGGAGGTCGGAGTCCCCAAAAGAAGGGAGGGGGGAGGGAAATCCAGCCTTTTCCCTTGACGGCTTACAAAAATCGGTAGCGTCCAGGCCTCCTCCTCCTCCTCCTCCTGGCATTCATTGTGTGGTGGCAACAGCAGTTGGATGGAGAGGGAGAAGCTAAAGGCAGTTTGTCTGTCTGTCTGTCTCTCTCTCGGTGGTGGAACTTGCTTGCCTTCCTTGCCAAGGTGTCCTCCTTTGACACGGCGTCTCTGAACCGATCTATTTATAAACCTGCCGGGGCAAAAGCTTAAGACAACAAAAGCTAACTCCCAACCCCCCTTTGCACTCACACTCACACCCCAATCAAATGCTCCCAAAGCCCAGAGCCTTCTTCGGGGCAGTGTCACCCCAGCCTGGCGTCCATGGCGTTTTACCTGTTCTACCGCCCGCCTGCCTGCCTGCCTGCCTGCCGGGAGGAGGCCTCCCAGGCGCCGACCTCCCCCTCCTCTTCCTCCTCCTCCGAGTCCCTGACTCGCGTCTAGCCTAAACCATCCTTTTTCCCCCCCCCTTTTTAAATAAAACGGGGCCGTCTAGCAAGAGCGGCGGCTCGTCATCAAAGGCGAGGGGGAGGGCTCAAGCTGCCGGAGAAACAACAACGCCAGCCCGGCCGAGTCGCCGCTTAATCCCGGCGGCAGGAGGAGGAGGAGGAGGAGGAAAACATCCCCCACTCGACCCCGTGTCCAGACGCCACGCGACCTCGAACAAACCCAGCCACGTCTGAACAGAGCGGAGGGACGGGCCCCCCCCCAAGGGGGGTCCTCGCGGCGGGGAAGGGGGAGGGGTGGAAAGGAGCCACGGGGAGGGGATGGGATGGGGGGGGCGGAAAGAGGTCAGGGCCTCATGTCTGCCCAGCAACGGGCGACACCCCCCCCCCGCCGAGGGGCCCGAGAGGGTGACCCCCTCCCCCCCTCCCCTCCAAGATCGCCTCAGCTGGGAGTCGTCCTTTTCTCCTCCCCGCCCCCACGGTTTCTTTTGCCCTCCCGGGAGGCGTCACAGCCTCATCGCGCTGCGCCGCCCGCCTCTCGCTTCTCCTGCTCGGCAGCGGCGGCGAGTCTCCTCCCTCGGGGGGGGTGTCGAGCCGAAAGGAGGCTGCGGAGGGCCTCTCCGTCCCCCCCTCCCCAGTCAGGAGCCGCGCTGAGGGGGCTTCAGCCTCGCCGCCGCCGCCGCCGCCCGCCCGGCTGAGGGAGCTCCCGAGGCGGCCGCAGGGGGTTCGCCATGGCTCCGACCGTCCCCCACTTCGCAGCGCCTGACTAAAACTCTCTCTCCTCCCGTCCCGACGCGCTCAGGCTTTTCCCCGCCCCGCCGGGTGTCCGGGCCTGCCTCTCAGGCACCGCCGACGACGACGACGAGCCCCCCACCGCCCGCCATCCCACCACACCACACACGCGCGCGCGCGCCCGCCCGCCCGGCGCCCTTCAGGCGGCTCGGCCGGGCTCTTGTCAAAGCGGGCTCACGCGACCGCGGTCACGTGGCGTGGCGGGGGCCAATCGCGGCTCCGCTCGCGCCAGGAGGTTTTCTCCCCCCCCCCCGGTGGAGAAGCGCTCCGTCGCCACGGCAACCGCGGCGGGGCCTTGTCAAAGTTAGGCCCGAGTTTGCGAAGCGAGGCCTAAAATCAACCCTCAGGGTCGGTCGAAGTTGTTGTGGTGAGGAGAAGAGAGGGCCGCGCCTCCGGTTCTCTGGCGGCTGGGCCGGCAGCCGTCCCAGACAGTGCTTTTTCTGTCAGCCTAACGAGTCCCAACTCCTCTCCGGCCGGTAATTTGCCCTCCCGACTTCCTTGGCGAGCCGTGTTTTGCGAGGGCCGCTTTCCTGAGGGGCAGGAGAGGCAGGTGCTCTTTGACGGATTCTTTTTGGTTTGCTAGGTTCGCCTCCGAGCTTTTCGCCAGGAAGTCAAGATGCTGCGGGGCGCGCGCGGCACTCCTGCTTTTCGCCCCACGTAACCACCGCCCTGTGAGGTAGGCCGGGTGGAAGGAAGGAAGGAAGGAGAAGGTCTGGCCCGAAGCGCAGGTGAGCTTTCCTGCCCGAGGTTGGACTTGATACCCCACTGCCGGTCTGACACTTAAACCCCCGCCTGCTGCCACGTCCCTTTTCCCATCCATGAGCCTGGAGAGGCAGAAGCGGCGTCCGACTTTAATACTATATTTAATAATATATTCATTCCTCAGGGAAAGCTGGCCTGACTAGCTCCAAGGGATGATATGGAGGGCCTATGGGTCAGTAATGGCAGAGATCCCCCTCCAGATGTTTATGGGGGAACCGAATTACACCAATCACAATGGTGCAAATAGAAGAGACGGTGCAGCTCATCAATCCAGGAGAATATAATTCCTTTAGAGAAGTGTGGTTCAGGAATATTATTTATTATATATTTATTATATATAAACATGATTGATAAAGTAAGTAGATAAAAAGGGGATTTTGTTTGCTGCATTTCTTGCCCTACTTTTTCTCAAGAGAGCCGCGGGTGGTCTAAATCAGAGTTTTTAAAATCAAACTGTGTTCTTAGGGCTCTGTGAAAACTCAGTGAGATTCCCTGAGATATTAAAGGATATTAAAAGGGGGGAAAAGTACTCCAATGCAGCAAACAAATTTCTATTCTTGGAGCCTTGCCTCTTGATCTAGGAGTTCTGGGGTATATTTTTCAGGTTCTGCAGTGCGAAAAAGCTTGAAAAACTCTGGTCCGATTAAAAATCCTTCAGTCATTTTTATCCTCAATCAGTTTGGTCTAGTGCCGTGATGGCGAACCTTTGGCACATGTGCCATAGCAGGCATACGGAGCCGGTCCCTCACATGTGGGACCGGAAGTCGGGAAACATTTCTGGCCTCCGGAGGGCCTCGGGGGGGGGGGGGGATAGGCCCATTTTTCACTCTCTCCAGGCTCCAGAGCCTTTCTAGGAGCCTGGGGAGGGCAAAAACGGCCATCCGCAGCCCCCAAAGGCCCTCCAGAGGCCAGAAATGTTTCCCGACTTCCGGTCCCACTGGTAGTCCGGTGGCCCACTGTGCCATCGCATGCCAAAAGCTGGGGGAGCGTGCATGCTTGGGTGGGGCACATAGAATTATGGGCATGGGCACACACGCATGACACCCCACACACACACTCCCCCCACTTTTGGCACTCAATGGCAAAAAGGTTAGCCATCACTGGTCTAGTGGTTAAGGCATCCGACTAGAAACTGGGAGAGTTCAAGATAACTGGGTGATCCCGGACCAGTTCCTCTCCTTCAACCCATCTCACAGGGTTGTTGCAGGGAAAATAGGAGGAGGAAGGTGTGTTGGATATGTTCGTCTCCTTGAGTTATTTGTGAAAATAATAAAGGCAGGATATAAATAAATGAATAAAAACATAAATAAATGACAGGTTGACGTGTGAGAGAGAAGTGACTGATCCCAAGTCATCACCTGGGCTTTGTGTTCAAGTGGGACTTGAATTTGGGGTCCCTCAGCCCCAATGCAAGCCCTACCCCCATTTATGTGCCTTAACCTGCACCTTCTACTGGATTTCTTTGACTTAAAACGTAATGGTGGTTGCAGCAATGTTTGCCTTTATGTCGCAGTGCTATGCTTAATTACCTTGTACCTGGAATTCTTGGGCTAATTAATAACATCTGGACTTCTATTGGGGACATTGCTAACTGAACTTTGCTTGTTGCTAAACAATCTTCCTGACTTTGACCTATATTGATGATCTTACTTTTTGGACTACCAGTTCCATTTTACTCCTGGTTACAGCCGCCTCTGGTATTTTGTAACCTGCCCCAGGATTTTGCACAGACAGACTGGCTGTTGGAATTGTTTCATGCAGGACTAATTTTAAGTAGTTTCTATTAGATCTTTCCTCCCATTTACCGGTACCCTCTTTTTCTTGTTTTGATATGGTATGGTTTTTTTTTTTTATCATCGTGGTGTCTCTGTCTATTTTCTCTCTGCACCATTGGATGCTTGTTTTACTTGGTGTGCCATTGGGGAATATCATTTGACCATTGTTCATTTTCCAGTTTCTCCAGTTTTTGCAAGGTGGATGAGTCTGTTTGTTCACAAAGATCAGGTTAATGATCATACTATTGAGTAATGCAAAATAAGCAATACTATCAAATGTCCCAAAAATTTGGTTTAGTAGTTGCCCAGATGCACGTTTATGGCACTCTCTCTTTTTCCCAAGATAGAGTCCTGCTTCTGATATCACACAGGAATCTTTTGAATGCGAAGAAAAAAAATCAATGCCTACAAGTAATTTAATGTATTATATTAAGTAGCCATTTCAGTTTGGAAAATATATTTGATGCAATAGTGTGACGTTACTCAATGTGATAGCCAATTGTGCAATTGGGATTAAACAAGTTTAGCATGGTGTAGGAAAATGTTAAGAGTCACAGTATAATTTTTTAGACTAATAACTCTCAACTTTGCAAAATCATTATGTTGGAATTTTTTTCTCCTATAAATGCTGGGGGGAAAACTCAGGCATGAATTAGCAGCTGAACTGTACAAGTAAAAAATGCAAGTTAGGCCCTGATCATCTAGAGAAGGGGGGAAATCATTTTGTACATGAGACTCTTCTGTTATTTATTACTGCAAGTTCTGTCAAGTCACTGAAATTATAATAGGGTAGGAAAAATGTATACCCTTGCCATTGTAAGTCAGATAGGAAGGAAGAAAAGCCCGCTCTGTGTTTGCAACACCACTTGGTCTTCCATGGAAGTACAAAGGGGGCCTCTTACTGTTTTTGCTGTCAAAATTAGGGTAACATCAGTGTGTAACTTCACAAGCAGCCTTATAAGAATGAATGGGCAAGTGGCTACACAACCATTTATTACAGAAGGTATAGACCTATGGTGACATCATCCATTTGGAGGGGGAATTCACATGGAAAGACCAGTGTTGACAGAAGGATTTCTTTTGCTGCACATTCTCTTTACAACTTACCCATTATCTTGTGGCTCAGAGCCCATTCTGAAAACATCACACACATACAGTTCTGAGATACACACTATGTGCTTTCCGCTCCAGTCTTTTGGCATGATTACCGATTCAAAATGGAAAGCTGACATCTAGTCTGAATGAAGGGAAGTGTGTGCTGGGTGTACACAGAGGTAGAGAATTTTGCAGACACGGTAGCTGTCAAGTTTGAACAGATACTTCTCCCCTCCCCTCCCCCCCACCCAAAGGAAGGGTATCTACCTGTAGTACAGATTCAGCTATGAAATCTGGGTGGGTCCTCAGTTCTGTAAATTGGCATCAATTTTACTGGCCATGGAAATCATGCAAAGGGAATATAGTGAAATAAGGTACGTATGAAGCAAAATAACCGTCAAGCAATCTGTCATGCTGATTGAAACAACAAGAAGGACTGGCTGCTGCCAACAAAAAGAGCTCCTAGCAACCATTTAAGGATATTACAAAGTGAAATCATTAACACTGAGCCAAATCCGAGATTAATGTGGTGACCAGATTTGTTAATACTTACTTATATTTATATTTGCTCAAGTAGTTTTATAAGCAAATGAAAGACTCCTATGCCATACTGGCTTGATTTTCATTATTAACTACTGTATGTTGTGTCCAAGGATTCATTGTTACTTCATTGAAAATGCATCTTTTTAATCCAGCTATTCTTTTTCGATCTTGGCATTCTAATCAAAAGAACTAAGTTGATTTGATCAATTTAAAGAGTGACCACTCTTGCTTCAATCTCTGGTTTCTATCAGTGATGTTGGGCTGTTCCTTCAGTTATGACTTTTGTGTGATAAAGCCATCTTTACCTTAAAATTCTAGTTTAAGTAGCCCACTTCTGGGATTCCCAAAAACTCTTTTAAGACCTAGTTCTGATCCCAGGCCTAAGGTTAATGTATTGGAGGCTGGGTTGTACTGGTTTCTTTTATTGTTATGCTGGGTTTTAGTCTAAGCTGCCTGTGTTGTTTTTACATTTTTGAAATTTTATCGCTGCCAAGAAAACTATTTCTGGGTCTTCATGGTCACCAGGAGTTTAATTCGAAGAAGACTTTACCTTATATTTTCATATTTCATCCATAAGTATACTGTGATTTATTTAATTATGGTTTAGCGTGTTGTATGAATCTAAAGTTTGGAGATTATGGCTTATGACAGTGTGTAATATGATCCTTGTCAGAAGTGATTCATTCAACATGGTTCAGAAAATCATGGTAAATGCTGTAACTTCTTGGAATTAGGACAGTGAGGGGAGAAAGGGGACCAAAGAGAAGGAGGAACAAAAGGAAAAATCTCCCTCTCAGTGTCCTCTAACAAACTTGAGAAGCTCACTACCCTGGAGAGCTTCTGGTTCCCAGAATTATAGGTGCACAGTACGCTTATTTAAGAGCACAAAAACAATTCAGTATATTAAAATCTAATACGTCATGCTCTGGCACGTGCACACCCATACAGTATGCATCTGAGGTGCAGAAACAATAAAATTTTTCACCAATGAGCACTACTGTAATGTTGTCCTTCCTTCACAGTGACTCATAGCCCTATTTAAACTTTTTAATTTGCTCTGAGGCGATCTCTCCCTCATACCCTAAATGGCAGCCCTTGGCAGCTCCGTAGGAGAAGCTTCACTTGTCTACAAACTTCCTCTGTTCCCCATTGACGTTTCACAACTATAGCAGTGCAGTGGTAAATGCACACAGGCACACCAAGAAGCAAGTCTAATTAAGCAGAGCTTGTTTTCTGGTAAACATCTATGTAGTCAGGCTAGAAATATCCTCAAAGCTTTACACATCACATTTAACTTGGCTTGCCTCTGTTCTAATCAACGACTCTGTTTCCAAATGCTCAATCAAATTAATAACCTTACCATAATCTCTTGTAGGCACCACTCCTGCCAGCCTGGACATTCTGTTCTAATGCAGGCTACTAAAATCTTTCCCCCTTGCAGGTTATATGGAGAAGTTAAAATCATATACAGTATCATGCTACATCAAAATTCTGTGTTGATGTAGCATGATACTGTATATGAATCCTCAGTCTGTATAAATGTCCTAACAAGAAAAGGATCTGTGCAAATGTTCAGCCCCCAGATAGATAAACAGATTGACTAGGAAAAAACTTCAGTCAGTATAAGCAAACATGGCACCTTCTGGACTTCTTAACTACAGCTTTTATAATCCCTAACCAGAAAGTTATATAGTAGGTGGAAGTTGTAATCAAACACTTTGGGAAAACATCAAACCAAGTAAACAGATCTGCCTGCATGGTTGCTAAGTCGTGGTTTATTGAGTAAACTTGGCTCAGATCACCCAACACTGGGTGCAACCAAGTCATATTTTACATCTGGGAAAAATTAACCTAAGAGTTATTTAGGACAGCAAGTGGAAAACAAGTACTGTATTCTAACCTAAAAATGAGACTAGCATAGTCTCACAGTTAAGGATACAGAGGAGTTAGAATATGTAAACTATCATTATAGCTGGGCTGCAAAGAGCATTAAGTCATAATTAAGTCATAAAGCCGCCTTGAGTTATCTATAAAAATAACAAAGGCGGGACAAAAATATCTTAAATAAATAAAGTGGAATTTTGCCAAAGAAGCACAACACTGGGGAGAAGAACCATGTTTACTGCAATGATCATTGGGTTGCCCGCTTGTTTTTTTGTACAAATTGAAGGCTACAAGACCTGAATTTCTAGGGATCTGATTGGCTTTTCAGTAAACCTGGGACAGGTCCTATTGTTAGCTGAAGTGGGCCTTTCAGGAGGGTAGCAGAGTTGAGTAAGTCCCTTGTTGGGGAGATGACATGTTGAGATTGTTAGCTGATAAGAAGATGGGACGGGTGGATTTCTCTAGTTTGCAATACCTTTGTAGGGCTTGTTTGGGCTGTGTTGTGAGCTGTTGAAGAGGTTTCTGTTCTTTGGTCTAGATGGGATTGGGAAGGATATCTGGGGCAGAGTCAATATGATGAAATTAGGCAAAGAAAGGAATTGGATTTGGCCTCGGACGTATGCAAAAGACGGGAATTAGAGGCTGTACAGTTTACATTTTGTTAAGTTTATTATTTTCACTGCAATCCCATTTTGTTTGATTTTGGCCTAGCATTCAGTTTGGCTTATTGACTGACTTAGCCAGTGTACTTAGCAAAGTATGATCAAAACAATATAATGAAACTAGGTTCTAGCACCAGTCGCTCATCTTTTACTTCTGAAAACCTTGTTAAACTCTAAGGGATTTGCCTCTGAGCAAATCTGCCTCTCAGCAAACAAAAACAGTAGCTGTTTATGACTGCAATTTATGCACCTTTCCTGAATCCTTGATATTGCTGAATTAAATTCCCAATAGCCTATGTCTACTCAGCTAATGGGGAAGGATTTCAGCCCGTCTTCTGCCAGACTTTCTGCTGTGTAAACATGTTTACACATGCCTACCCAGAATTGCAACACTAGCCAAGAAAACAACAAAGGAGTTACATTTACAGTAAGATTTTATTTCTATTATACATATGCAAAAGGGTTAGGATTCTTTCCTTTTCCATACAACAGAGAAGGCCATCATCAGTTTTTGTTTTTGACCTCAACCATATTACTCAATCCTCCCACCAATAAGGGGGTAATAGTAGAGCAGTACTGTATTCAGAAACCCTGCTCACACAATGTGCTAAGCCACAGTTAGTTGGAAATTGAATATATCAGTGTTCACTGGCTTGACAAAATCTGCTAAACCAAACAAGTCCCATTATGACTTCAGCAGGCAGCAACTTCTGGGGGCTCAAGAGCGACAATAGCTTTTCATGGCCTCTCTAAAAGTGGCTGAAGCCAAGTGCCCATTTTGGTTAGAAGTTCTGGGGTCATAAAGGGTGAAATCACTGCATCTTCTGGCTCTGTCCCTTAACTTTCAAAATGTCTCCCAAGTACCAAAAAAAAAAAAAAATCACATTTGTGACCGCACCCAACTTCTGCAATAGATTTTCTATACCTGGCTTGGTATCAAAGCTAAATTGGACATTAAGCTTGTTATTTATTTATTTAGTGCATGGCACCTTAAGCTTGTAAAGCATGTCCTTTGCAAACAGTGGCATTACCCTGCAGAAGAAAAAATCAGCTTCGTCATAGTCATGAAATTAGTAACAGGCCACATTAGGCAAGGTAGTAATTGTTGAAGCAGCCATGCATTTCTTAATTGGATGTCACCTTCATGGTTGACTATCAACGTGTTTTCATTTATGGAGGCAGGAAATAGGAGATGAAATGGCCAGGCAGGGCCAGCTTACACACCGTGTTTATTTTCTGTGTGATCTTTGTTTTCCTCCACCAGTTCATGCAGTCATTTGGGAGATGCTATTAGAAATTTGGGCTAAAGCCACCTTAGAATCTTTATTGTCATGTGGAATTATCTGAATGAGTGTTTTCCAAGTTCAGGTCTGGCTGCCTTTTCAGCCCTTCAACAGTACCTTTGAGCGAAAGAAGGCAGGCAAATCCCATGCACACACGTTAAGCAGGGGTGGAGCCCAACATTTGCAGTAAGCAGGACCAGAGCCAAAAACTCCTTTCGATCTTTTTTTTCTGATTCACAATCTCCCCCCCCCCCCACCCTGTCCTGCTCCTTTTTTTCCCTCTTCAGGCAGTTTTTATTTGACTAAAAGTTATATGAGGAAAAAATGCATAGGAATGGTGATGGCGTCTTTAAATGATCTGATTGTGCTTTGAAAATACACCAGTCAAGCACTTAAGTTTGTTTTTAAATGTTTCTTCTATCCTCCCTCTACTCCTCAATTTATTCTTTTGTAAATGTAGTTCAAGAGATATCCATGGGACGTTTTTCTAGGTAAATAAGATTAGGAATGCAGCTTTCATTCTTATTAATTACACACCAATATGCAATATAATTTGGATTCAGGAATAGAATTTGCTCATCTCTGACTGTAAGATTTACTGTACTGAGTGTGCCCTCTACTGGGCAAATGACAACTTGCAACAAAAGTGCATCTTTATGACTCAGATCTAAGCAATAAGGTATTTGTTTGCCTCAACTTCTGGAAATTAATCCTAAAAAGCTTTCTGTTTTCAGAAGCAGAGGTGTGCAGTGGTTATCCAGTGTGACTCATGTTGGTCGTGTTTATTCTCATCAGCTCTGTCTTACAGTAATTGAATATCTCACTGTCACTTTGCCTAACCCGATTGTGTGTGTGTGCAGGTATGACAACTATCTGTTGATTATACAAACTATAGAAAATCGCAGCCACACCAGAGGCAGTTAGTGTAGATGGGTAGTTTCCTTAGATATTGAATTATAACATCCATCCCATTGCAATTCTATAGCTCCATATTATGATTTTATTATGGTTTTATCATGGGATGCCGGCATCCCATGATCTAGCGGCCCCATCGCTTTTGATGGGAGGGGAGTTACTTACTCCCTCTGAAAGGTTTCGCAATCTTGGCATCCTCCTGGATTCACGGCTGTCCTTAGTTAACCATCTGACGGCCATGACCAGGGGGGCTTTTGCACAGGTTCACCTGGTGCGCCAATTGCAACCTTTCTTAGATAGGGATGCCCTCCGTACAGTCACTCATGCTCTTGGTATCTCTCGTCTGGACTACTGCAATGCCCTCTACATGGGGCTGCCATGCCATATATATCTTTGCTGATGCTTTATTTAAACTAAATTTGTATATCAATGATTGCATAACCTTTGTAGATTCCATTCCCTAAATAAACTATAGAAAAGCAATAGCTCGGCAACAATTCTTGTATTTGAAAGACCGAAAGTCAGGATTTCCCCAAGACATGACCTCACTCCACATTCCACATAGGGCTGGACTCTTACACTGAGCAGTTTGACTTAGGCTTAGTGTGTCTTAAACTTAAATCCTGGTCTGCAGACTGTAGTTTCTAGTTTAGGGCATTGTGTGAGCCATGATTTAGCAAATCATGCCTTAATGGAATATCATGCTAGTCACTGTGTGACTCAGGGTGACTAGTGGTTTGGGGATGAAAGTTATAGTTCCCCAGTCTATAGGCATCCCACAATTTATTCCTTGTTTCACCATGCCTGTGTTCATTCCACATGCCAAACACTATACTGAGTCATAAACCAAGAGTTTGATGATCAGGAACAATTCTTAATGGTTTTTTTTTCAGTGGCTGGAGAATTACAACTAAGGCTTCTTTTATGTTTTAGCTCTGCATTTATAAGCTCATTATGACAGCCTTGGTGAATCCAGATTACATGATAATTTCAAACATCAGCCATGTATATGTCCGTAAATGTTACCTACTTGACCAGGTTTTTGCTTAAGTTACAGAAACACATCCTATGCCTTTGCTCCTTCCATGGCCTTAGAAGGCATACACAAATGCCATTGTTCTACATGAGCATCGTAGGCTTTGAAAAGCAAAGCAGGGTTAGATGTGGTTATTATTTGGCTGGGAAATGTCAAGGAAATCTCAGAGCTAGAGGTAAATACTGGGAAGTAAAATCAAATCCTGGAATAAGGTAATGGCAAGACACTTCTGTATTGCTGCCAAGAAAATTATAAGCTCATGAAGATATCAGGAGTTGAGCTGGAATCAAAGGAGACCCGGTTTTACTTTCTGCTGGCAAGAGAGGGCAGCCTTTCCTCTAAGACAGTTTCTCACAAAACAACCTCTTAAGGAATTCAAAAGCTGAAATGTCCTTTGATAGCTTTTAGATTGCCCTCATCAATCTGGCTTAACTGGGGATTTTCATTTAGCCTTTGATATGCCCTCCTCAGGGATCCACTCATCTTGTTCTGAGGCATGGAAAACTCCCCGGGTTCTTCAAAAATGGAGGAAGACATTGCCTTTGGGGCCTTTGGCAGGTTGTTTGCATCTGAAAAGCTGAAAATGGTAGGCCTCCTTTTGGCAATTGATTCTTTTGTCTAGCTTTATTTCACCCAAACAGGACAGAAATCCTGTTCTGACAGCAGAAAAGCTACCCCTTTCTTAGGCAGAGTATTGGTTGATGGTCCAAGAAATAAGGCCAGTGTCTAAAATCTGTGAGTGAAGCTGCCCCTTAATCCATCTAGAAAGGAGGGACACATCTAATAGAAGAATCACAGAGGTTAGGATCACACACAGCATTCAAGAATGCTTGCTTAACCACGGTTCATGAAATAAATCACAAATGGCCAGATGCACACATGCTAAGCCACATGCTATGTGGCTGAGTTCACAAAATATTTAAACAAATTATAAGGCTGTTTACCTCACATGTCTGGTGAAGACTTACCAAATTGCATTTACATAATATGCTAAACTAATATTTGCTAGTTCTGGTGGCTTGAGGATATTATATGAAGGCAGCCTTTGCCACTGTTCTGACTGAGCAATTGGATTGATTATTCCATGTACTGTACAAATTAGGTTATTTCTGCAATCTGTGCAATGCAGTTTATGATTTAACCCATGCCCCAAGTCAAATCTAATACCCTATGAATGCCCTCCCCCTCAGGTAAGTGGGTATTCATTTCCATCAACTCCAACCACCAGGGCTGAGGGTAGAGAAATAATGCAAATTACCACGAATAATGTAGAAGGTCACATATTGCCTCAGGTTGATCAGCCTTCTCCAGTCTTGACAATGGTAGGGACTTTGGGTGTCAACCTAGGCCCAACGTTTTCTAAAAAGTGTCACATTAGGAACTTCCTACTAGGAGAATATGTTCAGCTGCTGCTTGGCCACTTGGTTACCTTCCTGTCTTGTCCCTTTCCAATGAACTGCTATTTTGGTTTTCGACATTTCACTGCCCCAGGATTTAATAACTGCTTGCCGCCATTCATTTCTGCAATCTAAAACTTGCACTGCAGCTAGAGTCTGGCATTTGGCAAAACCTAGAACTGAGCACATGATACACCAAGGCTAAAGTCACTTTTTACTTTCCATGTTTTTTTAAGCTTTTGCTTTATTGTTAGTTTTTAACTGCTTAACATCCTAAAAGCCTTCAAAGAGTCACATCTCTCCCTCCCAGGATGGATTGCAGGTGGCACAGTCATGGAAAGAAAACAGGCAGTTTCAAATACCAGCTCCGGCAGCCAGAGAGCCAGATCATGGCCTGCTGGAATTGGTTCTGATATGACTAAGTTGGGGAGGGAAGGGGGTGTATTTGAAGGTACAAAGCTTGCTAGCATATGAACGGTTTAAACACGGGTGACTTGGCATGGTATAACTAGCAGGATTTGAACAAGCCAAGTCGTAAATCATTGCTTAGAAACCACAAGGATTGCGTTCACACAACACACACATCCAAGCCAAACAAGCTACGGGTGTAGGGCTGAATCTTGGTGCATGAGGCTTTCAAATTTAGCTTAAAATTGATCTTAAACAGCTTTTCATACATGGGAGTCGAAAGGAAAAGAAAAAACTGGGTGGGAGTATTCCCGCCCCTTTTTTCCCCATCCTAATGGAGCAAAATATGCTTCCTTAAGTATGCCAGAAAAATCAGTAACTATATATTTAAATGTTTAAATTCAAACAGGAATGGCCCTTTCATATACAATGTATCCCATAACAAGGGAGACTTGTAGAATATGGTTTCTAGGACATAAATAGAAACAATTACTAATATTTGATGAAAGATCAAATACTGTATCTAAATTGTGATGGTTGGAATATACAAAATCACTAAAATTTTACTGTTTATCTTTTACAGTGTTTTTTTAATGCAAATGTAGCAATGTTGGGGAGTATCACCTTGCATTTTTCCTACTGTACCTTCTTTGTATTTCAATATTTTAACAATAAACATGGATAGGTTATACTTTAGGTTAATTTCCATCAGGCCAATTGAAAACCATAGATTCCAAGCTTCTGACCTGGCTAAAATTTTCCATCCAGCATCCGGAGGCCAAAAGGATGGAAAGAGGGGAGGGTGCAGAAGAGCCTAAGGGCCGGTTCCCAGACTTGGCACAATTCTGTGCCGAATGTGGGAAGAAGCTGCAGTCGCTCAGATCACGCTTCGCCGGGTGCCGAGACGGTTGGGGCCGCAGCTAATAAGAGGGAGCCCTGCAGCTCCCTGAACGAAGAAACAGCGCACAGGAAAAGGGACCTTCCCCCTTGTAGAAATAGCTGTAGCTTCGGGCTGCAAGTCCCCCGTTCCTTGGGAGTAAGCCCTCCTGGAAGGAACGGGCCTGGCTTCGGTGTCATATCTGAGATCGATGCCGGCATCATCAAGGGAGCCGTTCAAAGCCGTTGCCGCAGGTCATCCCTCGGCTCTTAATCCGCCCCATCAGCAGAAAACGGGCAGGATTGATGCGGGGGTTGCACGTGGCTCGCAGGTGCTTCCCTGCACCGGCTCAGCACGTTCCCGCAATCCTCTGGAAGCGCCGGATAATTCCATTCACAGCAGCTCTCTTTCGGCAGGCCGCCGGGCTAGCGTGGCTCGGCCCTTCGCGTGGCTTCCAGGCTCATGGATGAATTCAGCCTCTGCGCCTCCTAAACTCTTTCCCACCACTGGCCCGGACTCTTCCTCCCCCTCCTCCCCCCCCCCAAAACTTAATCTGGGCCTGCTCTCCATCGGTCCCGCTCGCGGGCTTTCCGAGGCATGCCCGGCCAGGTTCCTCTTTCAGTCCTGACCTCGGACTACATTCCCTTATCTCGTCCCCTCGGCTGGCTGGGGATGATGGGGGCGGCCGCCCAGGGCATTGGAAAGGCAGGCGGCCCCATATAGAGAAGCAACGGCTTGCAGGGGGCGGGGGAGGGTGCCGCAACGAGCTCTGATCCCTCCGCTCAAGGAGGGAAGCAAATAGTCCGGAGGCCCCGCCCCGCGGGATACGCAACCGAGATTGGAAGGGGCGGAGGGGTTCGCGAAGGCGGAGCGGCGAGGCGGCCCTGAATCACCTTGAGGCTGCGCCGCGCCGTTCGCCGCTCAGAGAGGTGGAGACTCTCCGCGGGAATTGACCTTTGGAAGCCGGGTAGGTGAGAGGGGGGCGGCTGGGCAGGGCGGGCGTGGGCGAGGACCGGCCGCTTCGCTACTGATGCAGCCTCTCGCATCCCCGAGCCCCGGCTCCGTCCGACTCCCGCTCCTATCATCCCCTGCCGGGAGTGCGGCTTTTTCCTTGGCCCCGCGGAGGAGGAATTGCAGCTGCGTGTGTTGTGTGTGTGGGGGGGGGGGGGGAAGAGGAAGAAAGGCGCGAGGTGCCCGGAGGGGGGTGGAGGGCAAATGAGATGCTGCCAATTAACCATCTCATTGGTACCCGATTTTTTCTATCACGCGATCAATGCGGCTATCCCAGCGGCCCGTCCACCCGTTTTTCACGTGCGAACGGGTCCTTTCCCGTGTTTATTAGCCCGTGCAAGAAAAGCTGTAATTCAGGAGCCCGAATATTAATGAAGCGAAATAGCGCATCTTAAACTCTGCCTTTCTCTCCCTTGTGCAAAACGGGAGAGCGGGAAGAGGCGAGCCCTGCTTCTTTCCGTCCCCCCGAGGGAGCTGCGTGGGCCGGGCCGGGCCGGGCCGGGCCGGGCGCTGGCGGGGAAGGAGCGGCTTGGCACGCGGCCCTTTGTCCGGGGCAACCGCCTCCCCAGCCCCGGAAACGAGGGCGGTTCTCAGGGCGCCTGCGCGGCTTCGGAAGCGCGCGCTGCCGACCCAGCGCGTGCTCGGCCTGGCCTTTGCTGGAAACCCAAAGAAGGTCCCGCCTGGAGCCCTGGCAGCTCCCGCGGCCTTTCCCAGCACCGGCCCAGGGGCCCTCTCCGCAGGCTGGGAGAGGCCGGCGCAGATACAGGGAGCGGGGGAGCCGATGGATGCTCTCTTGGGGCCCCCTTCCTTTTCCTCCTCCCTCCCTCCGTTCCCAGGCTCTCCATTAGCTTTGTTCCCCCAAATGCAAGGCCTTCGCTCTGGGGAGGAGGTTGTGGGAACCCCTTCGCTCCATTTCTCAAAAGGGGTGAAATCTGGGTGCACCGAGAAGCCTCGGCTTGGCCTGGCTGCCATCCCAGGAGCTCTTGGGTCTCTGCCACGAGGAGGGGAGATGATGGGGCAGGAGAGATCTGGTTGCACGTGGCCTCCTCTGACCTGCCCCTGAAAGGATCTGGAGATGCAGTACCGGATCATAAATCAAGGCAGGCAGGGTCTTTATATATATATACATCTGCTCTCTTGCAAAAGGCCGCAAAGTCTTGCAAAAGGCCATAAAGGCAGGCATAGATGTAGCATCCTTGTTCTCCTTTGTTCAAGGGCGTGTGTTACGTTCCCCATTTTTGCAAGTCTTTTATTAGCCCCTTCCGTCCCTTTCCTTCATAGCTTTGTGAAGGTGAGCGCGCTCTCCTTTCAGACAGTGCCATTTGACCATGATGTGGCATTTCCTGGCATGACCTTCCTTACTGCCGCCAAATGCAGGAACAGAAGTAATAAACGAATGGAATCACTTTCACTAATATTTGCATCTTTCCTTTCTGTAGTGAAAATGCTGTGCATAACTAATTTGTTTCTAAATTTCTGAACTGGCAGTCAATTCCCCTTTTATATTGGTTTGGGGGTGGGGCAGGATTGGATGCAGCAACCTCAGGGCAATATTTTTCAAAGAAATGAAAGAACCAGGTCCAGGTGTACCACAGAATATTAGTTAAAAATTACTTAGTAGCAGTAAAGCAGGTCTCTGTAGTTCGGTGCCTTCAGGGCTCTCTTCAAATGCAGGCCATGGTGGTTGAGGATCATAGAAGTTGTAGTCTAGTGTCATCCAGGGTACCAAAAACTGCCCTAGGGATACATTTGTCCTAGTAAAATAGTGAATTGCTACCTTCCATTGTCAGAAGTAAAGTTGGGCTCTCCAGACTCATTTTGCTATTGCTTACTCTGCCGGCTCCAGAATCTTTTATGATGCTGTACAAGTTGGATGTTAGAACAATTTGCCTCTTGTGCTTTCCCAACCCCACTCCCCTTCCATGTGCAAAACTAACCTCATCTTATTTAAAGATTACCAAGCCCAGTGCGGAGTTATACCTCAGTTAAATAGCAATCTCCCCCAATGGAGTGTGGGTCTTCAAAGCATCCATTCTTTTAAAGGCCATCTGCTAAGGATCTGGGACAGAGAACCTGAGGGTGATGGGGAGATGCTCCATCACACCAGACGGATCTTCCTACCCCTGCAAAGAACAAACTCGGGTTTCCTGTTCGGAAGCCACAGCTATCCAAATTTTCATGAGAGATCAGGTTCCCCCCACCCCTATCTCCAAGTCCTCCCAATGTTCCTAAAGGGAGGGGTGAACATTAATGTGGACAGATGGTAGAAATGTGATGCAATGCTCCTTACTCAGAAGGAGGAAATGACTGTGCAGAACAGTTGAGCAGAATAATTTTAACAAGTAGATTCTTTGGTGTTGCATTTTAATGTTGATATTACCAATTAACAAAATAGCATGAGAATTGCTGCCAATTAAAGTGCTATATAAACTTTCTAGACTCAGCTTGGGCTGCGTTAATATGAGGGGATTTTGTTTTTTTCTTTTGGACAAATGTGAGAACATCCACATCTAAGGAAGACTTCTACAAACACCCACCCCTCTTTCCCAGGCTGGTACCGTACTCTCACGCTAAGTGAATTTTGGGAGATAAATAATACAGACTTTCATAGTAATGGTCCATTACTATTGATCAAAGGTTGTGGGAATGCCACCATTGATCAGTAGTAATGGACTATTACTACTTTAACGCAAGTTGAGATGAAGGCTGACATTGGCTTTTTAACAGAACCCTGGGGTCAGTACATTGCTGGTGAATCAATGATAAATATACTGTACTCAAAATAAGGAAAGCACAGTTGCCTGCTTCAGATGTGTTCAAAACCTGGGTTTTCTATGGCGCGCCTATCTTGAAGCCAATTGCTGTGAAAACTGGTGCATAGGATGGAAATAAGGTGCAATAGCAACCGGCTGCCAGTTTAGTGGCTGTGCGCAGTAAAGCTTCAGACACATGATTCAGCCAAGATTCAGGGTCCCTAAATTTAGCCAGAGCTTGTTCTGTTCTTGTTGGTATCATGTGTTCCATTTAGCTTTCCGAGTAGTGATTTTATGATGAATGTATTTTATTCTCCTTATGTACACTGAGAGCATATGCACCAGAGACAAATTCCTTGTGTGTCCAATCACACTTGGCCAATAAAGAATTCTGTTCTATTCTTTTTAAAGAAAATGTAAAATGGTACAAATAGCTAAAGATTGGTCACTTCAAATCTTAGGGCCTACAAGCATGATACCTGAGAAAACCCAGGCATTTTCAAATTTGGAGCCACCCATTTCCTTTGTGTGGAAGATCACATGGGAATTGGAATGTTAACTAACACGTTTTATAGCATTGCAGCATTTAGTGCTGTTTCTTATCTAATTTAGCGTTTCGGTAACCACTCATAAAGTATGATTTTGAAGATTGTCACACGATTCCTGCTTTAACAGTTCACATATTTTGGCCTGTGTCTCAGGTTAAGGCTCGTAGTCTCGTAAAAGTAAATCCACTTCCTGCAACAGGGTACCCTCTCTGTCCCTCCCCCATTAAAAATCCGGGTGCAGATGCTTGAATCACCACCTGTAACATTTGTCAACTTGTAGTAGCAACTGTGGATATCTCTTACAGACTCATATTTCCAAAATGGATCGAGCTGTGTTAAAGGCACACTTATATTGTAGATTGCAGGGAAGAAGAACAATGAATTAAATCTGTATGCTGTTGGCTTCTCAGATTTGTGCAAAATTGACCATCATTAACAATTTTAAGACTTGCAAGCATCCAGACGCCTGAATTGCAACAAAAATTGGCCTGTATCTTTCCAACTAAAGCTCTGGGGTATTTGTATAAATCTTCCTTCTCAGTTTATATTGAACATAAATAAAACCACCTTTAAAAACCGTCTTGACTACAAAGCTTTACCCGTAAACTCCCAGCATATGTCTTTCTCATCCCCTAAAGGTGAATTGATTGTGCTCGGGGATATCAATTATGACCAGCTAACATCAGTGACTTTGCAAATAGTTAGAACAGAGGTCTTCAAACTTGGCAGCTTTAAGACTTGTGGACTTCAATTCCCATAGCTGGCTGGAGAATTCTGGGAGTTGGAAGTCCACAAGTCTTAAAGCTGCCAGGTTTGAAGACCTCTGAGTTGGAACAAGCAGAAAATATTTTAGGCCACTGCAGAATTACTGCCTCCTTAGGAATCCAGCTGCATGGGGTTTCCTGGTATTGTACGCAGGAAGGGTCCCCACGTGGTGCTCCACTGAATTAAAAAAGATTCTCCATTGTGGTACTTAAGTGAAAGCAAGCAGCATCTTCCATGACGTTAAAGAGCTAGCTTTGACTAAGGTCTCCGGGGAGAAAGGGTCTCTCCCTTGCTTTAAAGCCATGCACACGGGGAAAGTTGCACGTAGCAGAGGGCGGAGCTCCAGAGCTGAAAGCAGAAGAGTCAGTCTGAAGCCCTGGAATGAATAGCACTCAGAACGCTCCCCTTGGATTCAAGAAGCAACAGCAGTTTTTCCATGGCAGCTTGCAGAGCCCTGTTTAAAACTGAGAAATCATTATTAAGTGATGGCTGTTCTTTTAGATGGCTTAAGTTCTTCCCGAAATGAAATTGGGTGGCTCGTTTGTTATGTCAGGGAAATGTAATGCTAAAAACGTGTCTCACTTAAAAAGTTTTTATTTTTCTCATTTTGTTCGTTGAATTTGCAAGGCTGAGTTTGGGACATCTTGAATGCTCTTTTATGCTTGAGCGTTGTTTGGCCTGTAAGGTGCATAGAGTTAGACTTAACTAAACTTTAAATCGCTTTAATTCATGAACATTACACGTTAATTATTAGATTTATACTCTGCCTTTATTTTATACAATTTGATATGGCAGTTTATTGAGATTAAATTTATATAGTTTGACCTTGATGATCTTTCCTAGCATAAAATTCTCCCAGAATTTAGAAATATGTACTTTTGAGTTACCCAACCTATTGTTAGCTAGAATTTGTAGCTACTGATGGCCACACCAATGGGAATTTTAAGAGTTCTCAGCATAACATTTGTGTAGTCCTTTGAAGATTTATTTACTTACAGTTAAGTGCTGCAGTGGTGGAAGTGGTTGAGTTTGTATTTTTCCCATAATTTTTGCCCTGCATTCAGCAGAAAGGCCTCTGAGGTTACACCCAGGCTCTCCATCACTCCTAGTCCTATCTGGGCTTGGGTCATGGATATGGACTGGTGCAGCATGGTGCATGGGCTGTTACATGGAATTACAGTTCAGAGGAGTAGCTTATTTATAGTGTCCCGTCCCATCCCCCCACCCCCATTGGGTTATGCTAAATTTGCGCTCTCTCCTTCCTGAGCGAAAACAGAAGAAGATAAATAATAGGAAACAAGCATATGATGAATTGGGGAGGCATCTTCTGTTACCACTTGAGACTTCATAAGATGTTTTAGCCTTTTTTAAAATAATTTTATTTGTAATTTTTTCTTCAACACCCATAAGTTCTTAGTGAACAATGTATTATCTGGGTCAATATATTTTGCATAAATTCTGATAGTGATGTTACCATTTAAATATACATAATCATACTTTTTCAACTTCTAACGTTTGTGTATACATAGTCATCGTAACATGTTCTATTGTATTTCAGCATACATAATATTGTTTTCCCAATTTCTATTTTCTACTTCTTTTTTTCTAGCACGTTAAACTAACCACCATGTTAAAAAGTATTAAAATGTTTTATCCTTGAATACAGAATTGCTGTTACGAGGACAAAATGGAACGCCTAGAGACCAAAAGAGGCATTCAGAGCTCAAAGTACTCTTGTTTCAGGTTGAAAACGCCTCCCAAGTGAAAGGGTCCCCTCTCTCGCCCTCAAAGTGGAGTATTTCTGAGAATTCCGTGCATGGACCCTTAGAGATAGAACATTTGGTGGTACCTGCTCTGGAATGTTAATTCAGTACTATTAACTTTTGTATTCTTGCTTTAGATATCAACTCTCAGCAACCATGTCTACCAATGATGCTTTCATCCAGACCCAGCAGCTCTACGCTGCCATGGCAGACACTTTCTTGGAACACATGTGCCGACTGGACATTGATTCCCCGCCAATCACCGCAAGAAACACTGGCATTATCTGCACCATTGGTAAGTTAGGGATGACCCCCCCCCCCAAATTGTGGTTGTCTTGGGACACTCCTGAATGTTAACTCAGTTCATATACTGAAAGTCCATCTAGCTAAGAGACTTCCTATTAAAATCTCATTCCTGGAATATCTTCAAATTAATCCACTGACACCTCTACAGGAAGGTTTGACGTGCTGAACGTTACCATTTAATAGGATAACAGAGTTGGAAAGGAGCTTGGAGATCATCTAGTCCAGGGATCGGCAACCCACGGCTCTGGAGCCGCATGTGGCTCTTTCATCCCTCTGCTGCGGCTCCCTTGTCCCCGATCGTTGCCACCATTTTGAGAGGGGGAAGCATGGAGTACCAGGAGGAGGGACGGGTTTTCCGGTTGGCTCCAGAATTAAACGGGCCGGCTTCCAGTTAGGGTCTTTGTTGGCTCTTTGAGTGTTTAAGGTTGCCGACCTCTGTTGGACTAGATTCTGGTCCAATCCCCTACAAAAAGCAGGAGTTCCTATACCAGATCGAACTTGGGTTGATCACCTGGACCAGAGATTTATTCTTCTGAGCTTTCGCTCAGACTCCTCCTGAAGCCCATTTTCAGGAATTTCTCTCTTTTGGAATATGTGCTTTGGGATGTTGTGTGAGTCGTGTTTAATGATTAAGGCACCACAGGAACACAACTCACAGATTAGCCCGAAACACATATTCCAGTGGAGAGAAATTCCCTGAAGATGGGCTCCAGCACGAGTCTGGAAGAGTAAGTCTCTGGTCCCAGTGACTGACCCAAATTCAATCTTTCATCATTATCCGTGGACACGTATATTCACTTTCATTTGTGAGACCCTCTAGCATTTCAGACAATGTAATTGCATGTAATTTATTTAAAATAAGGAAACCGGATGGATACATCCCAAGTAAAGAAAAGTGAGCTAGAAACTTGGAGAGGAAGTGTATGGTCTTAGCTTGATAAGAACGTAGGGATTTTAAAAATGGGTCTCTGCTCACAAAAGTTTTATCCCTTTGTTTTTTAGGTCCGGCTTCTCGGTCAGTAGAAATGCTGAAAGAAATGATTAAATCTGGAATGAACGTTGCCCGTCTCAACTTCTCTCACGGAACTCACGAGGTACAAAGAAAAAAAATCAAGAAAAACAGGGCAGAAATAGATGGGAATGGAAAGAGCCGCTTTCTGACATACAAGTGAAACAGCAGTAATAAATAGAGTATTCTTATTCAGTATTGGCTTAGGACCTGGGTACTTACGAGATTGCCTTCTGCCACCGATAGCCTCCCGCCGGCCAATACGCTCCCACAGAGAGGGACTCCTCAGGATGCGGTCGGTCAAACAATGTTGACTGGCGACCCCCAGGGGGAGAGCCTTCTCTGTGGGGGCACCTGCCCTCTGGAATGAATTGCCCCCGGAGATACAGATGATCCCTGACCTACGCACCTTTCGCAGTGCCCTCAAGACGTTATTGTTTCAACAAGCTGGGCTAGGCTAAACACGAATTTTAATGGTTGCTTTATTTTTAATGATATTGGGGCCAAATTATTTAATATGTTTTAAAATTGTTTTTAAATTTTGTGTATTACTGGCTGTGCACCGCCCTGAATCCCCTGGGAGAAGGGCGGTATAACATAACAAATAAATAAATAACCCCGAATTCAGTTAACCCAGACTAATCTTGATCCCCAGACTCAGGGTTGTAATTTCAGGTGTCCTGCTTGATGAAGCAATGCCCAACTTCATGAAATAATTCTAACAAATATAGACGTTAAAAGTTCCTTTGCTCCGTATGCAATGGTGCATTGCTATCCCTTTTCTGGTAAAATGAGATTGGGTTATTCCTTAAGGCTAAGGACTCCTGCTCCCTTCTACTTAGACGACTTAAATGGTCTTCCCTCTAGAGGTCAGCATGGATTGAATTACTCCCGGTTTCAAATGGCAACGGAGCTCAAACGCCTGGGTTAAACAAAACAAACTTGCAGAAAACAGAATGTGAAATGGGCAGAAGAAATACCACGTTAAAAACTCCTGGCCATCTTAAAATAGAGAGTACTTGCCAGCAAGCTCTGTGCAACTTCTGAACACATAGAACATATATCGGAAGGTCAAAAAAACCCCACAACAACCCTCCATCTTCCTTCAAACCTCAGCTATCAGTCCCCCTGTTACTAGATCCTGATGCATGCCTTCAAACAAGATCTTGCAACACTGATTTGTTTAGCTCTAAGTATCTCTGCAGATCTGCGGTGGTTGAAGCAAATCTTTTCATTTCCATGTGTTGTTTGAAAGCGGAAGGAGATTTTGCTGAATATGTTAACTGTGCCCCCGGGACAAGGTGGTAACATTTTAAAGGATCCAAGTAATTCCTGGAATGAAAGGTTTCCCAATCTGATAAGGTAGAGCATCTGTTGGTCCAAAATAAAATCAGATCTGCCTTAGGGATCAGTTCTGTGGCCTTTGAAAAGCATTGCACTTTAAGGTCACAAGCATGGTGGCACACTGCAGGAGAGGAGGACAATCCCACTTCTATAAATAAAAGCAGCCATCTCAGCATTACAACTTTGGTTAGGAGACACTCCCCCCCCCCCCCCCGCCCAATCTACATCTTTCCTTAAAGGCCACCAGGCTGCGGTTGGCTTCCAAAAGGTCAAACAACAGACTGAGCCATCTTACTAGCGGAGTTTCAGTTTAGTGCACAAAAAAACCCATGCCTTGTTCACCTGCCTTTCCTTTTTTTAAAAAGAGGCTTCCCCACCTCTTAAAGCTTGATCTTAAATTAATAGATTCCCAAGCATCATATCTACTTGCAGATGAGCTGAGAATTTTAGGTGCCACAATACCCCTCAAAAATTGGGTTCAACTTAATCATGGATGAACTTATCACATATGGTAATAAAAGTCCTCATATATACTTGTGGATAAACCTATTGGGATATGCTGACCCATGAATTTTTAATTAAAATACCATTAGGTAACTGTAAAAACATAAAAAATGTCAAGCCTCATCTTAACTGCCGATGGTATATTTTTCATGATATTTTGGTTGAATAATCAGCTTATCCACGGAATGGGCTTATCTTCAAGTATAAGTATATATAATTATTACCAAATAAAAACAACTACTGATTCATTACCTTCTTTAAATCTTCTTTAACTGGACTTAGAACTAAGGAGAAATTTCCTGATAGTTAGAACAATTAACTAACTTTAGTGTGCCACAGCCTGGTGGTGTGGCAGACTAAAGCCTGTTATTAACATTCAGCTGTCTGCAATTGCACCAGTTCGAATCTCCCCAGGCTCAATGTTAACTCAGCCTTCCATCCTTTCTAAGGTAGGTCAATTGAGGACCCAGTTTGTGGGGGCAATAAGCTGACTTCGTATAAATATACAAAAGTATGAAGGCTATTGCTTAACACACTGTAAGCCTCCCTGAGTCTCCGGAGAAGGGCGGCATATAAATCAAATTAAAAAAAAATGGAACAACTTGCCTCCAGAAGTTGTGAATACTCCAACGCTGGAAGTTTTTAAGATGTTGGATATCCATTTGTCTGAAGTGGTATAGGGTTTCCTCCCTGAGCAGGGGGTTGGACTAGAAGACCTTCAAGGTCCCTTCCAACTTATTCTATTCTATTTATGGAATATGTTTAGAATCTGGCAGTGCAAATCAGAATAAAACTTAAGCAGAGTCTTGGTGCTCCAGCAGTGAATTGAAATAATTCTCTAGCTGAAAGTCTCTTGTGGGATCTTGGCTTGATTTTTAACCTGAGTTATACCCAGGGGTTCGTCACTAAGTTTAGAGATATACATGAACCTATTGTCCCATCAAAACAACGGCCTGATGTGGGTTTAATGGATGGTGTGTAGCAAATTAAAGGAGTGATATTAAACTAACCAGACTGTTCTCTTATCATCACATCATGTTTGCATGTTCCTCTCTTTTAGTATCATGCAGGAACAATCAAGAATGTAAGAGAAGCTACCGAAAGCTTTGCTTCCGATCCCATTTCCTACAGACCCGTCGCTGTTGCCCTGGATACCAAGGGGCCTGAGATTCGAACTGGGCTCATCAAAGGGGTAAGTGGGTTTCTGTCTTTGCGGTGATGTGGTTATGGCAGTTTGCACTATTATTTATTCTATTCTGCAACCTTCTGACAAGCAAAATCAGTGGGGGTGGGGGATGGGGGGCACAAGTCATGTTACTAACTAAACACATGGATTCAAAGGTCGTAAAATGGACAAAAACTCACTTAATAGCTCACTTAGCAACAGTAATGTTGGGCTCAATTGTGGTCGTAACTCAAGGACTGCCTGCTGTATTTTTCGGACTATAAGAGAGACGTTTTTGAGTCCCAAAAGAGGGCAAAAATGTCTGGGCGTCTTATAGACCGAATATTGCTGAAATCCCACCCACCCGCCAGCCTTTTTTTTTTTTTTTTTTTTTGCCTCTGCACGCCCTGTTTTGGGGGCTTTTTTCCGCCCCTTTTTGAGGCTTTTGGGGGGGCTCAAAAACGGACCAAAAAGGGCCGAAAAAACAAGCCGAAAAAAGCCTTGAAAACAGTCCCAAAAAAGCCTCAAATATGGGCTGAAAAAAGCCTCGAAAATGGGCCAAAAAACCCCACCCCATAAATAAACCGGAAAAAGACTGGAAAAGGGCCAAAAAAAGGTAGGCCAAAAACTTTTTATTATTTATTTGTTTGTTTGTTTGTTTATTAGTTCAATTTATATGCCGCCCTTCTCCAGAGACTCAGGGCGGCTTACAATGCATTAAGCAATATTGTTTTCCTCTTCTAAATTTAGGTGTGCTTTATAGGCTGAAAAATACGGTATATACTGACTCTCTTAAGAATATAAGAGCAGATCCCTATATAAGCCGCCCTGAGCAGTTATATAGTAGAGTTTCCAGATTAATCTAAACCAGGAAGTCATACAGAAATGGGAGAAAGAATCAGCAATGGCTTTTCTGCCCGATTCTGGAGATGTTGCTTTTGGGGGGGGGGGGTCTTTGAATGTGGGGCACCAGAGTGTCTTTTGGGGATTAACTTTTGATTTATGCTTGCAGAGTGGCACAGCAGAAGTGGAGCTCAAGAAGGGTGCAACTCTGAAATTGACTCTCGACAACGCTTTCATGGAGAAGTGCGATGAGCATGTATTGTGGGTGGACTACAAAAATATCATCAAGGTTGTGGAAATTGGCAGCAAAATCTACGTGGACGATGGCCTTATTTCTCTGAAAGTCAAGGAGAAAGGTAAGTTTCGGAGGCATCCCGACCAGAGTCGTTTGCAAAAGATGGGCGGCAAATAAATTTAATAAACAACTTTGAAATAACGTACCCAACGTCTTAAATAGAAACATAATTTGGACCCACCTTTTACAAAATCCCACCTGTTCTGTGGGGTCCCTACAAACTTCAAAAATCACAGCATAGACACTTAAGTCACATGCAATGAGGCAACATGGCTTGATGAGCTCTCTCCACTCAAAAAGTAACAGCGTTCTGTGCACCTTTGGCATTTAGTCATTCCAGCCACATTACCATGGAGACGTCTTCGGACAGCGCTGGCTCTTCGGCTTTGAAAGTGATGAGCACCACCCCCTAGAGTCGGGAATGACTAGCACATATGTACAAGGGGAACCTTTATCTTTACTTTCAATTCCTTTTATTGGGGTGGAGTTGGGGCCACTGAATGGAGCTGAGCATTTACTGGCCAGATGCCCTTCCTGGCGCCTATGCAGAGTTCACAGCAGATAGTTTTCTCTTTGTGCCCCGATAGAGGAACATCTGTCATTGCCTGGTATCAAACTCTCAGCCTCCTGAGTGTGAGACAAGCTTCTTTACCTCTAGGCCACCATGCTGCTTGATTTTTGAAAAAATGTTATCTATACTATAATCTCTATAGTAGCCAATTTGACCAAAGCTCTGTTGCAAAGATTCCAAGAGCCTACAAGAGTTAAAAGTGAGCCTGTGAATCCCAAAGATGCTTTTCCAAAAGGCAACTGGACTTTCTTTTTCAGTTCTGAAGAAGCTTCTTGGATGAGAAGCAAAACGTTTTTAAGGGAAAAACAACCAAAAAGGTCCAATTGCCTTCTGGGAAAAAACCCATCTTTGGAACAGCCATGACCTGGATGATTGAGAATCTCCATAGACATTGTGAACCTGTTGACGTTTCAAATCCAACATCATTTGGATTCAAGTGTTGATCTTTCAAATTCAAATTGCAGGCGCTGACTTCCTCATGACCGAAATTGAGAACGGTGGGATGTTGGGTAGCAAAAAAGGTGTCAATTTACCTGGGGCTGCCGTCGATCTCCCTGCTGTTTCCGAGAAGGACATCCAGGATCTCAAGTTTGGTGTGGAGCAGGACGTGGACATGGTTTTTGCTTCCTTCATCCGTAAAGCAGCTGACGTCCATGCCGTCAGGAAGGTGCTCGGGGAAAAGGGAAAGAACATCAAGATCATCAGCAAGATCGAAAACCATGAGGGAGTGCGCAGGTGAGTGGCTGGTTTAAATGTCACACCTGGCCCTCCTTTTACAGAATACTTTATAGAATAGAATTCTTTATTGGCCCAGTGTGATTGGACATACAAGGAACTTGTCTTTGGTGCATATGCTCTCAGTGTACATAAAAAGACGAAGATGCATTCGTCAAGAATCATAAGGTACAACACAATGATAGTCATAGGGTACAAATAAACAATCAGGAAACTATCGATATAAATCGTAAGGATAGAAGCAACAAAGTTTCAGTCATACAGTCATAAGTGGAAGGAGATGGGTGGTGGGAATGATGAGAAGATTAATAGGAATAGTAATGCAGCCTTAGTGAATAGTTTGACATTCACTAATATAAGATATATACAATACAATACAATACAATACAATACAATACAATATTGTATCACATGACCATGGGAATGCTGCAACGGTCATAATTGTGAACAAAGGACATAAGTCACTTATTTCAGTAAGTGTCCGTTTGAATGGTCACTAACTGTTGTATGTCCAGGATTCGCAAGTCTGCCTCCTCCCCCACACCCATGGGTGTCCTTGGCTTCTGTCCCAGCATCGCTACCTTCCTTTCCCATAACATATAACCCTTCCCTCTTTGCTTTTCAGATTTGATGAAATCATGGAAGCTAGCGATGGTATCATGGTAGCCCGGGGCGATCTGGGTATTGAGATTCCAGCCGAAAAAGTCTTCCTAGCCCAGAAAATGATGATTGGCCGATGCAATCGAGCTGGCAAGCCTATTATCTGTGCTACTCAGGTATTTGGAGGCTCTGAGCAAAGCCACTTAAGGGCTCTGCAGTTCTTAATCTGGCGTCTTGTGCCCATATCGTTAAGGGAAATAAAAGAGGGCAGAGTTTAATGGGGTGCCTGAAATAACACAAAAACAAATTACTTTGAAAGCTTGTCTGGAACCATTCTTAGAGCATCCTATAGGTTAGCCTAGAATTAAGGATTTGAACGTGGCTAGCTAGCAACTGGAATTGTTGTTGATAGCAGAACATCCTTAGAATTTATCCTGTCCTTTATAGTTTTTGCAGAGAAAGACTGCAAAGAAGTTTAAACAACTTCTTGAAGAAAGTTGGAGAAAGTAAATTCCTATTCTGCCTCATTGGACTGGCGGGGAAGTATTGCTGTTCACTAGGACACCCCAAAGCCAGGGGCTAATTCAGGAATCCAAACACACACACAGACACCCCTCTAAACTTGTCCCGGGTATCCATGATGTTAACCAAAAGCTGTAACTCGGCTTCAAAGACTGGTAAAAATAAACTAGTGATTGCAGCTGAAGCATATACGCGAAAAGGTTTAACCCTATTGAATGATGGGAACAATCCCTCTCTTAACAATAAGATGATCTCCTCCAAAAGTAGGTTGAATTAGAATTTTAGCTAAGGACTCTCAGGGGGACAGGGACACAGTGGCTAAGACTCTGAGCTCGTCGATCAAAAGGTGGGCAGTTCAGCAGTTTGAATCCCTAGTGCCGCATAACTGGGTGAGCGCCCGTGATTTGTCCCAGCTTCTGCCAACCTAGCAGTTCAAAAGCACGTAAAAAATGCAAATAGAAAAATAGGGACCACCTTTGGTGGGAAGGTAAGAGTGTTCTGTGCACCTTTGGCATTTAATCATGCAGGCCACATGATCACCGAGACGTCTTCGGACAGTGCTGGCTCTTCGGCTTTCAAATGGAGATGAGCACTGCCCCCTAGAGTCGGGAACGACTAGCACATGTGTGCGAGGGGAACCTTTACTTTTACTTTAGAGGGACTGTAAACGTGGAGATGGCAGAAATTTAGAGGTGGTTTGAGGCTGAATCAACTTCACCTTTTCACTGCGAGTGTGTAACCTTTATTTTTCCTGCCAGATGTTGGAGAGCATGATCAAGAAACCCCGCCCAACACGTGCGGAAGGAAGTGATGTAGCCAATGCTGTGCTGGACGGAGCCGACTGTATCATGCTGTCCGGAGAAACTGCCAAAGGAGATTATCCCCTGGAGGCTGTCCAGATGCAGCACCTGGTAAGTTGGCCCTTCGACACTGGCTGCTTTAGAAGCACTGGCTCTCCCTAGTATGGCATATCTGGAGGAGACAAGCCGTGTTTGGAGAAGACAAATGCTGGTGTAATATCTGGGCTGGGAATCTATTAGATTTGCAAAGCCTGAGACCCTTTCCACCTGCCCCTTGGGTTGCCAGATCCCTCATCTTCAGTTTTAAGATCTTTCGTGGGATCCCTTTTGGAATAAGAAGAGAATTGCCTTGGCCCCTTGCATGTTGATTTCCATAGTTTTAATTATCTGGGGTTTAAAAGTCACTTGGCTTCTTTATGTTGCCCAGAGGGGAGGAAATCCACAACGTGGAAATATGCAAGTCTGAATCCCAAACTCACGTCTGTCTCAGCATTCCTGGTGACCGGGGTGGCGGGGGTGGGACTGGGTGGTTCCTTGGATTTTAGTTCTGCTGATGAACTATTGTGCCCTTGGAATAGTACCTAATTTACAAAGTGTGCATGACTGACCTCATAAACTGCCAGAGAACTTCTCTGATCTGCTTTGGAATTTTGTTGTAGTTTTCCCATTGACCAACCTAGCATCAAATACCAGAATTAAAAACACTGATTGCGTTGGCTGTTTGCTGTGGATTACAACAGCCTTATAACCTACTACCGTCAGCTGCAGTGTCAGGTTAGTTAGATTCCTCCAAGGCGCTCCCCTGCTGTACGAGAAGGATACTAATGCTACCTCTTGGCTTGGGCCGAATTCCTCTGATAACTTCCATGTCCTTCATCACACCAAAGAAAATGATTCCCAAGGCAAAAAGCATGATTATGTTGTCATACTAATCCTCTAAAACTCTTTTGTTGTTGAAAAGAGCAGGTACCCCAATAGCTTTCTAGAGCCTCTGTATCAGGGGTGAAATGCTCCCAGTTCGGACCGGTAGCGATGACGGCGGGTGGCTCGGAGAACCAGTAGCAAAAATTCCTGCCCCCCCCCCCCCCATGCCCAGCTGAACTGCACGATCATCAGAAGCTTTTTTTTTTTTTAACTTTTAAAAGTATTTTTTCTACAACCTCTTCCGATGAAAAAATGCTTTTAAAAGTGAAAAAAAAAAGCCTCTGATGATCGCGCGGCTCAGTTGGGATCATCAGAGGCTTTTCAAAGCATTTTTTTCTGCAGCCACTTGGCCGAAGAGGTGGTAAAAAAAAATGCTTTGAAAAGTCTCGGACGATCCCAGCTGAAACTTTGTGAAGCTCCCTTTGTGCAAGTGGCATCCATGCGCAGCTGCCTCGCACAGCAGATGGAGCATGCATACACGTACCCGCTCGCTGGTCATTTCCATGGCCCAGCTGCAAACCCCTCATGGCCCATTAGTGGGCTGTGTGCCCCACAGGTTGGGGACCCCAGATTTAGGGCCAAAAGGCTGGATGAAATTTAGGGAGTATTAGTCCGTGCCCACCTAACTGGTACAAAAGTTCTTCCAAATTATTGGAACCCAGAGGAGGATTGTTTCAAGCCTCTGAAATGGCTCGTTGAAGACATTTTCGGCACCAGCCAGAAACATTTACACCCAGAAAAATTGACCTGCTTTCTAATGGCATTCAGAGATAAAAAGTTAAAATTCAGCCTTCCTGTTCATCTCTTATTTTCATTTGAGATATACACACAAAGATCCTAGGAGCCCTTAACCCCTTGCTGGGGCGTATTAAACTTAACTGACTTTTTAAAAAGATTTAAAAATGAAGTGTCCTGTTTGCCATAAGTATCTCGGGAGAATCGCCGGCCCACAGACGGTTCTTCCCGATGCCCTCGTTTTCAATATGTAAACATTCAAATTATAATAGTTTGAAATAAGGGAGGGGAAGAACAGCCTGATTTGGTGACTTGAAGGTTATTGAAACCCTTAGGTTTCCAGGACTTGTTAAAGCCTTTTTGAATTATAATCAGAACATGCTTTTTCTAGGATGACAAAATAAAGAGGAATTTTGTCTTTAAGGGGGGTCCTTCCCTCTTATTAGCTTCCATCCCTGGTCTGGAGCCAGACACACATTCACGACCTCGTCTTTGAGAACAGATCTGCTGCTGTAACAGATTCCCAGAAGGGTTTTTCAGGTGGCATTTAAATACAGCTTCTAAGATTCACCTCTGCTGATATCACTGCCTCCTGCTGAGACTAACCATCTGTATCATGGTGGGTTTCTGGCTTTGTCTCATCTTCTCTGTCTACCGATCTCTGTAAAATGCACATTAATCTTGATCCTTAGGGGCTAAGGTACAGTTTAAAAGTGTAATTTCCAAAATTCGATTATGTCGCTTTCCCTAATGTATATCATCTTGCAAATCATCCTTATCGAATCTTACCTTAACTGCCTAGTTATAATAATCTGGAATGTGTAGAACTCTTGCATGCTTTAAAAAATGCTACCCAAGTCTCATCTTTTGGCTGAGAAGAACACATATAAGCTAATTCCTGAACTGGGAGGGACATACATCTTCATTTGTCTTTGGGATTAACTGTTATTTTCAAAGAAGCTACTTGAACCCTGCATTGGATAAGGGAGAATATTTGAATTGGGGTGAATTCTTAACAAAGCATCTGGCTTTGGATCTGGATTCTCTTCAAGTGGATTCTCTTCAAGTGGAACCTCTTCCAGCCAAATGAGAGACTTGGTTTCTTGCTAAAAAATTAGGGTGGTGCAGCAACAGAGTCCCCAAACCTCAGAATATTTTTTAAAAAGAAAACATTCTGTTCCGTGGCACGTTAATGTCGGTTCCACAATCAGAGCTTAGGATGGATGCCCTGAATCCTTCTGATTTAGTTAATGGATTTGAGCAACTCGCCTCTCTTCCATGTGGTCTGAACGATATCCTACTCTTGAACGCTGATTTGTGGCTTTGGTGGTGGTTCAGATTTGGGAAGCTGATTGCTGCCTCACCCTCACCGTCATCACGCATGTCAAATAAGCAATTAACTCTCTTTTGCCTTATTAACGTGATCACATCTCTCGATATATCTCTTTCCTTCTTTTCTGTGTTGCTCTTCCCTTCCCTTCCCTCCCTCCCTCTCGCTCTTGGCCTACAGATAGCTCGGGAAGCCGAGGCCGCAATCTTTCACCGTCAGCTGTTTGAAGAACTTTACCGTCACACTACTGGCAGCCGGAACCCTTCTGAAGCCATGGCTGTAGGCGCTGTGCAGGCCTCTTTTAAGTGCTTGGCTTCCGCTCTGATAGTTTTGACAGAAACCGGCAGGTAGGGCTCAGAGTTAGCCAGAGTAACCAAGTAAGCTTGTCTAGAAGATTTGTTACTGGTAGTTTTGAGGTGCTCTGAAAAAAAAAAAAAGCAAATTTCCAGATGCTGCTCCATGCTAGTAGGGTTCTCCCACAGCACTCTTAAAACTAAAAAACTAAAAAAATTTTTAAAAAGTCAGCCTGTCTCCATCTGTCTTAACCAAGCAGGATTTGAGGTAGGTCGAAGCAGACTCAGAGAGGTTCGCAGTCGTGCATGAAGGAATGAATGCACGGGTCAGTGGCCGACAGGCGTGGTTTGATGTGGCAAGTCTTGCACCAGTTGAGGCCAGGCGGTGGATGCAGACCAAGGAGGCCGAGACTCACCTGCTCTTGTGGAGGATGACCACCTCTGTCGTCTGTCCATCTCCAGCAAGATGCTCAGCTGGGTTGATTCCTACCTTGGTTGCTTCCACGCTGGTTCTCTCTGCTCGACCCACCATCATCCACTCTTGCGGCTAAGCAATGCCTGACGTGACCGCCGTCACCCGAACGCATGTTGCTCTTGTAGATTGCTCGCGAAGCCGAGGCAGCCATCTTTCACAGGCAATTGTTCGAAGAGCTCCGCCGGCTGGCCCCCCTGAACCGAGACCCTACCGAAGCCGCCGCTGTGGGTGCCGTAGAAGCCTCCTTCAAGTGCTGCAGCGGGGCCATTATTGTGCTCACCAAGTCTGGAAGGTAGGAGGAGGCGGAAGGTGCTGGCAGAAGTCGCGAGGACTTACTCGGATGGCCAGATAACAGACGCGCCCTGCTTCTGAGCCTCTCTCTTTCTCCCTCTCAAGCACAGGTTTTCAGTCTCTGGATGGAAGCGCTGCTAATTTAGCCTTGGACTAGGTCTTCCCAGGCCCAGGAGCTGCTTGTTTAGCCAATGGTCCTCCAGCTTCGTAGCACCACTCTGAACCGAACAAACTCTGCATAGGGTTGGACAAGAAAATAAAGGCACCACTTTTAATAATGAAGTTTGTGTATCACAGGCTTGTAGGCCAGTGTTTCCCAACCTCCGCAACTTTGGAGGTGTGTGGACTTCAACTCCCAGAATTCATGCTGGCTGGGGAATCCTGGGAATTGAAGTCCACACATCTCAAAAGTTGTCAATGTTGAGAAACACTGCCTCAGACAATAACAGTGAAACAGCAGCTCGCTGTGGTGAAAGGAGAAGCAAATCCTAATGGCAGTTTTTCACGGGGCTCATAATTTGTGTGGGAAGGTCTTAAAAAGCTTTTTAAAAAGAGGGCATTTTCCAGGGCATTAAACCTCCAGCAAATTGTAGAAGACCTGCTTTGGTGGAAAAGTTGTGGGGGGTGGTGGGGAGTAAATTATTGTGAGTGGGCAATGCCCCCACAGCTCAACAGCTGTGTAATACCGTCCAAAAAGAGTGCCACTGAAACTTAAGTTTGATCTCATTTTTATCAGCACGCAGGTTTTGCACATTAAAGGGGGTGAGTTTGCTTGTGATCCAGCGTATGATGGCACCCAGGCCACCATGCTAAACCCTAATGTTTATTTGAACATAGTGTGTTGCAAGAAACAGCTTGGTTATGCCAGGTTCAGCATGCCAAGCAACTGGCTGCAAGTCTGTCAAAACTGCAGAGCAAATTTATTTTCTGCAAATCAGACCAAGCAAGTCTGCACTATTATTTGCAGCTAGAATTGATGCAGAATTCTAAATGACTGATTCTCCGAAATGAGGATTATCTGCCCGGAATGGGGGGGTTGGTGGTATTTTTGCAGCTGTGGAATGCAGATTTGGAAGAAATAACAGAAAAAAGAAGCAACTGAAATGAGTAATCCATTATTTTGGCACACCCTGTAAAATTAGAACATACTTCCTGCTAAACCTTTCTTACTGCTTTCTCATAAAGAGTTCCTACCTACTGTTGACTTGTGAGTTCGGAAATACTGTGTCTTGCAAATATAATTTGGTTCTGAATTGTATTCCCCTAATCATATTTCTGTAAATGCTTTCAATCTCTTAGTAGATACCAAATTGCCCTCGTTTGCAAATACTTGAATGCTTGATGTTGAGGGAAATTGGAAAGAGAAACCAACAAAGTTCCATTTAGAATGTGCTAATTCTGTAGACTAATTCTGTTTCCTCCTGGGAACAGATATTGCAAAAATATTAGAACCAGTTGTGTGAAGCCATGATGTGTAAGTGTTACTCTCAGGGTTTCTTTTTCCACCTTTTGTGTCCTCCTGTTTTAAAGCGAAACGTGCCCTTGCAGAATTGTGTGCGTTCAAGCCGGCTGGCAGCGGTGAAAGTGATTTAAGCTTCCCAAATCTTTTCCAGATCTGCCCACCTAGTGTCCAGATACCGACCACGGGCTCCCATCATTGCTGTGACCCGTAATGCTCAGACCGCCCGCCAGGCCCACCTCTACCGTGGCATTTTCCCGGTGATGTGCAAGGATGCAGCCCTGGACGCTTGGGCTGAAGATGTCGATCTCCGTGTTAACCTGGGGATGAATGTTGGTAAGAAGTCATTTATGGGTCTCTGCTTTCCTTCCTACTAAATGAGCGTGGAAGCCGAAGGGAGCTACTGCTGTGAAAATGCACTTTCCAGAAACTGGTAATATTTGCGGGGGGGGGGGGTTGATGCAGCAAGGGGTTCTCCAAACTTGGCAACTTTTTAAAGACTTGAGCCTGAGTAGCGTAGGGGGGTAATGCCTCCTACAAAGGCAGCATTTAAGATCCAACTGCCTGCAATTACTTGCGAGTTCAATCCCAGGCAGGCTCAAGGTCGACTCAGCCTTCCATCCTTTATAAGGTGGGTAAATTGAGGACCCAGTTTGTTGGGGGCAATAAGCTGACTTTGTATAAATATAAATATACAAAAGTATGAAGGCTATTGCTTAACGCACTGTAAGCTGCCCTGAGTCTCCGGAGAAGGGCGGCATATAAATCAAATTAAAAAACAAAAACTCCCAGAATTCTCCAGACAGTCATACTGACTGGAATTCTAGGAGTCGAAGTCCACAAGTCTTAAAAGTTGCCAGGTTTAAAGGCCTCTTGTGTACGCCATCATAGGTACACTCAGGTATTAAAACTAACCTGCCCAGCATTGGGGGTTAAAAATTCAGCCATTCCTATCTTCTAAGCCAGGGGTCAGCGACCTGCAGCTCTGGAGCCGCATGTGGCTCTTTCAGCCTTCTGCTGCGGTTCCCGTCCAATGTGCGACACTTGCCGGCACATGATTTATTGAGCTTTTTAACCCCTGATAGGCCAACCATGGATAAATCCAAGAAAAGAAAAGTTTCAGAAGAAAACGGAATGTTTAATTCAACAACATATGCTAGTTTTGTGGCCGGTCAAGAAATAGTCAGGCACGGGAAGGGTTTTTTGGCTCCCGGTGTTTTCTGTGGGAAACAGGTCCAAATTGCTCTTTGAGTGTTTAAGGTTGCACCCCACAGCCAGTCATGATGACGGGGGAATTCTGGGAGTCGAAGTCCTCAAGTCTTAAAAGTTGCCAAGTTTGGAGAGCCCTGTTTTAAGAGATCAGAGTAGGCTGTCCATTGCAGGCAGTCCTGAACTTATAATGGTAATTGAGGTCCAGAATTAAAAGTCATATTGCAGTTTTATATCGAGGCATTAGACTTTCCCCAATGCGTAATGGAAGCTGGATAAACAGTTTGAAAATTTTGGTCACGTGATTGCACCACAAGTAGGCATAAAGGTTACCAAGCACCCAAATTGACATCATGTGACCAGAGAGGGAACGTGGCTATCATAATTCTGCAAATGGACTGTAAGTATCTCTGCGGAGGCCTGAAGTAATTTAATTGAGCCATGGTGGCGCAGTGGTTAAGAGTGCAGTACTGCAGGCTACTTCTGCTGACTGCCAGCTGACTGCAATTTGGCAGTTTGAATGTCACCAGGCTCAAAGTTGACTCAGCCTTCCATCCTTCCGAGGTAGGTAAAATGAGGACCCAGATCATTGGGGGCAAGAGGCTGACTCTGTAAACCGGTTAGAGAGGGCTATAAAAGCACTGTGAAGCGGTATATAAGTCTAAATGCTACTGCTAAATAGGGAAGGAAGGACCGTGCTGGTGTAGTGATTAGAATGCAATATTGCAGGCTAATTCTGCCAACAGCCAGCAGTTCGATTCCGACAAGCTCAAGGTCAACTCAGCCTTCCATCCTTCCGAGGTGGGTAAAATGAGGATCCAGATTGTTAGGACAATAGGCTGGCTTTGTAAAGCGCTCAGAGAGGGCAGTAAAGCGGTATATAAGTCTAAATGCTATTGCTATTAAAGATAGTCATTAAGCGACCAGTCGTAAGTCAAAGGACTACCTGTAGATTCCACATCAACCTGTCCTGCTTTCTCACCTTTCCTGTTTTGGTCTTTTTCCAGGCAAAGCTCGTGGATTCTTCAAGTCAGGGGATCTGGTCATCGTGCTTACCGGGTGGCGTCCTGGATCCGGTTACACCAACACCATGCGTGTAGTGCCTGTCCCATAAAACGGATCCCGGCAACGAACACCCCCTCCTCCTGTCTCATTCCCCCCCGTCCCTCTCGCATTAGACCAGCAACCGCTTGCCATTTTGTTCTTTGTCTGTAGAGCGGATAGTAGCGACTGCCCTAAGCCATCGAGTGCAGTAACTGGGGGTGTGGGGGGGAAAAAAAGAGACTTCAATTTAGAAATACTTGAAATAGTTTGATAAGTGGAACCTCTTCCCCCCTTTTCTTCCTTGCCCCAGGCTATCCGGCCTTATTTGTTAGGAGCCAGTATGATCCAGCAGCTGGGGATTGCCCAGTTTCTGCTCTGCCAGGGAAACTAGGAATCTTGGCTGGCTTGTTTAGTGCGGCATTGTAGGCGAGGCTTGGTGTGATATTCGTCTTGAATCCCACCTTCCCAGCCTCTCTCTTCCTTTCCGTAAGTCTGTGTTGTCAGCACTCTGCCGAAACACTCCACTCACGAGCTCTGCTACGTCGTAGGTTGCTCGATCTTGCAGGGCCCCTCTGGTTCTTGCTGCGAGATACACACAGAATGCTTGTTCCCCCGTAAGCCACGATGCGCCTCACTTGATCAGATCGACACACACTCCAGTAGGGGTTGACACGAGCCCCCTACTCCTGCCCCTGGGAAGTTTTAGAAAGCCAAATTCTTCTGTTGACCTGAGGGATATCAGATTATATATATTTTTTTTCCACAGTGGGTTGGTTCAGGAATAGATGGTGCTGGTTTTTGACAGCATAGGAGGATTTTGGGGGCGGGGGGAGGGGGAACCAATTTTTGCTCACGAAACTGAATGTGAGGGAGCCAGGCCCCCGGAATTGTTCCCCTCACTGCACTCCACCCAACCGAAGCTACCCAGGGTTGCTTGTGCCGCTGTTGTTGAGCTGTCTTGTGTTCGAGTTGAGTCATGCCTCCTAACAGTGCACTCTGTAACACTCTCTATACGTTACCTGCTGTTTAAAGAGATACATCGGATTGTCTGATGCCACTTTATACATCAATAAAGCAGAGTTCAACCCATCTTTTCCTGTTTTGAAGTTTACCAATCCGCTGCTGGGTTGCATGAGAAATAAAAGTGAATCTGGGAAGAGCTGGAAAAGGGTATGACGGGCACCATCCTCCTGAAATGGCCTCTGGTTAAAATATCACTTTCCATTCTGCAATAATGGTACAAATTGAGCCCAATGTCTTCCCTTCCACACCTCATATAGCAGTATATACTTAGAGGGAAAAGTTGCGATGGAAAACGAAACTTTTATGTGCAATCCTGTAAAGTAAGCCCCTTGTTTTCAAGGAATAGCATTGCTCCCAAGTAAACTTCTGTGCTGCACTATTGCTTAGTATGTATAGTTGAAGGGGGTTTTTTTGTTTTTGTTTTTTTTGCTTGTGACAAAAAAGAAGATAATGAAGCTATTAGGAATTCCCATTATCTCATCTATACGTTTATACATTTTGCTAAAATGTGTAGCTATAGACGTGAAAATAGTTCAACTTAAATGTCAAGAAATAGAGATAGATATTGAAAACCTGCTCGACCAACTACCATATTTCCCCGAAAATAAGACCCTGTCTTATATTTTTTTTGAACCCTGAAATAAGCGCTTGGCCTTATTTTCGGGGAGGTCTTATTATTTTGGCGCACATGGAGCAAGATGGGGCTCCTCTTGCCGTCTTACCTGATTTCCAGCTCTTGTCTCCCTAGCCCTAACCAGAGGAAATGGTGGGGACCGGCTGTGCGTGCACTTAAATATTTTTGTGGAGGGCTTACAGTTGTGTAGACTTCAATTTTTAAGAATTCCCCAGCCAGCAACGCAAAGCAAACTTAAGCCAAATACCTTCCCCTCCAGATCCATCTGATTTGTGATGCACCCAGCAAAGGACAAGCTAAGGGTGGGGGGCACAAGATGTGGCAGGAACTCCCGGTGAGATTTGTGTCAAGCAGGAAGGGCTGCCCTCGGGTGTTCTCTCTGCACAGTAGGAGTTTCTCCAGGGATCTGTTAATGAGGCTGTTCCCGCTTTGTAGCTTCCAGCGGAAGTTGACAATCTTCTAAAGACTGCAGAGCATCTCACCTGGCTTTGAAGCTTTTGGTGGGGAGTTGTGCGACTTCTCTATAGGCAACTGCTTTGGACCAGGGCCCATGTTTGCAGGTACCTGTGGCCAACTGCCATGCTCAGCACCCCTATTTTTTTAAAAAAAAAATCCCTGGTGAACTTGCTCTGTTTCCCTGCCTATCTTCCTTTCAAGCTCAGACGACCTTCCAAAAAAAGCCATAGCTTAGAGCAAGGGTCCCCAAACTTGGCCGCTTTTAAGACTTGTGGACTTCAACTCCCAGAATTCTCCAGCCAGCACGTGGCTTGGTGGGCATGGCAGGGGAAGGATACTGCAAAATCTCCATTCCCATCCCACTTGGGGGCCAGCCAGAGGTGGTATTTGCCGGTTCTCCAAACTGCTCAAAAACTTTCTGAGCAGTTTGGCAAACCGGTTGTTGGAAGAAATCATTAGGGCAGAGGACCAGTTGTTCAATTGCTTGAATCCCACCACTGCTTCAAGGGCCATTCTGCGCCTCTCCTGTGGCTGGGGGAGACTTCCCTTGCTGGGTCTGCAAGTGGAGGAAGTGAGAGCATTCCGGTGGGTTTACTTCCAATAAAAAATATTTTATTTTTTTTAATTATTTTTTTTTAATTTTTAATTAGATTTATATGCCGCCCTTCTCCGGAGACTCAGGGCGGCTTACAATGCGTTAAGCAATAGCCTTCATACTTTTGTATATTTTATGCAAAGTCAGCTTATGGCCCCCACAAACTGGGTCCTCAATTTACCCACCTTAGAAAGGATGGAAGGCTGAGTTCAACCTTGAGCCTGGTGAGATTCAAACTTGCAATAATTGCAGGCAGCTAAATGTTAATAACAGGCTTTTAGTCTGTTGAGCTATATGTAACTCAGGGTTGAAAGGAGGGGTCTATGGAGGTTCTCAGCCATCCAGGTTGTGGTTTTCCCAAAGGGGCTTTTTTCCAGAGACAACTGGACTTTCTGGGGTTTTTTCCCTTTGAAGATTTTTTGCTTCTCATCCAAGAAGCTCCTTCAGCTTCCCCACCATTCAGTCAGAGCTGAAGAAGCTTCTTGCATGAGAAACAAAACGTCTTCAAAGAAAGAAAAACCCAGAAAGTCCACTCGCGATCTCTGAGCTGGTTTGTTTTCTTCCAGGCGTTTCATGACCCTAATTTGTAACATCATCAGCGCTGCAAGGGCCAGCATGAAAACCCACTGCGTTTGAGCACTGATGATGATACAAGTTAGGGTCATGAAACGCCTGGGAGAAAACAAGCCAGCTCAGAGGGTTTACTACTTCCGAGTAAACGGCAATCCGAGTTGGAGGAAAGGGCTGCGACTTTCTGCACGCCGCTCAGGCCGTTGCATTGCAGCCCCTGACGCCGCGGGGTCTCTGCCCGAGAAGGACCCCCAGATCAGCCACCTCCGTCCTCGGGAGGCAGCGGCCCCTTTAAGAGCGAAGGAGACTTTTTATTTTTTTTATTTTTTTCCCCTTCTCCTTCCCAGGCCGGCTGCCCACCCTTTTTTTTTTTCTGGTGGGGCGTGGCCTTGCAGCGACAGTGTTGGAAAGCAACCAATGGGGGCGCGAGGCGGGAGCCGGCCCGCCGCCGCTTATAGGCTGCCGAGGGGGGCGGAGCCTGAGCCGGCCGATCGCGAGCCCGCCGGGAGTGACGGCGCGCCGCTGGCGATCGGGGACGGGAGGAGGGGAGGGAGGGGGGAGGAGGAGGAGGCGATCGCCCGCTGCCGCCGCGCAGGTATGCGAGTCCCCCGGGTCCCGTGTCGGCCGCTTCGTGGGAATGGGGCGGTATGCGAGGCCGTGACTCGCGAGCCGGGAAAAGAGCTCCGGGGCTCAGCCGCGCCTCGGGATGGCGGGTTGGCGGGTCCTTGTCCTGCTGCTGCCCCGAGGAAGCTGCGGAACTGAAGGAGACGCCGCCTTTGTATGTACGTCGGGATCGGCTGAAGTGGGTGCGTGGGTGAGGGAGAGGAGGGCGGGTCTGACTCGGGCGGGCGCCTGGCTTTTTGCCGCCGTCGGAACCCGGGAGGAAGGGTGTGTATGTGTGCATGTGCAGACACGTGTCTGTTTCCCGTCTCCTGGGAGAGGAGATGGGGGGGAGGTCTAACTCGGGTAAAACGACCTCCTTGCAGAAGCTCTGCGGGGGCTTGGCTTTCTGCCGTCGTCGGAACCCGGGCTGGGGGGGCGGGGAGAGGAGTGAATGCAGACGCGTGTCGGCTTCCCGTCTCGTGGGAAAGGAATGCGGGTTAGCCAGGAAGAGAGGCTTCTGCTTCTTCTCGGGGAGGGGCGGGGGCTCTCATTCGGGCAAGGCGACCTCCTTGCAGAAGCCCTGCGGGGGCTTGGCTTTCTGCCGTCGTCGGAACGCGGGAGAGGGTGCGGGTCTGGCGGGAAAGGAGCGCGGGGTCACCCGGCCTTCCTGGGAAGGATTTAGGTCGGAGAAGCTGGTCGTTGGAGGCGGAGCCGGCCAGGAAAGGAGGTGTGGCGGGAAGAGGAAAGCCAGTCCGGCGCTGGTGCCTCGATTCCCTTAAAGGAAAAGCAGGAATGGGGAGTCTGGTACAGATTAGTCCTCGATTTAGGACCGCAATTTGAGCCCAGCTGTTGCTAAGTGAGACGCTTGCTAAGTGACTTTTGCCTCCCTATTACGACCTTTCTTGCCACAGTTGTTAAGTGAGTCGCCACAGTAGCACAGTTGCTAAGTGAGTCTGGCTTCCCTCTTGGCTTTGATTGCCAGAAGGTCCACCGGGAGGGGATCACTTGATTGCAGGACGTTGCAATAGGTCATAAGTATGAGTCTGTTGACGAGTGCCTGAATGTTGATCTGGTGACCACGAGGATGCTGCAACGGTCATAAGTGTGAACAATGGCCATGAGTCATTTTTCAGTGATGTCGTAACTGTCGAAAACGGTCACTAAAAATGAACTGTTGTAAGTCGAGGACTATCTGTACGAGTTGAGTAGCATCCGGATAGCCACTCCTACACCATTTCTCTGCTTAATGCTGGGTGTCCTGGGGTGGCTCTGCTTAATCTGGCCCACCTTGGAGGGTTGTTGTGGAATTGAGCCCTGGCATGCAAGAGATGATTAATGGGCACCGGATGCCATTTACAGTCAGTTTTTCAGTGAAGCAATTTTTCCCCTTTGAATCAGTGCAACTGCCTAGACAAGTTCCTGCAGCTTTCTGGGCACGGTTTTTCAGAACTGGTTTGCCGTTGCCTCTTTCCTAGGGCTGGGAACATGTGGCTGGCCCAAGATCCATCCAGCTGGCTTGGTGTCCCAGGCGGAACTAGAACTCACAGTCTCCTGCTTTCTAGCCTGAGGCCTAAACCAGACTGACTCTCTTGTAAGGCTTGTAAAAGAAATAACATTTAATTGGCTTTCTTCTTGATTGATGGAACAGAGTTGCCAGCTTCTCAGCAAAATATGACTTTGGATCCCCAATTTAGCTCCGCTGCTTTCTAATGGAGAGAAACAGTCACTTTTAGATACCTGGCAGGGTTGTCTGCAGAAATGGGGGGGGGGGGGGAGGAGTTTGTATAAAAAAAATCAAATGGTAACCACAAGGGTCTCCATGAAGTTTTGTCCTGTTTGCATGTGCATTGCAGAGGTGATTTTAATGGTGGTTCTATACTTTAAATTCTGGATTTTGTGTTTCATTGGTCTGGGATTGCAAATAAATTCACTCCAGATATTACGAAACATACTATACTGCTTATTTCCCCAGTTCCAGCAGTTTAGGAATTGCAGTTCAATATCAGAGCGGGTTCCTCACCAGTCTAAAAATCTAAAATCAAAACTCTGTTTTTTAATTTGTTCTCTTGCAATCCAAGACATACGAATATGTAAGCGGGGGGGGGGGGGGAAGAACCATTATAAAATTTGGAAAAGTTTGCCTCCTCCGAGCTGACATCAAAACCCCTTTAAATAATTCAGACGGTACCAATAAGTGTACCGTCCCAATTATTAAGGGTGCCTTCAAAGATTTCCCAGTTCCATCAGTGTCATAGTTGGTGCTTCTCGGTCCTTAAAAACCGCATCCTGTCTCCGGGTTGGCCGAGGGAGAGAGGGAGAGCCACAGAATTGGCACCAGCCCTTTCCTTCTCTTTCTCTTTTCACAATCCCTGCTTTGTCTGCAATTATCAACATGAACAAGGGAGGAGAGGGGCCACGCATTTGGAAGAAAGTCTCCTGTTGAAGTTTTGGGTGTCCTAATTTCTGCTGAGGGAGGGGAGCCTGGACTTGGCCAAGCTGGGCTGGGACACGGAGTGATTCCTGCAAACTGAGATTACCCAGTTTGGCTCAGCCTGGGGTTGATGGGCTAAGTTGCCGAAGGTGAGAACAATTCGTCAGTGGAATGTTTTGCCTTTCCGAAGTTGTGGGTGCCCCCATCCCTGGAGGTTTTCAAGCAGAGGTTGGACAGCCATTTTGTCTCGAATGGAACGGGGTAATCCTCAACCAACAGCCACAAGTGAGCTCAACATTTATATTGCTGAGTGAGGCATTTGTTCGGTGAGTTTTGCCCCCTCTGATGACCTTTCTCGCCACCGTCGTTAAATGAATCACTGCAGCTGTTAAAATTAATATCACGTTTGCTAAGTGAATCTTTGACTTTGCTTATCGGAAAGTTGCAAAAGCTGATCACGTAAATCCCGGAGCGTGGAAAACGGTCGTAAGTCACTTTTCTCAGGGTTGCTGTCATGGAATTGTAGGTTGAGGACTGCCCCGAGCACGGGGCTGGACTAGAAGACCTCCAAGGTCCCCTTCCAACTCTTGTTATTCTATATTCTGCTCTGCTTTCCGTTGGTTGCGCTTATGGCCAATTGTGGCTGCTTCCTTGGCCGTCTCTTGTTTTCTTTCCTGGCTGTAGATGCTTCTTGTTCCCAGTTTCGTTTCGTTTACTGTCATCACACTTCGTACAACGAAATCAAATATTTATTATTTTATTTTATTTTAATTAGATTTATATGCCGCCCTTCTCCGGAGACTCAGGGCGGCTTACAATGCGTTAAGCAATAGCCTTCATACTTTTGTATGTTTTTATACAAAGTCAGCTTATTGCCCCCACAAACTGGGTCCTCAATTTACCTACCTTAGAAAGGATGGAAGGCTGAGTCAACCTTGAGCCTCGAACTTGCAGTAATTGCAGACAGCTGAATGTTAATAACAGGCTATTTAGCCTGTTGAGCTATCTGAGGCTCTTTCCCAGAAATAGGCTTCTGAATAGGCTTTGTGAGTTGGCCTCTTTGCGCAGAATTGGTGGGGTGGGGTTTTTGTTTTTTGCCGTCTTGCAAATCCATCTCTGCCCCGTTAGGACAAAATGTCTGGTTCTTTTTCCCTTCCCATGTTTTCCTCTTGTGCCACGTGGGCATGTCAGTTCGTTGGGGTTGCTTGGTCTTATTCCTGTTGGCAGAGATATCTCTTCGGAGCAGAGATGCTCTCTCCGGAGGATACCAGGAATGTGAGAAATTGGGACATCAGGCAATCTTGAGATTTTTGGGCGGTGGGGGGTGGGAGGCCGTGCAGGCTGGCATCAGACGGGTGTCTTTGCCCTCGTTCCATCTCGGCCATTCGTCCCTCTGCTGAATGAAGCCTTGTCTCTGGCACCACACGCACACAGAAGAGGCTGCGTCTTAGTTTAGATGCTGCCCATTTCACGGAATTAAAATCTTCCCTTTTGACCAGCTGGATTTGATCCTGGCAAGATGGTAGATTCTTCTGCCATCTTCCCCCTCTCAGAGGAACCCAGCGGCTGGCACCCTTTAAACCAGGAGGTCTCCAACCTTGGCAATTTTAAACCTGGCGGACTTCAGCTCTCAGAATTCCTGGGGAATTCCTGGGAGTTGAAGTCCGCCAGGCTTAAAGTTGCCAAGGTTGGAGACCCTTGCTTTAAAGCAAGGGTGGCTTTAAAGAATTCTGGGAGTTGAAGTCCACGGGCCGTAAAGGGACTGTAGTTGCCCACCGCTTTAAAGACAGTCAGAAATCTGATCTAAGAAAAGACCTGTGCCCCATTGGGAAAACAGAGACGCCAGCCAAGATCCCAGTGCGGTTCTCGAGCTGTGACTGTGAATCAGTGGGAAGCACAAATGGATAATCTTAAAAGAGCGTGCCAAGTGCCGCCTTGAGTTAGTTCTAAAAATAATTAAGGCAAGATATAAATAAATTTGACTTTGTAGGCCATACCCTACAACCACCTCCAATCCGGTAGCTTACATTTTTCTTCCGATTCTCCTTGTCCCCTCTTTATGTCTTGCGGGCCCCTTGACAAGCCTGATTGGAAAATAAGCATGTGACACTTTCCTAACTGGGTTTATGGCCATTCGGAACAAACCTCAACGTTTTTATTGCTCCTGTTTGCAATAGAGGTTGACTGTGTACTGTGTCTTCTCTTCTCTTCTGGTTTCCTCTCTTCTCTCTTCTCCTCTCTTCTCCTCTCTTCTCCTCTCTTCTCCTCTGGTTTCTTCCCTCTTTTCTTTCTTCTGGTCTCCTCTCCTCTCCTCTCCCCTTCCCTTCCCTCCCTTTCTTTCCCTTCCCTCCCTTTCTTTCCCTTCCCTTCCCTTCTTGTCTTCTGGCTGGGAGATTCTAGGAGTTGAAGTCCACTCATCTTCAAGCTACCAAGGTTGAGAAACACTGCTGTAAACCATTATAGCTTTTAATAAATCACCAATAGAAAAATATTCCATACGTGAGTGGAAAAAAAATTTTTTTTGACTGAAAGAAACCGGCTTGATCTGGGCAGAGAGGAAGGTTTGAGAAAAAGAAAGGAACAGATTATCTAGATTTTGCTTCTGGTGTTTTTTAATCAGCTTTTCTCCTCTGCTGCCCCAAAATGTGTTTCTCAACCTTGGCCATTTTCATTTAAGCGGACTTCCAACTCCCAGAATTCCCCAGCCTGCCGTAATTCTGGGAATCGAAGTCCGCATCTCTTAAAGTGGCCAAAACTTGAGACACATTTGCCTTCGTAACTTTGAAATTTACTGGCGAGGAGGGTTTCTCAGACTGAACAAACCAGCTTTGTCCTCCGTTTATGAAAAGGAAGGAGGCCGACAGATGCTGGTCTGCTAAATCAGGGTGAAATTGCCTTCTAGTGGGGAAAAGAAATAGGTTGTCATTTAAGCCTTGATATCTCTCTGAGAGGGACGTGGTGGCTCAGGGGCTAAGACGCTGAGCTTGTCAATGGAAAGGTCGGCAGTTCAGCGGTTTGAATCCCTAGTGCCATATAACAGGGTGAGCTCCCATGACTTGTTCCAGCTTCTGCAAACCTAGCAGTTCGAAATCACGTAAAAAATGCAAGTAGAAAAATTGGTGGGAAGTTAACAGCGTTCCATGCGCCTTCGGCATTTAGTCATCCGGCCACATGACCACGGAGACGTCTTCGGACAGCAATGGCTCTTCGGCTTTGAAAAAGAGATGAGCACTGCCCCCTAGAGTCAGGAACGACTAGGACATATGTGTGAGGGGAACCTTTACCTTTATCTTATCTCTCTGAAACATTCCCTGTTGTGTTTGGTTTAGGACAAGGGTCTCCAACCTTGGCAACTTTAAGCCTGGTGGACTTCCGCCAGGCTTAAAAGTTGCCAAGTTTGGAGATCCCTGGTTTAGGATACGATGTAGAGCGAACAGCAAAACAAAACTCTGGTGCATGGCTATCCTTTTTGAACTCGCCGTGTCCCTGTGTGCCCATTTTATAAGACTCCTGTCCCATCCCAACACTGGGGCTCTTGCAGAAAAGACCGCTGCTACCCCCAGATGAGTTGGGATAACCTGGGGAAATTTTCCAGGTGGAAGTAGAGCATCTTCCGCTGGATGCTGCTTAAGGCAATGAATGTGAGCATTGCCACGTGGATCTTCTTGAGACCAAAAAAAATCTGGTGTCAAAATCCTTCCTCATTGCTGGCTGACTGCCTAGGAAAGGAGCAATGGATCATTTGTAGCCAGGGAGCTTACTTCTTAGCGATCAGCTGTGAATGGCCCTTTGTTTAACCGCTTCTAAAAATATAAAAAACTAAAGAAGCCTCCAGGTACGGTGAATAGAGGCTTTAAGAGCTGACCAGCCAGCCTTAACACCCCCTTCTGCTCCCCACCTAGTTTCAAAGCTGAGAAATGAGGCTAAGCCCGCTTTTTAATTAATTTACAGAAGCTTAGGACTCCTATTGTTGCCTACCTGGCCTCTCTCCTGCGGGGGATTGCACCCCCTTTTATGTCCTTTTATGAGCAGTGGCTCAGTGGCTAAGACGCTGAGCTTGTCGATCAAAAAGTCGGCGGTTCGAATCCCTAGCACCACGTAACGGGGTGAGCTCCCAGCTTCTGTCAATCTAGCAGTTCAAAAGCATGTAAAAAATGTAAGTAGAAAAATAGGGACCATCTTTGGTGGGAAGGGAACAGCGTTCCGTGTGCCTTTGGCATTGAGTCATGCCGGCCACATGACCACGGAGACGTCTTCGGACAGCGCTGGCTCTTCGGCTTTGAAACGGAGATGAGCACCGCCCCCTAGAGTCAGGAACGACACATACGTGCAAGGGGAGCCTTTACCTTTACCTTATGTCCTCTGTTTCAACGACACAATCTTGAGAATCTCCACAGAGCCACTGCTGCCATCCCTGCCCTTTTTATGGCTTTAGCATCTCTGTTTTACTTAAAAAAGTTTTTTGGAATTCAAATATTTTGGTATTTAGGAAATTCACTGAAATAACGCGGGACACACGCTCCCTAAATGCATTTTGTTTGTGCTGTCTCTCTTTCAACATAGTTGCTGACCGCTTTTCAACGGGAGAGAGACTTCCCAGATATTTTCTAGGGCCGTGCATAATGTCTTGAGTTCAGAACAAGTTTGGATTTAGAACAGAATGTTCTTATCCCACCGAAAGAGTTCCAGACTGACTCCATCCATTCGGGAAGAGTTTTGAGCTCAAAACGGCTCTATTTTGAAAGTGACATTTTGAGTTTGGAATGATTCCAAAATATTTAGGACAGAGTGATGATTGGGCTTGTCTTGAATTCCTAACATTTTGGAGGTTGCTGGTGCTTTGTTCCGATGCAGAAATTGAATGTTTTAATATTGCAGAGCCAAATGAAAGACCCATATGGAGCATTGTTTGGGTAGTTGGTATTATTTGTAATGACTCTGGGGTCCCTCTAGTCCAGTGATGGGCTAACCCCTAAAATGCAATGCACACGCGGAAATGCGTAAGATCTCTGACCTCCGTGTATTTCGCTGTGCCGTCAAAATCCTGCTATTCCGCCAAGCTGGGCTATCAATGTAATGATTTTAAATTGGGTGTTTTAAATTTGGGGTTTTATATTTGAGCCGAAATTATTTAATAATTTTAATTATTTTTAAATTCAGGTTTGTCTTTCTGCTTTTAATAGGCTGTACACCGCCCTGAGTCCCTGAGCGATATAGAAATAAAATAATAATAATAATAATAATAATAATAATAATAATAATAATAATAATTATTATTATTATTATTATTATTATTAATGAGGGCACACAGTCCTGTATTTTTACACCTTCTCGGTGGAACATGTGTGCGCTTGGTTCCCCAGGTGTGTGTTGTTCTTAAGCTTCAAATTTCCTCTTACGGAAAGCTTCTGCCCACCGGTGAGCGGCTTAAGGAGATCACCTTGGTGCCGTAAGATTGAAGGCTGACTTGCTAAGAATGCCTCAATTGTCAGTTGCCAGCTTCCGGATTCTCACCTTGTCTAACTCGGCTTCTTGGCTGCGGCTGAGCAGTTGAGCCCGGCGAGGGATGGCAGCACAACGTACCTCAATGTGGGGCTGGTAAGAAGCAGCGCGGGGAAGGGGGATCTCCTCAGCTCCCGGGTCTTTCAAAAATTCCTGAGGTGGTAGGGTTGAAAGAGTCAGAATGGCTTCTATTTGCCAAGTGTCTTGAGTTGGCTCAGAGTTGCAAGGATGGTGTGAACGAGTGAAATCCGGGCAGATAAGCAGCGGGAGACGGACTGAAGACCACGGGGAAAAGAAAGGCTGACTTTGGGTAGAATTTTTGCAACACACTAGACTAGGTTAAAGGGAGATTGTTTAATCTGAGGTTCAGAGATTCATGAAGAACCCAGTTTTTAGTATGTTAATGCAGGCCAGGCATTGCGTTAAGTGAAAGCATTGGGTTTTATTTCACACGAATGCAGCAATTAACCTGGGTTTGTGGGCGAAGCATTTTGTGTGAACGCAAGTTTCCTATTACACTTGTAAAGTTGCATTCCTAGCAACTGTTAACATTTGTTTAAGTTGCACTTAGGTCAGTGTTTCTCAACCTTGGAAGCTTGAAGATGGGTGGAAGCTTGAAGATGAGTGGGCTTCAACTTCCAGAATCCCCCCCCCAGCCCCCCTGGCTGGGGGTTTCTGGGAGTTGAAGTTCACCCATCTTCAAGCTACCAAAGTTGAGAAACACTGGCTTAGGTGTTTATGGGGATAGATGCTGGTAACTCCCTCCCTGGGCTGGCTGGCAAGGGATTCAGACGTATGCTTTTAAGCATATCTTCATCCTTGATGCAATGTTGCTTGTTTGACTGGTGACCAGGCAATTGACTGGTGGGGCAGGCTAGGCCACTGTGGCAGTTGTGCCCGTTTGAAGGGCTGTGTGTTTTTTTTTCTTTCTGTTATAATTTAAATTATTTCTGGATAATTTATTTCAGAATTATTCAAAAATAATTCAGATTATTTCTGAATCCTTTCTGGAATGGACAAAGCGAGCACCTTTTGGATGCTCCACATGCTCTCTTGATTTTTATTGTTTCCCGATCCAACCTTTGGATAGTGTGGCTGTTCCCTTTCCCTTATCTGCTCTTGAGAAATGCCAGCTGAAAATGCACTCCGACAAATTTTACCTTTTTTGTAATGGCAGCCGAAAATCCACATAAGTCTGAGCAAAATCTCTACAGCTCCTGGCAGTGGCACTGAAGTTTGACTGGGATAGTCAAAACAAATAGGACCAGATGGCAACTTAAGCCATGGGGCATTGATGAGTTCTTCTATGGAAGGGTCTCCAGTGGGGTTTTGCTGTGTGGATAGAGCTTTAATGAAGATCAGCAAATAGGACAATTTCCTCCATCACCTGTTGCTTCAGCACATAGTCCTTTTATTTCTTTTATTTACTTAGGTGGCAAACTGCAACACTCGGAGTTGTACAAGAGGAAGTAAAGAAGGAATTTATTCACATTTCACATTCTATCCCACCTTTATTATTTTTTATAAATAACCCAAGGCGGCGAACATACCGAAGACGCCTTCCTCCTCCTATTTTGTCCACAGCAATGGCAACCCTGCGAGGTGAGAGAGATGAGAGAGAGGGACTGGTGGCTCAAAATCACTCATCTGATGACTGATGAGTTTTTAGGCTTTTTTTTTTAAAGTGCCTTACAAAGAGTGCATAGAAAAGTTTAAAGTAGAAGAACTTCCTAAGGAAAAAATGGAAAGAAAAAGTGAAGGAAAGAAAGAAGAAAACACAGGGCAGGGGGCAAAATGTGGGAGTTGCAAAGGGAAGTAAGAGTGATTTTCTCTGCAAAATGCAAAAAATAATTCAGCATTCTGGGTTAGAAGGACTTTGGTCTTGTGCGGGGGTGGGGGGTGGGGGAGGGGGGCGGTCATCTTCCGTCTGTTTTCCTTTTTCTACTTTTATTTGCCTTCCAGGCTAAGATTTGGCACAGAAGGTAGAACTGCAGCTTTTTTGAGTTGACTGTCAAGTTAGGTTTTTCTTTTTTTTTCCCTTTTTTTTAATAAGTGTCGCTCTCATTGGTGCTCCTTAGTACAAGAAAAATCCACTCTGTTTCTGTTCTGAATTTTGACACTCCCCTAGTTAAGGGCTTCAGTTGCACGAATAGTATTTGATTGTGTCGGTTTGTAGGCAAAAGGCCTAAAAATTAACTTGGAAAGTTTTGTGAAGTTGTTCACCGGCTGCATTTTTTTTTTTTAGAACACCTAAGAACAGAACGAAAGTTTGAAGTGATTCTTCCTGTCTTGTGGAATTTGATTCAGAACCAGCCCAGGTGTTTTTGCGTTGGGTGAAAAAGGAAGCGGAAGAAAAAATATTTATCAGGTTACAGTGAGATGGGGTGCCGCTGCCCAGTGGCACATCATTGGGTTTCCGTGATTTTTTTTCCCCTCGGGAAACAGATTGGTCTCCTGGGGCCGATGTGCCAGCCAGAGATTCCAAAAATAAAGAATACAAATCAGGCTTCAGACCAGGAATTCAGCCTAAAAATGCTGACTTTCCCCCTCGCGCGCCATTTTTATTTCCTCCTCAAGAACTCATATTTGCAAGATTCTAGAATCAATGTTTGTCAACCGTGGCAATTTTAAGATGTTTGGACTTCTACTCCCAGAATTCACCAGTTTTAGCAACAGCAACTTCCAGATACGTCAATGTCAACACTCAAGAATTCTCCGCAATTGCTATGCTGGGGAATTTTGGGAGTTGAAGTCCACCTGAAATCATTCAACTTAGAATGATTGAGATATTGCTTAATATCTCAACTGAGATATTGCTTAATATTCTTGCCCTCCCACGTGATAGACCCATAATCCTTAAAATGTAAAGCTATAGGACATGGTGGCTCAGTGGCTAAGACGCTGAGCTTGTTGATTAAAAGTTCAGCGGTTCAAATCCCTAGTGCCGCGTAACGGGATGAGCTCCAATTACTTGTCCCAGCTTCTGCCAACCTAGCAGTTCGAAAGCACGTAAAAAAATGCAAGTGGAAAAATAGGGACCATCTTTGGTGGGAAGGTAACAGAGTTCCGTGCGCCTTTGGCGTTGAGTAATACCGGCCACATGACCACGGAGACGTCTTCGGACAGCACTGGCTTTTCGGCTTTGAAATGGAGATGAGCACCACCCCCTAGAGTCGGGAACGACTAACACATATGTACAAGGGAAACCTTTACCTTTACCTTATAGGATGTTAAGCTATAGGATGCTACAGGATACGAATCCCTCACAAATTGCAATTAAGCCTAAGTCTCCCCTATAAAACTACTTTAGTAGATCTTGGCTCCTATCTGTTTTCTATCTGTTGTCTAGTTTCCAACTTGCAACTTTCTCCCCCTTCTGTGGTTTCAGTTTTTTGTTCGCATCCTGGCCCGGGGAAGATTAATTGACTAAGTCCAGCTCAATCTTTCCTTTCCCGCCTCCATTTACAGGATGGGCGATTCCTACTGATGTGAGTAGCTAAAATTAGCCAAGGGGGTGGTTGGCCCCAAATTAGCTACAAGCCTTCCCAGAAAGGCTCATTTCTGAAGATCAAAAAAAAACCCCACTTCTGACCTTCTTCCTTTAACCAGCTCTAAGCCCACGTTATGAAGATCGTATCATATAGAGCAGAGAAGATAAAATTTCCGGTGCAATCTGGAAATCGGTGGCCTTATTTTAATTGCTTTGCTAAATCGTCTCTGATCTCCCCGCTGAGATGATTGTGATCTTTGGCGAAGAGGTTGTAAAAAAATGCTTTCAAAAGGCTCTGACGATCCCAGCTGAGTTGCCTGATCAGCAGAGACTTTTTTTTCTTTTCAATGCCTCTGACGATCAGGCAACTCAGCTTGGATCATCAGAGGCATTTAAAGGGGGGAAAAAAGGGTTTTTTCTCTTTTAAAAGTCTTCGATGATCCCAGCTGAGCCGCACGATCATCAGAGGCTTTTTTTAATTTTTACTTTTAAAAGCATTTTTTGGCCAAAGAGGTTGTAGAAAAAATGCTTTTAAAAGTAAAAAAGAAAAAGCCTCTGATGATTGTGCGGCTCAGCTGGGCGATGGGGGGCGGGCAGGGATTTTTGCTACCGGTTCTCCAAACCACCCGCCTCTATCGCTACCGGATCGGGCGATCCGGTCTGAACCGGGAGCATTTCACCTCTGTTTGGATTGCTTTTTAATTCTCCAAAAAGGCTGCCGCTTGTGTGAATTGGGACATTTTGGCTTGTTGGCTCAAGGAGAGCTTTCCTGAATATTGATTCGGGTCACACACCGGAGTTACAAGAGCAGCTGAGATGCATTGCAGGGTGTGTGTGTGTGTCTCTCTCTCTTTTGCACTCTGAAAATGTGCCTCTGTGTGTGTGTTGTGTCTCTCTCTGGATGCCTACCTAGAGGAACCAGGGCTGGCTTAAGAGAGCTGCATTCCTCCACCACCCCCACCCCCACCCACCCCTCCTGTCCTCCTCCGCTCATTTCCATCTATGTCCTGACCTACTTCGAAGCACAATTGCAAGGAGGGTTGAGAATGCAATGGGGGGGGGGAGGAAGGAGAGAGAGAGGAATGAGATTAGGCCTGTGTGGTTGCCTAGACAAGCAATCCGAGGGGCTTTAGAAGAGGCACCTCAGTGGATCCTGCAAACGGAATTAAACTTTTTTTTTCTTTCCTGGTGGAAGACGTGCTCCTGCTGTTTTTCCTCCGGAAAGCATGGGTGCATGTATTTGGGAAGTGGGGTGGGGTGGGTGGGTGGAATTATACAGTGGAGGGAGGGGGGGGGAAGCAATCAGAAGAGCCAGGGAATTCTGGGAATTGAAGTTCATGGTATCTTCAAGTTGCCAAGAACCTGTTTTCCCCCCCACCCCCCAAATAAGACCTCCCCTCATAATAAGCCCAATCGGGCTTTTGAGCACATGACAAGAAGGCCAAGCGCTTATTTCAGGGTTCAAAAAAATATAAGACAGGGTCTTATTTTCAGGGAAACGGTAGAAATAAGGAGAAAATTTATGCTAGGGATGATATCATATCACTGAAGGCTTTCAAAAAGAGACTGGACAACTGTTTGACTGACGTGGTTTAGGGTCTCCTGCTCGAGCTAAGGGGTCAGGCTACAAGACCTTCAAGGTCCCTTACAACTTTATCCTTCCTTCCCTCCCTCCCTCCCTCCCTCCCTCCTTGTCTGAAATGGTACAGGGTGTCCTGCATGAAAAGGGGGTTGGACTAAAAGACCACCAAAGTCCCTTCCAACTTTGTCCTTCCTTCTTTCCTTCTTCTTTCCTTCTTCTTTCTTTTCTTCCCTGTCTGAAATGCTATAGGGCAGGGGTGAAATGCTCCCGGTTCGGACGGATTGCACGATCTGGTAGCGATGACAGCAGGTGGTTCGGAAAATCGGTAGCAAAAATCCCTGCCCACCACCCCCCATGCCCAGCTGAGCCCTGCGATCATCAGAGGCTTTTTTTTTTAACTTTAAAAAGCATTTTTTCTTCGGCCGAAGAAAAAATGCTTTTAAAAGTTTTTTTTAAAAAAGTCTCTGATGATCACGCAGCTCAGCTGGGATCGTCAGAGGCTTTTAAAAGTATTTTTTCTACAACCTCTTCGGCCAAAGAGGTTGTAGAAAAAAAAAAGCTTTTAAAAGCCTCTGATGATCCCAGCTGAGTTGCCTGATTGTCAGAGGCTTTTAAAAGCATTTTTTTTTCCTGCAACCTCCTATTGCGCGGCAGAGACCTGACAACCAGCTGGCCGGCGGGAGGTGTGTACACATGCGAGGTAGAGCTGAACTGGGGCGACGGAATCTGTTCCTAGGTTGTATGGGCTGGTTTCCTGTTTGCGTCAGTGGAAAATCCCCGAGGCTACTGAGATACACTGGCATTCAAGAGTGTGTTTGTCTATAATTGTGTGCATATACTTATTTATTACAGACTTATTAAATAATTAGAACTCACTGGAGCGTGTGCCAATAACAAAGGTCAGAAATTTTAAAAGATTGGTTATCTCTGATCGCTGCTAGTGGAGCAGGATTCTTTTCCGTTGCCTATGTCAGCAAACCATTTCCGTCTGCAACTCAAAACGGCCGTTTCCTAAAATGGAAAGGATCTCCCGTAAGATCCTGTTTAATCCAGACGCTTCTTTTTGGGCCTAACTAAGCCCACCTGCGTTATTTTGTACCGCAGTTATTTCTTTCCCCTGCTTTGCAAGGAAGCACGTCTTCCCAACGGAGCTTATACAAAATAGGGTATGAACGCTTGCAAATGAAAATGGAGTGGATAGATAGATGATAGATATAGACAGACAGATAACATGATAGACATTGATGTAGAGATGATAGATAGATGATAGATAGATAGATAGATAGATAGATAGATAGATAGATGATAGATAGATAGATAGATAGATAGATAGATAGATAGATGATAGATAGATAGATAGATGATAGATAGATAGATAGATAGATAGATAGATAGATAGATAGATAGATGATAGAGCTACTCTATTTCCCCCAAAATAAGACATCCACTGATAAGCCCAATTGGGCTTTTGAGCGCATGCACTAAAATAAGCCTCCTACTCCACTGATGGCTAACCTTTTTGCCATCGCGTGCCAAAAGTAGGGAGGGGGGGACATGTGCCCACGCCCATAATTCTATGTGCCCCCCCTCATGCTCCCCCTGCTTTTGGCATGTGATGGCACGGTGGGCCCAGTAGGCCCATTTTTCACTCTCCCCAGGCTCCAGAGCCTTTCTAGGAGCCTGGGGAGGGCAAAAACAGCCTTCCCCACCCTTCCTAGAGGCCCTCCAGAGGCTGAAATCCTGGCTTCTGGTGGGCCCAGAAGGCCTGAAAATCAACTGACCATCGCACACATGCGTGCTGGACCTGAGCTCGCGTGCCCACCGATATGGCTCCACGTGCCACCTGTGGTACCCGTGCCATAGGTTCACCATTTATTTATTTATTTATTCAAATTTGTATACCGCCCTACTCCCAGACGGGACTCAGGGCGGTGAACAGCCAAAATAAGATACAATAATATAAAAGTTAAAAATCGTTTAAAACAAATTAAATAATTTGGCTCGAACAACAACCATCACGGACCTAGTCGGAAACAAAGATGATTAAGGGACTGCAGGCTAAAACATAGGAAGAACGGTTGCAGGAACTGGATATGTCTAGTTTAATGAAAAGAAGGAGTAGGAGAGACACGATAGGCGTCTTCCAATATCTCAGGGGTTGCCCCAAAGAAGAGGGAGTCAAGCTATTCTCCAAAGCACCTGAGGGTAGGACAAGAAGCAATGGGTGGAAACTCATCAAGGAGAGAAGCAACTTAGAACTAAGGAGGAATGTCCTGACAGTGAGAACAATTCATCAGTGGAACGATTTGCCTCCAGAAGTTGTGAATGCTCCAACACTGGAAGTTTTTAAAAAAAGGTTGGATAACCATTTGTCTGAAGGGGTATAGGATTTCCTGCCTAGGCAGGGGGTTGGACTAGAAGACCTCCAAGGTCCCTTCCAATTCTGTTTTTCTATTCTATCTCCAAGCCAACAACTTAGCTCAGAGAGCCCCCAAGGACTCCACAGTTAAGGGTTGCAATATTTGGCTTTAACATATTGTCCTCTTTTTATATATATATCGAAATCAGGAAGTTATTAGCCAAATTTCTCTTCAAGATTCCTCCAGATCACGGGGCTTAATATGGAAGTGGAAATCTGCCGCTGTCCGTCTCTTTTGAGGCCTCGGTGACCCAGACATCAATTTTTCCACTGCTCGTTTCTCTCCAAAGCGATTCATCACTTGATTGAGAAGGAGAAGTTCGCAAGCTTATCTCTTTCTTATCTTGAACTCAATTTACCAGATATTGAGGCCGGTTGGTTTCCAGAAGCCTGATAAGGGAGATTTAAGGGACAGAGATAGATAGCACATTTTCTGTGAACTGATTTATTTTTAGATGCTGGGAGACTCCCAATTTTCTCCATTTTGCCAGCTGGAAAAAAAAAAAGAGCTGTTTAGCCCTGAAATTTTAGGAAGGGCATCAGTGGCCGTACTTAAAGTCCTCTCCAGTTACTGCTGTAGTAGAACCTGCCCTCCACGGTCATAACTCGTGATAGTTGTAAATTGGGTCAGCCATGTGACTGGCCCAGTGGTGGGTTGCACTTACCTTCGCTACCAGTTCGGAACTGAGTGTGTGTGCGTGTGCTTTGCTCACGCACGGTGCTTCTGGGCATGTGCAAAGTGTCTGTGATGATGGGTGGGCGAAGCCTCCCGCCGCCACTACCAATTCACCAGAACTAGTGCGAACCGGTAGAAATCCACCAGTCGACTGGCCCATATTTTATTACCTTTTTTTGCAGTGATGGTTCGTTTAAGGTTGATTGATTCGTGCCTTCGGGTCAATATGGATTCCTGGTGATTGCTTTAGACCAGTGTTTCTTAACCTTGGTAGCTTGAAGATGGGTGGACTTCAACTCCCAGAATCCCCCAGCCAGCGCTGCTGGCTGGGGGATTTCTGGGAGTTGAAGTCCATCCATCTTCAAGCTACCAAAGTTGAGAAACACTGCTTTAGACAAATCCCTGCAGTTTTCTTGGCAAAGTTTCCGAAGCGTTGCCGTGCAAGTGGCACATAAATAGACTTCCTCCGTAATAATCTATCCTTAACCTGGTCCTTCAGGTGTTCCAGTGATGCCCCCAACAGCCGTTGTAACCAAGTCTGCTCACCTGGCTGACAGTTGTCCCCTTCTCCTCTTTCCTTCCACCTTTCCCAGAGTTGAGCCAGTGGTGGGACTCAATTTTTTTTTTTACTACTGGTTTTGTGGGCGTGGCTTGGTGGGCGTGGTGTGGCCTGGTGGGCGTGGTAGGGGAAGGATACTGCAAAATCCCCATTCCAGGAGAAGGATACTGCAAAATATCCATTCCCACCCCACTCCTGGCAGAAGGATATTGCAAAATCCCCATTCCCTACCCACTCCTGGCAGAAGGATATTGCAAAATCCCCATTCCCTCCCCACTCCAGGGGAAGGATACTGCAAAATCCCCATTCCCTCCCCACTCCTGGGGGAAGGATATTGCAAAATACCCATTCCCTCCCCATTCTGGGGCCAGCCAGAGGTGGTATTTGCCGGTTCTCCGAACTAATCAAAATTTCCACTACCGGTTCTCCAGAACCTGTCAGAACCTGCTGGATTTCAACCCTGATAAAATGTCTTCTGTTTGTCTGTCTGTCCGTCTGGCTATCTAGCTAGCTAGCTAGCTATCTAACAAGCTCTCTAGCTAGCTAGCTAGCTAGCTAGCTAGAGTTGAGCCTTGTCCAGAGAGCTGGAGATGACCTGGAAGGCTTCGATGGAGGGAGGAAGAGAGCTTCCTAAATCTTAAGAGCGTTTTTCCAGTTCTATGAGGCCTACTTGATCCATTTTAATGCCCAACAGATCCATCTTTCTATCACCCTTCCTTCTCCTAAGTCAGTTTCCTGACTCGTTTTTTCCTATGTTGACAATCGTTCTTTTTCAGTTTTTTTTAATCTGGAATGGCTTGGCTGTTTTGCTCCCACTTGAGCCCTTGAATTGCAGTTTTTGGCCTTTGCAGGATAACCTTTAGCTCAAGGGCTGTTTGTTTTGGGTTTCCCAAAAGCCACTTGCTAAGCTGGTACCCTGATAAGCCAGCTATCTGTGCAGATAAGGTGACCAGGCCAGAGGCCAAGAATGAGATCGAAATAACTTATTTGCTTAGTGGAAGCTGTTTGCAAAAGGTTTTTCAAGGAGTTGCGAACTGTTCTCTGCCCTCTGCGTGTGCCAAGACAATATAATGTTTCCAAGTCGTGTGTTTGTTATGTACGGTTAGAAATCGGGCACAAATTCCTTTAACATGGTGGCTTCTGAGCTTGAAACAGTTCGCGTGTTTCTGACAAAAGCAGAAATCCCATATCTCTGGTTTCAACTTTGCATGCACCCAGAATGAATTAAAAAAAAATATGGATGAGTTTGGATGAATTGATTGCTTTATTTAGCTGCACGAAATAATAAACGGTTATCATGTCATCAGTATTTTGGTGTGAGTTACCGCAGGTTGTTTTTTTAAATGTTATATTTAACTTTAGATGAAAAAGCCAAGTAATTTTATGCTTGTAATAATAGCATGCGGAATGGCAATTGATGCTGATAGAATTTTTTTCTTTCCTTTCTCAATTTTACAATATTTTAAGCCAAGGGGTTTTTTTTCAAACTTGGTAGCTTTTAAGATGTATGGGTTTGAACTCCCAGTCTCCTGAAAAACACTATTTTCAGCTATTTAAATAATATATTGTTAATAAGAGCTATATCATATAAACGTCATTATTCTGAAACAATAACAAGATTTAGAATAGAATAGAATAGAATAGAATAGAATAGAATAGAATAGAATAGAATAGAATAGAATAGAATAGAATAGAATAGAATAGAATAGAATAGAATAGAATAGAATAGAATAGAATTGAATTGAATTCTTTATTGGCCAAGTGTGATTGGACACACAAGGAACTTGTCTTTGGTGCATATGCTCTCAGTGTACATAAAAAGACAAGATACACTAGTCAAGAATCATAAGGTACAACACTTAATGATAGTCATAGGGAACAAATAAGCAATCAGGAAACAATATCAATATAAATTGTAAGGATACAAGCAACATATAAATATAATAACTATATTATAAAAAGGACAGACTATGCTGTAAGTTCCTTTTATGTATAAATGCCTGCAAAGAGGTACCCCTTATTATTCAGGAATTAATAGTTTATAACCCGGTCCTTCAAACTGTGTAGGACTTGCTAAAACCTGCCTGAGTTTACCCCATAATCCTAAACCAGAACATTTAGCAATGGTCGCCTTTGCACAATGCTAAATGCACTTTAAGTTTGTTGTTCGCTACACAATTGCAGATGGTAAATCCATTCTTCCTTCTAAGCCAAAGCAAATAAGACGCATTACACCTTAAGACAGATACACCTTGCATTTATGATGGTTTTGTGTGTATATCTAGATACATAAACATATAAATCGCATGTACACAATTGATGTATCAGTACATGATTTATATATAAATAGCAGTGATGTAAACAGTGATCAGTAAGGGATGCGGTGGCTCAGTGGCTAAGACACTGAGCTTGTCAACTGAAAGGTCGGCAGTTCAGCGGTTTGAATCCCTACTGCCACTTAAGGGGGGTGAGCTCCCGTGACTTGTCCCAGCTTCTGCCAACCTAGCAGTTCGAAAGCACGTAAAAAACACAAGAAAAATAGGGACCCCCTTTGGTGGGAAGGGAACAGCATTTTGTGCGCCTTTGGCATTGAGTCATGCCGGCCACATGACCACGGAGATGTCTTTGGACAGCGCTGGCTCTTCAGCTTTGAAACGGAGATGAGCACCGCCCCCTAGAGTCGGGAATAGGCTCAGAGGACAGGGCCACAACACTAGCATGTATGTGCGAGGGGAACCTTTACCTTTTAAAACAGTAATCAGATTATTTAGATCAGATCTTATGCAGTGGTCTGTGGCTTGAAATTTCCATGGGATTCAGATAAAGAGGCTATTTACACCCATTGGGTGTAAAAAAAATTCATTGGGTGAATCTCAAAGTTGAGATTCGGTGTCAATTTTTTATTTTACTACAACAGAGGGAGCCGGAAGTCAATCCTTTATTTTTTTTTCCTTCTCTCCTCTCCCTCCTCACTTTTCTTTCCCCTTCTCCTCTGTCCTCCAATTTCCTTTTTGTATTTTTGCATTTTATTCTATAATCTGGAGGGTTTTAGGAAGAGATTCAATAGTCATTTGTCTGAAATGGTATAGGGCAGAGGTCTCAAACTCGATTTCATTGAGGGCCGCATCGGGGTTGTGTTTGACTTTAGATGGCCAGGGTGGGTGTGCATAGGGTGGGCATGGACAGCTCAACGTCACTCGTGTCGGGGGTGCCTGTGGTGGCCCAAGTGCTCTGTCAGTGAAAATGGACTCCCGAGCTCCGTTTTTGGCTGTGACGCTCGGCGGCCCGCCCGAGCTCCATTTTCCCTGGCAGACACACTGCAGGCCAGTCCTTCGCTGTTTCCAGGGCAGCCCTGTGGGCCAGATCTAAACATCCCACATACACACACCCCCGAGCCATATTCAGCCCCCGGACCTTGAGTTTGACACCCCTGATATAGGGTTTCCTGCCTGAGCAGGGTGTTGTGTCAAATTATTCATGAACTGGCAGAAACCTGGTAACAAGGTCAGCCAATGAATAGGCATAGCAACTAAGTCAGCCAATTGGGAGCTGAGGCAGACTGGAGCCAGGGGAAGTCTTAGTCTGCAGCTTCTGAGTCTGTGCAGAGAATTGAATAGAAACTGAAACTAAGCAGTCTGTGCATGCTGTCTGCTCTGCTGAAATGAAACTAACTGTTGTCTCCTGCCTTGTGTTCTGCCTGTAAGAATCAACTATTGGTATTGTAAATATATCATCCGTTATTATGTATATAGTTAATGAATCCAGCTGGATCAGTAATCTGTGTGCTTCTGGATTTGATTTTTGCAAGATACTCTGACCTGTTGGACTAGAAGACTTCCAAAGCCCCTTCCAACTCTATTATTCTGTTAGTACTTGAGTGAGACTGCTCAAACCCACCTTCCTTCTGACATGTGTTCTCTCTCTCTCTCTCTCTCCCTTCTCCATTTGTCTGCAGTTCCAAACCAATGCATGAGAAATCAGGGCTGATGCACAGCCTGGACAAGCTGGAATCCTGGCACAAGGAAAAGAACTTGGATTCTCCGAATGGCAGGTGAGAATGACCTCACTCACACTTGGCAGGAAGGCCAAGCACCTGGAACAAGGCCAGCTTTTCTCTCAGGAGCATCCATCAGTTGCTTTTCCTGACAGGTTGCACGCTCAGTCATCTTGGCACAAGATGCAGGTTGAACGATGTACTCCTGAATCCAGGTAGACCTCCACTTATGACCACAATTGGAACCAGAATTTTTGCTGCTAAGCAAGGCGGCTATTAAATAAGTTGTGGCACCCTTGTTTCCATTGTTGTTAAGTGAATCACTGCAGTTCTTAACTGTAACCCAGAGCCGTTAAAACGAATCCAGATTCCCTCATTGATGTCGATGGAGATTCTCAGTCATCCAGGTCACGGTTGTCCCAAAGGTGCTTTTCTCAAGAGGCAATGGGACTTCAGCTGGGATCGTCAGAGGCATTTAAAAGAAAAAAAAGCCTCTACTGATTAGGCAACTCGGCTGGGATCGTCAGAGGCTTTTAAAAGAAAAAACCCCTCTGCTGATCAGGCAACTCAGCTTGGTTCGTCAGAGGCATTTAGAAGAAAAAAAGCCTCTGCTGATCAGGCAACTCAGCTGGGATCGTCAGAGGCTTTTAAAAGAAAAAAAACCTCTGCCAATCAGGCAACTCATCTGGGATCATCAGCTGACGATCCCTTTGACGATCCCGGCTGAGCCGCACGATCATCAGAGGCTTTTTTATTTTTACTTTTAAAAGCATTTTTTCGGTCGAAGAGGTTGCAGAAAAAATGCTTTTAAAAGTTAAAAAAAAGCCTCTGATGATTGTGCAGCTCAGCTGGGCATTGGGGGAGGGGGGGGAGGGATTTTTGCCACTGGTTCTCCGAACTACTTGCCTCCATCGCTACCGGATCGGGCGACCCGGTCTGAACTGGGAGCATTTCACCCTGGTTCGTAGAGGTTCGGGAGAACCTCTAGCTAAGATTCTGTGTAGTTCGGAGAACACCCAAATCCAACTCCTGGCTGGCCCTGCCTTGCCTCTCCCAGGAATCCCCACGCAGTCCATTTTGGATGCAGGTAAGTGCAGGGCACATGGGGAGGCTCGGGGAGGGTGAAAAACGGGCCTACCGGAAGTTAGGAAGGCCAGAAACAGGCCCATTTCCAGCCTCCAGAGGGCTTCCAGAGCCTGGGGAGGCTGTTTTCGCCCTCCTGGAAGCTCGAGAAAAGCCTCTGGAGCCTGGGGAGGGCAACTCCCCCCCCCCCCCCCCGCCGTGGTGCAGGAGGCTGACTAGGCCACACCCACCATAGCCACACCCACCCAGCAACGTGGCAAAGAACCCCTTGCTAAAATTTTTGAAGCCTATCCCTGAATCTTTCCCCCTTCAAAGTTCTCTGTTAGCCTGGAAAAGCTTGGGGACACAAGTACGCAAGAAGCAGATGATAGACTGTCCAACTCAACAGCGCAAACTGTGGTATGTCCCCAACACACACACCCCCATAATTCTGAAGATCTCCTTTTCTGCGTTCTGTATAATGACTCCATAACTTACCTTTTACTGAAAAAGGTCTGTGTTGGCCACCCTCCCCAAACCCCATTGCCGTGACCCCCTACAATAAATCTGACAAAGGGAGGAGATGGAGGACAAGGTACCAGATTGATCTCAACATCCTGTGTGGTGGCTTCACCTGTCATTTTCCTCTTTGGAAGGACAGAATTCAGCAAACATCCCCCTTTCTCCATCTGGGAGCTGGCATCGTGAATGAATCCTTTGCCCCCAAATTTTTCTGTTTATGGGTATCCACATGAGACTCATTGATGAACAGTGATGTATACGGACACAAAGACGTTCAACGGAGATATTTCTCTCCATCTCTATTGCAGTTTGAATCTGAGCAATGCTGTAAAGAATGAAGAACTCAAGAAATGTCCCCAAGAAGTCACGGTAAGCCAGGCAGAGAGAGAACGGTCATAATTTTGATGGACTTGGCCACTTTCCTTGATTGATGTTGGAATAGATGAGAAGGACGTCAATATGCATGGATTCAACTTCTGCTGGCCGGGGAATTCTGGGAGTTGAAGTCCAGCCAGCTTAAAGCTGCCTAGTTCAAGAAGGATTTTATATAAATATATAACACATAATTTTTTAATTTTATTCTAGTACAAACAATCCATCTTCCATTAAACAGTGTGTCACCTGGGTACAAACGTCTTGTGCAATACCGATTAAAATTTACAGCCATGTTCATTATTCGCCTACTCTTAATACTGATATGCATAGCATTTCTAATACTTCAACAATACTCATTCTTAACTTATTTAATTCTATTAATATATTTCCTATATTTCACTAATCTACTTTTACATCTAACTCTCATATTTATTCCTCTAGCCATCAGTAAAGTAGTTCCCATACAATATAATATTCAGCTTGTTCCTTCTCTTTAATTGCAAGAGTTAACCTATTCATTTCTGCACATTGTAATATTTTTCCTAATCATAGTTTTGGAGGTTTTGTGTGTTGTGTGAACTCGGCTACTCCTGGTTTGCTTGATTCAGCAATGGTTAAAAGGAACAATTAAGGCCAAGAATGTTTTCTCTCTCTCTCTTTTTTAATGATATGGTTTCAACGTGGTCTGTTCTTCTTAATCTTTTTTTGAAAAAGGAAGTGAAACAGCTGCTCCACACTTGCTTTTTGGCCAGTCTTTGGCATGTTCTTGACACTTGGATCTGTTTTCTTTCTAGGCTCCCAATAAATATAATTCTCAGTATCACAAGTTATTCAAGGATATCCCCACTGAAGAGAGCGTGGTGAAAGGTAAAGAGAAAAACGACAGCCAAAAAAAACCCCCAGCTCGGGTATTATTAGGTCTCTATCCTGATCTTTCCCCAGCATTGTTCCTTCTAAGGTGCTGGAAAGCTTCAAAAGGAAACTAACTACTGTATTTTTCGGAGTATAAGACGTACCTTTCCCCCCCTAAAAGGGGGTGAAAATTTAGGTGCATCTTATACACTGAATGTAGCCCCGCCCACCCAGTGGCCCCCACCCTTTGACTTCTGCCTCCCAGCAGTTTACCTCCTTGCAGCAAACAGCAAGAAGAAACAGCTCATTTCAGCTTCAGCACAGCCTAATTAGCACAAATAGATTGGATCGGCCTCCCCGACTCTCAGCTGTTTTGCGGGGAGCCTCTGCTGCTTGCTGCCTGGAGGTAAATTGCTGGGAGCAGATATTTTTTTTCCTTGTGCTAATCAAGCTATGCTGAAAACAAAAATGAAAGTAAAGCAGGCTATTTGCTGTTTGCAGATAGGCAAACAGCAAATAGAGAGGCAGATTTCTTTTTCTTCTTTTCCTTACTAAAAAAGGTGCGTCTTATAGTCCAGAGCGTCTTATACTCTGAAAAATACGGTAACTGGGATTAAAATTCCATCCCCTGGTCTGCTCTACCTTTTCATTACGAGGCGGTCGTCAGTCTCCCAGCGCTGCCTTTGACATCCGTCCATCCCCACCTTTAACTGATGACCACTTTTGAGGTTAAAAGCATTCCTGGCACTGCAGCCTCCGTCTGTTTTCTTTCCAGTCTGCTCCTGTGCTCTCCAGCGAGATATCCTTATCCAAGGCCGCCTGTACATTTCTCCAAACTGGCTCTGTTTCTACGCAAACCTTTTTGGGAAGGATATCAAGGTGAGCCTGCACAGGGGAAAGGGAAGGCCACAAAGGTGGGACCGTTTGGGCTTCTTCTCTGGCCTGTTGGCTTTGACTCTGGGTACTCGTCGAACCTGGAGAAGGCTCCTGCGTATTCCTTGGGCAGCAAAGGGGCCTAACAAGCAAGAAGAGGTAGTCCTCGACTTACGGCCACAATGGAGCCAGTGGTGGGCTTTACTTACCTTTGCTACTGGTTCGCCCACGTGTCCATCACTTCTATGCATGCGCAGAGCGTGTTTGATGACGTCCAGGCGGGTGGGCAGAGCTTCCCGCCGCCACCACTACCAGTTTGCCCGAACTGGTAGCAACCCACCACTGAATGGAGCCCAAGATTTTTGTTCTTAAGCGAGACGTGTCAGAGTGTTTACACTGTGACTCCTATTTTGAGACAACCCAGGATCAAAATTCAGGACACAGAGGTTTTGTCATTACAAACAGTGGTTTATATACAAGACTTCTGTATACAGACATACACATGGTAGGCACATACCAGGCAATCAATCAATCTTCAACACTACACAGAGAGCTACAATGCAGATAGAACACAACAAGGAGAGTGATAAATGAGAGAGAGAGAGAGAGAGAGAGATACGTCCTTTCATGGCCTCCCTTATATAGACAGCTTCTTAAAGCGGCAGTAACCCTGCTGATTCATCCTCAGTCTCTCATACTGGTCCACAGCCTGACAGCGGCTGGTCAGCTTTAAATCCGCATTACCCTGACAAGATGTTTGTTTAGTGAGTTTTGCCTGATTTTACGACCTTTCTTGACCCCGCTGTTAAGTGAATCAGTGCAGTTGTTAAGTTAGAAACCTTGTTGTTAAGTGAATCGGGCTTCCCCCATTGACTTCGCTTGTCAGAAAGTCGACCTCGACAGCAACGGTCATAAACACGAACCAGTGGCCAGGTGACTGAATTTTGATCGCGTGATGACAAGGACGCCGCAAACGGTCGTAAGTGTGAAAAACGGTGCTCAGTCACTATTTTTTCCAGGGCCGTTGTAACTTTGAAGGGTCACTCAATGAACTGTTGTAAGTCGAGGATTACCTGTACTGGAGAATGAATAACGGCAGAATTGTCGCTGGAAGGCAAAATCACACTTGTTCCTTTGCCCAGGGATTCAATATGGAGGATGATCTTCTCCATAGAGTGTACATTTCCTAAATCAACCCCTAAATTGGTTTAGATCAGAGATCTTCAAACTGTTGTGGCCCATCAGCAGCCTGTGCAGCTAGTAGCTGATTCAGACAGCGAGGAGGCTGGTGTGGTGCTGCACCAGCAGCCCTGTGCAGCTGGCACTTGAGTCGGACAATGAGGAGGCTGGAGAAGATGTGGCGCCAGAGGCCTTCAGAACTTCCAGAAGCTCCCTTAAGTGAAGAGGACGAAGAGGAGGAGCCTCTTCTCGATGCACAGGCTTGCAGAGCTGCCAAAAGGCAGGAGTGGCTCCTCAGGAGGAGGTCTCCTGAAGAGTAAGGCTTGGGGCTAATTGGCCACGCCCTTAACCTATTTAAGGAGGAACGCCGACTGAAGCAATTTGCAGGGAACAACTTCATTCACATACCTTCGTGTCTTGTCTTGCTTATCTTATCAGCTTCCTGCAAATTGCTTCTGGGCATTCTGCCAACCACAGTAAGCTTTCAGTATTATTCTTTCAATTCTTGGCGGCCGTTAATGCAGTTAATTAACAGCCGTTGTTGTTAAAAACTGGCTTATTTAGTAAACTAAGGTTTGAATGGCTGGAGAATTCTGGGAGTTGAAGTGCACAAGTCTTAAAACTGCCAAGTTTGAAGACCTCCGGTTTAGATGCTAAAATAAACTTCGCAAATTAACATTCTACAACTTCTTTTTTCATTTCAGGTTGTTATCCCCGTGGTCTCTGTCCAACTAATCAAAAAGCACAAGACAGCCCGGTTGTTGCCAAACGGACTTGCCATCACCACCAACGCCAGCAGAAAAGTAAGAATCGCTGGCTATTACATTGAGCAGTGGTTAGAGTGCAGTACTGCAAGGCTACTTCTGCTGACTGCCGGCTGCCAGCGGTTCGGCAGTTCAATTCCAGCTCGAGGTTGACTCAGCCTTCCATCCTTCCGAGGTCGCTAAAATGAGGATCCAGCTTGTTGCGGGCAGCGGTGAAATCCAAATTTATTTACTACCGGTTCTGTGGGCAGTGGTGTGGCTTGGTGGGCGTGGCAGGGGAAGGATACTGCAAAATCTCCATGCCCACCCCACTCCAGGGGAAGGATATTGCAAAATCCCCATTCCCTCCCCACTCTTGGGGGAAGGATATTGCAAAATCCCCATTCCCATCCCACTCTTTTAAGAAGAGATTGGACAATCGTTTGTCTGAAACGGGATAGGGCAAACCTTTTGGGCACCCAGTGCCCAAACCAGAACGCGCGTACGCGGAGTGCCGGAAACCTGAAGACCATAAGCGCACCGGCCACCTGGTCTTTGGGCTTCCGGCACACGCATGCACGCTGGACAACTGATCTTCGTGTTTCCGGTGCTCCAGCACGCGCATAGACCAGATGGCCAGCGCACTTGTGCGCACCAAAAACCAGAAGAGCAGTTGGCAAAGGCGCACATGTGCCATAGGTTCACCATCACGGGTATAGGGTTTCCTGCCTGAGCAGGAGGTTGGACTAGAAGACCTCCAAGGGTCCCTTCCAACTCTTTCATTCTGTTAATACAGGCCATTTAACAAGTGTCTGAATTTTGATCACGTGACCATGGGGATGCATGAAATGGTCATCAGTATAAAAACACGGTCATAAGTCACTTTTTTCCGTGGCATTGTAACTTCGGATGGTCACGAACGAATGGTTTTTAAGTCAAGGACTACCAGTAGGTGTGAAACCATAAAGATCTCAGCCTGGAAGATCCACCGTGAGTCTTTCTTGGTTTGGGGCCTGACGTGGCCTGGACTTTCCCTACTTCTTATGCTTCTCGTGTTCTCTTTTATTTGCAGTACATCTTTGTGTCCCTCATTTCCAGAGACAGTGTCTACGACGTCTTGCGGCGTGTCTGCACCCACTTACAGGTAATGTTGTGTCCTGCCAGTGGAGCTGGCAGCAGATTCGGACAGTGAGGAGGTTGGGGAGGAACATGGGCCACTCCTGGAGTCTGGGGAAAGCTCTGATGAGGGCTCTGCGTCGGAGGCAGAGAGGGGGCCAGGGCCAGATGCCAATTATCAGCTGCCTTCGGAGTCGGACATCAGTGGGCAGAAGAACAGCTGAAGCCTGTTTCCCAGTGTGCACATGTGCAGAGTTGCCAGACGAAGGGAACAGCTAAAGAACAAGGGTCGACTTGGGAGTAAAGCCACAGGTGGACGATGAATGGCCCCTCCCAGAGGGAATAAAAGAGGAGCAAAAGGGAAGTGGAGTTTGCAGGAGACAATTAGTTCGCTTAATAGGTTTTCCAAGACTCCTTGCCAAGTTTTGAAGATATCGGCCTGGCAGCTTTCCAAGCCAGATAAGGTCTGTGACAATAAATTCGCCCTTGAAAGACTTCGCTGGATGTAAATGCAAGAATCCACAGTAACTTAATAAAAAGGAGTTTTTTATTGGGACAAGGAGTCTGCTTCATGCTTTTGGGAAGCCTAGGTCAGAACAGGTATTCTCTCTTAAGGCCTGTGATGGTAATTCAGGGGGAGCTCCCTGGCCCACCTAAACCGTAGGTCAAAAAAAGGGGGAGGCTGCCGGCAAGGCTGCTTTGCTGACAAAAATGGACAGATGATGAAACATTTGCTGTGGAGGAACGGATGGTGAAGATGACACAACTAGCTGAGATGGCAAAATGTAACTTGCTTGCTTGGAGAAAGATTATTATTTATTTATTTATTGGTTCAATTTGTATGCCCCCCCTTCTCCGGAGACTCAGGGCGGCTTACAATGCATTAAGCATTAGTCAGTTAGTTTACTTTTTTGTCATTGACTTTGTACAACGAAATGAAATGCCATCTTCAGTGTACAATATACATTAAAAAAATAAAACAAAACCCCACATCCTTCACATTCTATACAATTGAATTGGAAAACCCCTGATATTACATTAATATTGCAGTAGATACAGTAAAATTCAATATAATTACTGCTCTGGGATAGAAGCTGTTTTGTCCTGCACTGTCTCCCAGATGGTAATAGTTTTTTTAAAAAGTTTTAACCACATTTATTAGTGACTGGAAACACCTGATGGACTTTTTGCTGAAAAAAAAATGAATTTATGGATTTGATGATTATAAAGAATAGATTATAGAAAGAAGGAAATTAGGAAGTAATCTTAGGAAGGATAAAACATAAATGTTCTTATAACAGCTGCTAAGCCACTCCTTTATTTTTTCTTTCTTTCTTTCCTTTCTTTTTCTTTTTCTTTTCTATTTTCAGCTTAGTTTTCTCTATTAGTTTAAATAAGACTTAATCCAGCCAAGGTGTAGATCAGTGGTGAAATCCAAATTTTTTGACTACTGGTTCTGTGGGCGTGGCTTGGTAGGCGTGGTGTGGTTTGGTGGGCGTGGCAGGGGAAGGATACTGCAAAATCCCCATTCCCTCCCCACTCCTGGGGGAAGGATACTGCAAAATCCACATTCCCACCCCCACTCTGGGGCCAGCCAAAGGTGGTATTTGCCGGTTCTCTGAACTGCTCAAAATTTCCACTGCCAGTTCTCCACAACCTATCAGAACCTGCTGAATTTCACCCCTGATGCAGATCCAGCTGCTAACCGTAAGCATCTCTGCATTTTTCCAGTGGAATGACTGAGAATTAGCCATGACCTTTGATTTATGAAATAAATCTTCTACTATAGCTCTGTTTTTGCTTCCAGGAGGACCAAAAGGAAAACTTGTTTAGGAGATCTGAAGATGACTTGACCTGTTGAACTTAGCTACAAAGGGGTTGGTTTAGCAGAGCTGAGTGAGATTGGAGTATCTTGGCTTACTAGAGTAGAGTAGAGTAGAGTAGAGTAGAGTAGAGTAGAATAGAATAGAATAGAATAGAATAGAATAGAATAGAATAGAATAGAATAGAATAGAATAGAATAGAATAGAATAGAATAGAATAGAATAGAATAGAATAGAATAGAATTCTTTATTGGCCAAGTGTGTTTAGACACACAAGGAATTTGTCTTTGGTGCGTATGCTCTCAGTGTACATAAAAAGACATGATACATTTGTCAAGAGTCATAAGATACAACATTTAATGATAGTCATAGGGTACAAATAAGCAATCAGGAAACAATATCAATATAAATTGTAAGGATACAGAAAGAGTTATAGTCATGGAGTCATAAGTGGGAGGAGATGGGTGGTGGGAACGATGAGAAGATTAATAATAGTGCAGATTTAGTAAATAGTTTGACAGTGTTGAGGGAATTATTTGTTTAGCAGAGTGATGGCGTTCGGGAAAAAACTGTTCTTGGGTCTAGTTGTTCTGGTGTGCAGTGCACTGTAGCGTCGTTTTGAGGGTCACTTTTGGTGTTTATTTTCTCTACAGGTCTCCAGCAAAAAAAGTCTGAGTTTGAAAGAATTCACCGAAGAGCCAGATGCAGTAGCCTTGGTAAGATTGATTTCTGAAAGATTAAACTGCAGAGTTCCTTCACAATAGCGTCTTGGTCACCCAAAGGCCCAGAGGAAACCTCTGTGTGAAAACCTCTGTTCAGTCAGTCACCCAGTCACTTTCACCCTTCTCATCCAAGAGAATGGTGGCACAGCGGTTAGAATGCACCTTTGCAGGCTAACTCTGCCCACAGAGGGAGTTCGATCCTGACCGGCTCAAGGTTGACTCAGCCTTCCATCCTCCCGAGGTCAGTCAAATGAGGACCCAGATTGTTGGGGGCAAGAGGCTGACTTTGTAAACCGCTTAGAGAGGGCTGGAAAGCACTGTGAAGCGGTATATAAGTCTAAATGCTATTGCTATTTCCTTCCTTCCTTCCTTCCTTCCTTCCTTCCTTCCTTCCTTCCTTCCTTCCTTCCTTCCTTCCTTCCTTCCTTCCTTCCTTCCCAGTGGTTAGAATGCACTATTGCAGACTAACTTTGCCCATAGCTAGGAAGTTTGATCCTGACCGGCTCAAGGTTGACTCAGCCTTCCATCCTTCCGAGGTCGGTCAAATGAGGACCCAGATTGTTTGGGGCCAACAGGCCGACTCTGTAAACCACTTAGAGAGGGCTGTAAAAGCCCTGTGAACCGGTATATAAGTCTTAAGTCTTACTGCTCATAAGCTTCAATTCTAGAACTGAAAAAGCTTCTTGGGTGAGGAATGAAACATTTTCAAAGAAAAAAAAAATGAGAAAGTCCACTTGCCTTTTGAAAAACATCTTTGAGACGAGGATCAGAAATACTTCACTGATCTTCTTCTGGGTCACTAACTTTGATGTTTCACTAAAAAAAAAAATCAGTAAAAATTCAGGCAATTGCCGCTTGCTTTTATCAACCATGGACATGCTTTCCCACAGGAGGTCATCGTCCCAGAGGTGAAGTGGAGGAGGAGGTCCACGGCGTCACTTTCGCTCACCCTCCCAGATGCTGGCTTCCAGTGTATCCACCGAACGTCGATCAGCAATCTCAGTGCTAAAGAGACCTCCTGCAACTCGGAGGAGCCCCTGGTATCAGGTGTGGGGAACTCTGAAGGACCTTCTGGGATGGAGGGACGGCATCTTCCTGGACCGGCCCAGAGGGTGTGCAGTGCTCCCAAATTCATCAGGAGGGGTTGACGTGCGACTGAAACCATAGCTTGCAGCTTTAGTTTGGTTGCAATCGGTGAAATTACAAGTTCAGAATTGCAACTGAGCTTGTTGTGGCCAGCCAGCAGAGCTGGCAACAGATTCAGACAGTGAGGAGGTTGGGGAGGAACGTCCTGGAGTCTGGGAAAGGCTCTGACGAGGGCTCTGAGTCAGAGGCAGAGAGGGGGCCAAGACCATCTGGTAGTTCTTTGCTGCCTCTGGAGTCTGACATCAGTGAGGCAGAAGAACAGCTGGAGCCTGTTCCCAGCGTGCACATGCACAGAGCTGCCAGGAACAATTAAGAAAACAGAATCAACTTGGGAGTAAGGCTTGGAGATGATTGGCCTCTCCTATAAGACATAAAAGAGAAGCGAAGGGGATGTGAGCTTTTGCAGGAAGCAATTAGTTCCTCTGGCCGATTCAAGATTTGAAAATTCTGTTTGTGACTCTGCCAAGTTTGGCCTTGTCCTGTGTCTGGAAATTAGCTCTCTGGCAGCGTTCCACGTGAGATAGGTGGGTGTTGATAACCTTCCTCTGAAAGACTGTTTATCGAGCCTTGCGGACTGTAAATGAAAGTAATTTACAGCCGTATGAATTAAAGAGCTTTGCTGGGACTAAGTTTGTGCTGTTTAATTTCTAAGGAAGCCTAGGTCAGAACAGGGTCAGACATCAATGAGGCAGACAAACAGCTGGAGCCTGTTTCCAATTTGTGCATGAGCAGAGCTGCCAGAAGACAGGAACAATTAAGAAAACAGAATCGACTTGGGAGTAAGGCTTGGAGATGATTGGCCCCTCCTATAAGACATAAAAGAGGAGCGAAAGGGACTTGAGCTTTTGCAGGAAGCAATTAGTTCATCTGGTCCAGAGGTGGGTTTCAGCAGGTTCTGACCAGTTCTGGAGAACCGGTAGCGGAAATTTTGAGTAGTTCGGACAACTGGTAAATACCACCTCTGACTGGCCCCACCCCCGTCTATTCTCTGCCTCCCGAGTCCCAGCTGATCGGGAGGAGAAGGGGATTTTGCAGTAACCTTCCCCTGGATTGGGGTGGAAATGGTGATTTTACAGTATCCTTTCCCTGCCACGCCCACCAAGCCATGCCATGCCCACTAAGCCACACCCACAGAACTGGTAGTAAAAAAAAAAATTGAAACCCACCACTGATCTGGTCGGTAAAAACTCTGGAATAGTTCTGTTTGACTCTGTCCCAAGTTTGGCCTTGCCCTGCATTTGGCAATTAGTTCTCTGGCAGCATTCCAAGGGAGATAAGGTGGATATTCATAAACATTCCCCTGAAAGACTGTTTGAGAAGCCTTTCAGACTGGAAATGACAATAATTCACAGCTGTATGAATAAAAGAGGTTTGCCGGGGATTAAGATTGTGCTGTCCACTTTTCTAAGAACAGAGCTCTTTCCACAAACCCTTCGATGAACATCGTCATTTCTGGAGTCTCCAACCTCCCAGTTGGGGTTCTGTGTGATCTGAATTTCTCCCTATGTGCTTCTGTTCCAGAAAGCACAGTAAACTCTGAGGAGGAAGAGGAGGAAGAAGAAGAGGAGGAGGAGGAGGAAGAGGAGGAGGAAGAGGAGTTAGTAGTGGACCAAAGCTACAAAGCAGAACTGAGACCAGCTGATTATCAGCTGCTGAAGATCTTCATAGTGTTGTAAGTCGAAGGGACGAGTTTTCCCATTTTTCCTGTGGTTTTCCGTTTCCCTCTTGGCTCAGATCTAAAGTGGGCCTCTCTGGGGGGTGGGGGGGATTCTTGATCCACAGAATCTGCCTTTTGGTGTTGTCCTCATCGTACCTGGCCTTCCGAATCTTCCGGCTGGAGGAGCAACTCTCCTCCTTGAACCAGGATTACCTTTCCCGAGTATCTCAAAGGTAAGTGATATTCTGAGGTTTCTCGCAAAAAAAAAAAAAGGAAAGGAAAAACAAAGATTTATATCCAATTTTATCTCCAAAAGGTGGACTACCAAACATGCATTGCACTTTTAATTCTTTGTGAGACTAAAAGTGCCGTATTAATGTGATAGCTTGCCAGTTTGGGGGAAAACAGGGAAAATAAACCAGGTTTTTTTTAAAAAACTAGAAGTTTCAAACTGGAAAAAAAATCAAACTGAAGAAGCAATGGATGGAAACTAATCAAGGAGAGAAGCAACCCAGAACGAAGGAGAAATTTCCTGACAGCTAGAACAATTAATCGGTGGAATGACTTGCCTCCAGAAGTTGTGAATGCTCCAACACTGGAAGTTTTTAAGAAGAGATTAGACAACCATTGGTCTGAAATGGTAGAGTTTCCTGCATGAGCAGGGGGTTGGTTTAGTCTAGAAGATCTCCAAGGTCCCTTCCAACCCAGAAAAGATTATGTCTTTTCACTTGTGTAAAACAGGAGTGGGCAACTTGCAGTCTGCACACCGCTTTATTGTCTTCTCTCATTGCTGAAAGCCAAAAGTCTGCCCAATATTTTGAGGCCTATCTAACTATCCGTTGAAGTCTGCATCTGTCTTGTTTTGGTCGCTGTGCCAAACCAAATAGTTACTGAGGTACAAATGACAGGCTCAGCTAGCACCCAGCGTGATGCCTGCACGCATGAATTCTATCCCAAAGGTTGCATGTAGATGACTTTACAGTGAAGAAGTTCTCGTTGTTTTCCGTGTAAGCAGCTTGGCCTTCTTTCTTTCGACAGATGATTGTAGCACAAGGAAGATTGGAGAAGATCAAACGTCACCTTAAACTCGGGTCCAAGTAGGTAACGTGGCTGCTATGAAGACAAGGCAAGTGGGACTCTGGTTCTCTTTCCATTCTTGTTGGACCAAAGCAGTGAGGAACACCTTAGATGCTTCCTCACTTCCAAGAACCCTGTTGGAGTCTTAACACGTTGCGTTGACTCTGTTAGAACATCTACCAGGCTGCTGGGGATGCTTACGGCCATGACCGAAAAAGTCCTACCTAGTCTGGTCCAAGAGTGGCAGTTCCACCCACGATTTCAGAGAGGACCTCCTCAGCAATGACGAAGTTGTGGAACTTACTCTCAACAGTGCCAGCAACATCGGAGACTGCACTTAGAGGACTTCTCTAAGGTCCTTCCTTGCACTTTGGAACAGCAGCACTTAGAAGGACTCGGCTGCTCTTACCCATGAACTTCATGGCTCTCAGGACACTCTCTCTCCAAGGGGCTATTTGAAATGCCAGGAAGACATGGCTAGATTCTCCTCCGGAGAGGGTTCCTCCTGGGTGTGCCCGTTGCCAGAACTCATGGCCTCTTTTCCTGCGGAAGGTGGGTGGCCGGATAGTTATTACTCCTGCAATGAAAACACAACCAGTCAATGAAGATGACTAGTAAATGATATTTTACTAAGGATGAGTAGGGGTGTAGAGCTGTCCAATCCCTGCCCTTTCACATCCCAGTATTCCGAGTTCTCCTTAGGAGAAGGACCAGCTTTCTTGCACTAACAATGCTGCTGCAGTGATTTGCACCCTTGCAAAATTTCCAGAGAGCCAAAGTGGCTTTTGAGTGGATAAGATGGGGTGCCTCTCAGCTGCCAGGCGAGCCCAAGGTTCTTATGGACTGCAGCCAACTGAACATACGCTGAGCTGTTGGGTAGGCAGCTACATCAGGGTCTTTCGGGAAAAGGAAGCGTAAAAGAAGCATCTCGGTGACTGAGTTGCAGCCCAAAATGCCCCTCCTTTTGGTTTGCCTCCTTAAAATAGAAGCTGTAGCTTGGCTTTGATGGGAGGGGAGACCACTCCACCAAATAGACCAGATTGTGAAATCAACTCTACAGGAGGATTACGGTTACTTTGAGATTGGCTATACGGATTATATCCCCTCCTCCTTTTTATAGTTCAGTGCACTAGGGAGATGTCCAACTCAGTCACTTCCAGATGTTATAGATATGGATGGATGGACGGATGGTTGAACGGATGGGTTGGATGGGTGAGTGGAGGGAAGGATGGATGGGTGAAGGGATGAGGGATGGGTGAGTGGAGGGATGAATGGGTGGGTGAAGGGATGGATGGGTGAGTGGAGGGATGAATGGATGGGTGAACGGATGGGTGAGTTGAGGAAAGGATAGAGGGATGAATGGATGAGTGAGGGGAGGGAACGATGGATGGATAGATAGATACCTATCTCCATCAGAGTCATCTTCCTTATCTCTACAATGGCCAGTTAGCTGCAACCCAGCAACAGGGTGAGAAAATTTAGCTGTCGGGCCCTGGAAGACCTCTTGGTGGCCAGGTGGGGAATTGGACCAAGGTAGAAGTTCCATCAGGAAAAGGATCTGCTGGAAAGAAACGGTGGGGTTGGACTAGGAGACCAAAGTCACCTTTGAAGGGACAGCTGGGTTCTTCAAGGGAGCATCTCCTGAGAAAGTATGGAGAGGGAGGGAGGGGTTGAAGATGAATGGACGGCTCTCGGTACCAACAGGTAGATGGTCTCCTGGCATCCCTCTGCGATCCTCCCAGTTGGTTCCACGATCCTGCAGGAGGACCTTTGGGTGTTATTGATGGGAAACAAATGACACTCCTGTTGGCAGCCAGATGGGTCCGAACAAAAGGTCGAAAAAGTGGGGCATTGGTGGAAAGGCTCTGCGGTGTCTACCAGGGGGTTTCTGAATGAGCAGGGGGGCCAAAAGCCATTTCATCAGCATCCCTGGACAGAAGTGGCCCATTATGGCTTCTTCTTCCTCCTCCTCCTCCTTTTCTCCTTCCCAGGGACCGCCAGGCTGCTGGACAGCTGGTCGGTTTCTTCTCTAGCAATAAGATCTCAGGTGTTTAGGCAACTTGCTTTCAACCTCCCACCTTGTTGGCTGGGAAGGTGTAACCCTGATTTTATCGGTCTGTTATTTTGGGAGAAGCGCTGCTAAGACAAGGACCCTTTTTCATTGGCCAGTGAGTGGGGTTTGCAAGACCAAAAGAAAGAAAAAAAAAGCTACAGCCAGCAGGCGCGGCAAAGACCCATCATGTAAGGCTGTTAACGCTCACCTGGGTGACGTCAAGAAAAGCTTTGCTGAATCTGTTGGTTGGAAGGTATTTGTGCACCCAGATGGGGAAAGGAAGTATAGATCAGTGATGGCTAACCTTTTTGCCATCATGTGCCAAAAGCGGGAGTGTGGGGGTGTCGCACCATGTGTGCCCACATCCATAATTCAGTGCGCCCACCCCTGTATGCGTATGTGAAACCCCTGCGCTCCCTCTGCTTTTGGCATGTGATGGCACAGTGGGCCCAGTAGGCCTGTTTTTCGCCCTCCCCAGGCTCCAAAGGCTTTTTTGGAGCCTGGGGAGAGCGAAAACAGCCTTCCCTATCTCCCCGGAGGCCCTCTGGAGGCCAGGAATGGCCCGTTTGCCAACTTCCGGTGGGCCTGGAAGGGCCAAAAATCAGCTGGCCTGCACACACATGTGTGCCAGAGCTGAGTTAGGGCAATGCTTGTGTGCCCACTGATACGGCTCCACGTGCCACCTGTGGCATGGGTGCCATAGGTTCGCCATCACGGGTATAGGTTGTCCCTTCGCTGCATTCCCCCCCCCCACGTTATTTTTGCATGTTTGTGCTCAAAACCAAGATTTAGCAGGTCGTCATAGGAGCTCAAAACCCAGTTTGTTCCTTAAGCTTAAATTGATTGCCTTTCGTTCTTTTAACAACACGTTGTCTATCCCTATCGAAAATAACTACTGGAGGCACTTCGAATGCAGTAGAAAGGCACGTTATAAAGGCACAGTATTGTTCTCAATGCAAATGTCGTCGTTTTTATTTCTTCTCAAAAAAAAAAAAATATTCAGGATAATCGCTTCACATTTTGGGGCGGAGGGGGCTTTGTCCTCTATGAGACCTAGGCTAACTATGGCAGCAAGGGAAATGCTAAGGGCCAGCAAAAGCTGAGCCACGTTTTGACATCCTGCAAAATTGCAGGCTGCAGAATTGTGTAAAGTGGCTTCCTGTTTCGGCTGGAAGGCCATCCGTTTGGCGATGGCTACCCAAAACATAAAGCCGGAAGCAAAGCTTTTAAAAATCTGACACCTTAGATAAATTTGATAACGGCAACCCTAGTCAGTATGAAAATCCAATTCCCCACCCCACCCCACCCTCCGCTATGGTTAAATTTTTGGTACTAACGAGTACTTCCAGATTTCCTTCAAAAAAATAATCTAAAATGTGAAAAACCATCGCATGAACTATATTTAAGTTTAAATTAAAGTATCATCCAGTGGTGAAATGTAAAATTTGCTACTATAGGTTCTGTGGGCGTGGCTTGGCGGTAATGGTGGGTAATGTGATTGGGTGGGCATGGCCAACTTCCCCCCCCCTTTTTTTTTTTTTTTTTACTTTTAAAAGCATTTTTTTCTGCAACCTCTTCGGCCAAAGAGGTTGTAGGGAAAAAAAATGCTTTTAAAAGCCTCTGGCGATCAGGCAACTCAGCAGTGAATGTAGAATTTGGGTTTTCTGTTGTGTTTTTTTTTTTTAAGGGGGGGTGCTGAGAAATAGATGATGATGGAGGGACGCATCCTTTTTCTTTCAAAAGAGCTGGAATTGAGAAAACCCGTTAAGCTTTTTGTACCCGTGCGTTTGCAAATCTTGCAAACCTTGAGCTCTCAGCTTTATGCCAATTACATAATCCATACCGATGCCACCCCAACATGTCCATTTAGGTCATACGTCCAAGTTTCTCAGCTGCCAATGGCCGTTTGGTGCAGATTGAAAATGGCAAAAATGCAAATCTCTTTTTTTTTTCAAAAAATACCAGCATCGGGGTTTCACTTGTGAGACCCGGGAGGGAGGGAGTGGAGGGGGTGGGCAGGCAGATATCAGTCGCCGTGAATAATTTTCAGGCCTCTTCTTTTGTGCCTGCTAGAACTTCTGCCCTGATAGGCAGATTAAAACATGAAAAAGATAATCTCTCTCTCTCTCTCTCTCTCTCTCTCCCTCCCTCCCTCCCTCTCTCTCTCTCTCTCTCTCTCTCTCTCTCTTTTAAATGGTAGCTCATTTGATGCAGAACACTATTCTCTGGCACCGTTTCCAAGAATAACTCAGAGCTTTGCAGAGCATCTAATGCCAGCCGAACCTTTCATGTTCTAAAAATACCTTGGGAGGGTTGAAGGGTGGGTGTGGGGGTGTCTCTGCAGTGCTTATTTCCATACCTAGCTTTCCTCGGCAGTTTTCCCCTTTCTGCATGTTATCGCTGAGCTGACAGCCGCATTCCCTACATTTGGGAAGGGCAGCTTCGATTCTGATCTGCGCATTTGCCCCCTCCCCCCCCCCCCCGACATGTCAATTGCATCGACGTGTTTTAAAAAACGTGGAGCAAATGTATTTCTTCTCTGTCCTTATCTGGCACATGATTGCAAATTGGAAATGCGCCATTCTGATGTTCCCTGTCCTGATGTTCCCTGTTAAGGGAGATTTAATCAGCTTAGCTTTTGCTGGAGGACTTGTGAGCCAGCCTTAATACCTTTTTTCCCTTCTTCTTGCTATCCCATTGGCTAAACGACTGGAGATTTCTCTGGTTCGCCTCTTGACCGAACAGTCCCACAATTTCTGACAGACTGATTAGGGGACATCTGTTGCCCTGGATGATGGGTTAAGAGCACTCTCTGCACACTCGGCTGCATTTGGCACGGTGTTAATACATGCAGCCATGGAGCTCAGAACTGGGAAGGTCTTTTCATAGTATTTCAGTTCAGAAAGAAATTAAGAGTGTGTCATGTACTAAAAGCAGTGTAGAAGGTCAATACTACCCATAATCCTCTTTGTCTTAGGTCAGGGGTGTCCAACCTTGGCAACTTTTAAGACCTGTGGATTTCAACTCCCAGAATTCCTCAACCAGCATGGCTCAATCAGGTGGATTTGGGAAGCTAATTCTCTTGACATTCTCTTGCTGCCTTTTTCTGAGGTTTTCTGCTTCCCATCCTAGCTTCCTCCAAAATCATTAAGCAGATCCTTTTTTTTGTTTGTATTTGCCATCAGTCAAGATCTCTAGGGACTGTCCCCTTATCTAGCCCTCAATTAAGTGGCATATGGCACTTAATTGTTTTAAAATAAGGCATGACTCATGCTTCAAGAATGATTCAGTTTTTTTGGACCCTGTCTGATTAGAACACTTTTCCATTATTCCTTAAAATAATCTATTTTTTCTTCTTCTGTCTTCACTTGCCACCCTATCAGATTATCTTAAAAGAAGGGTAGGATGGGGAATTAGTAGTCCAAAAATTAGTACAGAATACGTGAAAGGGAGAGTTTTTGTCTTGTCTTGGGAATAAAAAGGGTGCAGTTCCCACTTGTGCACACCAGAGGGCCCCAGAATCCTTTGCTAAAATCCTTGCAATTGGACATCCTGGTTACCCTAAATTAAACAAGCTTTATTTCTTCTGCAGCCTGATGTATTTAACAAGAGCAGCTGTCAGGGACCCCATGATTTTAAAACAGGGATTTTGCTCTCCCTGTAAGCAGCTGGGATTGTGATTAGGATGCTGTACAGTTCAGATCACCCATTCCAGAATATGGTTGGTACGGTAGCTTCAAGTGCCTAGAAGTAAGCAAAATCACAAACCAGCTATTTTGTTTATTTGTTTCATTCTGTTAGTCTTCCTTCAGATTGTTTCTCGTATGGATATATTTCCTTTGCTTTGCAGACCCAGACAAAATCAACAGTAATCTAATGTATTTGTAGAACAAAAAGGCTGTCCCAGGACTATGTGACGTCTGGATTTCAATTTTCTTTTCAGTTATGAAGTTCGTTAGAGCCAGTTCCACTTTTCAGAAATGAATGTGAGGTCGTGTGCAATCTTTCTGAAGGACAAACAGGATAAAATATACGTATTTGAAATGTTGCCAAAATGTTAAAGAGTTCCCCTTGTTTCCTTTTCTTAATTCTCAAGGTAAAAATTTGAGGTTCTTTCTAAAGTTGCACCCTTCCCTGGGTAGGTGTTTGGCTTCCAACTGGCTTTTCTTGCAATGCAAGTATGCTTTAAACATTCCAGGCTATCAAAGTGCGATACAAGGATTAAAATGTTTACATATCGGCGTTTACCTATTCATTCAGAAAAAAATGGAGCGGGCTAAAGGTTATGAAGGCAATTTTGCAGCTTCCTGGATGAAAAAATCTCTTCGGATCCATCAGACGTATCCCCCAGAAGAATATCTGCATAGCTATCTGTACAGAAGTGAGATTGGAAAAGCTTCAGAAACTGGATTATCCCAATGGATCTGGGTTCGGAAAATATTTGTAGAGAACTGTAACGTTGCAACCTGACTTTATAGCAAACAGCTTTTCGTTTTTAGAATATAGAACGAATGAAGGGAATTGTCAACCACTGATCTAAGGGATGCTGTGCCCCTCGTGTTAGTAGAGATTTTGCCTGTGAACTGTGCATACAACTGCAAAGCTAGGAGACATCCGGTGAGCTCTCTAAACAGGCTGAGTCTTAAATATTCTAAGTGGTGGAACAAAAGGCACCAACATACGGAGACAATCTAGTTTTTGTTATGTAACTCGTTCCTTTTAAGATCGTACGTTCTAGATCCCTAAGGCAAGTCTTGCTTCCAGTTCTGATGGTGGTGCAGGGAACTGGGACCGTATTTCTATACTGGGACTGCCGATTGCCACTCCTGTGTTGCTGCAGATGGGCTGCCCGTTTTTCCTTCAGGTTTTCATAATCCTGAGGAGTGTTTGCTTTATCTTAAGAAAACACCCTGTAAAGTTCTTAACTAGCAAGGCGATTCATTCCGGGCGACAATTACTGCTGTATCTGCTATCATTCCCTTTTCCCACTGAAGCTTATTTGCAAAGGGGTTATTTTATCCCACCTTCTTTACAGACAACTCAAGGTGACAAACCTAATACTCCTGCCTATTTTCCCCATGACAATAACACTTTTATCAGGTGAGCTGCGCTGAGAGAGGGACTGACCCAAGGTAAGCCAAACTGCTTAACCCATTAACAGTCTTCCCACTCTTCGTCATCCTCCCTGTTGCATTTGGACGCTGACTTCCAGAAGCTGTAGGTAATCTAGTAATGAATGACAGACACACACAGCAATGATAATGGGAGGACTGGGATCACACAATGACTTTTATCTTTTTTTAAGGTAAATAGTTGTGTGTGTGTGCGTGCAGATGTGGGAGATTAAGAGGTGCTGCAGTCGTCACTTGCCTAGTTCGGTTTTGCACACAAGAGCCCTGGTGGTGCAGTGTTCACAATGCAGCATTGCAGGCTGACTCTGCCCACAGCCAGTTCGATCCTGAACAGCTTGAGGTTGACTCAGCTTTCATCCTTCCGAGGTCAGTAAAATGTGGACCCAGATTGTTGGGGGCAAGAAGCTGATTCTATAAACCACTTAGGGAGGGCTATAAATCACTGTGAAGCAGTATATAAGTCTAAGTGCTATTTTAATCCTACCCTTTCTGTGGCTCCTCCGAGTCTGTCTTGCCTTCAAATACAACTCGCAGCCTCTTGGTCTCTTCTGTCCCATAAAGGCTACAGGCCTATATATGTTTTGGGGGAGAATCCCTATTGTTCCACCCGCTGAGACGGGGAGAACAGTTGGTCATTTAGGAAAATCAATGTAAAGGGGGGGGGGGGAAATGGGTGGAAAGTCTTAGAATCTCTTGAATGGCATCTTACAGAGTGTTTGTTTTTCTCTACCTGGTGACGCCCTTGGCATCTAAAGTTGTTTGCTTTTCTCTGCACCTAAAGGAAGCTGTTGCATTTGGACTCCCATACTAAGCCTTTCAAGCAATAAGACTACAACTGCACTCAGGACAATATGCAGGGAACTCCTCTGGCACTTGCTTAGAATTAAATGATTTCTAGATCAGGGGCCCCCAATCCCCAACTGGCACCGGGTCACAGCATGCCAGAAACTGGGCCTCACAAATAAGCGAAGTCCTGTGGGAGACAGGTAGCACATGAAAACCACACACCCTCTGATCTGTGGAGAAACCTATCTCCATGGAACCGGCCCCGATACCCAAAAGGTTGGGAGGTTGCTATTCTAGATAAATAGGCCCAGAAATGTTGGAGATTCCTTTTGATGCAAATGACGCAAAAGGGCATTTAGAAGAATACCAACTAGACTTTTTTCTTTTTCCTTGAAGACATTTTGCTTCTCCTTCGAGAAGCTTGAATGAGAAACGAAACGTCTTCAAGGAAAAACAAAAGAAAGTCTAGTTGCCTTTTGGGACAATCATCACCTGGATGACTGACCAGTCCCCACAGACATTTAGAGGAGTACATTTCCCTCAACCTAGCTGAGAGCCAAAAACACTTCCAGCCATGCAACCATGATCCAGATTGACTTCATTGGTCATTTCTAGCGTGTCTCTGCTATTGCTGTCCTCGGTGGATGTGAAGGCACTCAATAGTTGGTGCAGAAACTGAAATAAAAGAATCTGAACTGGGCCTCAGTTACTTTCCTTAATCCTACTCTTTTATTCTGAATTCTCTGTTTAGAGATGTAGGAGTGCCAAGATCCTTTTTCCCCCCTATCACCATGGCATAACACTTGAATTTTCATGCTGATGCACCGTCAGGAAGTTGACAATCTAGTAATTATGACGAGTTGCCTTTAAGGTGAAGGTTGCTGCTAAAAATACCCAAATGGAAGGACCTGGGTTTTAACAGTAGATTGCTACCAAAGAGTTCCTAGGGAGCTATTAAAGACTTCCCATTTGGGGGGCAAGAGAGAAGCAGCCATGGATGATGCTGTCCTAGAATTCCATGACTGAATGAAGGAGCTGGAGCTGCCTCAAAAAAGCCTCCGAAGGCATCCTTGATTTTAATGAGCTATAACTGCACTCTTAACAGCCCATCAGGTTCTGCAGAAGCTTCCTCACCTTTCAGAAAATATCTCCAGAACTAAGTGGCTCTTCCAGCTGGGTGTGGATTCCACAATTCAAGAATTGTATGGAAACAAAATGAGACTACTGCCACTGAGCATCGCTTTTCAGAGAGGTTTTTTTTTTATTTTTGACCGAAGGTTTTTCCCAAACATAATGTGATTATGCAAATAAGAGAAATTGCCAAGTGCTTCTGCCCAACAGTTTCAACATACGGTAAAACAACTGAACTTGTTATACTTAAATCCTGTTGAAGATGCTCCTTGTGCAATGTTTAAAAAAGGATTGTTGCTGAGGCAGCATCCATCAAGAATCAATAAAACAAGATTTAATTGGGGGGGCGGGATGCAGGTAATATAGGCTTTAAGGCTATACCACCTGGCTTGGCATATTAACAAACGAGAGGTTACTTTTTTCAGCCCAGCCAAATGTTCAGCAGAAGGAAGCAAATTTATATCGCACAACCATGGAGAAATCTCAGTCATGATTCTACCTTCACTCCAAATCCCACATATTATTCAGCAATTAAAAAGGAGACTTGAGGAATGGGTGAGCACTAATCCTGTGCTTCAGTGGCTATTACAACTTTTGTCCTAATGTGTTGCTGAATCTCTGCAATAGACTGGCAACTGACTGGCACGCCAGCCAGTTGTCTGCATCTTTAGTTCTCAAGGAATGTGAGTCAACGCCACCTTTTCGTTGCACAAAACACTCAAGTCCTCCTGCCATTACAAGTGCTGGTATATATTCAGAAATCAAGAGGATGCAATCTTAGCTAACAAAACTAAGCCTTACTGAACTTCACTCCAGTGGAATATAATTTAGGGAAATAGATTCAGTGCACTATTAAGGCACACTCTAGGTCAAAGTGCTCAAAGTGATACACAGAAATTTCAGGTTCTTATCTCCCCCTGGCCCTGGTCTAGATACTGAAGAGAAAATTCCTTTCCCTCTAATAGTGTCATCACACCATTCATTCAGAAGTACAGCACCTTTTTAAAAATCCTTACTGTGTTAAATAAACAGGAGGTGGAGAGGGAGCTAGAAATAAAGAGGAGTTGACTCCTGCCTTCAAGGCAGCTGTACTGTACAATAATTTGGCTTCCTCATACTACAGGAAAGCGTATAGTTACTGGAGGCAGGCAAAACACTTCACACAATAAATAGCTTTGCCCCACTTCCTTTTCAGAAAAGCAGGAATAAGGGACCTCTGCTTCCCAGCCCGAAGACTGAAGCTTTGGATACAAGCGATAACAGTAATTTTGCAGCCGTATAAAAATCTGATCTCCGTTCCCAGACATTCAGGGATGCTACCAAAAGAGAGACACTGAAAGCTGCTGTAATTGTAGAGGCCGTGTCTCTGTCACTGACATCACTGAAACTGCATCACACACACACACACATAGAAGCATACAAAGAACTTGAGGGTCATGGGGATTTGGGAGGATACAGAGGTTAGGCTAAGCGGCAGCTGCTCCAAACTAGGGAAGATGGCGTCACCATTTCCCAGGGCTTAGCCCTGCAGAATAACAACAGTGCAGAAGAAGTGCAAAGATAAGTACATTCTTTCTGTAGGGAAAAAGAAGTCTTGTGCACTAGTGCTCCTCTCAGGCACAGAAAACAAGATTTTTTTTCTTAAAAAAAAGACCAATCGCTGGTAAGTCATAAGTCACTTCTTGGAGAGCCTAGCAATGAGTTTTTTCCATTCTTCTCTCTTTCCTGTGATGTACGAAGGAGTCAAGAGCTGAAGCACCGGTTCCTGCGGCCCTTGGAAGAATTCTTGGCACAGGGCCTCCGTGTTGCAGATCACATACATCCCACAGTCGTAGCTGTTCTGCTGCGCTGGAGCCTTCTCTTCCACAAAGGCAGCTTTGCCCCTCTTGCCAAGAAAGGACTGCAAATTCCTGGCAACCTGTCTGGCATGCGCTGAGTTACACCTGCTGTGGGAGTCATAGTGAGCAAAGCTGTCCTTGTCTTGGAAATACACTAGCAAGCTCCAGTGAGTGCCACCAGCTGCCTGGTTGGAGTTGTCATTGATAGCCAGGAACACAATTTTCTTGTGCAGCAGGTCGAGAGGCTCGAGGAACACGGCCAGTTCCTCCTGGTTGGTGGTGCATTTGATGAACTGAGCCACTTCTGGGCCCACGAAGCAGGCCTGGTCAGAGAAGTCTCGGAACTGGCCGTTGGCAAAATACTCAAAGGCAAACCCAATGATGTGGTCGTTAAGCCAGCAGGGAGGATCTAGTAAAGAAACGTCTGATTGTCTCAGCAAACTGTCCATGTAACTCAGGACAACAGGGTCCATTCTGTGCAAGCAGGGCTACGGCTGCTGGAGAAAGTCCAAAGTCTAAAAGGAAGAGATGAAAAAAGACATTTACACATGAGAAGTGTGAAGTGCTCCTGCATCTGAGCTACCGAATGAAAAAGGTTAAATGTGAAAACTACAGAACATAGAAACGTTTGATTTGCCAATTGGGAGCATGGCAGTGATGAAAGTCAGTTGATTCTATCTGGATTGCGCAATCCGGTAGCGTGATGGCAGGAGGCTCCGTTTTTGACCCTCTGCGCATGCACAGAAGGCTCTGTGCATGTGTGGAGGCGCATGTGAGCGTAGCAAGCGAGCATGTTCACATTTGCGAAACGGTAGCAAAAGTAAGTGAATACCACTCCTGGAGCATGGCAATTGATTAGATGTTGACCGGATTTTAAAATATTTTTCTACCTCAAGAAAGACAAACTGACTCTTCCTTTAGTCCGCCTCTTGAATTCAGGGACAAAACTGCATTATTTTTCAGCCTGATCATATTCTTGTTTATCTAAAGGTCGGGGCCACTAAAACTTTCTCAAGGAATTAAAAAACTGACTGCAGCCTTGAAGTTATTTGATGTTCTGCTTTTGTAAATACTTCTGTATGTTGAAAGCGGACAACTGACAGTGAGCGCTGTCCCCTGGGCATGACTCAGAGAAAACTGGAGAACACCCATTCATTACGACAGGAAAGACGCTGCGTGTGCTGATTTATTTACTCATTAGGAAGGAATGGGAAGTTTTCCTGCATACAATTAAAAGACAAAGGAAATTCACTGATGACTTGTATGTATTAGTAATCGTTAAGAACTTCAAAGGCAATAACTAAACAATTGCCTTTTGAAAACAATTAAGAGTGATATACATGAGTGATCTATATAGATCTTGTGTAATGCAGAGGTCTCAGAACTTGGCAACCTTAAGGTTTGTGGATTTCAACCAGGGGTGGGTACTACTTACCTTTATTACCGGTTCGCATCACGCCTGCCCACACACGTGTGCTCTTCAGCGCATGCGCAGACACCTATGATGACATCCGAGTCAATGGGCAGAGCCTCCCACCGGTTTTACTATTGGTTCTTGCGAACCAGTCTGAACCGGGGGCAAACCACCAGTGTTTTCAACCCTGCTGGTTGAGGAATTCTGAGAGTTGAAGTCCACAAATCTTAAAGTTGCCAAGTTTGGAGACCCCTTGTTATAATGAACTGGTGTTTGCCTTTTTTAAAAAATGCATCCAGAGCTTCCCATTCTTCCAAGGCAAATATCTTGTGGATTTAAGACCCATAATGCTGATCACCGTAAACAGGAATGCTAAAATGGAACAGGAGCATCTATGATTACCTGAGTCAACAATCCGGACTTGCACAGATTAATTGCTACACAATGGATGCTGCATCCTTCTCTTTGCTTAGCCTTCAACTGTCAGTAAGAGCAACATGGTGGTTTTCGGCATTGACCCACAGCAAGAAATTGTTCATTTCCTGGCTGCGTTTCTTTTCTTCCCAATAGCCAAGTATTGCTCATTCTATCCATTAGCTGTTACTTGAAACCTCTCGGCAGTGACTCACCAAATAAATTCTATATCTAAAGGAAATCTTTTTTAGATACCAACTCATTTTCTTGGAAGCTACAACAAAGCACTTTTAAGTATACTATACAAAGAAAAAGAAAATAGAACCTGCAATTATGAAGGGCTAGGCATACAAGAACCCTTTTTTAGGCCAAGTAACTCTCCAGTGGTAGGAGGAAAAGGAAAAAAAAAGTAAAATAGCCTTGAAAATTGTAGAGTAAGAAGAAAAATCTTGTGCACAACCTCCGATGACCTCATGACCACATCCATGTAGCTTTTTGGGGGTTTTTTTGGTAAAGAGATGACAGTAGTTTCTATCGCTACTTTCCGAGTTGCTTTTTTAGCCTACATTTCCTAGCGGGGTCTCCTCCAAGGATTAACTGAGATGAACCTTGTTTAGCTTTCCCAAGATTAGCCAAGGTTAGCTAGGTGCTGCCATCTCACCAGGTAGAATAAGGAAAGCTGCGATGACCATTAGCTCCTACGGAATTTCCCTGCAGGCAAGGTGATCTCGGCCTATTTTACTTAGCTTCCTAGGTAGTCCTCGACTTACGGCAGTTCGCTTAGTGACCGTTCCCAAGTTACAGCAGCACCGAAAACGTGACGTTTTTTTCACCGTTACGACCATTCGCAGCATCCTGATTGAAATTCAGACAGTTGGCTTCACACTTACGACCGTTAGCTGTGTCCCTCCGGGATGGGGGGGGAGGGGTGTCACACGATCCCTTTCTGCGACCTTCCCCCCCTCCCCCCCAAAGTCAGATTCACTTAACAACCGGGCTCCTCACTTAGTAACCGCAGTGATTCCCTGAACAACTGAGGCAAGAAAGGTGGCCCCTATGAGGCAAAAACCCATTGTAAGCCGCCCTGAGTCTCGGGAGAAGGGCGGGATATAAATTAAATTTAAAAAAAAAATAAAAAATAAAAAAAAGTCACTGAAAAAATGCCTCGCTTAACAACAGAAACCTTGGGCTCCATTATGGCCTTAAGTCGAGGACTACCTGTATCTGGAAGGCTGGAGTTTTTCACTTACCAACTGGGGCAAGAAAGTGGGGCAAAAAAACAAAAAAAAAACCCTCACTGAACAAATGTCTCGCTTAACAACGGGGGGAGGCGCTCGCCACTGTGGTCGTAAGTCGAGGACTACCCCTGAGACTGGAGGAGGGCGAATGAATGGCGGGAAAGGGACCGTTTCCTTCACGGAGAAAAGGCGGCGGGATTTCAACCATCCAAGCCAGGCCGCGGCCACGCTCAGAGTTCCCCCGTCAAGCGGCCTTTCCGCTCATTCGCTGCCCGATTCTTTCCCCCCCTCAGAGGAATCTTCCCTCACGAGGCGCCTTACCTGCCGCCGGGCCTCGCGCTCCTCGCCGGGGGTTGGTTGCCCGGGGCGGCCGCCAAGCACGTCGCCGGAGCCGAGCGTCGTAAAACAAAACCAAAAAAAAAAAAAAAAAACCCGCGCCGCTTTCCTCCTTTGGCCTCCACTCCTCCCATCCCGCGCTACGCCATTCGCGTAAAGCCCCGACGGGAATCGCGGGCGGGGACGGTGAAGCGCGCGCGCCTCCTACTTTTCGGATGGGCCTGCCTGTTTTCTCCTCCTCCTCCTCCTCGCTCCTGGAAGGAGGGGTGGGGAAAGAGGAGGAGGTGTGGGCGGGGCTTGGCTTGGCTTGGGGCGCGGCGGCGGCCGGAGGAGACCGCTGGTGGCGCGAGCGCGCGCGTCACGTCAGCTCGAGGCTGGGTGGGAGGGGGGCGGGGGAGTCAGAGAGAGGGAGAGGGAGGGGCGGGGCCCGTCCGGTGCGCGTGCGCGCGCCAGGCAGCGAGAGGCGGCGGCTGAGGCGGCTGTGAGGCGAGGCGAGGCGAGGCGGCGTTTCCTCCCCACCGAAACGGGGAGGAGGCGGGTGGCCGTCGCGGTGGCGGTGCTGCCCCTCGCCGGCCCGGAGCCAAGGGAGGAAAAAGAGAGGGAGGAAAAAAAAAAAGAGCGAGAGAGAGAGAGCAAGACCCGCGGCGGAGCGATGCGGCGGTCCCTCAGGTGAGCCTCGCCCGCTGCCCGGCCCTCCGCCGGCTTCCCCTCAGTCCCGGGATGAGGCGCCCGAAAGAGCCAGGGAGGCAGGCACTCTCCTCCGCCACCCGTCCGCACCTGCGGCTCCCCCGGGCGGCCCCAGCGACGCCTCTCCGCCGGGATGGAGAGGGAGGAAATGGGGCCGCCGAGATCCGGACGGGAGGGATGCGCGCGAGTGAAGAAGAAGAAGAAGGGGGGGGGGGGCTGGACAAATATACCCCCCCTCACACACACCAATAAGGGAAGGGGGACCCGGCGGCTCCTCTCGCCCGCAGGGAGGCTTCATTCATTCGAGGCGGCTCCCGATTCCGAGCCTGCCGGATCCTTCCTCTCCTTGGGGAGCCCCTTCTCCCCCCCCCTCCTTCCCTACTGGAAGAGCCCCCCCCTCCTCTCCTCTCCATCCCGGCCCCCCCCCACTTCTTCCCTGCACCCTTTTTCTGCCTGCCTTGCAAGGTCACGGAGCCTCCACTTTCCTGCCCCTCCCTCCGCTCGTCCCCCCCCCCGTCCCCATCGCTGTTCTGTTACATGAGATCATCCATTTTTTGGAGGGTTTCTTCTTGTCAGACCCGGTTTTTTTCCCCCCCCCCTCAAAAAAGCAAAAAAAAAAAAGAGGGGGGTAAGAGAGAGAGAGAAAGGATGGTTGTGCTGTTGCATTGCGTGTGGTGTGCGAGGTTTAGCTGCAGCAGCTGCATTGTGATTTTCCTCCCCCCCACCCCCCCCCACCCATCCCACCTCCATGGAAGCTGTGCTAGAGGAGAGAAATAAGTCTTTCTTTCCCCCCCCCCCCGTTTTTTTTTCTTTCTCTTCTTCTTCTTCTCCTAAGGAGGTTTAGAGGTATTTTAAGGAGGGGGGGGGGAGAAAAACCACAAGAGAGAGAGAGAAAGAAAGAAAGCAATGGATTTGCTCCACATCCTCACAGGCTCTTCCTGTGTAAAAACTTTCTAATGGCAATATTTGTTTATCTGTGCTGCTGTATTTACTAGATAAGCCACTAAAGGAAGCTGCTTTTTTCTTTCTTTCTCTCTTTCTTTCTTCCCCCCCCCCCCCCAATTTTGATTTGGCAGCCAAATTTGGGACAGCGGTTAGGATCTGCTGTCGGGGCTCAGGCCTTCAGTATGGCAGAAATGCTGCAGTCCAGTCAAACTAGTAAAGGGTCTCTCCCATCTATTGCTGCGAAAGGTGGTTGCACGCCTGCATTAACTGCAATAAAAAAGAATAATCCTGTTTGCTGTGGTGGTTTTCTTCAAGGGTGCTTTTGAAGACATGGCATGACACCCCGTGGACGCTGCATCCGTTCTCAACTGTTGCTGTGGAATAAAACTCCTGTGAGTGTGATTGTGAATGGCTGTGGATGTGAGAGCTATAGGAAAGCATACTTGGAGGGCACTCCTTTGGCAGTAGCTAATGCAGTGGCTTTTTGTGAATTCAGTCTCTAAATCCATCAGTCTTTGCCTTAATCTTCAGGATGGGAAAAGGAGCATAATCTTCTTGCTTCCTCCATGTGTCACATGGAATATTTATTTAAAATGTATTTTAAAACTGGGTTTTTCAGTGCTGTGGAATTTAAACATTTATGTCTTTAGCAGTATTAACAAAAATGATTGGCAGCCTCTTAAGTTCACTGGCAGCCAGTTTCTCTCTTTTTTTCCCCCTTGTCCTGCTTTTTAATGCTTGCAGTTTCTGTGTTCTACTTTTCTTGTACTGAGTGAATTGTTTTCCTTGAATCTGTTTTTCGTTTTTAAGGAACCTTACAGTTTGGCTGTTCAGATTTATCAAAATGCAAGTGAAGTGACAAAGAGCACAGCAGTATGGGTTGTATTAGAAAGACATTCTTCCTTTTCTCCATTCTGTAGAGGATGAATGCAGTATTTTGAAAAACTTGGAAGGGACTCCACAAAGGTGAATTGGGCATTTGGTGCAGGATTATATGAATAAAACATCATATTTTTCTTACTTGTACAGATTTGTGAAAAATATGTTTGACTGGTATGGGGCTCTGGGTTTATTGGACCCCGGTAGGGTGGTTAGTTTGTGTTTTTAAATGTGCATGAATTCAACCATTTGAATAAAGTAAGCAAATAATGAGTTACTGATGGTTGATGGTTACTGTAGTGTCAAACTCACTGTAATGAATACAGGTTCATTAAATTTTTCAGGAAAATGATGCCAACTTCTTTAAAACCATCTTCTGCATCTCATATACTAATAGTCATTTTATTACTGTATGTTCTACAATATTGTTATTAATAGGTGAAGACAGCTTAAATTTGGAATGTGTTCCATAGAATCTTTTAAAAGATATTCTGAAATCAGATACTGTATTAATTTAGAGAGATTTTAGTATACCATTTCTCCAATTTATGTATTCAGCCTTAAATTTTTATAAGGCACATTTTTGGAGTTCTGGCATCAAAAATTTACGTGAAGAAAATTAATGAAATAATAGAACATTTGGTAGATTTTGTGAATATAAAAAGATACAACAAATTAATGTATTAGAAAGCTGCTGTCACTTAAATATCATCAGTTCTCTTAAGGAAATGTAGTAGTCAAACATCATAATGCTCTGTTAAAGCTCTCTTGAAATTGCTGTGGTAAAAGGAAAAGACAGCCTCAATTTGAGTTTGACTTCTGGTGATTACATACAATGATGACAATGTAGATTTCTTGGCAACACTATGGAAACTATTTGCTCTTGAAGTTTTTTTTAAAATTTTCAGATTAGCCTATAGTTTTGGGATTTTCCCTTGGCCTCTCATCCAGGTACTTTCAACCTAATTAGCTTTTTTGAGGTCAGCCTGATATAGCTACCTGTGGTATCTGAAGATGCTTTTTAAAAAAGTAATTCCATTTTATTGATTTAGAATGGCATGTTTATTAATATTTTACCGGTACATATTTTCTCTAAACTTTTATTATATATCAGGCAAAACATTTTTGTTAAAAAAAATTCTCAGCATCAGAAATAAACTGCTTAAAAAGCCATTGATTCATTTAAGTGGGTGAATCTCTGATCTTCAGCCGTAATAAAAATACAGAATTTTGAATCATAATGGAAGCTGCTTCCTGCTTTCTTGTATGGCTGATACTGCTTATCAAAAGATCCACTTAAATTCATAATGTACTTGTATTTCCTATATGAATGAATTCTCCAGAGAAATATTCTATTTTTTTAATGCATCATTAGTACAAATGAAACTTTTTAAAAAAATATCTGGAAATGTTTTAACATTATAAACAAGTGTTTTTACTTGGCTCCAAAAGAAGATGCTTTACATAATTTCTAAAGTCCTAATTTACAGAAGTATTTCAATATTTTAGTCGCTCTTGGAGAAAATAGAAAGAAGAAAAAGCATTTACTTTGTAAACACTCCATAGTCAGCCAGCATTTTTAAAAAATTCCATTGATTTAAAAAATGACTTTGAAACTTTGTTTTCTTGGTTTAATTTTTGTTTGTTTTTAAACAGTATTTGCCTCTTAGCTGCAATCACTTTTGCCAATTAGTTAGCTGTTGTTTAGTTAAAACGTGATGAAAACTAATTGGAACTTGGGCTTGCTGTTTTCATCATGGGATGATGAATGTTGGACTTCTCAGCAGATTCAGAAATGGGAAGTTGCTAAAATTCATGCTCTGGGATTGCCTTCATCATGAGGCTTATGACCCCAAGTACCGTTTGTCCTTACGCATTTCGTCAGTTTGCTTCCATGAATGTTGAAGCAGTTGGGACACTTCCCCTTGCGCTGGTGGAGACTAGTTATAAGTAGGACTCATTGCTGTTTCCCTAGCAATACAATTAAAAGAGTTTCAAATGCAGCATAGCTGTCTGAATTCAGTTGCTTTCATTGACGGTTGGAGTCCCAATTTTATCTTACAGCACTGCTAAATTACTGTATTTTCCTGCGTATAAGACTACTTTCTAACACACAAAAATCTTCTCAAAAGTCGGGGGTCGTCTTATACGCCAGGTCTCATTCTCCTGTAACCAGGCAGACCAGCCCATAAGGCTCTGACGAGCCTTAAATGGCTCTGAGGAGGGTTGTCTTATACGCCCAGTCGTCTTATACGCCGGAAAATACGGTAGCTTTTATCTACAATGTTGATCTACATCATGGTCAACAAAGGTTCCTGGTAGAAAAGAAGGGCAGTGCTTTGGCAATATCAAGTCATATATCTGAATTCAAACTGCATCCTGAAGTCTTTTGTAGCTGCTTCTCTCAAGTTGCTCAGGTTTCATTTGCAAAAGTAGTTTATCTTCCCCGACCCCAATAACTGGTGGCTCCAACTGACAAACCAGAAGGACACCATAGTCAATGGCCCTCAACCCTGCCCAGAGGCCTAATAAGACCTGAAAGGACATGTCTGCTTCATCCAAGTTCCAATGAAGGTAATGATCAGAGCAGCCACCACTGTTTCCATCCACTGACGGGGTCAGAATCTTGAGTGAAAGGGTTCCTAAGTGGATCTTATGATTTTCTTGCCTACAACTTCAGCTAATGCTGCTTCCCAACCTGCATGTACCAATCACTGTTCTGTTTCCTGAGTGAGCACCTCACCTGTCTCTGTGTGTAGTTCTGTGCTGCTGTTGTATGCAGACACTGAATCTAATGTCCTTGTTAGTACCCATCGCTTTCAGTTTCTACAGCTTTTTGTTTTGATGTGCTGTTTTCCACATTACCAAGTATTCTTGGCAATGTTCCCATGAAGAATTATGTTGGAAAAGAAAGTTCTATACGATTGGTCATCTCAATGGATTTTTCAGGGACTATCTGTAAGCCAGGATACTGGTTTCCTGGCAGCTTTCACTCATGTACCTTTATACCTTTATTCGAGAAATCAGAAAAATGGATCAGTTTAAGTCAGTGGACTTTTTTGCCTCTATTTAAACCAGAAATCATTTTCAGATGCAGAGCTGCAGAAAAAAAATATTATTTGGAAAGAGATCATGATCCTTGCTGATCACAAACAATAAAACTTTGCATAAATTATAGGAAGGCAGCTTCCGGGGGGGTGGGGGAGTCACTAGTGTTGATCTAAAGTTTCTATCGCCAAACTGCATAGTTAATTAACAATGCCTAAGATAACCTCAATTGTGGTTACAGGCCTTAAGGAGTATTATTCAAAATATGGTGGATTTTAAACTGTCCTTTTCAGTATCACAGCCGTTTGTATTTATTGGACATGTGCCATAGAACTTGTGTGAAGTAGTAGATTACATAATCATGGAAGAATGCAGTCCCATTACTGTTGGAAAACTTCTACTATAATATGCAGCATCACTTGAACTGCAGTATTTGTTTTGTTATTTTCGTCAGCTAATTTATTTTGCATTTGAGTGCCCTATCGTCTACTATTCCCATCTGAAGGAAGAGCTTGGTGCAACAATATTTTTACAGGGACAGGGTTTTTGATTTTTACATAAGTACAATGGGTTATAGTAATATCAAATTCAAACTAATGATCAATTTGGGTGAGGAACTAAGCTGGCCGAAAACGTCCTCAGCATCATGTTTTGGACTATATAAAATACAAATAGGAGGTGAACGCAACCTAGATTCAATGAAGAATAGCTGTCTGGCCTTTTTTTTAAAAAAAAGACCCCTAAGGAGAAAGTATAGTCCATTTTAAGTAAATTGTTTCTACCAACAATATTCCTTTCCAGTTTTCAATGAACATCTATTTTTATCATTTAAATTCGTTAACATTAGTTTTGCCATCTGAATGAGCTGAGAAAAATAACTTTATCTGGCAAGCTGTGCGTGACCTGTATTTGGAGAAGAAACAAGGAGCTAACTATTAAAATTCTAGAAAGGCACTCTTTGCCCAGCAAAGTTATAGAACAAACCGAGAGCTTTATATAATTGCTTTCTTGATTCACACATTATGTTACATAATAATTTTGTTTGCACCATACGTCAGCCCAGCTATTGTGTTTGTAAAATTGTGTGTTACATTATGTATGAGGAAAGCCATTCTGGTGTTTTCAGTGAATCGTGTTGAAACAAACCATGGCTTAGAATAAAAGTACCTAGTCAAGCTACAGAATCATGCTGACCTTAAGTTCCTTTAGTGTGACCTCAACCTCTCAAATACCTGCCAAAAGTTTGATGTGATAACGAGGAGAATTTTATCCACAGGAAATAATCAGGTTAAAATAATTTGGTTTTAGTTATATCAAAATTAGGTATGACTGAACTCATTTCTGTGCTCTGGCTTACCTGACCAAGTAACCCAGATCAATTGTTTATCCTGCTCAATCTCTTGACAGACAACCCTAAAGCCCCAAATGTGGGCCTTGGCCTAAAAAGTACCCCAGAGATACAGCTGTGAGTGATACAGTTTCCACATATCCAGCAATAAATAATATGTTTTATTTTTTTACATTGTTTTAAATAGTTCTTTTAAAGCATCATTCTTCCAGTGTGGGCATTTTAGCTAACTCATAGTTACTGTGTTATAGTGAAGCGGAAGACTGTTATAACTACAGGTAGTTCTTGATTTACAACAGTTCGCTTAGTGGCCACTTGAAGTTAACAACGGCACTAAAAAAAAGTGACACGACCATTTTTCACACGACCTTTCCAGCATCCCCATAATCATGTGATCAGAATTCAGACACTTGGCAACTGGTTCAAATTTAGGATAGTTACAGTGTCCCAAGGTCATGGGATTCCCTTTTGCAACCACCTGACAAGCAAAGTCCATGGGGAAGCCAGATTCACTTAACAGCCGGGTTACTAACTTATCCACTGCAGTGATTCACTTAATACTGAGATAAGAGAAGTTGTAAAATGAGGCAAAATTCACTTAACAATTAACAACAGAAATTTTGGGCTGCACTGTCGTAAGTCAAAGACAACTTGTAATACAGATTATAAATGCATCTTCTAAAAGTTCAACCTTGTTAAATGTGTTCCAGTTCTAGGAAATAATGTTTTTATTAGTTTCTTCAGCCTTTGTCAAGCAATCAAATCTGTGTTTTTTTTTTAAAGTAGAAAAAAGTCTAAAATTGGCAGTAGTTGTTTGGGTGTGGCTCTGAAAGGACATGTTTCTGGTGTGTGCGGGATAAATTAGATCTAATTATAGATACCAGAAAAAGAAGACAGGGTCAGTTAGACTATCCAGAGATGTTTCTGATAGCTTATGGCTTGGAATGAATTTAGCTGAGTAATGATAGATAATTCAATTTATTGTCAGTGGGCAACATTTACACAAACGCTTACCATTTGCATTACTGAAGGATTTTGAAATGAAACTGCAACTGCTGGTTTTCAGGAAACGGTAACTGTTGTCGTGCGCCCTTTCCCCAATATTGCTTTTTATGTTGGAAGTGCCTCGTGATCTCACTTGATAGGTTTCTCTCAAAGTCATTTTGAGCGTACTTGTTTTCATGGCTGCTGCCGCAGCATCCCTCTTTTTCTATCTCTTCTTAGTAATCCTTAAGGTCTCTTTTTACCTGGTCCTGTCTTTCTTGAATAAATGTCATGCCTTCTCTCAGGGACCTTGTCCGTTGTGTTCTGCACAGTGTCTGACGCTAGTGTGCTTTTGTGTGTATATCATGGAAAATAATGGAGAAGAAAAATGTGGCAAATATAGCCTTACTGAAGCTAACTGAGTATTTTTCATGTCTCATTAAGTTAGGGCAAAGTGTTCTTATTAATCTTCGGAAGTTTGAGGTAAGAATTAGATAAGTATAGAAATGACTACTTTAAAAATAATGGTTAGGAAAATAAAGATGTGAAACAGCCTTTATTGTTTGCTTTTAAAGACCATAAGTACTTTCTCAGATGACTGGTTGAGAAGGTTTCTACACATTGGGAGGAGCTGAAGTGAGCTCTTGGCTGTAGTTTTTTGTTTTAAAATTTACTCCCTTCTCTTGTTCCATTTACAAAGCAAGTTAAAGGAAAGCTTTCAGCAGCTTGGTTAACATGGTCATCAGTATAGCCGCTTCCCATTTTTTCTGCTTTGTCCTAGTGGGTTTGTCATGGAATCTTTGTGGGTACCCACTGTCCTACTTCCTTCCCACATCATGTGGGTTTTTCCAGTGGTTAGCATGGATAGCTGTTTGGATCTATGATAACCCCCTAATCTGTAGTTGAGATCACTCCTGAAACAATATTCTCTGTTTAATTTATGGGAAGATGTTCCCTATCCCCCCCCCCCCCCCCATAAAATATTATTGGAAATCCTAATTATAGTTCATTTTCTCTTCGGTGTCTAGGAATTGAGAGATTGGGCCTTGAAGGGCCAGTCATTAAAGTTAGTGAGATGTGCAGTGATCCTTCTGGGGGAAGAAAGTTTTTTGTCATTATATTTCTCATCATTATTTTCTCATTATTGTTTCAAAGATATTGTTAATGTCCTGTCACATGCAGAAAGAGCCATTTATATGCTCTTGTGAAAGTGAAAATATATTGGAAAGTTTGAGATCAGAAGTTGTTGTTGTTTTTTAATGGCCCTGTTTGAGTTCTAAATCAAATGGATTCAGCTAAAATACATATAACATCTCATCATGCTTAAAGCAAGATTAGGAAGTTTGTAAAACTGATACAAGAATTTCCTCCCAATTATTCATCCCCAATTAACAGGTGGGTATAAGCAAATTTTGGAATCTGACAGAATTTCTTTGGGAAATTTTAAAACATGGCATCCACAATTAAGTCTTTTAAAGAATCCAGAAAACTATAAGTCAGAACTAAGGCCCTTTCAGAGTTATTTGGCAGAAAGCAGAAGGTAGAATTGTGAATAAACATGCTGATTGGAGGAATTCACATTGCTGCCTCTGTTATTGCATGCTAGACACTTTCTACCCTCAGTAACCCAGCAACACAGCTTCTTCTTTCTCCATCTCCTGTTTTCCAGAAGCTCTTTAGAAAAAGCTGTTGCCAAAAATCACTAAGGAAGTAGAATATATGTAGGGTTGCAATGTGAATTATATTATTGCTGAGAAACTGATACGATCAAATTTCCAGGAACCCTTTAATTAATGCTACTGATCATGTCTGTTCATCCCAGTTTGCCCTTCCTCCTTGGAGGGTTTTAGTAGAACTGCCTGTGTTGTTTTTATCTTTTCTAATTGGCATATCTCACTATTAAAAATATTCAGCATTTTTTTAAGAGATGTCATGAAATGCTGTTCTGGATGCCAATCCCACAGATGTGACATTTATGCCTGCTTGCACCGAACCGGGTAGCATTTCATAAATGCATGTATTTTGTTGCTAACTGATCTTAGACTTACTCAGAGTTTATACTCTAGAATAGATTACATCCGTTTTTCAAATTGTAATACATTTAAAAGTTCTATATTTTTTCTACGAGCTTCTGGTAACTGGAAGTATTTTAACTGCATCAGGAAGAAGACAAACAGAAGTACAAGTAGCTGTGGTTCAGCTATAGTAGGATTTATGTTAGGTAGATTTTTCCAAAGTATGTCGAAACAACAGGGCTCCATGTGTTGTTTTTTTTTAAATAATCCTCATATTTAAGATGAATCATTTTGAAGATGACTCTTAATTTTGTGGGAATTATTTTTTCATAATTACAGAAGCTGGGCTCCCTGATGGGAACACATTTTGAACCTGAATCTTGCTAACTGTTTATCACTAAACATAACAATTTACCCCTTCAAGCTAATTTTCTTCTTGTTATTGTTGCTGGGTAAAAGGAATTAACAAATTTTTCAATTGTAGGTTAGAGATTACATATAAAATTAGAGGGTAATCACTTGTGCATTGGTGAGCAACTAAAGCTGTTCTGTCTTGTTATGTAAAGAGTTAATTATCTATAGCATATCATTTTTAGGATAACATGTTTGTTTATAATCATTAACCATTCAGTTTTGCAGGTTTATGCTCAAATTTTTTATGTAAATATGGCCCTCTAATTTTCTAATTTCTTTTTTCTTTTGCTATAGGGCTCATTTGCAATTATTGTTCGGCCTTGGTGCCATAGTGCTGCTCTTGGGTATCTCTCAGGATAACTGGGGATTGTTGTTTGCACCTATTTCCTTAATATTCACTCCTATCTTATGGGAAAACGTCCACTTTATGTTACCAAACTCTTCTGAGCAACAACGCCCACACTGTCTGCAGCTCAGATTTTTCTTCGTAGCCATATGGTCCTGCTATGCTTCTATGTCTGGCAAGCTTTTTTCACCATTTGTGCTGTTATTCCTTTTTTTCCTTCCTCCCCCCCTCCCCCTCCCCAAAGATACAACTGTACAAGCTGATTATCTCACTGCTGAAGGCTTTTTCCAGAACATTAAGGGATGATTATGGTTCTTCCATATACAAGTCAGATTGGACTCTGCTGCAGGATGCAGATTAAGCTTTCCTGCTGACTCCAGGTTGCAGTTTTGTCTTTCCAGAAGATTATATTTGCCTCTTGTTGTCCTCACTACCAACTCTTCTGTCTTGCCTCTGCATTGGGCTTTAGAGAAAAACAAATTTCACACTTCCATGCTAAAATATGAAGCATGAAGGAAAGGGAGCAACAGCAGCTGCTCCGTTCTGTTTTCTTTATCAAGCTTGGACACAAGTGAGATCATTTCTTTCTTGAGAAAGGAAAAAAAGCTGGCGTCTTCACCTTATCTCCTACGATGGAAAAAGTTGGAGTCTTCACCTCATCTATGTATGATGGGAACACTAATGGCCTCAAGGTGAAGTTGATTTAAGATTAGGGTACCTTAGTGGTGACGTGTGTGTGTGTGTGTGTGTGTGTGTGTGTGTGTCACTTCATTCAGTGTGGCTATTGCTGAGCATCTTTTTGGTTTAATTATCTGAGCCGTGTACATGGTTATTATAGTTGTAGGATGAAAATAAGCTTTCTACCTAAGTGCAATTTTTGGCTGCCAATCTTATCAGAAGACCTTCAGAGTTCACAAGTGACACTGACAAATACCCAAGTAGTCAAGCGTCCAATTGAGACTGAGAGGTAGCATCTGCCCTATGACTGACCCATTACTAGTGGACTGTGACAGAACAGGCTGCCCATTCAATGGATGGCTTGTTCAGTGCTTTCCCCTCTGGCAGTTGCCTGCTGTGTCAAATGCTGCTTGCCTGAAGTTTCTAATTCAGCCAGCAAAATGGAGTAAATGTAATTTTTTTAAAAAAGAAACAGTAGGCTATATTTCTTAGCATCTGATCTTTTACCACGGTGGCATTTACATAATGCACTTGCTTTGTCTCAAGAAAAAACAGAGTTAATTTTGTGCAGGTGTTTTTTTTTAAAGATTGAACCACCATTTTTGTTGGCATGGTAATAATATTCAGCTATTCTACAATATCACGCTTTCATATGTTGCAGAAGTATAATTAGCAAGGGTTAAGCTTGTGAATAATAACTAGCCAAGAACAAATATGACCACAGTGTTCTTAAAGATAAATTCAATCTAGAGCATATTGAGTTGTTTTAAGATTGTATAACTGATTATAAATAATGTGAGTTGTTTTAGATTGTATAACTGATTATAAATAATGTGTGTATTTTTGGAAACAACCTCTAAAGTAACATTATCAGAGATATGACTGGCATTTGTATAATTCCATTGATTTAATTTGATTATTTGTATATTCAGAAGATCACTAATGAGGAGTCTTAATTATGTTCAGTTCTAGTTGTTAGTGCTTTCATTTGGGATATATTTCATTTTCTTTAATTTAAACATTTCTTTCCTGTCCTCTGAATGATAGTTCTTAAGTACTGACTCTTTCAAGAGATGGGTTTATAAACTGTGTTGGAAAAGCATTGCCCCTGTGCTAAGTCAACCCTAGAATGATCTGCAGCACAAGTTACAAAAGGTATACTGTTGTATTCCCCATTTCGTAATTAATGTGCATTAGTGCACAAAGTACTCTTATTCAAGATGTTCCTCTGTAAATGTAACCAGAAAAGCAGTGACAGCACAATATTTGAATGAAATAACATGGGGTGGGGGGGAGAGGAAATGCCTGAATTTAGAAGCACTTTGCTTTGCTAGATAGCATAGCAAACATGTGACAGGAAGCATCTGACTTTCAGAATTACACACACAAATGGATGGCTTCTCAAACATGTGATGGAGAAGGATTTAAACCATTCTCAAGTCAAGTCAATATGTAAGGCTGAAGTCAAAGGGATGTAGGACAGAAAGCAACCTTAAAGTCTGCTTTAGAAAAAGTGGATTAACCCTTTCCTGATAGCCAGAAAGGCACTTCATGGTAAATCCAATTATCAGTCCATGGTACACATTCAGATCATCATGGATTGAATGTGCTGCTCAGCAAATTATATTATGCACTAGCTGAATACCCGTGCTACGAAACTATTGGGCTGGATAAATCGACACAGCTTAAAAATTAATGAGTAGTTATGATCGGCCTCTCCTCTCCCCTTCTCTCCCTCAGCCTTGCTCCACAGAAACATCTCCTGTCCCCTCCTCTCCCTCAGGCTTGCCCCACAGAAGCCTCCCTATTCTATCCCCCGCTTGCTGCTGTTAAAGTAAAACTGAAACTCTTCTCCTCTGCTTGTGTTTTGCATTTGGGTGGGGAGGCTCCCTCAGGTTGGGAGGGGGTATCGAACTCCTTAGCATCAGAGGGCTGTTTGGAAAGTGAAACAGTATTTGCTGTGTGAACAAGAAGGAGACAGGAAGGAGCCTGGCAGTGGCTTAGCTCAACTGTTCTGTAGTAAAGCTGCTGTGAAAGTAAAACTGAAACTGAAACTCCTCTCCTCTGCTTGTGTTTTGCATTTGGAACAGATTTCTTTTCAGGTGGGGAGGGGGAGTAGAACTCCTTAGCATCAGAGCGTGTTAATAATAATATAGGAAATACTAATGCTCTAATGGTCATTTTGAAAAATCCTTTCTTAGTGAGCACCTAGAAGCCAAGGGGAACATTTGTGGCAAATTTCAAGTTTGTGGGCTTTACAGTTCTGGAGATTTTGTGATGATGCGTGAGTGATATTTCGCTTTTATATATATAGATTTAGTTCTTAATGGATTATTTCCTTCTAAATTCTCATAAACCCCCAGTCATTCAATCTTAGGTGGGAGCCTCCAATGATGGTGCATTTCTTTTCACAGCAATCAAAACTCATGTATTCACACTTAGACGCCAACGTTTCCATTTTTATGGGTGAAAAAATACAAATGCTGCTTTAATAAACAGTAAAGCTAAAATCCAAACAAACATTAGAATTGCAAGTAATCTTTTGCTACATAGTCAGTCTGTTTTGTTTAAATAATGTGGAGTTTGGTTACTTCTTGTCTGCCAAATACCTTGAAATTGTTAGAAACTGCCCATCTTCCTCGTAGAACGACTCATAACTTTGAAGTAGGAATGAGTAGAGATATGTGAGAAGCACACTGCAAATGTGAGTGGCATTATTTCAGTGCTTCACCTATCATTATTTAAATTATATAATTAGTGGAGATAGTTTAAGTTAAGTAAGTAAAAGAAATTCTGCAGCAACTAGTTGCATGAGCAATTGTGCAAGAAACTCAAGTGAGCAAAGGAGTTGCTTTTGTTACCTTTTGTAACCCTGGAAATAATTCCCAGTTGATAGGTGCTTCTTAACGGACATGTCTGAAGAAGAATGCTAATTATATAGGAGAAGTTGTGGTTTCCTTTTTTTTTTTTTTTTTTAATAGCGTGCTTATTTCAGGAAGTGGAATAAATCCAGACTTGCCAGTAATGCAGGACATGTGACTTAGTTTCAGTTGATATAATTCTAATGTAAGCAATTTTCTTGATCCACCATTTTGGGGTGGGAAGGAAATGGAGGCTCTTTAAAGTTGAGGAAAGTGTATGGAATAAATCAGAGATTTCTGTTGGAATTGAGATAATGACGGTAATCTTGAAAGTGTGTTCTTCAGGACTTTTGCATGCTGTTGCCCAAACTATTCTAGGTATTCTTAATTACAGTATATGTTTCAAATCCTTTCATAACGCAGCTCCTTCCATTCTTTTTCACCTGTGCTCTTCCTCCAGAAAAGGTCAAATTGTATCTAAGCCATTTGGGGAAATCTAAGGAGCATTTCTAAATCTAAATCTAAAGAAAGACATGGTGGCTCAGTGGCTAAGATGCTGAGCTTGTTGATCAGAAGTTCGGCAGTTCACCAGTTCGAATCCCTAGTGCCGCATAACGGGGGTGAGCTCCCGTTACTTGTCCCAGCTTCTGCCAACCTAGCAGTTCGAAAGCACGTAAAACATGCAAGTAGAAAAATAGGGACCACCTTTGGTGGGAAGGTAACAGTGTTCCGTGTGCCTTTGGCATTTAGTCATTTAATCATTTAGTGTGTCACATGACCACGGAGACATCTTCAGACAGTGCTGGCTCTTTGGCTTACAAACAGAGATGAGCATTGCCCCCTAGAGTCGGGAACGACTAGCACATATGTGCGAGGGGAACCTTTACCTTAAAGAGCATTTAATAGGTAGCCTTAGAGCTTGCTTTGGCGCTGATGTGTTCCTACATTTCTGATTATAAAAGATTCTTGCCGTTATCAATGTACCTTGAAAAAAAAATTAGCAAAATTACTGGGAAAAGAAATTGCAAATTCCATCTTATCTGATTCATGACATGGCCGTGATAATTTGCATGATCAGGATATCGGCTCCTGCCCTTACCTCTACCTGTGCTAGGTGTGATCTCTCAGCCAGCAAAAGCCTGCCCATTTCTTCTTTTAGATAAGTTTGGAATTGCATTTCAGGAGGCAGCAATAAAAATAGAATTATGAAAAATGTAAGGATATGTCTGAAAATAGCAGCGGCTTATTTCCTTTCCCCATAGAAAGACATTTGGTCGCAACAGAACAATGCAGATTTTCTAGTCAGATCCTCCTTATTACTGACTGCTATTATCACTATAATTTTCTGCATTATACGGCATTGCTCAATATATTTCATTAGACATTCCAGATCTATATGGTGGGCTGCTAGTTTAAATAGTTATGGCCAGTTGTTGAGACCAAGGTTTTAATGAAGTTAAAATCAGATTATTTTGGAATATTTGGTATGTAAAAGTGCCTTTTTGTTTTTAACTACTTAAATAATGATATTGTTGAATTTGGTCACCTCACTACTAACTTTAGGTCATTTCAAAGACCCAGTTCCGATAAAGATACTTCAGAGGCTATACATGTTTTTCTTTCTTTCAGTCATGAACTGTGCATATATTTTCATTGACTTCTTCAGTTCTCTGACCACTGCCAATCTATAAAATGACCTCTTCTCTCAATCTTGATTTTACATAGATCCTTTGGTAAAGTGTTTCAAAATCTTATCAGCATGTTTTGTTGACACTGTCAAACTCTTTATAGTTAAGATAGCCTTGCTGACTTCTTTTTTTTTTTAACCAAATAGACCTATCCCTCTGTTTCCAGCTTACACAGAACAGGTATTAAATGGCCTATAATATCCTTATTTGATGTGTTTTTATTACGTTTTTGTGACTGCTTTTTACTATTTTGTTATAGAAGGAAATGTTACAAATGTATATTTTTGTTAGAAACTTACTGAATTCACATTCAATTTATTTTAGAACTCTGGTGTGGAGTTTGTAGGCATTTAATCAGTGCAAGGATGAAGATTTGTAAGAAGCTGAATGGCTTTAACTGTATTTAGATGGAAATACAGTTAAAATTAAAGCCATTCAGCTTCTTTACAATATATTTCTTCTGGAGATACTTTAATTCCTTTGGCATTCAGGGATTGAATATGACAACAGCTGAATTCACTAAATTTGGGGGTGGGGGGGGGTGGGATCAGGCACTGATTCTCACATATTATACTGGCCTGGAGACTTTCAGAGCAGAGAAGTCGAGTATAAATCAGATAAATTCCAAATTCAGTTCCTTATTATCAGTTGAAAAAGACTGGTAGCAGGTTACTTTATGAGATATATCTCAATGTGAGCACCTGAAAAATTACTTCCAAATGGACTGTATGAAGTTGGTTCAGTTCAGCATGTTATTATAATATATTCTGTTGCCTTGAAATATCTAATTCAGTTATAAGTGACATAGTCATTTGATGCATGAGCATAAATGTAATATCGTGCATGCTATTTAAGCATTTGTGTTGTGTATGCATTTATTAGTGGTGTGGGAAGCAGGGGATTGCTAATCCTGTAGGGCTGCCTATAAAAACTTCCTGTTTGGCATCTTGCAAATTTGCCTCTCTAGCTAATCGTTTCTAGCTTGGTTTTGCTTTACAGGGGTCTCCACTTCTACTTGCAAAATTCCCCAGCCAGCCATGGAGACCCCCTGCTCTAGAGAATGCTTTGATTTATTAGTCACTTCAGTGAGTCCACGGATGTATTTAGGTTTACGCATAAGTGCCTACTTACTTGATTCTTGAAAGCTTAACGTCCAGTAGTTGAATTGCTGATGAATGCATACTAAATACTTGGGCACTGATCGACTTTCTAAGATCTGTATTTCATGTTACTGGCAGAGGAAATTCAAAAATAACCTAAACTGAAAAATATCAATTGCAATCTGAATGGTCTTTCCAGGTTGTTCCTGAGAAGGATTCCTTTTGGTAGAAAGTCTGTTTAATTAGCTCACGTGCTGCTTCATTAAATTGGGGGTGGGGGGGGGGAGAGAGGAAGGGTTGCTGTAAAGGGAGAATCACTGCTGTGTTCAGTAAGAGTTTATCAATAGTGTAAGTGTTCTTTTGCATTACCTGAACAAACAAAATGTTAAATCCCTCTCTACTTTCATGCACTGCTTTACAGTTGTGAGCATATTATTAGAGGTAATGAATAAAACACAGGGTTTTATTGTATTTAAAATTAAATTATTAATCTCTGATCTGTGCTGAATTTTTTATGATTCAAGCACTGCTCCCTTACAACTTTTATGATGGTGAATGGGTTGCTTTCCTGCCTGACTATAGACCCCATACAAATACATTTGTCTAAGGTAATCATATAATACAGGGGTCCCCAATCCCTGGATCATGGACCAGTACCGGTCTGTGGCTTGTTAGAAACCGGGCCATGCAAGCGGCAGGCGAACAAGCAAAGCTTCATCTGAGCATGCTCGGGATCTAGGTTGTGCATGAAACCATCCCACCCCATCACCTGGTCCATAAAAGACCGTTTTCCTTCTGAACTGGTCCCTGGTGCCAGAAAGTTGGGGACCACTGATCTACAGTAATACACAATAATCGGTAAAGTAATCACTGTCCCATTACTAGTTGTGACACAATTGCTCCCTTAAATGTTCTTACAGGGTGAAGCCTAAAGCCAGTAGCTTGCAAATAGTGTTTATAGCTGTATACATTTTGATCAATACGTTTTGCCAGTGCAAGATCACATACCACATGAGCAGAACTGCAAGGCAAGCTGGCACCAGTTCAATCTAATTGAATTTCCTTCTCTCTGTGTGTATGATGTGTTTCCAGGGTGTGAGGGCAAACTTAGATAGGGCTGGCTAAATGCAGCAAGTTTCCTGTCTTCGTGATTCTCTGCATCATGTTCCTTTGTGCTGTAATAATTCTATGATAGGGTATTAGGGATCTGCCCTAATATACTGTCTTTAGAAAGATAAATAATTGGTTCAATGGATTGAAGACCTGTTTACACTTGTAAGCATACAAAGATAGTTACTGAAACACCATTATTGTATATGAGAATAAATCAGATTTATATGAATACCGTAGATAATTCATAATGAATGTAAGAATATAATTCCCTCAGAATAATTTATGAATAAACTAGAATAATGTTGCATTTCTTTCATCACCAAATCAGTATTTGAAAGAAATACGTTTTCTGTTGGCACAATGTTTTGGCCTATACAGCATTTATTTCGATGCTAGTGGCTATTAATTTGGTCCCTAGCAGACTACAGAAGATCAACATATTAATTATTGAGGGTGAAATTTTTAAAAAGTAAGTTAATCAAACCCACATCTCATTAAAATGGTTTGCTAAAGAATTACTTCTTTCCAATTTCTCCCGTCTAGCGACAGAACATGTACTTTCCATGTGCTTTCTACTTCTCTACCTACTGTTTCAAAAGATCTGGTTCTAGAAGGGGATTTTATAATTGAAATCTGTGTCTGTTCTATAAATACTCAGTGTCCTTAAAATATTTTCTTTCTTTTTTTATTGTAGCACTGTCGCCATGATCTCTTATCTAACCTTATTAAAGATGGATTGCAGTTACTGATGGGAAGAAGTCCAATATGAGTGGAAATGATACCGGAGGAAGAAGACGCTTTGAAGACACAGAGCACACACTACACATCTACCCTGGGAACATTGCCGAAGGGACCATTTATTGTCCTGTTATTGCACGGAAAACATCTACTGCTGCTGAGGTGATAGACTCCCTGATTAACAAACTGCAACTGGACAAAACAAAATGTTACGTCTTGGCCGAAGTGAAGGAATTTGGTGGGGAGGAATGGATCCTCAACCCCACCGACTGCCCTGTCCAACGCATGATGCTCTGGCCGCGGATGGCCCTGGAGAACCGCTTGAGCGGAGAGGACTATCGTTTTCTTCTAAGAGAAAAGAACCTGGATGGATCGATTCATTACGCCAGTCTCCAGTCCTGGTTGCAGGTCACCGAAGAACGGCGCAGGATGATGGAACGTGGCTTCCTTCCCCAACCACAGTACAAGGATTACGATGATTTATGTGCTTTGCCGGATCTGAACGAGAGGACCCTCTTGGAAAACCTTAGAAACCGCTTTAAGCAAGAAAAAATCTACACCTATGTTGGAAGCATTTTAATAGTCATTAACCCGTTCAAATTCCTTCCCATTTATAACCCTAAATATGTCAAGATGTACGATAATCATCAGCTGGGTAAGCTGGAGCCCCACATCTATGCAGTGGCTGACGTCGCGTATCATGCCATGCTACTGCGTCGGAAGAACCAATGTATAGTCATTTCTGGAGAAAGCGGGTCTGGCAAAACCCAGAGCACAAATTTCTTGATTCATCACCTCACCGCACTAAGCCAAAAGGGATTCGCAAGTGGAGTAGAACAAATCATTCTTGGAGCTGGACCAGTGCTGGAGGTAATCTTAAAATCTTACTGTACAAGTAGTCCTCGAACTTTAGCGGCCATTCAAAGTTACAGTGGCAATGAAAAAATGACTTATGACTGTTTTTCACAGTTATGATCCTTTGCAGCCTCCCCCAATCATGTGATCAAATTTCAGAAGCTTGGCAACTGGTTCATACTTATGACCGTTGCAATGTCCCAAGGTCATGTAATCACCTTTCATGACAAGCAGAGTCGATGGGGAAGCCAGATTCAGTTAAGAGCCAGGTGCAGTGATTTATCAAATGCAGTGATTCATTTAACAACTGTTTGCAAGAAAGGTTGTAAAATGCGGCAAAACTCATTTAACAAACGTCTCACTTAGCGACAGAAATTTGGGGCTCAATTGTGATCATAAGTCAACGAATACCTGTAATTTATGATAAAGGTTTTCTTTTCCCTAACGTGCTAAAACAATTGGGTTTTCTAATAAACAAATCATCATTCTTGTCTTGGAACAATCGATAAAGCTATGCAAAGCTTTCCTTCCTATTGTAAGGATTCTGCTGGTGAAATACATATGGAAAACATTAGATTGGAATGTGCTTTTTAAAAAAAATATTCACCAAAGAACTCAGAGCAGGATCCACCGTCATCCTCCTCTTAAATAGTTTCTTTAAAAAAATTATGGATTATATTGTACATTTGTCACCCCAAAGTATAACATTATTGTGGAAAGTAACTTAAATTTAAAATTAGAGGATTTGTCTGAGTCTTTTTAAAGCAAGAGTGCCAAATATTGATTGAAATAATTAGGTATTATACTCCATTTTTTGTTGATCTTGATTTTTAAATCTGAAGAATGAGGAAACAGAACTGCTATAAATGGGCTTTTAGTTTGTTAATAGTGTTTGTGGATCAGCAGAGAACTTTTCTGTCCATCTGTCCCCCAAGTTCAAAGGGAGTAAATAGTCTTCATTCATGTGTGGATTTTTTTCCCCGTTTCTTTGAAGTGCCTTTTAAATGTGATCTGCTCCATCTTACGTAAATTGCGAACAACTCTGGTGAAGAACTAGGGCACAAATCTAAAATTGTCTTTAATTTGACATAAAATAGAACTATCACTTCATACTCATTTAACACATTTATATAAAACAAACTGATTTAGCCACCCATCTACCAGAAGAAACTGGCATATATAATAAGTCTCCTGTTCTACGATGAGCCAATAGTAAAAACTATGCTAATTTTACCTCTATTAAGTGTAGCCAACCATCCATTGTTAAAAGTTTAAAAAATGACTTAATAGATGAATGCACTATAAGGGGATATCTAGAATTGTGTTAGGCTTTACTAACCTTCTCAACTGATTATTATATAAGACCAGTGATTGGTCACTCATGAGATATATATACCAGTGTGTTCTCCATCTCAGTTTAATATATTCCTAGTAATATAAGTAGATTGTATTTCTTTATAAAAATAGCATGTTCTGCCAACTCAGTTTCTACCACAAGGACAAAAGCACTGCATATACAGTATATTGAAGTCATCTACTAAAATTGCTGATTATAGCATTAAACATGATCAGAGTAAAAGCTTGATATGGGACAAATTGCTGAGATCCTATATTCATTAACCTCTAAGACTTTCTTCCAAGGAAAACTGACCGAACACTCTGGCTTTCATTGTTACCAACTTCATTTCTAATGGCTAAAATTGGAAAAGCTTGGGTAGACATCACACAGAACTTATCCAGAAAGGAATGACCAATTTTGCCAAATTTCAAAGAGAATGAATTTATGAAACCTTGTGATATCTTTTAATTGACAAATAAACAAATATGTAATATTCCCAAATGGCAGTTATTTTCCTAGTACAGTTAAAAATTGTGGTCCTTTTGAAAAGAAATCCAAAATCATGGTGAAATAATACCCATCTTTAAAAGTTCTCCCAACTATTCAATTGACTGAATTTGCCTTTTCAAATAATGTTTTTCTTACTTAATATTTCACTTCCTTACACACCACTGCTTATTTAACTGATCATAACTATTGCAAGGACTGCAATGTTTTACCACACATAGGAAATAGTTTTATTTAAAGTGGAGAATAATTATTTTACACTTCCTGTCATCTAAGTCGCCGCTAACTATAGTTGAGCTTTATTTTTAGTAAACACAAAAGGACCGTGTGGTAAGCAAAGCTGAATGCACATCACAGAGGTAGATAGCTTGGTTGCTAAATTTAGTAAGTAGAAAGCTTTGAGTATTGAAAATGTGTTCTTCAAAACTTTATGATAGAACTTTTCTTGATAGAAGACTAGATGAAGATGCTGATATAGTTGCCTAATAATAGTTTTAAAGGAACAGGACCATTAGTTCCAGGGGTGGGATTCAGCCGGTTCAGGCGAATCGGATGTTAATTTTAATCCAGTTCACCGAACCGGTTGTTCCAAGGACTGGCTGACCCCACCCCTCCCCTCCCCGAGTCTCCACGCTGCCCGTTTTGGATGCCAGGTAAGGGGCAGGGTGCGCATGGAGGCTCTGGGAGGGCGAAAAACAAGCTTATCAGAAGTCTGGAACAGGCCTGTTTCTGGCCTCTGGAGGACCTCCAGTGCCCAGGAGAAGCCATTTTCACCCTCCTGGAGGCTCTAGGAAAGCCTCTGGAGCCTGGGGAGGGCGAACAAAAGGCCTGCTGGAACTCTGGAAACGGGCCCATTTCCGGCCTCCGGTGCCCAGGGGAGGCCGTTATTGTCCTCCTGAAGGCTGAAAAAAAGTCTCTGGAGCCTGGGGAGAGCGAAAACGCCCCCCCCCCACCCGCCGTGGTGCAGGAGGCCAAGTAGGCCATGCCCACCCAGCAACTGGGCAGTAAAGCGGTTGCTGAAATTTTTCAGTCCCACCCCTGGTTAGTTCCTCATCAAGCAGATTTATATTTCTTGAAGGATTAAGAGTGTCAGTGGATAAGAATAAGAGCCTTGGTGGTGCAGCAGACTAAGTGCTGTTATGTAGCACTTAGCTGCCAGCTGCCTGCAATTAGTGCGAGTTCAAATCTCACCAGGCTCAAGGTTGACTCAGCCTTCCATCTTTCCGAGGTAGGTAAATTGAGGACCTGGATTGTTGGGGCAATAAACTGGCTTTAATGAAACACCGCTTATGGGGCGGCCAAAAGCCCTAATAAGCAGGTATATACAAAAGAATGAAGGCTATTGCTGTAAGTGCATTGTAAGCTGCCCTGAGTATTCGGAGGAGGGCGGCATATAAATTGAACTAATAATCAATTGAACTAATAAATATCGCATTTAAGGCAGAGATCATTTGTGTTTCTTTTACATAACGCCAAGTATTTCAAACTATCCTGGGACTGTAAAACAAAAGGTGATTAGGCAAAGGATTGAATATTCCAAGGCATATACAAATAGGCCTCGACTTACGACCATAATTGAGCCCAACATTTCAGGTGCTAAGCGAGACAGCTAAGTATGTTTTGCCCCATTTGGTGACCTTCCTTGCAACAGATGCTGCAGTTAAATTAGTAACATAGTTGTGAAGTGAATCTGGCTTCCCCATTATCTTTGCATGTCAGAAAATCACATGACCCGGGGATATTGCAACTATCGTAAATATAAGTCATATTTTGATCACGTGACCACAGGGGTGCTTGCAACGGTCATAAGCATGACAAACGGCCATAAGTCACTTTTTTCTGTGGTGGTGTAACTTTGAATGGTCACAAAACGAACGGTTGTAAGCTGAGGACTACCTGTACTCAAGTTTTGAGAAGTTGGGCGATGCTGATGCGTGGATTATTGCTTAGTTGTTTCCTTGGTGTCACCTGCATAATTAAAAACCTTAGTAGTATTGTCAAGAGGAAAACGTTGATTGCTTTCATGCAGATTTCATCATACATCGGAAAGCTCTTTCCCATTTGTCTGTTTGAAGTCAGCCAAGGTTGCTTACTTTTCCAGTTTTGCCAGATGCAAGTGAGGGCAACACTGTAGATGTTCTCCTTGATGCTAACTAAACCTAAATCTCAACTCTGAGTGCCTTTGCCCAATATTCCACACCTTTTTATCATTACTCTACATCCCCCAAAAACATCTTTACATCTTCTTACAAGATGCTTAGAATCAGCTTGAAGCATAGTTTTTGGCCTCAGCGTTGTTCCCACATATGAATTTTATTCCAGTAAAGTTAATAATTACATTATTTTCATGTCTACTTTGTAGAGCACCTCTGGGAAGGCAGTCTTTATTGTTGAACTGCCTCAATACTGTTTTCCATATATATACTGCATCCAACTGCGGACTAGTTTGCGTTCCAACGTCTATAGTTCTTAAGAGGAAAGTATCTCAGCTCCCCTTATAGGGAACATATGTCCATTGATTATTGTTTCAACATGTTAAGGGGGCGTGTTAACTATAACAGTGATATTCATCAAGGAATTACTACAAGTAGATTTGGATCTTGGATATGTTTGGCCCTCTAAAGGTGCATTGGTCTTTAAAAAGAAAAAGCTTATTTGACTCCAACATCTGCACTTAGTTATTCCCCTCCCTGCTCAGCCAGCATAAATGAGAGTGAAATTCCCTTTTTTCTACCTTCATTCCAATTCTCTCCCTTCCCCCGTCAACAAGTTCCTGTTTTTATTAGCTGTTTTCTAAGCAGTTCCATCCTCTCCCATCTTGCCATACATCCTCTGTCTGTCTAGGTTTCTTCCTTATACAGTCCTGTTTCACGGCCATCAACCTTGCTTAGATTTGCCTGTTGCATGATTCCTTTACTTGATTTGAAAGGATTCTGGTAGCACTTTTTCTGACGAATAACATTTTATTACATAAAAGGCATGCACTCTCATGAGCTGAGGCTACCAGAATAGCTCTGATATTTTATTTTTTTTTGCCACCACACACTTACATAGCTCTTCTCATACCGCGTTCCCTCAATTTAATATTTCATGCCTTTTCCATTTGTCTTTGGGGGATTCTTGGAGCCTTCAAAATAGGGGTAAAAATGTGCCTGATAGGCGGCATCTGTTTCTGTCAATTCTAGCTATTTATGGAGACAGAGTGGACTTTCTCCAATATCCTTGCTTATTCAGACTGATTAAACCAAATGTCTGTGAATAAGAAATTAATACTGGCATGAAACATTGTGTATTCACTGTGACAACTGCTACTTGCAATCTGCCGAAGACAATACCCTACTCTTTTTAGAGGATTCACTCCATCTCAGCTTGAATCCTTAGGATCAGCACGTGAAGTTACTTGAGGCTGCACATATTAGTAACAGAGACAAAGGATTCATTCTGTGAATAAAAGGGTATTTCATCTTTAACCACTTTTAACTACTCCTCAGTAGCCAGTGGGGCACAGTTAAATATTTGGATTCAGTTAGTTACAGTTCCTCATACTTTATTAATGCAATTTAACACAATTTATAGTTGTGGATTTGTGACAGTTTTGAGAAATAAAAGTATTTAAAATTGAGTTAGCAGAAATATATAAAAGTAAAAATAGATAATAACTCTACGGTAAGTAGAAAAATAAAAGATGTACATTGCCTGCATGTGATACCTTTCCTTCTAAAAAAAAATTAGCAAATGTATTTGAAAAATGTATTTTTCGAATGTGGGAGAAGGCCGAAACCAGGAGAAGGTAAATTCTAGTCCTGCCTTAGGCATGAATCTAACTGAGTAACCTTGAGCCAATCATTCTCTCCCAGCCCTAGGAAGCAGGAAATAGCAAACCTCTTCTGAAATCTTGCCAAGAAAAGTATAGATCAGAGGTCTTCAAACTTGGCAGCTTTAAGGCTTGTGGACTTCAACTCCCAGAATTCTCCAGCCAGAGAATTTTTTAAAAAAATAAATAAATAAATAAATAAATTGAAAAATACATATGTTTGGACTGTGCACATTGGTGAAAGTTGACAGGGCCATGTGAAGTTCCTTCAATTAAGAAAGTCCCCTTATTTGAAGCTACTGGTGAAATCCATGTTCCTCTGACCTGAGCAATCACAGAACAGAAAGCAAACTTTGTCCTACATTTTGGGGAGCTAGTAAGGATGTGGAGAAAATGACACCCCTGGGGTACTATGAACAGAGCTAATTTAGGGTTTAAAACAGGGTTTCCCAATCTTGGTGACTTTAAGACACATGTGCTTCAATCCCCAGAATTCAGCTATCACCTATCTAGGCACCCTCTAATATAGGCAATGAAAACTGTTTCCATTCTGCTTACAATTTATTTTGCTCTTTGCTTTTTTTTTTCCTAAGTAGGTTTCTGTGAATCTGCCATTCTTATATAATTGGACTAATAACCACCTATTAACTCACACTGAAACTTCCTTATTCTAACAGCCCAGGTCTTTAAGGTCAAAAAACTATCTGTTACAATGCCAAAGAAGAGATTTCAGCTATAGTAATTACTCATGTCTAGAGCTGAAATCTCTTCCTTAGCACCATAACACCAAGGTAGTATGTGAACAGCAATCTTTAAACATTATGAAATGGTAAGAGAAAATTTGTACAAAAGGAACAAGCGGACATTCAGTTTAGTTGATCAATTTTAAATTTAAACAGATAATCAGATACATTGTTTTATTAAGTGTAAAAAGCAAGAAGAATACCAACAGTAACAAATATAATGTGCAGCTTGACTAATTTTTTTGGCAGATTTTAGTCTCTGCAAATATTTAGAAGAATCCTGTCCTAAAACTATCTTCTCTTAAGCTCGTCTTACAACTCAAGCTGTATTTTTTCTCATAATTATAGAAAACCTGAATGCGTGCATAGGAACAGCAAGTGATTTTTCAATGCATGTAGTTTTCTTAGCCAGCATTAACCTGATTCCCACAGCAAAGTTGATACAACAGTAGAAATATATTGCCTGATGAACTGCAACTCAGCTAAACAGTATTCTAAATGTTTCTTTCCTGGTAAAAATAGATACTGAATTACTGAGAAAATAGTATCTGTATATTTCTGCTTTCTCCAAACTTGCCTACTGGCAAAGATAATTTAGCACGAAAATTCTTAAATTTTTCCAGATTCCTTTGAAGTAGATTACGCGTGATTAACAGTCAGGGACATTATTAGGATCTGGTTTTGCAGAAACAGGATGTAATCTTTCTGTTCAAGAAACTACAAAGAAAGCTAGTGTCTGAGGTATCTTAGAGTTGATGTATGTTGATTTTTTTTTCTCAATGTCTAAATTATAAGAATTAATACAGTACATATAACATTCCCTCAGATGCCTTGCCTGTTATGATAAAATTAATGTCAACAGTATGTAAAATTCCAAGAAGTGTATACATCCAAACCATGTAAGTGATTTAATGCAGGGAATGTTGACTACAGCTGTGTTTATGGTCTAGAGTCTCTTTTATCTTATGTTCCAAGCCTGTCGCATATATTTTTGAAGACAGACTTGTTGCTACTTGCCATTTTTTTTCCCAAGCAGATGTTTATAGGGAAATGAAAGAGAAGATAACGTATACTTTCTATTAATAAGCATATTATTTTTTAACCCAATTAAATTATGTATTTCTTGAATACCAAATTCAGTTTGGTATTGAACTGGAGCATGATTCATCATCAAATCATCATTGTTAGTGAGGCATTGCAAATTGCCAGAGGCACTATCCCTTAAGCAACTGGGCATGAGGCTTTGATTGTGAATAAAGTTTATTTTCCTTGTGCAGCACAATCTGATCCTCTCCAAGCTGCTGGGTTGGAGATGAATCTGTCCAGAAGTCCATGGAGATTCTCAATCATCCAGGCCATGGTTGTCCCAAAGGTGCTTTTTTAGGAGGCAACTGGATTTTTCTTGTTTTTTCTTTGAAGACGTTTTGCTTCTCATCCAAGAAGCTTCATCAGAGCTTCATCAGAGCTGAAGAAGCTTCTTGGATGAGAAGCGAAACGTCTTCAAAGAAAAAACAAGAAAAGTCCGGTTGCCTCCTGAAAAAGCACCTTTGGGAGAATCTGTCCAGACTTTCTTTGCTTGAAGTCTTCAGTTTGTCTTTTCTGAGGATGGGCCAGCCGCAGTTTGTGATTTCAGGGCCGCCCTAACAGTCAAGGATTTACCCCAGGTCACCGTGGATATATCATACATCAGAAGCTCACATTAGATCTGGTTTGTACAGGTAGTTCTCAACTTACAACAGCTCGTTTAGTGACTGTTCAAAACTACAATGGCACTGAAGTCACATAAGTGACTTATGACTGTTTTTCACACTTGCGACCATTACAGCATCCCCACGGTCACGTGATCAAAATTTAGACACTTGGCCACTGACTCATAGTTATAACAGTTTCAGGGTCCCGGGGTCGTTCCTTGTGCGACCATCTGAGAAGCAAAGGCTGGCTGGGGAAGCCAGGTTCACTTAACAACCATGTTAATAACATAACCGCTGCAGTGATTCACTTGACAACTGCGGCAAGAAAAGTCGTAAAAGAGAGGCCAAATTTACTTAACAACTGTCTCGTATAAGAACAAAAATTTGGGGCTCAGTTGTGGTTGAAAGTTAAGGGTTACCTGTATCTCAAAGCAATTGAGACACAGTTTCAGAATGGAGATCTAGGCTTCATTGCGTGTGTGTGTGTGTGTGTGGTCAGATTATTCTCTAGCCCAGGGGTCAGCAACCTTAAACACTCCACAAAGGTCCTAACCGGAATCCCCTATTCAATTCTGCAGCCGACCGGAAGTCCGGTTTCCCCACCATAGAGTCTCCTCCTAGCGCAACATCCTTTTTCCTCTACCGACTGAAAGTCGGTTCCCCCACCATAGAGTCTCCTAACGCGACGTCCTTTTTCCTCTACCTGTCCTAACCGAAAGCCCTATCAATTGTGGAGCCGACCAGCAACAGGGAGCCTCAGCAGAGGAATGAAAGAGCCACATGCAGCTCCAGAGCCACAGGTTGCTGACCCCTGCTGTGGCTTCTATGAAACAGTGTCACTTCCATTCAACCCTGCTGGCCTTAGCCAGCTGCAGGGCCATTTTGATTTGAACTCAGTTCCTGGTAGGATGACGCAAGCCAGTGACATGTAGGAAATGGCAGATCTTCATCTCCATGTTACCTCTGCAGTTAATTGTTCTATGAGGTTTGTGACACTTACTTTTCTTCTTATTTTGACAGGCCTTTGGGAATGCCAAGACAGCACACAACAACAATTCAAGTCGCTTTGGCAAATTTATTCAAGTAAATTATCAGGAGACTGGCACTGTGCGTGGGTAAGTGGCAATGAGCAGTGACTAAAGAGCTTTAGGCATGAATGGTTTGCAGCTGTTAGTAGTTTTATATGCATGATTAGAATGTAAAACATCCTGGGTAAATCTGGGCTGTAGCTGCTTGTCTGGGAAAGATGTGGGCATGTCATGTAGGAGAAATAATTGGCTTGATATAGGTATCTTTTGTTAAGGAAAGTAACTTCCTACATTCTTTTCATTACAACTTTTCAGTTCAATCACAGGGGAGATGGAAAAATTCTGAAATATGTATTTTTAATTAATTGATATAATAAATTGTTGAGCAACTCCACTCTCCACTTAGATATTTTTCTCTAGAATTCTTGGGCTCTGGTTTGAATAGTACAGATCATTCATAGCTGTTTGAATCTGAAACAAATGTTTTTTTCAAGACCGTTACAATGTTATGAAAGCAAATGAAGAACCTCTAAGATACTATGATTTCAGATCAGAAAATAAGCTATTCTAGATTGATTCCACTAAGGCGGTGGAAGACTTAAGACTTGTGGACTTCAACTCCCAGAATTCTTCAGCCAGCATAGCTGGGAGTTGGTCCACAAGTCTTAAAGCTGCCAAGTTTGAAGACCTCTGCACTAATGCTTTATTAATTAGCCTTAAAATGGGAATTTATTAATTCCCATTTTCAAAATGGGAAGTAGAAGAAAATATTATGCTCAATTATATGAAGGACCAGCACAAAAATTGATGTTTGTCTGATAATCTTCTGGAGCTATTACAGTTTAAAAGTATATTAAAGCAGAAAAACTTCTGAAACAGTGGGACTTATTCTGTGATATTACTTTGTAAAATAATTCCAGGTTTTGAAAGCCTGATCATTTGTGCTAGATTTTCAGCTGTTTAGATAGAATCTTCCAATTCTATTAATGGCTTGGTAAAAACTCTAATCTTCTAAAAATAAAGATGGGAAATAAAGGCAGACATTTTTTCCCTTTGTTCTCTGCTTCAGTTTCTTTAAATCTATTGCTTTTCCTTGTCAAAAACAAGGAAACAAAACTAGTAGTTTACCTGAGCAGTGCACTGTCATAGTTCCAGTTTTTATGTCGTCTCTTATCTTCCTGGAGTTCCAAGAGCAAGCAGGACATAAAAATCCTGTTTTTGTTGCTACATCTTGTGTTTTTTTTTTCTGCAATCACATTTAGGATTAATAAATGTGTACAATTTTGGGCCCTCAGATGTATCAGTCAGAAGGCATTAAGACATGTATTTTTCTATAACATTTTTATTGGTTCGATTTATTTATTGGTTCGATTTATATGCCGCCCTTCTCTGGAGACTCAGGGCAGCTTACAATGCATTAAACAACAGCCTTCATACTTTTGTATATACCTGTTTAGTAGGGCTTTTGGGCCCCCCCCAACAGCACTTTAGTCTGCTGCACCACCAAGGCTTTTGGCATAATTGTTCATCTGAGGTGCCAAGAAAAGGAGTAGTACCTTGATTTTGGCTCTGAGGAAGTTATATCCATCTGACCTTTTCTTTAATACAGAATATTAATATATATTGCTATGATGTTGCAACATGTAAATAAATTTAAAATGTTATCTGTTAAACATTTTAAAATGTATCAAATGTTATCTCCGTTACTGAAGGATGCTTAAGGCATTCATGGAACTACTGCTTTTACAGTGCCTTAGCAAATTGCTTTTCATTTTCTTTTATCTGTTAAATACATTTGATGGTATCCATTTAATGGATAGTGCTACAACTTGTCCAGCCAAGTTGGAGTAAAAGATATATATATAATTCAGTTTTGTCCCATATGTCTTCTGAGTATTTATATTTAAAATCATATCTCATCCTTCTAATGCATGGGTACCATTTAGAAAGTGTATCTTGGTTAAAAAAAAATAAGAGTCTAATCTAAAAGTTAAAGAATTAGAATAGCTCCAGGATGGATGCAATACTGTAATACTAATATGGGCAGACTACATCACCATGATGTAGTGACTCATCAGGTCACCATATTTTGCAGCACAATTTAAAGGGAGCCCAAATTTTTCAGTCTTTAGGGTAGTTACATTTCTTTTGGGAAATGGAAAATGCTACCAAGTAAGAAAGTGAAGGAGATGGATTCAGCCACCCTTGTGTACAGGATTGTTTCATCCCTTGTATGAATTAGGGCTTCCCCCCCACCCCCAATACAATGTTCTTCCCATACAATGCTTTACCATTCCTTTTTCTTCTAGAGCTTATGTTGAAAAGTATCTACTAGAAAAGTCCAGACTAGTCTATCAGGAACATAATGAGAGGTGAGTAACTAATGAAATAACACATATAAGCTACTGGAACAAATAAAGGAAGATAAATCAAAATAACTATTAGAATTTCAGAGTATAATTATTTCACTGGGTTATAAACTGTGCATGCCTGCTTTTCACATTTTGAAAGCGATGGTTCTCATCCAAAATATGGAATGACGTACTTATTACTGACTAATTCATGTCCCAGCTTTGAGGGCTTGTTGTTACAATCCTGTTTTTATCTTCTTGGAAATCAGTAGCTAGTAATAAAGGGTCCCATGAAATTCCTGGGCTCCTAGAACTCCAGAAGTTTCTAAGCAAGGATTGCAGGTTAAGAGCAATGGCTCGTGTAAATAGTTGTGTTTCTTGCTCAGAAATTACATTGTTCTTCATAATGGATTGCACACACTTCAGTGTGCAAGGAAGTTAGAGGGAAACATGTGCTGCAGTAGTTTATTAACACTGCACTTCAGTTTAAATTGTACTTGCTTGTTACACGGAGACAGGAAAGAGAACAGTGGGTTATTTCCTCCCCATGCCCCCTTCAGCAATTTGTATAAGATGGAAGGTTGTGGGGTTTTTCTTTATTATTATTTTCAGCACATATCTTCCACATATTGAAAAATGGCACACCGGCCTCCCCAAAAAGATATCAGATTTATGAATAAATTTAAACTTAAGTAAACTTACTTATTTCTGACTTGTTAAGTTGTTAAAACTTAACAAGTCAGAAATAAGTAAGATACACATCTGTGTATACATCATTTAGGAAATAATCTTGGAGCACTTTTCCCTATTTTGGTAGTTTGTTGTTACTGCTCTGTTTTTGTATACAGGAAGTCCTCGACTTACAACCACAATTGAGCCCAAAATTTCTGTTGTTAAGTGAGACATTTAAGTGAATTTTGACCGATTTTACAACCTTTCTTGCCACAATTGTTGAATCACTGCAGTTATTAAGTGTTAAGTTAATTTTTTCAGTGCCATTGTAAGTTCAAGCAGTCACTAAATGAATTGTTGTAAATGGAGGACTACCTGTATATATAATCATATAATCTTGGATTTAGAAAAAGCAAGGACAAGGTAGTACTAGATGTAGGTTGTATACTTGCAGCCATGAGTTCCAGTAATACAAAGTACCCCATGCTATTGATTAATCACCTTTTTTCCAGTTCCTTCCTGATATGACAGTAATTTGTATATTTCCCACTGTTATCTATCTAGTTACTCATTTTTTACCGTAATACATTTTTACTTATTATCAGGAACTACCATGTATTTTATTACCTGCTGGCAGGAGCAAGCGAAGAAGAGAAATCTGCTTTTCATCTTAAACAGCCTGATGAGTATCACTACCTTAATCAGGTGGGAATATGGAAGCAGCTTTGTGTACATGTGTTTTACTTTAGAGCAATGGGCTATTCTCGCAATGGTATTTTAAAATTATTGTTCATGTCATCCGCTCAGAAAGGATCAGCAACTGATCATTACAATAGAGAACTGTTATGAAATAAAAGATATTGGCTCATAGGTTTTCAAAAGAATATATAATTTTCCAGGCAACTTTAATATCAACAGCTAATAGATGTTTATTATTTTATTTTCACATGTTTGCACATCTTAAATAACTTGCATGTTTTCCTAATTCTTTTGTTTGGTAGCATGATATTTTAATATATTTACCAATGTCCATTAATCCCAACTGCCTGTAAATAATTGAAATTATGGGAATACTGCATCTTATACTAACATTTCACAATATTTATATAATTTGAATACCCGGGGGTTTTGAATGCAATAAAACCAAGATGGAAAAACAGTTAAGGTGGTAAAATGCTATCCCGTTAGAATTACGTAATACAGTTAAATACTTTTAAGATTGAATCCTAAATTACTTTCCTTCCACTAGTCAAATGGTACAAAACACAGCAGGTTTTTCAGTATAAGATAATGTGAGATCACTACTAATGATTCCTCTCTGCATTTGTTATTCATTGCTTCAGTAGGAAAATGAGTGTGGAAATCATAAATAGAGCCCTAGATAGCTTAATAGTGATTGAATTATCACTGAAGAAGTGATACAGGTATACTTGAAATTTTAAAAAGTAGAACTTTTAAGTTTTGCTTTGATTTCCTATTTTACAAGCTTTCTGGAATGGATAGCCAGAGAATCTGGCAACCTTTGTATCATTAGTTTTACAAAGTGAATTGTAATTTTAGATTTCAGTTTTACCCAAATGACTTCTGTTTGGTCACAATAAGAAATATTTGAAACTTTTATTGAAAAGCTTATAAACTACTTTTTAACAAGATGGAAATCTTAATTTTAATTCAGATTGTAAAATCATTAAATATTGCAGATCGTTTTAATTTTGGAAATTAATCAGAAAAGTGCTGGTAATTTTGTAGAGTGCAGAGAAGGCTCTGCTTGGCTTGGAGTACGTTATTCAGTTACTTATTTTGCAATATTTGTACTGCAGAGACTTGTCTGCCTCTTCACCGGCACTACATTAAAAAGGTTAATGTAGGTAGTTGATCTGCTTTACGTAATTGTTTGGGCAATGAACAAAATATATAAGATGGAACATTCTTAAGTGATGCAGAAATGCCAACGCGTTCTACAATATCCTCCAGTTTAATTATAAAATGAAAAGACTTTTCAGTAACATACGATAAAATCGTGTGGAGTACACTTTCTCAAAGCAAGGTGAACAGTACAGTAACACAGAGGGACGTAGTGACGCATTTCTGCAGTGGGAAATTTGCCTGACATTTAATGCTTACAGACACAGAAGTCAAGTAGAAAGAGATTGTTGTGTGGGATTTGGAATGCTACTTACCCAATCTGCCTTGCTTTCAGATGACAAAGAAACCCCCTAAACAGAGCTGGGATGACTGTTACTATGACTCTGAGCCGGTCAGTACGAGTCCATCCATCCATCCATCCATCCTGGGTTACTGGTGACAGGCCTTTCCTTGCCTTTCGGCTTTGCTCCAAGATGCAAAGCAAATGCAGAATCAGTTGCTTTTTATGAACAGTTGATGGCCTCAACTGTTAAGTAGTTTTCCTCTTAAGTAGTTTTCAGGGCCATTTTTCTGTAGTTATCTTTTTAAAAATGGGAAGGTATCGTGCCATAGGATGGTGCCAATAGAATTGATTGTAACATTTTCTCTTGTTTCTGTTTTTTCAAAATACAGACAAATAAACTTTTCCCAGAATAATTTTTGCAGGATAATATTTCTTATAATATATTCTCTACAGCAGGGGTGTCAAACTCACACTGTCACGTGACATATTGTGACTTTTTCCCCCCTTTGCTAAACCGGGCATGCCCAGTGCATGACACATCCAGCCTGCGGGCCATGAGTTTGACAGCCCTGCTCTAGAGAGAAAAACATTGCTTTTAAAATCCATGTTACTTCTTGAATCCTATCTGATTTCAGTGACCTGGTTCACCCAAGTTTTGTTTTGTTTTAGCAGGATGTGTAAATCCATCCATTATGTCTGATCCTTATGAGTAAACCAGGTCACTTTGGCACTATCCACAGTTAATTGTGGCTTAGAAAACCCTAATTATTAGGTGCATGCAGCTATAGATACATCAGTAGAATTCCTTTGTTCAGTAAAATTGATTTAACTTTAGGTCCAGGACTGTTTTTGATTTTATGTATGTATTAAATCAATTTGTATGACTGTCCATCTCATGATAGTGACTGGTGGATGGTCAACATAGAATTATAACTCAATATTTTTTTAAAAAAACAATAGTAATAACAGCCTTGAAAACAACTCCTAAAGGCCTCTCCAAGTTGTAACCAAAGTGTAGTTTGTAAAGTGAAAGGAAAAAATGATTAAGTAACTAGAGAATAATCATTTTAATTCCATTTGAATTAATTGCTCTGATCTTTTAATATTTTTATAATTCCCATTTTATTTCTAAAAGCATGATTATTCTAATTGCATGTCAACAATTCTAACCTGTTTACAAATAAGATGTAATGAAATAATGTTTTATTTCATTTTTATTGAGAATATTTTTTTTCCATTTCCATTTTATTGTTTTTAAACTACAAGTACTAGATGGCTCAGTAAAATACTTATTTGTAAATCAGCAGAAGCAAATGGTTGAGTGCAAAGATTTCTATTAGCTCAACTCTGTGGAACTGAGTTGGATTTATTGTGTGAAACTACAGATGTGAAATCATTTTTTCTGCTAGCCTGCCTGATAGTGAATATTGCTCAGTTAAGCAGAGGGCTATCGGAATAGGTCTGTCCTATATTGTTGAAGCTTTTTTCTGGGCGTCAAACTTGGGGTTCCTGGAAATTAAAATGGCTACCCTTAAAGTATTAATCAGCACAGTGGTAAAAATGCTCTCCTTATCCTTGACCTATTTTGAGTTTTTCTATTAAAATACAAAGTTCTTGTATTTTAATACAAGAGCTACAGTCTTGTATTCTAGACTGTAGCTCTCGTCTTTTCTCTATTGATCTAGGACTTAACTTCCAACTTTGCTTTGTATTTTCTTCATGGTTTATTTTTGCTGTTGGTGACCTCTTTGTTCCTCTTCTCCTCAAGTATCAATTTGATTTACATCCTTGCCAGATAAAATAGGGTCTCCTATGCTCAGTCCCTCTTTCTAAATAAAAGCTCAGTCTTTTGCAGTCTTCAGCAATAGTCTTACCAAACTGTACAGAACCAAAAAAAAATCTGTCCCAGTGTTCATACAGCAACATCGCCACATGAATTAAACATGCAGAGTTAAAAATGCTGTTATGAGAAACAGCAGAGTATAGAATGAAGCTCTCTTACCTCATGCCCCAGTTAGCTTCATATATCTATTAATCTTGAGTACAAAGGTATAAATAATAGAAATAGACATTCTCCCTGATACTTACATGTTATTTTATTTTTGAAAACGGAATGCAGTGCTAGGGTGGAGGTTGAGTGTTGCATGGACCTCTGAAATAGTTCAGCTTTGTTGTAAAAAACATTTTACAGATTCTTCAAATAACTGTTGGTGTTCAAGCCCACTCTGTTGAATTGGAGGTTATATAATATAATGTCTACTCTCGGATGATTAAAAATACTGTAAAGTATGCAGCCTGTAACTCTATAGGTTGAAGCATCGCAGTGATTGTTAAATCCCATGGCCGGGAGGGAGGGGGGAATCTTGCATCCTTCACACTGCAGTTGGATGGCAAAGAATATCTAGAGTTTGTCTTCTCCCTTGGTTTTTAACTGCCAAGCACTACAGTTGCTTGTTTTTTAACTGCAGAGCCTATATATGAACTGTGTTTACTGTTCCATGTAAACAAACTGAACACAGTAATTCTTACAAAGATGGAAGGCACCTAGGAAGACGTCAGAATGTTGCTTCTTTTAGACCTACTCCTCCTTTCAGAAATGGTCATGTCCCAGCATGTGTTTTTCTTAAAAGTTATCTTAGGAATCCTTCATTCAGCTGGCAATTCCTCCACTACTTATTTATAACTAAATTTGTTTCTCATGTTACATGACATTGTGAAGGGTGGTATGGAGAATGGACTCCAGTACAATTTGATGATTATTCTGATTCCAAATCTGTTCACCAACCAGTGTTGTACAGATTGAACTTTATATTGTATGGTTAATATTTTTATAACTTTTGGATGCCTGTCCCCATCCCACTCCCCCCAATAATTATTCCTTGTATTGGACTCGATAGGATTGCTTCTCTGTTGAAGGTGAAGACTTGAAGCATGATTTTGAACGTTTGCAGCTAGCTATGGAGATGGTGGGCTTTCTTCCCAAGACCCGCAGGCAGTAAGTTATTTCTCTTTAGAAGGTGATTGTGAATTGACCTTTTAACAGTTATTGTGCCAGACATTGTGTCTGTTAGTAAAAATATGAACCATTTTTACCCTATTAATCATGGATGGCATTTTCTAATTATTCCCATATAACAAATTATGGAAAAGCAGGAAAATCTGTCTTACATATGTATTTATCCAATTTATGAGAATTGATTTATATGTGATTTAGGAAAACATACAACATGGCTTAAATTGAAGATACAAAAACACCAACTTCATTAATATGTAATAACACTGGTGAACTTAATTTAATTTAGTTTCTTTCATTTATTGTTCCTGTTTTGCACTCTTAGGATATTTTCCCTTCTGTCAGCAATACTACACTTGGGTAACATCTGTTACAAGAAGAAAACCTACCGAGATGATTCCATAGATATCTGTAATCCAGAAGTCTTGCCTATTGTCTCAGAGTTACTTGAGGTAAGATACCACATTTGGACATAATAAGCCTTCCACTCCCCCCACCCCACACTTTCTATGTATTCTATTTTCACATAATATATAAAGATAAATGTGAAAGTTAATTGGATTCCGTATTAGTAGTGTATTACCCTGTTTCCCCAAAAATAAGACATCCCCTGATAATAAGCTCCATTGGGCTTTTGAGTGCATGGCAATAAGGCCAAGCGCTTATTTCAGGGTTGAAAAAAATATAAGACAAGGTCTTATTTTTGGGGAAACACTGTAGTTTCTGGAGTAAGATAAGTGAGGTTAAATGGTCCTCCATAAAATAATACCTCCAATTTATCCACGTTTACTTAGTAGGACTTTTCACTGATATTATTGAAACAACTTTGAATTAACAGAAGTTTACAAAATATATCTCATGTGATGGCCATCTGTTTCAGTGTTTAAAGTGCTTGTTGAAAGACAGAAATCTTTCCCCATCATCTGGCATCAGAAGCCATTTAATTGGTTGATCTTGAACTTACTTTATAGCATTCTTCTGTGTCACTAGAGTCCTTTACTACAGATGGCTTATTAAGATATCCGTGGTTTGAGCTAGCTAAAAATCTCTTTGCTGTAAAATATGCAATCATTTAAAGTACCGTGTGTTCATAGTTGCCTTTTTGAAAACGAACTCAAGGTCAGAGGTTCACAAAATCTTCTAATCTGAGCCATCTTGAAACTGGAACAAAACTGCAATAATGAGAGGCAGGCAAAGGATTCCTTGAGATGGTATTTTGCATTTTATTTTACTAGCCAGAGAGTGTTGTAGGAAAGCAATGTTTAAGAAATGCTGCCTTTTTACGGATACTGTTGTTAGAGGAATGTGAATCTCTGTCCAACTGGAATGAAATCCTTTCAGTGAATCATAACTCACAAGGGAGTTTAACCTCTCCAAATATACAGTCTGCTTAATATTTTCTGCCACAGATCTTAAGTGTATTTTTTCTACATGCCAGTAGTTTCATAGCAAGAGACGGCTGCCTTTTCTGTTTTGGGGTGTCCCACCAATCCGAAACTTTGTGTCTTTGCCTTTTGAGGAGGCAAAGATGCTCTAGTGGGTCCGATGGGCGCCACTTAGCATTACTGACCCCTCCATTGTAGCCCTGGTGTTATCTCTAGAACTGCTATTGCTTTGTTTGTGGAGGCACTACCATTTTTTTTTTGCTGTCCACCTCTCTGCCGCCATCAGTCCCTCCCAAGAAGAGGATATTGTTAGTCTAGTCTCTTAAGTGAGACTAGAGGAAGAAACAGTATGGTGTGCTTTCCAAACGCTCTTACATAAAAAAGAGCGTTTGGAAAGCACACCATACTGTTTCTTCCTCTAGTCTCACTTAAGATGATGTGTCATTTTAAAATTCATGAAGGTCCTTAGCATTATTGATTTTAAAAAAGCTCCTTTTAACACACAGAGTAGTATTCATGAATAACTATAGAACACATTATTTTTTGTAAAGGCCTTCTGTGGATCTGTGGTAGTGAAAACGTGCCTCAAATTCCTTATAGAAAGGTTACTTGGTTTATTTTCAAAGCTTGAACCCTACGATGATTCTAAAATCATGACTTTTTTTTAGGTGAAAGAAGAAATGTTGCTTGAAGCGCTGATTACAAGAAAAACAGTGACTGTAGGAGAAAAGCTTGTATTACCATACAAACTGGCAGAGGTACGTGTAGCAGTCATCTGAAATGTGGAAAATTACATGAGATCATTTTTTTTAGAAATGCCTGCATATTCTTGTAGGAAAAGATTGATAAACAGCCCATTAGATAGCCAAGCCCTCAACCTCATTAAATCTGAATATTTAAATCATGTGATTAATCTGTATTTCATTTTGCAGTGTTCAAGAATGGCCTTCAATTGAACATGCCTTAAGTTCAGCATGTTAATTTTCCTCTGGTATATTGATGAGTCATGTCAGTCATCACATAAAGTCAACCTCTTTTAATAACATCTCATCATCAGAAATAAAACAGTACAGTCATGTTAATTAAATCATCATGTGACATTCTGCCACATAATTTGATACTGCAGTACAAACGGCATTTAATTTTTGTGAGCTGAAAGATGTAGTAAAAATAGGCAAATAAACCTTTGATTGAACCGGATGGACTTAACGGTTGAATGAGAAGCAAACAACAAAGCAATGTTTTATTTTCCCTGCTTTAATCGCTGCCTCCTGCTTGTGTCTTTTTTCATGGTTCTGAAACACATGTTCTGCTTGATATTGCTGGAATTGTAGCTCAGCAACATCTGGTAGGTCATGGATACCTTGTTTTTGGTGCACGATGCTTATGCTGAGTTTTTGTAAATTGCTCAGAGCTTATGGAAATTGAGTGGCATAGACATTTTAGTAAATAAATAACACTGTCAGAGAACCTAACAATATTGCAGGTCTTTTAGTTAGTTCATATTTTGTGCATGAATTTTAACTCTTTATTGGATAAGTCGTGCATCCAGATCTACACTGATTAACAGCTCTTATCCTGAGATGTTCCAGACAAGCTTCCAGGAAGACATTTTTCTGATATTGATTGGTTGGTACAATAGGGAATAGTTCCCCTAAACTGCCTTTGTGGTGTAAGTCGTTGCTTTAGAATTTATAAAATATGTTCTGCCTTCCCAGGGATGAATGGTATGCATCTCCTCCCAGCCCCAGCCAATAGGCCCAGAAGCGAAAGATTTTGCTTTTCAAAAACATTTAGGGAGGCACATTCTACCTGTGGCTACACTGTATGTATTAACATTCATTCAGGTGACTTAGTGTTCTACAACATGCGGTCATTCTGGAATTTATCAAACCAGTGAATGTGCTAAATAAGAATATGTACTTTTCCTAGCAGATGGGACTTCATGAACAGTTGCATAGATGGGCTGTTCTTGACCAAAGATGGACTTCTGGAATGAAGATCTGGTTGTTACAAAAGGCGCTATGATACAATGCTCTCCTTGAAATAAGATCCGAGTGGGAGAATCGAATCAGCAAAAATATAAAATACTATACAGACTCTTGTCTTCTGAGATTAAAAGATGTTCCTGTCTGCACAGAAGCAAATGGTTTTGCAAATAGCTATATTAATATACAGAATTGTATTAAGGCATATTTGAGGTTGAAAAATGGTCACGATTCTTGCATGAGTCACTCTGGAGTGGTTTTTGCATGTAGTGGTCTTGGCCACTTACATTAGCAGCACATGTAAGAAATGACATCAGTGTAGGAAACAGAAGAAGTGTCCGAGAAGAAGAAAATGGAGGGAAGAGAAGATAATACGACAGCCATCTACTCCTTTTTTGAAAAAAAAAGTTTATATTTTTAAGTGTTCATTCAACAGTACAGCTAAACCACTCTGTTAAGTTAAGGTCGGTTTTAGTTGCCTACATATTTTCTGCAAGCTACAGGAAAACATGACATTTCTGGCAGCTACAAGAAAATAAAATGGATAAAAAGCACCACATCCCAATAACCGGCAGAGCCAAGTTATAGAAAATTATTCTCTAGATTTGCAAAGGTTCTGTTCCTGTTTTTATTTCCTTGCCTGTCAATATAGTTGTGTGGGTTTAAGTATGATTGATGGAGAACAGGTTGTTCTAGCTTTAGGAATTCAAAACGTGAGACTGGCTCGTCAAAGGAAATGCAGGCAATAGCTAAGATAGCTACTAAGTGATTTTTGACACATTCGGCTTTTTTTTTTTTTAAGTGGAAGGATGTTTATAGCAAAGCAGATGCAGAGAAATGAAGGTAATTCTAGGAGTGGATTTTTATAGTGCGTGTAGTCGTAAAGACTTTCTATGTGATTTGCTTAGCTCATTGCTGTTCAAGAAGCTACTTTTGCCGCCATTCCATAGCTTCCTTCGTTGAGCACACTGACCGTTAGAGTGCACACTCAGAGGAACTGGGCCTTCATGTAGGACTGTAATGGCAAACCTATGGCACACATGCCAGAAGTGGCACACAGAGCCATCTCTCCAGGCACACGACCTGTCGCCCATTGTTCTTCTGGGTTCCAGCCAGTGCCAGCCAGCTGGTCTTCATGTGCCTGGGAGCGCCGGAAACCGGAAAAGCAGCCGTTCAGCACTCATGCACATGCCAGGAACATGATCTTCAGGATTCCAGCATGCACACGCGCACTGGCCACCTGGTCTTCCAGTTTCTGGTGTGCATGCAAAGATCATCTTCCCAGCATGCACGTATGTGTCTGGCGGCTGCTCTTCTATTTTCTGGCATGCATGCGTGCTCCTGTTTCAGCACTTGGTGCTGAAAAGGTTCTCCAACCCTGTTGTAGGACATTTAAAAGATTTCTCTATTGGTGCAAAAACCCTGAATTGATCACATTGTAGTGTATTTTTAGCTGCTTGGAATCACTTTGTTTCAGACAGAGTGAAGGTTTAAAGGTTGTATTCTCTATCACAGTTTAGGCAGCATCCATCAGAGGCAACATTTATATTGTCTGTAATCACAATGAAAACTCAGTTCTGAAATCTGCTATTGTTAAAATGAGAGATACTTGAGTCAGAAAATGGGGAACAATGAGGAAAGAGAAGACACAGATTTCACCTTTTCTTCTGTAACATCAAAACTAATTTTTTTATAATATCCACCTACCTTCTATCTTCCTCCCACCTGAATGTGTTGGTTCCACTTAAGAGATACTGTGTTGACATAGTTTTAAAATATCATTCAAGCATAAAATGAAACTATGAGCTTGCAGCAATATACATGCCTAGTCATAGAACAGGGAGGCTGTTGAAAATTTTGGAGAAGAAAAATTAAGAGCTGTGATGGCGCAGTGGTTAGAGTGCAGTACTGCAGGCTACTTCTGCTGATCACCTGCTGCCAGCAGTTTGGCAGTTCAAATCTCACCAGGCTCAAGGTTGACTCAGCCTTCCATCCTTCCGAGGTTGGTAACATGAGGAACCAGATTGTTGGGAGCAATAGGCTGACTCTGTAAACCTCTTAGAGAAGGCTGTGAAGCAGTATATAAGTTTTAAGTGCTAATAATTAGTATTTGGCTTGACTGCCAATGATTTCTTTTGATTTCCTAGGCTATAACAGTACGGAATTCCATGGCCAAATCATTGTACAGCGCGCTGTTTGATTGGATCGTTTTTAGAATTAACCATGCACTTTTGAATACCAAGGACTTAGAAGAAAGCACCAAGGTATGTCTTTTTCAAGAAGGTTCTATCTATCGTTGACTCAGCTGACTTAGGTTTGAGGCTGGTAGATTATACTATCTCAGAGAAGCAGCATTTTTAGAGAACCAAAGGTCCCTTTGAGCATTTTCCCTTAAAATATAAAACAGACATAATCACACGTAAGCTCACGTACCTTTTGGAGAGGTTAAATGATTTGATGGCCAAAAGTTAATGTTGCAAGTAAACCAGAGACTAAATTGCAAATTGTTTATAATATGTAAGTTGCTTCTTCTTAAAATGAAGCAGTTTACAAGTTAAAAATTACTCTTAACAATTGAATTGCTATCCACTCCAGGGCAAAATCTCACAGAAATAGAGCTAATTGTTGATACAGGAAGCAAAATGTCTCTATAGAACAGAGGTGGGGAACGATGGCCCATTTATGACTTGTGGATTTCAATTCCTAGAATTCCTGAGCCAGCCATGCTGGCTCAAGAATTCTGGGAGTTGAAGTCCACAAGTTATAAAAGAGCCATCATTCCCCAACCCTGCCATAGAGGATCCTTATTAGGCATTGTTTTCATGAATACCCCATGCGATAGAAAGCTGGATGAGATCTCTCCTCGCTGTCCACTTGGGGCAACTGTCTGATAATATACTATATATTCTAGAAGAATTTCACATACCAGTTTTTGTATATACACACAACTTTTACAGCATTAGATGCGTAGATGTCCTTGAGAGAAGGAAAATACTGCCTTACATACAGAGGCCTGTTCTGATACAAAGCCACCAATCCAGCCCAGTCTCTTCCTGGGCTAAATAATGTAGATTACTTTGTGCCTCAGCGATTACTGTTTGCTGAGCATAGTTTGAATTATTGCAGTGAATTCTGCAGTGTACTCAATTTGAATTATTGCATAGGATTAATTCCTCCATTTTCTCCAGTTTTATGTGAAAGATTACAGTAATTATTCTCAGATGTCATAAGACCGTAAGCTCACAGTGTTCTTTCACCATTCAATGTTTAATGCAGAGCTTTTCTGCCTATACCAATCCAGTTGGGGTTATGCACTTAATGCTCCCTGAGCAGATAACTATAATGTTCAGCTCAAGTTTAGGACAGATCATTGTTCAGACTTAATATAAAACTTGCATATATAATGCTGATGAACTTACATGCCACAGAAACCCTGCTGCTTTGCGGAGTAAATCCTATATAGTATGTGCTGGTTTAATTTTCTTATTATAGAAGCTTTTATTGCATAGCAAAACATCTAGTTTTTTTCCCTCCTCCCACACAGTTGCTTTTCTCTTTTTAAAAATTTTAATAAAATCTGTGGCACAAAATTACCAGTATATTTTTTTTACTCTACTGTATCTACATTTTTTTACATTAAAATCTTACATGCAGATTATAATTATATACCTTTTAATGTTGTCTAATTCATATATATTCTTTTGTGCCAGTGTATATGCTTGCACCTTTATAAGTCAGACAAGTCCGCTTTTTAGAAAGCTTATCTCTTTCTACAGCCGAATACGTGGACATGTGCAAAAACATTCTAAATTAATTTGTTGTTTTAACCAATTAATCGTGTCTGACTCTTGGCGACTTTATAGGCAGCAGCTCTCTATGCTAATTAATTACTCAGAAAATAAATCTAAAGAATTTTGTTTCATTCCAAAACACTTTTTCCTTAAATCATACAGAAATAGCAAAGAGCTCAGCCTTAAAACCTGGAAATGTGTTTATTTGAGAATTAAATAACAAAAGTTAAAAGCTTTTGAACATCATAGTCGTGTATGGTTTTTGTTTTCAGTACAAGTCCTAAATTAGCTTCTCTTGAAAAATGTCTGTGGCATTGATCATTTTATTTAAATTTTACTCTGGGTGAAAGTAGCTCCTGTGATTAGTAAGGCCTCCAGCTATTAACCGTCTTATCTAGTAAAGTATGCTTCCTGGTAATTGCAGTTTCTCTTGAGAAGTAAGTTAAAAGGCATAATGCCAGAAATAGTATGGGGCGAGGGAGAGGTCTGGTAATTAGTGATATATTTTAGTCAGGACTGCACTTTCTTTCAAGATCAGTTAAAGTACATTGTCTACAGTGGTGAGGTTCAAAGAATGGCATAGGGCTACTGTGTGATCGATGGAAGATTTGGGTTGGAGTTTTTGACCTTTTCCAACTAATGGAAGCACTGACTTAATGGTTGCAAATGCCATAGCAACCTTATTGTTAAATGACCCAGGAAGTTCAAGTATTAAATGCAGTATATCTGTTTTTTCTTTCTTTCTTTCTTTCTTTCTTTCTTTCTTTCTTTCTTTCTTTCTTTCTTTCTTTCTTTCTTTCTTTCTTTCTTTCTTTTTGTCTTGCAGACTTTGTCCATTGGAGTACTTGATATTTTTGGTTTTGAAGATTACGAAAGTAATAGCTTTGAACAATTTTGCATTAATTTTGCAAATGAACGTTTACAGCACTATTTTAACCAACATATCTTTAAACTGGAGCAAGTAAGCCTGGAAAAAACTATTACTTTTTTTATGATTGTTCCCGTAATGTAACTTAATTATATTCCCCTTCCTTTTACTGTAACAACTTGAACCTCAAGATGATATAGTCACTTGGTCTCAACATTCCTAGTGCTTTTTCCTTTTTCAGTAGCTCTTCTTCTCAGTTAGGATCAGACCTAGGAGATCCTATATCTTTTGTTTCTTCAGCCCTTTGGAAAATGAAGCAGTCAGCAAGACCACTGAGGGACATGTGGGGCCTTGCATTCTTGGGCAAGTTAGTTTTCCAAAGATGCCCGCATAATTAAATGTCTCCCATTATATGAAGGAATGTCGGGTTGACTCAGAGAAGAAGGAGGAGAACGCCAAGCCAATAGAGAAAAGATCTTTGAGTCCTGAGAAAAAAAAGAAACAGTGAGAAAAAGATTTAAAACAGACCTATCTTGATTGTGTTAGATATAAGCTTGAAGTAAGAGGGACTGTGATAGGCTTTCAGGATTATATTATAATAGCCCAATTGCATTAAATTACATTCCAAGATTCCTATTTCCTGGCTACCTTGAAATGGGAATACATTATTATTATGTCTCTCCTCCCAGAAATTCCTATAACAGGGCCAAGAAAGTATTTTCCATATCTTCTGCTTGGCTTCAAAGTCAATAGCACATGCCACAGTCACATCTTTGAATGACCTTCAAATATAGGCCTGCTCAGTCCTAAAAGCATGTGGCCCGATTTTTCCCTACATAGAATATGGACGAGCATCTTGAAATCCAAAGACCACATGGTTACATTTGGAAGAGCCAAGAGCTTCCCATTGGCAAGCTTTTCCACATGTTGAGCTACCCAATGAGAGATGAATTAATGCCGGGGTGTCCAACTTCACCAACTTTAAGTCTCATAGATTTCAGCTCCCAGAATTCCCCAGCCATCAGTTGAAGTTCACCAGTCTTAAAATTGTCAAACTGGACACATGGACAATTGAGTCTATTGACTAAATTACAGTATTAGTCAACTAATAGCAGCAATTAACCTATAGTTTGCAGTTATATAGAAATATGGGTCAGACAATGAAAGGGTACATATGAAGGTACATGTACATGAGGAGGGCTTCCAATATCAGATCCGAATTTATGTGACCTGGAGGTTCAAAAGGTCTGTGACAGTTTCTTTCCAGTTCGTTGTATTTTAGATTTCATTTGTTTTTCCCCAAACACCAGGAGGAATACAGACTGGAAGGCATCAGCTGGCATAACATAGACTATATCGACAACTCTGGCTGTATAAACCTCATCAGTAAAAAGCCCACGGGGTTGCTCCATCTACTGGATGAAGAAAGCAAGTGAGTCTGCTCCCTCCCAGCTTTGTAGTTATCAGATGTTGGAAGTGAGTAACAGCATAAAAGGAGAAAATGAAATAAGAAACCTTCACAGGTTTGAAAGGTATCTCTATGGTAAGACAGGCAGATTCATATGACCAGACTAATTGTATGGGGTGAGAGCAGGATCATTTGTTTACCTTTATAGGACAGTTCAGAGCTATGACAACACGTTTTAACGTGAATTGTTTCACCTCTGGATACCGGTTTACTATAACAAGTATGTTATAACTTGTTGAGCTGGATTTTTCCAACTACATATAATTGCCAAGATGAAATAGACATGGCATTTCCTACACTGACTCAAAATACATAGCATCTAAGGATTGGCCTTACTAAGTTTGTGCTGGAGATTTTTTTAAAAAATGCCATAAAACAACATAAACTCAGTAATTAAATAAGTAGCAATTCACTGTTCCTTGTGAAACTTAAACATCATTTGACTCTTTTCTTGATAGAACCAAAGATGAAACTAAGGGAGATTTTCCCCACCACCACCATGTCACATTTATAAAGATGCCTGAATAATACAGCTGGCTGGAGTGGGACATTTATGAGGTTATGAGTACAGAGTAGTGTTTCTCACCCTTGGCTACTTTTAAGACATTGACTGGAGAATTCTGGGAAATGGAAGGCCACAAGTCTTAAAATTGCCAAGATTGAGAAACACTGGTGAGGACTAGTGGGAAATAAGCCCCCACCCCACCCCCCAGGGAAAATACTGAGTTAAAAATCAATAAGTTGCAATTGTAAAAAAAAAGTAGTTTGAATAAATGCATTCTTTTTTCACTTGCTAGCAATGAGAGGCCTTAGGGATTTTTTTTTCTTTATAATAAAATTGTGTTCAATGTATACAAATGTCTACAAAGTTGGCACCAAATATTAGAAGACCACCAGTGCAGTACTGAACTGATGTTATCTTGGAATCATGTTCTTGTTTTTTCATGGAAAATTATATTCCCTAGTTAGATTTGGGAATAACATTAGTTTAGTAGACATTAGTAGACATATTACTCTCTATAAAAAATATGATTTAGTGTAGTGTTGTAAATAACATTTTTCCAAAATACTAATAAATTTAAGACCAGAATAGAGTATCTGAAATTTGAACTTTCAGACGAATATGCCCCTTTTTATGACAGTTATGATTTTGGTTATGTATCAGCAAAAATATTAATGTTCCTCTTTTATTTTAGTTTCCCACAAGCAACCAATCAGACGTTATTAGACAAGTTTAAGCGTCAGCATGAAGGGAATCTCTACATAGAATTTCCTGCTGTAATGGAACCTGCTTTTATCATAAAACACTATGCCGGGAAAGTTAAATATGGTGTGAAGGTCTGTAACTTTATCTCTGCTAACCATTTATTTTAATATATATATATATATATTAATTCCCTTGGTTAATACATGAAATGTATAAAATACACTTTATTCAATATCACTCGTCTTTTTCCTACTTCAGTATTTCTTAACCTTGATCCCTTTCAGTCAAGAAATGAGAGCTTCAACTCCCAGAATTCTCCAGCCAGGAGTTGAAATACACACATCTTAAAGTGACCAAGGTTGAGAAACACTGTCCTACTTTATTTCCTGTTTAACACTATATTTGATTGCTTGTCCTTATTTTATTGGTTTGAACGAGACTCGGGGGTAAAATCCAGGAGGTTCTGACGGGTTCTGGAGAACCGGTAGCGGAAATTTTGAGTAGTTCGGAGAACCGGCAAATACCACCTCTGGCTGGCCCCAGTGTGGGGTGGGAATGGAGATTTTGTAATATCCTTCCCCTGGAATGGGGAGGGAATGGGGATTTTGCAGTATCCTTCCCCTGCCCCGCCCACCAAGCCACACCACACCCACTAAGCTACGCCCATAGAACCCGTAGTAAAAAAATTTGCATTTCACCATTGACGAGACTGCTCCATACTAGAATGTGAGAATGGGAAGGTATGGTAGAAGATCTAGGGTCTTAGCTGAACCTATCTGCAGTAGCAAGAGCACATCTCCTTCTTCCAATCTGGAGATGGCTGAATCTGAACCTTTTTCCTGCAAAGCTTGTATTTGACCACCGCGCTAATTATCCTCAGTAAACAATTATAAGAATTGGTTGAAGGCACAGGAGCTTGATAGTGACATACCGAGAGAATACTACTGATCTTGAATGAGTTTAGATCTCAAGAGTCACCTTTTAAGGAAAGTGATGGTCTCCTTCATTTTTGTTATTTATTTATTAAATTTACATGTTGCCCCTTTTTGCGTTTCGAGGCCACCCTTCATTGGGTATGTACAAGCAGAGGATGAAGAGGTATCTGTTGGGAAGCTTTAAAAGCAGATTTCAGGATAAAGTAGACAATTTAATTCAGTGACCTGAATTACCTAGTGTTTAAAAAAATAAGGCAAGATCAAAACAGCTTACTATTTGAACAGTTCCGATGAGGAGACTTGTGGGACATTCCAAGATAGTACGATAGACAAAGAAATTTTTTTAAAAAGTTCTGAAGATACTATTTAAAATAGTTAAGGAAAGACCATGCTAAGCTCTGCTTCTCTTCTTCTTGCTCATCAGGACTTCCGGGAGAAAAATACAGATCATATGCGACCTGACATTGTTGCCCTCCTTAGGAGCAGCAAGAGTGCCTTTATCTGTGGAATGATAGGGATTGATCCTGTTTCAGTGTTTCGCTGGGCTGTCCTCAGAGCATTCTTCAGAGCTGTGGTTGCCTTTAGAGCTGCTGGGCAGAAGTACATTGAGAAGAAAACTGGTACGTGTCAAACAAGATGGGCGAACATATAAATTGAATAAATAAACAATAAATAAATAAATTGAATAAATGTACTCTGGTCTCAAAAGCGGCTATCCTTCTTGGATCCTTTACAATGCTGCATTTTTTTTAACAACTTCTGTTTTCCAGTCTGCCTCTTTAAGAACTAGCCAAAAGAATCTTTAAAATATATGTTAAAAAGATTCCAAAGATTTTGGCATAAGAAAAAGAAAAAAAAACGTGTTATAAAGTATAAAAATTTAAGATTGTAAATATTCAGGGTGATTTTTTTAGTGTCTTTGTTTTTGTTGGCAGTACAATGTGCAGAGGCTGTTTTAAGCTCTTGAATAGTGATGTGTTAGATTTAATCCATTAGGCTGTTAGTTGGCTTGAATTGGTTGTTTATTTATTACTATTAGAAGAGCCAATTGTTTGTTTTGTTTCTATCCATTGTTTGTTTACTGATTCCTAGAAAGTTTGCTGGCTACTGTGAACTTGAGTATAGCTATATCCTTTCTCAAGTTTTCTAGAAAACTCCATTTGTAATCTTTAAAAAGTCAATTTGTAGCCCCAAATAGACAATTTTTTTGATTAGATGAATGCTGGTGAGAAAGTTAATTTTGTCAATAATTTAGGATGGTTTCCTTAAGGTTCAAATAGTATTTTCTCCTATGTAAGCAAATTGGTAAGAAATGGGTTTTGTTTTTTTTAAAGCTGAAATCTAGTTTGAAACAAATGTATTCGTTTTAAAAATTGGCATTTGGAGAGGATCACACAGGATGCACAGAACTCCCTTTGCGTTATACGGTTAGAATATGTAAACATTTACACAAAAGAGAATGTTTCAAATAAATCTTTGGCATTTCCATAAACTTCATAGAAAACAAATTTTGCGAGTATGCTTATAAATGTATGTAATAAAGTCTAGCAGCTGTTAGTTTAGAAACAGAGGAAATAGTTCTTGCATGAACATCTGGTGCTCTTTTTAATAAGTTTCAGTTCTTGCAAGGATGTGTTGTTTGCCAGTCATGTTTAAGAAACCATTGTTCCAGAAAAGCTTTGTGGCAGAGGGGTCTGGGGGCTCAAAAATCAAGAATTAAGAGCTTTGCTCTACCTTCTCATGTGGATAAATATCCATGTGCACTTTCTCTCTCTAAATATATACAGGAAACGTAGCTTTTTTGTTGTGAGGATTTGTTGGGAAAGTGACCGAAATTTCTTGGTGTTGGTCCAAGTAGTAACACTTGAGTTTCTTCCTTACAAGTAATGGCATTCATGTTTTGTAGCTGTGTTCTCTTAACAAAAATTGTGGTAAGAAAAATGCCGTATGAGAAACAAAACCTGATTCTCAGGAGTTTCAAGAGTTGGCCCAGGTCTCCCATCTCTGTCTCTCGTTAGTAGAAAGTACTAATGATTCCCCAGCCAATTAATTCCAAATTCTTATTTTTGACATGAGTTCAGAGGATGCTGCCTTCATCTGTTGCTAATAGATACAGATATTTCAGCATAAGTTGCAAGGATTTGCTTTGAAGCCATACAGAATCAATCAGTTTGTCTGCAGGTTTAGCAAAGCAAATTCCTTGCTAAATATTGTATGCCACAAAGTTATTTACTTCCTCCATTTCATTTTTTTTCCTATTGTCACATGTACCAAATGAAGGTATGTAAAGTAGCAAAAAAGGATATAAGATTTATGGTAGCCTTTTTTTCTTTCTTATGTTTTATTTTTCTTTTTGACACTGGTTACAATAAAGTTTGTTCTGATTTTATCTAATGATGCAATACAGGGAAATAGACCTGTTTAGATTCAGAGTTTCAATGAATAGATACTATGTTGTTTCATAAGGAAAAAAAATAATGGATGTGCTCTTTAAAATGTGAATTGTCACTTACTAAGTATTGTCTTGAGCACAGAAGAACTTGGCAGTTAATGCTCCTCTCCTGTGGTTTTCTTATGCTAAAAACTTCTTTTTTTAATCTTTATATATAAACTCTAATACCAAAATATATATTGATGAAAAGTGGCTTTAGGAAAGAAAAATAATTTTAGAAAGGAGATAGTTATCAATACAGAAGAGGCAAAGAATTCTTTTTTTTTCTAATGCTTTCCTTGCCTGCTACTTTTCCTTTGAAAATTCTCTTCCTTCTCGAATCCATATGTTTGATATCGGATTTGTAAGTGGACATTCTATAAAGGTGTTATCGAAATGTAAAGGAATTCTTAACAATGTGCATGCATCTTTTCCGTTAAAAAATAGCCCTTCTGCAGGGTTTTTCCTCCTAGGAACCAGCAGCTCTTAAAATAGATGGTTTTGTATACAGCGTATATACTTATATATATATATCATTGCCCATGTATGGAAATGTTAAGATCGGTGCATAACGTTTGATAGTATCTCACTCCCATTTACTATTTAAAGAAATTGCAGGCCATCCTTGGCTTACAACCATTTGTTTAGTGACCATTTAAAGTTACAATGGCTCTGAAAAAAGCCTCTGACTTATGACTGGTTTTCTCAGGACATTCCAGCATCCCCGTGGCCAAAATTCGGGCACTTGGCAGTTGGCATCTATTAGTTGAGAATTACCTGTATTTTACAGTCCACGTCTGGTTACTGATAGAAGTTATGTGAATAAGTAAAATTAAATCTGTTTTTAAAGTTACCTGAGGGGTCTAAGCACAGTTGAGATAACTTGATTTCACTTCTTGCCTCTGGCCTTCCAATATGAACAGGCTATATGCTGTTTTTACTGTACATTTCTCCCCTTCGTCCTCCTTCTGGTTTAAGATTGTGTGAATTGATATACATTGTCTCAAGGTTAAAAGATTGCCTCAAAGCTTTTTTGAATTCTCCTGTAAAATCTATCTAAGGTAATTCAGACCACAGATGGGAAGTATCTCATGCCCATGTCTGGTTTTCGTGTTATTCTTGTTGCTGTTCAATGTGCAGTTGTGAAAACAGATTTGGGTTGAAATGTTAATATTCATTTGCAATGCTGCTTCCGAAGTACTTGTGTCCTTATAGTAGCCTTTTTCTATATGTGCATTTATGGTCAAATCTGAGAATATAGAATCAGTCATATGTTATTGTCAGCAATGTGCGTAATCCACTGAGTTTGTAAATAATATTATATATTATATTGGCAGGTTGTGCCTTGATAGCTAAAGGTAATTTTTTCCACGTTCTATTTAAACTTTTGGTAAGAAACAATCCATGAAAATCTAATGATAATTTCTCAAATAAGAGAGTCAAATTCCAAGATGAATATCAGATGATCAATTCCATAATCACCAACTTTCAAGATTTATAATTATAATATTTTTTTAAAAAAAATCATAGGTTTGGACATGATTAGCACTCCTGGGGTGTCTCTGATCTAGAATCATCTTCTTTTTAAATCTTTTGTCTTCAGCGTTTTGTCAGAATCATGCTACCAACTATTGTCTTTGGAATTTGGTTTGTCTTTCTCCTCTGTGCTGTTTTTGTGCTGCTCCACTGTTTCTGCCAATACAGATCTATTCCATTACAAAGACACAACAGCTGAATTTATGTCCACACTACACCATAAATGGCTGTTTCTGGCTTCATTGCGTTTTGTATTCTACCCATTATAGTTTGTCACTTCAAGTGATGTGTGAATCTGGCTAGTGATTTAACCAAGAAAAAGAGAACTCTTGGAATTTGTGCCATCGGTTGTCATTTCCAAATGGTATTAATTAAAGAGGGATATCTTGAAATACTCAAACATACAGGACAAATTTACAATAATTGTGTCAGAAAGAGCCAGTTTGGTGTAGTGGTTAAAAATACACGGCTAGAAACCAGGGATCTCTTGAGTACTAGTCCTACCTTCGGCACAAAACCAGCTGGGTGACTTTGGGCTAGTGCTAGTCTCTCAGTCTCAGCCCCAGCCCCTAGAAGAGGGTAGCAACGGCAAACGAATTCCAAAAACGTTGCCAAGAAAATATGGGCAGTCAAGGCAGACTCAAGGCAACCCATATCTAGCTTTGTAGAGTTCAAGATAGCCAACACACTGTCAAAGCTCATAATAGACACAGCATCTGCACTGTTAGAACCCTTTCTGCTTTGCTCCTTAGATACGTGAGAATTATATACTTCCATTTGAAAAGCTAGTCTTATATTAGCTGTTCTGGAGGAATTTCAGTCTTTTGTTTCCCTGGCTACCGTTTGGTCAACTTTTCCCAGCCTGCATCGGCTCTTCTTTTGAGCCCTACCTGAAGGATTTTTTGCAGATAAGGCACATGGCTTAAATTGGTCTGACGTTTTATGTCTCCATTGTAAAAATTGTCCTTTCCAGTACAGAATTATAAGATCATTGAATATGATTCTTGCAAGTCAAGAATGAGCAGACTAATCTGGAATTGGAAGTTTGTGGCTTTGTGGCTAAAAGTTCCATGCGTTAAGGAGCACTGCGGAAATGCATAATTGGTTTTGATCACCAGAAATGGATGCATTTATATCTGAGCTAATCAACCCCTGTTAAGCATCAGGATATATGATATACACATATTTGATTAAAACAGTAGGGATATTAAATTTGAACAATATGCACGTTATAATCTGCAGCACTTTCAGTGTTGTTTGTTGTTTATGAAAACTGCCTAGGCCAGGGGTCTGCAAACTTGGCAGGAGAATTCTGGGAGTTGAGGTCCACAAGTCTTAAAGCTGCCAAGTTTGAAGACCTCTGGCCTAGGCCATTCCAGCTACCTTTTCTGCACTTAAATTATGAAAGATTCTAGGGCAGGGGTATCCAACCTTGGCAGCCTTAAGATTTGTGGACTTTAACTCCCAGAACTCACAGGCCTTAAAGTTGCCAAGGTTGGGCACTCCTTGTCTAGGGTTTACTTTACATTTCTTCAATAAATAACACACCTTGTCCATTCACCAGAACTCCTTGAAGCAGTGAACGGGCAGAATGGGGCCGTGAGTTTTGAAACACTCTGCGTCAGTCAGGCATTGTCCGCGCTTGATCTTGACTCTTCCTTGGTTTTCTGCTTATGTAATCTTTCTCTTTTCTCCATGTTTTTGTTTTGCTTCCCGAAGGGCATGATGATGCTGTTTTGAAAAATGTGGATAGTTTTAGCTTTCTCCATCACCCAGTTCATCAGAGGAGCTTAGAGATTCTACAGAGATGCAAGGAGGAGAAGTACAGTAAGGCGCCATATACCACCATCTCTCTGACATGACACTCACACGCAGCAGGAAATGGAAACCAGGAGCAGGCTGTGTTAGCCATGCTCAGAACGACCTAACACAGCAGACCTTAAACAGTGTGAAACGATAAACTAGAGAGCATTTATTTGGAAGGTAGTTTTAGATTCAAGGATTTTCTAGGCAAGGTGAACGTTAGAGATTAGCTTTCGATGCCCTGAACCGTACCTTAATCGCAAACCCATCCACAGCATTTGAACCATTTGGTCAAAGTAACAATTGATGATTTCCCAGAGTCCCCAGAGATTGGCTCAAAATTCTTCTGTAGCAGCGGCCTTTAGAGTAAACGAAGGAGATGCTAAAGGAAGAATTTACTGAAAAGCATTAAAACTTTTTATATATATATCCAGAATCTTTTAGCAGACTCTGACCGTATTTTCATTCCCTTTTTTCTCCCCTTTTATACAATAACATTTACCTACGATTTAACGGCTTTAGTGCAGCTTACGTGAAACCGGTAAGCTGTCAGAGAACTCCTTTCATTCTAGAGAATGGCAAAGATGCCCTTGGTCTCCATTTCCTTCTCCTCACTTCTGTTTGTTACATAATGAACTAGTCCTGCATGAGAACCAGGCCCCCCTTGCCTTTGTTACTAATGATGGCTGGATCCCTGTTGTGGGAGGAGAAGGGGTCCAGCAGCATGAAACATAACCCCCTCTGCCATAAAGAGTAGCGCATGGTATTTCAGTGTAACAGCTACATTGAGAGCCTGCCGAAGGGTACCATGATGCTAACTTGCTCATTAAACAGCTTTGCATATGCCATGGCGAGATAACTTCATTTGAATGACCATATGCCTCATCGCTGCTCTTCAGAAAGGGGCAGCTAGGTTTTATATCCAAAGTGTGCCTGACTCTTTGTGTAGGAACAAATGCAGATATTTTTCTGGGTCAACAATTCAACACATTGTCCCAGGAAGCCTGTTATTGCTTCCCTTCTTTGAGTATACAGGTTTGTAGCAAATGACATATCGCTGTTTATATATGAATAAAGAAACTGCCTCTCTCTCATGTATATCTTGAATATACCCTGGAGTGCCATCTCCCGCAAAGATGGGTGCTCTGAGTGAAGATCATGTAGATGGTAAGTCTTGACATACATAGGAGAACTTCTTTGCTTTTGAAAGGGGACCAGGTGGTGTGATTTGGGAGAGTAATTTTAGGGGGTTTATATAACCTTCTCTGGCTGTGTTTCTAATTCAAATACAGGTCTGAATAAAACTGCATAAGAATTGGTCTGCTAGTCCCTTTAAAAAATCCATCTAATCCAACATGAAGAGTTTGAAGCCAACAGTCTAGTTATGGTTTAAAATGAAAATAAAATGTAAAGACCCAATTATCATTATGGTAAATAGCTACTGGTCAAACTATTCATGAAAGTAAACCAAGCATCAGCATTGTAGCTATTGCCTTATGATATGATAACAAAATCTAACAAGTTGTGCAGTATTTAATCCGAAACGGTACTTGTTTATCCTCCAGGTCTATTCCTAATTAAGCATTGAATTCTAGGGTTCAAGATGGAAACTTTTCACGCTGTTCAAAATCTTGAAAAAAAATCGCAATGCCACCCCATTAATCAGTTTTTTTTCTGGGCCAGAAGGAATAGCAATAGCACTTAGACTTATCTACTGCTTCACAGTGCTTTACAACCCTCTCTAAGCAGTTTACAGAGTCAGCATAATTGCCCCCAACAATCTGGGTCCTCATTTTACCCACCTCAGAAGGATGGAAGGCTGAGTCAACCTTGAGCCTGGTGAGATTTGAACTGCCAAATTGCAGGCAGCCGGCAGTCAGCAGAAGTAACCTGCAGTACTGCACTCTAACCACTGTGCCACCGTGGCTCAATGGCCACCTTAGCTCTTAGTCTTGGTCTTCCCCAGCCTGATGTCTTTTCATCCTATTCCCCATCATTTTGACCACAGTTCTCAGCCCATGCAGTAAAGCTTTTTATTCTACAGGCCTAGAGGGAAGAGAGTTGCTGGGAGGGTACCACTTCTTCAGTTGCTTTTTACTTATGCTGATTCCACAGCATCCTTTTTCGAGATCAGGCAACCAGAATTCTGTAGCTTTTATATAAAATATTGGCTAGCTGACTCTCTGTTTTTTGTACTTACACTGAAGTTTAGTGATTTTGATACAATACTCAAGTTTTCTAAAATTGTTGGCTCTAGTGACCAGACAAATTCAGATATTACAAAGCTATTAATGTAATTATTGCATTTCTCTGTTAAGTAAAATTACCTATTTTCTGCCAAGCTTTGAGGTTTACAGTTTATTTACTTCCTAGATTACAGAAAATTGGCTTTCCATGTGGGTAAATGCATAATGTAATAAATTATGATTGATATAATCTCAGATGTTGCTACTCTTTGTTCTTCTGAATACACCTATGATTTGCTTAGGCTTTTATTACTTTGGAATAATCTCATGTCACCACCAATTTCAGGTCAATGGACCCAGCAAAAATATTTGCAGAGATCTTCTTGTTTATTTCGTCCATGTAATCCCATTTGACTCCCGATTAATAGGCACAGATTGATAAGAGAATTTGTCCTTTAACTCCTGATTTTGAATTTTCTTACAGCCTATTAATAATGTCCTTCATTAAAGTGTGCATGAACTGTATTATTCATGCGTTAGATCAGGGGTCCCCAACTCTGGACTATAGCCCACTAGTGGGCCATGAGCTGTTTGCAACTGGGCCATGGAAACGGTGGGAGAGCACATGCACACACATCCACACTTGCACGAGCAGCGGGCGAGCATGTACACACATGCTTCGTGTACATGAGGGTGAGCGCGTGTGAAAACCACTCGCGCAAATGGAGCTACACAGGTGTGTGCGCTTGCCACCCACCCGTGTGGGACCATCCCCTCTCTCCCTCCCCCCCACATCTGTCCATCAAGCCAGAAAGGTTGGGGAACTCTGCATTAGATTATACATGTTGGTTTAAAGGCTGCAAAAGAAAAATGAAATTAAGTATTAATTTTAAGGGGTGTAAATGAATACTTCCTAAAAAAAAAATAGGAATTACAATAATACCATGTTGGTTTACTTAGATGAATAAAATAAGATTTAAAGCTAATGTTTTAGTTTGTTGAATCCATGAAATAACACATTTTTGATGATCACGGACAGTTTTTTAACTTTTCAGTTGGAATTGTTACTAATGAAAAGCTTGAGAAAACAGTTACAGCTCTGTCTCAGTGTTTTATTTTGCTCTTCTTCTCCAGATCTTTGTAGTCAAAAATAAGCAATAATTCCAGTAAGGCTGGAAAAAAAATATCCATTTCAGTTGATAGTTGTAAGTCCTGTCCCATTATACATATTAGCTTAGCTTGGCTAATTTATTTTGAGAGGGGGAAAAAAACCTATATGAAATTCACTGATTCTCAAAACTATAATCTACTTTTAATGTCAGGAAACGCTTATAACAACAAACCCTGAAAATAATAGTAACTGTTATTGTAGAGAGGGAGGGGGGTTTTCTAACCATGTAATTCATAGAAGAGTAGATAAGTGTCACTGCTACAATAATCATCTAGAAATCTTTACAGCAATCTTGTCTTTTCCCCAAATCACACAGCTGTTCTCGGCAGCTATTATATGATCCCATGAAAACACACAATTACTTTAGAGTTACAGACAGAGGCTATGTTAGCCCTCTAAATACTCCAGAAACCTTTATGGATTTTTTATTTCTTTTTATATTTATATATAAGATCTATCTATCTATTCTTCCTTTTTCTCTTCCGCCTTATTTTCTCTCTGTATTTTTTACTTTTACCTTTTTTTTTATATTTGTCATACTTCATATTAGCTTTTTATCTTTCTGTTTTGAAACTTCCCAATAAAAATTTATTACTTTAAAAAGAATGTGAAGTGCTGTTCACCCGGTGAAGTAAATTAAGACCACAGTTTGAAACAAGGCTTTCTTAAAACCACGAAGTGAATTCACATTGGAGGTAAAATTAGAATAGGAGCTTGTGGTTTTGTGGTCAGAAGAACAATTACCAAAAACATTCATATTTGTAGTGTGAACTTTCAGATGATAAAAAAAGCATTAGCCGTTCTAAAGCATGGAGGGCAATATTTTTAAACCAAGGACAAAGGCTTTTAGACTGGAATAAATGCAATCTTCTATCGGTTATTGATCAAGCAGATCTCCATAAAGATTGTGCTTCAGGCAGGAATGGAGAGACCAAAAATAGCGAAATGTCCTTGTTAAACTCTGGTTGCTAAATATATGCAGCAGCTATGATTCATAACATATTTTTTTTAAAAAGGCACCAGAAAAATGACTGTTGTTCGCAGCAGTCAGAGGCTTCATTTTGCAAAAAGTTATTACTGTCACACGGTCTGTATTTCCTAGATGATTAACAAATGTAGGTAATTGGGAAAGTGAAACAATTTTCAGATATTCTGATCATGGTTAAGAGCTTTTTAAAAATACATGCTAATTTGTATCTTATCCCAAAAGTGCTTTTTTCCAAACGAAACTGGACTTTCTTGGTTTTGGCTTGAAGGCTGAAGAAGCTTCTCGGATGAGAAGCGAAATGTCTTCAAGCCAAAACCAAGAAAGTCCCATTTCGTTTTGGGAAAGCACTTCTGGGACAATCATCACCTGGACAACTGAAAATCTCCATAGAAACTGGTATCTTAATTATGACAGCCAATGATTTTAATGCCAGGCGACTTGACTGACAAAATCCTCTTGGTTTTTGCCCCTGAAAAAAGTGATATGCATCTTCAAGTTAAAATATGGCTCGTATATAGAATTATATGCCTTTTTTTTTTATGGCAACCGAGTAGAAAATGGTTTCCTTTATTTTTAGAAGCCCGTCAAATATATCACTTCACCTCACACCATAATAAAATCCTATTGTCTCCCTGTTCCCAGCATGTTCCATTTTTAGCCTACATTGCAACAGTCCTTTTCAAATGTGAGCCAGTGAATTACATTTGCGCAAAATGGAACATTACATTTTTTTTTTTATTGATGTGCTATTACAGGTATTGCTCGGAAACGGCCGAGAACACCCCTTTCCGACCTGCAGGGAGTTAACACGATTAACGAGAAAAGCCAGCGGTAAGTGGATCCGTCCGACAGCTGAAGAAATTTGACATCTCTGCTACGATGCCAGGATTGTGCTGTTTGACGCATTTCTCCTTTTCAATGACTGACATTTTTCTTTCCCTTTCTCTGTGAAAAGTAAAAAAAGTAAAAGTGTACAACTTCCATACATTTCAGCGATGCCTACGGCGTGTGGAATAGCAGGATGGGCCTCAGACAGAGCCGACTCTCCAGCCCCAGCAGTTTCCTTGACAAAGACGGGATATTTGTGAATTCGACTAGCAGCAAGCTTTTGGAGCGTGCCCACGGCATTCTCATGTTAGTGACTGTTTGTCTTTGTTCCAAAGGTGGCTTACATAACGGTAAAGGTGGGACAAGTGAGGGTAAAAAAAAGTTGGGTCCTCGGTACAGGTAGTCCTCGACTTACAAACACACTTGAGCCCAAAATTTATGTTGCTAAGGGAGACACTTGTTAAGTGAGTTTTCCCCCTTTTCTTGCCATAGTTGTTAAAGGGAGGCACTGCATTTGTTAAGTTGTTAAGTGAATCTGGCTTCTCCATTGACGTTCTTTGTCAGAAGGTAGCAAAAGGGGATCACATGATAGTGCAACCGTCATAAATATGAGTCAGTTGCCAAGCATCTAGGTTTTGATCATGGGGGATGCTGCAACGGTTGCATGAAAATCGGTCCTAAGTCACTTTTTTCAGTGGCGTTGTAACTTCGAACAGTCACTAAACGAACTGTTGTAAGTGCGAGACTACCTGTATCTCAGGGGCATCGAATGATCCATTGATAGTTGATATTGCTAAGAACATTGACGCATGGTGCATCTGAAAACAGATTTTTTTTAAAAAAAAAATTAGAAAGCAGTAAGAGTCCCTGAGCTCTGCAAAAGAGGTTCATATATACATTGGGAATGCTAGAGAAACTGTGGCCAGATGTGGCTCTCCAGATGTCATCTTTAATAGCCCTAACCAGAACAGATTGAGGGTGAGCCGAGTTGCAATCCAATAACAACTTCAAGGCTGCGGGTTGCTCAGCTGTGCACTAGAGATTGGATTGAACTTCCATGAGATACTATCAAGTGAACATGGAAGCTGCTTACGAGCTACTTCAGGTACCCATGACATTCCTCTTCAGAATCTGCCCCCAATAAGCCTGATAACATAGAGAAAATTCTTTCATGTGAGCTTGATCTCTTAGGATTTAAATTGGAAGAAACAAAATCTGTCTACAGTTTCTCGTCATGTCATAACTTTCACCATCTAAATCCCCTTATATGGTGTAATTTCTTTAATAAATGGGCAACTATAATAAATGGGTAACTCTTTAGAAGTTTTGCTTATTAAAAATGTATAGTGTCCAGGATTATAATGTAACCTGTTCCATGATGTTGGATGATTTGAAAAACTTGGTCATGTTTTTTAGCCTTTTTAGCCCGTTTTTAGCCTTAGTTTTTAAGTGTCAATTGGGTTTTAGTTGGATTGTTTTAAATCGTGGGCCAAAATTGTGTAATTCTTTTAATGATTTTAAATTTTGTATTGATATGTTTTTTATTCTTGGCTGTGCACCGCCCTGAGTCCAATAGGAGAAGGGCGGTATACAAATTGAAATAATAATAATAATAAAATAATAATAATAATAATAATAATAATAATAATAATAATAATATTTCCGTATCAAACAGTGCGTGTACTTGGTCTCAAAGTTTATATATATATTTTTATAAGAAGAAATAAGGAGTCACATGAACCCAGAGCTCATGCTTGATGTTACGTCCAAATCAAGCCTTTTGGTCTTGAAATGTTTACAGATTAACAGTGTAAACTTGCTTTTATTTGGTTCTTATCTTCCATAGGCGAAACAAGAACTTTAAAGTCAAGCCCAGCCTACCAAAGGTGAGAGAATTCTATTCCTTGGCTGAAATCCACTGCTAATGGATGTAGTTAAGAGTTAATTCAGGCACGATAGTCCTTCCCCATCTGGTGTAAAAAATTACAAGCCCTGCATACAAATAAATGCCTATTCAAAACGTAGCATAGAGATCATCTACTCATTTGCTTGCAGTATCTCATCCATACATAACTCCATCCACAAAGAATGCTTTTTCTCACATGGATGTAATAATTCTGCATGCATAAGTCATTTTTTTCCTATTAGTATTATTTTATTAGTTTTAAAAGTAAAACAATGGACATTGCTCAACGTCTCTGGTTTCTAACATTTACGTCAAAATCAAGTTAATAAGTAATCTATTCCTTGCTCTATATACAAATTTACATATCTCCTACTTCATTATATATCAAGTATACAGTATTTTATTTCCTAACCAACTGTGCATGTATTTAATAGACCAGTATTACATTCACAAGTTCAATATACATTGATATATTAATATAGATTGATATATACATTTCCAGACATTCGTTATCCCTTGTTTTTGGCATTCTTCCTCTTATCTAACCAATTATAAAATTTATTCTAGACTTTAATTACCAGACAAGTAATTTGTTGACTATGGCGGAAACATGGCAACATATTTATCAACAGATAATAAATAATATGAAAATTCTTATGCTGGTTAACTTTCTTTGGGATCCAGGGCAAAAATTTGGTTTTGGTTGTTTGTAGCCCTACATTTCGAGGTATGCCTCTCTCCAAATTTTTCTGCTTCTTTGCTTTCTCAGCACTTGCTGGAGGTGAAATCCCTCAAGCACCTGACAAACCTGACTCTGCACGACCGTATCACAAAGTCTCTTCTCCATCTTCACAAGAAGAAGAAACCTCCAAGCATCAGTGCCCAGTTCCAGGTTATTTCCTTGCAGTTGTTTGGTTCAAGAAGTGTAAATTCGAGGGTGGAAGGGAGTGTGGGGAATAAGCATGTCAGTCAGACATTTTCAGGCAATGGAGTCTGTTGGTTAGGGGAAAAAATTCTCAGAAACAGCTGAACAAGAGGCAAAGCCTCTAGATTCTTTTTTTTAAAAATAGCTCTTTAGAAGAAGAAAAAAACTTTTGTTTTTCATGGACCCCCATCAGTTGTCATGGAAGGCTTTAAGTCTGAAAAACCCTGCTTTTAGGTATTTAGTCCTGGGTGGCTCTACTTTCAGAGAAAATCAAGGTTATTTTGGGCTGGTTCAGTGGGAGGAGGAGGAGGAGGAGTAATCTTAACATGCTGGTCTAGATAATGGCACCAAGCCAGCTCTCTCTCTATACTAACTAAAGCTTATAGTTAAGCACGAACAAATTTCAGCGCCTCCATTCAATCCTCCCTCTTTTCTGCACTGTTTGAGCACAGCAGCTGCTAGATGATTTTCTTGGGATATCTGCTTCTGTTCTCACAAAGCCTAAATAACGATTGCAAAAGCCAACGCTATGTTTTGTTCTGCAGGCTTCACTTACCAAGTTGATGGAGACTCTCGGACAGGCAGAACCCTATTTTGTCAAATGCATCCGCTCCAATGCTGAGAAGGTAAATCTTTTCCCCACGCCGAGTGATTTGCAGCTGAAATACATTCAAACCTGCAATTTGTCACATAGCTAAAGATTACAGAAAGCAGAATAAGACACACTCCCTAAGAGCAGTCATAACACAAAGGCAGGTTGAAATAGCAAATATCAAAATGAGATATTAAAAAACCAGAGCTTTAAGTCAGCGCGGATAGTAATGTAGAAAAATTAACTTTAAAATCCTGATTTTGGACAGGCCTTTAGTGAATCAATTTGCAGACTGAATAATTTTGGTAGGTGTAAAACCTTCCCTTATTATCTGCCGGATGAAAAGATATTATTGAAGCAACATTAATGTAGAATGTTCTGTGATTTTTTTTCTTCCAATTTAGCTCTTGGCTGTACTCTGAGGGCAGAGTTCATAGATGTGAGGTCATCTGGCTGTGACAAATCTGTAAAACGTACCGTACTTTTTATAAAAAAGGATGCAGTCTTGTGTCCAATGACTATTAGGCATATCATGATACAATATTCCTGATTTCATAAGCAATACTATTAACTTCCTGATGCCTTTTTGTTGCTAAATATGGCACAGGATTAACATCTGCATAAATATTCACATCAAGATAGGCATTAAGCCACGCTTGTAGATGATTGCATATTTTGTTTTGAGACGGATTCAGTTTCTTGTCAAGTAGTAACGTGAACAAAACTGTACAACACTATTAGGCTTAGAAAGTGGGATGATTTGCTACTTTGCGAACGTGTTTTGGCTCCATTTAAAAACACGCAAACCTAGAAACAAGTTATCATGCATAGCTGGTTCTGTAGGCAAGTGGGCTCAAGCTATATATTTTGCTTTTCCAGCTCCCCTTGAGGTTCAATGATAACTTGGTGCTTAGACAGCTGCGATACACAGGAATGCTAGAGACAGTACGCATCCGACAGTCAGGATACAGCTGTAAATATTCTTTCCAGGTGAGATTATTCTTTCTTGATTCTCCGAAAGGTTATGGTGTTAGTATAAAGAATCTGAAAGCAGTTGAGCTGGCTGTGTTTAATTAGTTTTGTTTATTTATTTATTTTTTTTAAAAAAATAAGACTTAAAGAAATATATGCCAGGTTGTTGCTGGAGCGATTTGTAAATCCAAACCTACTTCCAAATGTACAGAGTTGTGCGTGGCAGTATTTCTTGCGAGCTGCCTCAGCCAATTTGCATTTCTTCAAGATTCAAGCGATACAAACTTCTGCGTATCAAAAAATCTATATACAGTTTGCTAACATGATTTCCTTTGATGCTTGATATACGAAGAGTTTATAAATGTAACAATATGGTGATGGTGTGTCTCAATTGCTAGGATTTTGTAGACCACTTCCATGTACTTCTCCCACGAGGCACTGTCCCATCTAAGAAGAATATTGAAGGCTTCTTCAAAAAGACAAAGACCAACTCAGATAGTTTCCAAGTCGGGCGAACCATGGTAAGGTCCAACTGCTGCTTCTAGACACTTGTCAAAGGGAGATTTTGGGATGTTCTTTCCTCATGAGTCCTTGAAAAAAGTCCTGTGAATTGAAGCTTGGGTTTCAAAGAACCCATCTTTTTATCATTATATCTGAGGGGTGATAAGAACCGAATTAATTTCTCTGTAAAAAGAGACTGAAAGAATCAGGCTGGGTCTCCTGACACATGCACAGTTGCAGAGATTTTACCAGAGAAAAAAATGTCAGAGTTCCAAGTAACACACCCAACGGAATTAAAGCTCCCAAGGCAGACATATTCTTCAAAGTATAGATTTATTAGGCATGTCATATTGGCACATCTGGGGAAACCCGACTCTAAACTAGTGGTGAAATCCAGCCGGATCTATCCGGCACGCACAAATCTATAGCGTCTGTGGCAGGAGGCTCCACCCACCCACCGGGATGTAATTACATCCTGTTTTTGACCCCCTGTGCATCCATACTCGTGAGCGCTTCCACACGCTCCTGTTCCCGAACTGGTAGCGAAGGTAAGTGGATTTCACCGCTGCTCTAAACCCCCCTCGGGTTTCCCCCTAGTTAAAAGTAAAGTTTTCGTCCCCCTGCCCATGCAGTCCACCACATGGTCCAATCAGGTCACAGTCCAAGGGTCACTTGGTCTCAGATCCCACCTCCTTGCACCTAGTGGGAAAGTCTTTGGTTCCCAGAGGAAAGAGGATTGTATTTTGGCTACAATCCCCCCAGCTATCTCTACCTCTCCTCTCCCGTTCCCACAGCTCAACTCATCTCCGCTGGGGCAGCCCTGAAGGTGCCAGGGGAAAATGGCTCCAGGGCTGACAACACATATGTGTGTCGGATTGCTAATATGCAGAGGGAATGACATTAATTGTGATTGTTCAATTGTCCATCAGGTGTTCATGAAGGAACAGGGACGACAGCTTTTACAAGGACTGTTGCACGAGGAGGTCTTGCAAAGGATTATCTTATTACAGAGCTGGTTCCGGACGATGCTGTACAGGAGGCACTTCCTGAGCATGAGGCAGGCTGCTGTGATCATACAGGTGGGGGCCAACTGTATGCTGTTCTTAAGCTTAAACCTGTTTACCTGTTCTGACCTAGGCTTCCCAAGAGCCTGAAGCACACTCCTTGTCCCAACAAAAACCTTTCTATTAAGTTACTGTGAATTCTTCGCATTCACCTTCAGCCAAGTCTTTCAAGGGAGAATTTCCAGTCACAGATCTTATCTGGCTTGGAAAGCTGCCAGACTGATATTTTCAAAACTTGGCAAGGAGTCTCAGAGAGTCACAAACCAATTAAGCAAACTAATTGTCTCCTGCAATTACTCCCATTTCGCTCCTCTTTTATTCCCTCTGGGAGGGGCCCTTCATCGTCCACCTGTGGCCTTACTCCCAAGTCGACCCTTGTTCTTTAGCTGTTCCCTTCATCTGGCGACTGTGCATGCGCTCACTGGGAACAGGCTCCAGCTGTTCGTCTGCCTCACTGATGTCTGACTCCGAAGGCAACTGATAACTGGTATACAGCCCTGACCCCCTCTTTGCCTCCGAGGCAGAGCCCTCATCAGAGCCTTCCCCAGACTCCAGGACTGGTCCATGTTACTCCCCAACCTCCTCACTGTCCGAATCTGCTGCCAGCATTGCTGGCCACTGGTGGGCCACAACATTACCTTACTCTCAACATAGATAACTGTTGCCTTTAAGCAACACAGTTAAGCAAATTATTGAATTTATCTTTTTTCTGGATTCATACAATGCATCAATTCTTAAATCAGCCTTCTTTAGAAATGGAGGGCTTTATTCCATGTATTCATACCACGTGCAAGAAAATTACTAACTATTCTTTAATTGAACACCTTTCTTCATCCTCACTGCCAGAATAAAATTCTTGTATGGATTGATATGTACTTCTGCCTGCATTAAAACATATGCTTTAAAATGCCAGTAAACATAAGATTTTTGTAATTAATTGGATTGCCATAGTATTAGAAATTGGTACTTAAGCGTTAGAAAAGTCTTAACAAGAACTATTCCAGCTAATGGTTTTGGATAAAAGCTCATTATTGTGTCAATAAAGTATTTGCTTTTTTTTTTAATACCCTGGACAGCATTGTTGGCGTCATTATCATAGAAGGAAGCAAGCTGAAATGGAGGAAGAATCCCTGAACCATTCAGCCTTTTTAGAGCGAGCTGCTGTGGTCCTTCAGGCGTCCTGGCGAGGTTACATGGCCCGGCGAAGTTTCCAGCAGATGCGGATTGCAGGTTTCATTATCCAGAACTCTTGGAGGGACTGCTTAAGACGTAGGCATGCTGCGGCAACCTCTATCCAGGCGCACTGGCGGAGCTACCGCACGAGGACTCTCTACAGAGCCAAGAGAAACAAAATCATTTTGTTGCAAGCAGCCTACAGAGGCTACAAAGCACGGCAGAGGTAATGCATGCCATGTTTTAGAAGGACATACGTGTCCAGTACTGTATTAACCATTAACCATTAAGCAGACTAAGCACGTGCTTAGGGCACCAGTACTTAAAAACAGTACTTAAGCTGAGGAAGAACTGGGTTAATGGATAGTACTAAGATGTATGAAAAGCTTCACCCATTGCAGTAAATCCTGAGTTAAAAATAATTGCAATCCTATCAATTTTTTTTTTTTAATTTGATTTATATGCCGCCCTTCTCCGGAGACTCAGGGCGGCTTACAATGCGTTAAGCAATAGCCTTCATACTTTTGTATATTTATATTTATACAAAGTCAGCTTATTGCCCCCAACAAACTGGGTCCTCAATTTACCCACCTTATAAAGGATGGAAGGCTGAGTCGACCTTGAGCCTGCCTGGGATTGAACTAGCAAGTAATTGCAGCAGCTGGATCTTAAATGCTGCCTTTGTAGGAGGCATTACTCCCCTACGCTACTCAGGCTCTTTTGTTGCCTTTATATAAACTGCACTGGAACGGAAGAAAAGATATCACCTTTTTCTTGATATATGAGAATATGCATGTTCCCATCATCAGGAGAACTATGGGACATGCCTAGTCTTTATGCATATTAGATGCTTCCTATTTATTAGAGGATATAGAATGGGAAAAGGTCAAATGAAAGGAACATTGACAAATTTGTGGTCATCATAACTGAGCTCTTTCTCCACCTATTCTTCTTTGAACAGGTTTACCACATTAAGAGAGCAGCAATTGAGTGAAGCATCCCTAAAGAATCGACTAGCAATTAAAGATGATAAATTAATACTAGGGTATAACTCAGGTATTAAGGATTCAGACCCTTCTGAATGGGAAGAGAATTCATTGGAAAACAGAGTGAAAGCCATAGAAGGCTACACATCGGTTACGGACAATAGAATAGATCCATCAGATTCCTTGCACAAACACCATGAGAGGGCCAACAGCCAGAGCGGAATGAGCATGGAAGAGGAAGTTCTTGTTAGAGAAAGACCAAAGTCCCTGGAAGATCTCAACCAAAAAAAAGGAGTTCGTGCAAAGCGAGAGAGCCGGCGGATGCGCGAACTGGAACAAGCCATTTTTAGCTTGGAGTTGCTGAAGGTTCGATCCACTAGCGGAACTTCTCCATCAGAGGAGCACCAGTTGTCCCCTGACTTCGCTTCTGAAGGGATGCCCTCTCCTCGAAGAACTCCGGAAAGTAAAAGCTCTCGCGGAAGTCTAGAGAACCTAAGCCGGGACCCCCTCTCGCCTCTGGATCACAATGTATATCCCACAGAATCACTACACGATAGTCTGAAATTTGATGATTATGATGATGATGAAGAAGAAGAAGAAGACATCTCCAAATTTGCTACTGCTGCTATAAATAAAACTATGACAGAGAGAAAGAGGTCCATCTCAAGTTCTGAATTACTTGACTGCCATGCTGTTAAAGAGCGGTCGTCAGTTTGTGACCCTTACGACGTTGTTTCCAATAAGCATACAAGAGAATCATTAATTTCTTGTAGTTTGCCTACATTTTATCTTCCGCCACAGGACAAATTGAAAGTTGGCCATTCAGTGAGGGACAATAATCTAAGAAACAAACAAATGGAAATGGGGAGCAATTTTTTTTTCCCAGACACCAAAAAAAATCCTCAACTGGAAAGGACCAAACAAATCACAACCTTACATGACAATGGTCAAATGTCCGGCAGTGGAGAATTCCCAGCTGTTACAGCTACAGAAGTGCATCTCTCGGATACGGTTATCGAAAAGTTGGAGAAGTTAAATGTTGAGAAAGAAGAACGCCGGAAACGAAAACAGATGCAGAACGAAAAAGAGATGATGGAGCAAATACGACAGCAGACAGAAATTTTGGAGAAGCAGCATAAAGTTTTTGAAGAGCTTCAGAGACAAGAGAATGAACAGAATAGGATTCGGGACTCTTGCCATGGAACCCCTCTCACCTCACCAAAGAAAATGGACAGTGGTCCACCTCTACTCATCGCCCATCCTCAAGTCAAGGGAGAACTAAGACAGAAGGCAGAAGCCACCTCATCGATGGTCCTTAAATCTCCTACTGGCCCCAAAAAAGGAAGTCCCCCTATTTGCCAGACGGTCCTGAAGGAAAAAATCCCAGAGAAAAAGGAAAGCCAGACTCCAATCATTCTGGAATCTGTTGGAACAGATTGGTTGAATTTGCAAATGGGTACTGAGACTCGGGAAAGTGTCAGCAATCTACCTGCGAGGGAAAAACGGTTCAGACTGCCTCGAATTCCTAGCCAGGGCAAGGACAGCTCTTCTAAGCAAACTAGAGTTGGTTCCATTTTTTTTACACCAAAGGATGCTCATTTGGGCAATACGTGAGTATGATAATGGATACTTGTATGTTACATTTCCATAGAACTGCTACTTAGATCTTCCTTGAAAATAGAAGCCTTAAAAGAAAATAAATAAGAGAGAGGAGAGAGGGAGAGAGAGTTCTCAGAGCATCAAAGCTTTATAGCAGGCATGGATGTAAATCTTTCTCTCTCTCTCTCTCTCTCTCTCTCTCTCTCTCTCTCTCTCTCCCTCCCTCCCTCTGTCTCTCTCTCCCTCCTCCTCTCCCCCTCCCTCCCTCCACACACATGAAATCTGCTCTATATTTATCAGTGATAGAGGAGAATATTTGTAATTCAGGATAGGAATGAAGGGTCCTAGGTACTCTCTGAGGTTGGTTGTTTTCTTGCAAACATTTCATTAACAGTCTAGGTAATAGCATCAGTGCTAGGGTGTTCATATTTTGGGTAATGAAAACTCTGCAAAAATACAACCAGCCTCAGAGAGCACCAAGGACCCCTCATATTTATGTCAGTCCCAAGGTTCAGATCCTGGGTCTCTTCCCTCCTGTCTTTTCAAGTTAGGAGACTTTTGACTCTTCTTTCCTTGGCCTTGAATTTCTCTCCCATCCATCCAATGTTTATAAAATATCCCACTTTGATGGCTTCAAATCTTACAAGCAAAAAAATAGATATTCCTTTAATGTTCCTTTAAGCTCAAAACTTTGACCGCCCATTCTCTAGATCCTTGGTGACGAACCTATGGCAGGTGGCACACGTAGCCATATCAGTGGGCACGTGAGCTCAGCTCACTTCCGGAAGGTGGGACCGGAAGTTGGCAAATGGGCTGTTTTCGGCCTCCGGAAGACCTCGGGGAGGAAGGCCTTTTTCGTCCTCCCCAGAGAGGCTCTGGAGTCTGGGGATAGCAAAAAACAGATATTCCGGTCCCACCGGAAGTTGGCAAACGGGCCATTTCTGGCCTCTGGAGGACGTCCGGGGGGAGGGGGGGAGGCCATTTTTGCTCTCCCCAGACTCCTACAAAGGCTCTGGAGCCAGGTGAGAGAGAAAAATGGGCCTACTGGGCCATCGCGTGCCGGGAACGAGGGGGGTCATGCATGTGGGGGCAGGGTGCATAGAATTATGGGTGTGGGCACATGCATGTGTCACCCCCCCACCCACCCCCTCCTGGCATGGGATGGCAAAAAGGTTAGCCATCACTGCTCTAGATGATTGAAAATTACAAGGCACTCTCTTTGCTGTTCTAGGGAAACCCAATACAGTAGCCTTATAGGAAGTTGATCACTGCTTTCCCATGCTAACAACTTCTGCCTGTATATAGTCTACTGCAAGTAAGTTTACAATCACTTTGTTTTTTAGTTTGAATAAAGGATCTTCAGCAGCTCTGCTTCTTCCAAAAGAAGAACAGAAAAAGCCACTGAAACTTCCCAGAACAACAGATAGAGGAGAGGTAAGAAACATTTTTTTTTCAGCAGCAAAATCACTTATTTCTCCCAGCTATCTCCCCAAACCATCAATACCATTAGCATGCAATGCTCTGTAGGAAGGAATATAGGGTCTTATCAGCTGAAAAGCAGATATAAGATTAAAGAGTGCTATACCACAGTACAATTTTTTTTTGTATTGTTGACCTAGTTTTTTATGTGGTATCAAACCTGTTTCTCAGCTGTACACTTCAGATGGTAGGCAGGGATTCCCATAATTGAGTGTTCAAACAAGAAAACAAGGGAGAATCTAGTCGCATATTTTTAAGGGGGTTGGGGAGGGGGGAGGGTTATGATATCCGGCAGGTGTCTGGGAGGCATCTCTGGACCAATGGCAGTCCAGGCCATGGATGGGTGGCGGTGGGGTTGGAGCAGGGCTGAGATCGCCGACTACCCAGAGGCAGAGGGTGGGAACATTGATTCCGGTTGCGATGAGGAATGGTGGAAAATGGATAGACCGAGGGCCGTATCAAAATGGAGCTTGCCCTCACTGTCTTCGAGTGGTGACGTGCTCCGACCCTCTCAGTTCCACCCAACCTACTGGGGGTATGAGAGAGAGGGGCACTGGGCTCAGGTTGGTCTATTTTAATGCCACGTCTGTGGTCAACAAAGCTCCTCTCATTCGGGATTTGATTGAGGAGCAAAACACAGACCACGGAAACCTGGTTGGGCCCGGAGGGAGGTGTCCCTCTGACAGAACTTTGCCGTCCAGGTTTCCGGGTGCTACACCAGCCTAGGGCCCAGGGCAGGGGAGGAGGGGTGGCGGTTGTTATTAGGGAGACCCTTAGTCCGTGGGAGGTCACTGCTCCTAAGATAGATGGGTGTGAGACCCTCCTCATGAAGTGGGGCCCACATGGGCAGTTGGACTTGTTGATTGCGTACCTGTCTCCCAGCTGCATAGCAACAGCCCTGCCTGGGCTACTCGACACCCTATCGGGGCTGGTGGTGGAGTTTCCCAGACTTATTGTGCTGGGGGACTTCAATCTGCCGTCCCTGGGTGGGGCGTCGGGGGTGGCTTGGGAGTTCATGGCTTCCATGGCAGCCATGGACCTGACTCAGATTATTCAAGGTCCGACACATGAAGGGGGCCACATGCCCGATCTTGTTTTTGTCGGGTGGAGTTCAGTGGGGGATTATCTGCTATTTACCCCCTGTCATGGACAGATCACTATCTCCTTCGGCTGGACTTCCAGTACGCCACCCCTCCCCGCTGGGACACGGGACCGACCACCTGGTTCCGCCCCAGGTGCCTGATGGACCCAGAGAGGTTCCAGACGGAGCTTGGGATGATGCCTCTCTCTCTCTCCCATGCCCCAGTCGCGGCCCTGGTGGATGCCTGGGATGAGGCTGCTGCCGGGGCCCTCGACCAGGTCGTTCCTTTGCGGCCTCTGACACGACACAGATCCCGGCTACCCCCTTGGTTTACCGAGGAACTCTGGGGGATGAAGCGATGTAGGAGAAGCCTAGAGAGCTGTTGGATAGCCAGTCATTTCGAACCTGACCAATCTCAGTTAAGGTCGTTCACACGGGCCTACCTGGTGGAGTTGGCAATGGTGAAGCGTCGCTACTTCTCCAACATCACCATGTCCGCAGAGAATCACCTGGCTGCCCTGTTTAGGGCCCTACGGCTGCATACACATGAAATGAAATGAAAAGAAATGAAATGAAATGAAATGAAATGAAATGAAATGAAATGAAATGAAATGAAATGAAATGAAATGATGATGATGATGAAATTAAAATAAAATAATAAAATAATAAAATAAAATAAAATAAAATAAAATAAAATAAAATAAAATAAAATAAAGTAAAATAAAAATTTTCTCTCTGGCGTCAGATTATCTAGATTTCGTGCCAGGGCAAATTTCCCCTTGCATTTTAATGTGCAACTCAGCCACACTTCGCTGAGTACCAGGTCCATGTTCTGTCTGAACTGGCTCATCATGGAAACAATATGAAAGGCAATTAGGGCATTATTTCTACTTTTCCCAAATCTGTTTCTTCCCCCCCTCCCCACCCCTACCCTCCACTTATTTCTGCTATCCTTCATTGTTTGTTGAGATCCTATTTAGCACGTTGTTTAAACAAATGATGCCCTCGGAAGATTTATTTTTTTTAAAAAACCCTTATGGTTCCATGTTCCTTATCCTTTGACTTGTGTGGTGGTGGGGTTTTTTTTGTTCGTTTGTTTGTTTATTCGTTCATTTCATACCATCTGTTTTATCATTTGGTGTCAAGCAGGTTGCTCGACCAGTCCATAGAAAGAAAGCCCGCATGGCACGGACACGCTCCAATTTCTTGACTAGAGGTGCTTTTGCTGATTGGGAGGGGGATACAGAGGAAGAGGATTGTGATGACAATCTTGAATTCCTTCTCTCCTTTGAGCATCCACCTCACCTTGAGCCAGGTTGTGCAGTCAGGCTCGGGCAGCCCTGTCATAGTGACTCTGAAATGGTAATATATTCCACTAGCAGTCGTAGCGGGGAGCGGTGGTGGTGGTGGTGGCATTTCTTGGCTAACCCTCAGCAAAACTGACACCTTCTACTGCTGTTTCTCCCATCCTGTAATGGAGATTATGGGATGGTAACCTCTAAGAACACAGTCGCCCAATGCGGACGCCTCTCAGTGTCATCTCCCTTAGCCATGGTTTCCGCAGGAGGTCCCTGCAGTCATACTCCCCATCATCCCCTTCCACCGGCACACTGAGTTTTCTTTGAGCAAGTAAAGATGAAGCAGGCAGAATACAGGTAATCCTTGACTTAATAACAGCTCATTTAGTGACCGCTCAAAGTTTATTTATTTATTTATTTATTAATCACATTTATATACCGCCCTACTCCCGGGGGGGATTCAGGGCGGTGCACAGCCAGGATAAAAAACAGATAGTACAAACATTAAAACCCATTAAAATTAGTAAATATTTTGGCCGAAACAATTCAAGTTAACAACGGCAGTGGGAAAAAGTGACTTAGGACCGTTTTTCAGTCTTAACGAACCGTTGCGGCAGCCCCGTGGTCACGTGATCCAAATTCAGACGCTTGGCAACGTATTTATGACATTTGCAGCGTCCCAGGGTCACTTTGGGCGACGTTCTGACCGAGTCAATGGGGAAGCCAGATTCACTTAACAACCATGTTACTAACTTAACAACGGCAGTGATTCACTTAATCAATGTGGCAAGGAAGCTCATAAAATGGGGCAAAATTCACTGAACAACTGTCTCCCTTCGCAATGAAGATTGTGGGCTCCATTGTGCCTGTAAATCAAGAACTACCTGTATTCTATTTCTTAGCTTGCCAGTTTCCAACCTTCCAATCCTGTTCAAGGTAGACTATAGAACCAGCCTCGATTTTACTTTGGGATGAAAGGCAACTTGAAGTTGAAGAGGAATACGGCTGGTTTAGTAAAGCAGGCAGAAAATTTAAAAGGTAGATGGGATTTACAGTAGGGGGACATCATGAATAAAATGCTTTAAAAAGCATTTTTAATCTGAGTGAACTTTCCTGCTTGCTGAAGAGACCTGTTACTCACATTGAGATGCTGAAGAGCGTGCGAGATCATGTTTCCATTCAATTCATCCTCCTTGGGAAGATTATAAAATCCTTCCGGGCAGAAATGGTAAAGCCAGTTGCTCCAGACGGCACAATCAGAGGGAATGGGCTGTGTTCTTGGAAGTTATGGTGCTGCTTCCACCAACATTAACTAGTTTCAGACTGGGAATGGTGGTTGAGATGTCAAGGTGCTGGGATCACTGTTTGCTTGGAGAACACTTTCCTTAGAAGGAGCCTCATTCTTGTCACTTTTTCAAAACACTCTTTTGATTCTCCTGCCGCCATTTAACAGATGTCCTCTGCATGCAAATAGTTCCTAGAGATCTTCACTTATCTTGCATCCTTTCTCCTTCCATGCTTCTCTTGAGGCCCCATCAGCTTTTTCACTAGTGGTTTAGCACTTACATCTGCATGCACACTCAAGCTCTTGCTTTTTAAATTTATGCTGAATTACGTACGAATTGTGAATTATAGATGTCTAAATGTAACACGTAATATTGCTCGGATATGTAATATTGCTCAAATGTACATATACTTATTGTTCAGATATGCAATATTGCTCAAACATGTTTAAAATTGTCACCTGCATTTTGTTGAAGGGTTTTTTTTGTTAGGTTTTGTATTTTTATTTTGCCTGTCTGTTCTAGTTGTTCGGAAAAGACTTATCAACTGTCTTGTTAGACGTGATAAATCGTCCTGCAGCTCATTACTGTTCAGAAAATTTATGGCTGGTATTTGCCGAGGCTGTTTTTAATCAGGTCACATTGGTGCATATTTTCAGCACATGAAATGAAGGTTGTTTATTCTGAGCTTTCAGCACAAGAGGTGTGTCATTTAAGGAGCTCTCTTTTGCTAGAACAGAGTTGATTAATGTCACGAGGAAGAAGAAATAGGTTATCGCCTCCACACCAGTTGTGAGTGAACAAAAGCCTCTCAAGTCTCTGTTTTTCCCATATATATATTTTTTTGCACGTTGCTCATCGTCTTTGAGTACATTACAATATGTTTGGCATTGATTGTTCTTTTTCGTTATTAAATGTCAGCTATTCTGCTTTTGGCTAGCTGACCACTTGGCGTGGACGAGGCCTGGAGGGAAGGTTAGGATGATTGCCACCATCCCAATTTAAGCATGCACAGGACTGACTATTGCTGAGATAAGAGATGCAACATGTTTTTCTTTTTTTAAAGGAACCTGAAATATTTCAAATTCTTTAGCATTCTGGCAGAGCCTGCTGTTACAACTTTTCTAGATTTTGCTTTTTGTCCCTAGTAATGCAACTGAAGCACGCCTTAAATCCACTTGTTTAAGTAAAGAGACAGAGGGTTCATATCTTTTTTTTTAAAAAAAAAATCTTTATGGAAGTTCAACTCCCAAATTATCTTCAGCATGCAGAAGAATTAGGAGATTATGCTGTTCCTGCTATTATGTCTGCTGAATGCAGTTGGAGACAATTTTTTTTACAATTCATCTTTTTGTTAAGGGTGGAAATAGATCGTATTTCTTTTTTCCGTTTTTGCAAGTGAGCCAGGAAAATAAAAACAGCTATAAGGGCTTACTCTTTCTTGGTGGGGTTGAGAAAAAAATCAAAGCATAGCAGCTTAAAGATGTAAGAGTGGTTTCTCAGATGGGTACCTGGAACCAGATTCTAGCGGATGCTTTGTTCCCTTTATTTATCAGCGTTTCCCCGCCCTTTTCAGTGAATTGTATTTTTCAAAAGTGGACAGTTGCAAAACCCTGAAAAGACTTTTATTAGAAGCCGTTTCCTTTGCATTAAGCAATACTGCTTTTCCAACGGATATGTGCCAGATCCTGCCATTCATTTGACCTGTCAGCATTCCCTGCTGAGATGAAATTAGATCTGGAGCAGCAGTAATTTACAGTCTTCTTTCTAGCAGATTCAGCACAACATTTTATGTGGAAAAAACGTATTTAAGTGAATCACCATCCTCAGTATTATCACTGTGAAGTATTCATTCTAATCGAAAATGGAAAAGTAATTGATCCTTGAGCGCTGGAATACAGTGACCTCTCACACTTCTTGTTTTCCTTTTGAGCGGTTGTTTTTCTCAAAGTTCACTACTCTGTGTATATTTTGAATTCTGGATTATGTGCCATCAAATCTGTTAAGTCTTAACAACCATCATAGCTAGATTTTTCTCTATGATGATCTGTCCGTAACTGGGTCTTCAGGTATTTCAGCAGTGATTCATATATATCAATTTCCATATTGTTTATAATAATCAAAGGATCTCCCCTCCAAAAAGATGAACTATTAAATGTATGAGAAATTTTAAGTGGAGACAACATTCACCAGCTGGCAGTTTCCATAAATACATCAAAGAGAATATTATTTTTAAAGAATCAAAAGGTACTTCAAACAGACTTCTTTTTTTTTAAAAAAATTAAAAATCCAGGAGCCAGGTTTCTTAGGAATACCTTCCATAACTGCCTTCAGTAATCGCTCACTTTTATGCAAAAGCCAATTACTTTTGCCTTAATATATTAATGTGTTGCTATTCCTCTCAGTATTGATTTTCTGAACTAATAGTAACAGAACGTTGTGCTGCATCTTCTAGTCTATGGGTATAATCCAAAACAGAGAGAAGAGAAGTCAATCAGATTAAAAGCATCTTTGCCATAGGGAGTGGTGTTTTTTTCTTTTTAGCAGCTTAAGTATTCAAAGCGCTGTGTAGCTCAATTGCCTCTCCTTAGACTATCAAATGATTCTGTCATCTCCTATGTTTGAAATTATTGCAGATGTTACAACGTTCTGCATCCAATGAAGGCCAAGCAAAGCTTCACAAAACAATGTCTCAAGGAGAGATTGGAATGCTGCCAGTTGCCCAGAAGATCATATCCATGGACAGAAGGTATAAATTTTCCAACAGAAAAAAAAAATCAAGTCTGAATTAAACATGATTCAGTGCTTCTTTTCCTTAGCAATTTTTTTTAAAATTCACTAAACTATTTACTCTTCAGTACCATCCAACAATGTAGATAAGATCTTTCAGTTATAATGCTTGAAAGAGAGAAAATGTGAGGAACGAAGGATAAGCAAAGTTATTTTTGTTCGGTATAGACCAGGGGTCCCCTACCTGTAGTCCGCGGCCCACTACCGGATCGCAGGCTAATCGCCATTGTGCTGTGTGAATGGCCAGCCGGAACGTGCTGGATAAAATAATCAACATGACTTGAGTAAACTTTTCTTCCCATTTGTCATTTATTAGACCTCAAAGAGCCAAGATGAGATTTTGGGGGAAAGGAAGGCAGGGGGAGAAGAAGATAAGCAGGGAGAAGCTTGCTACCCAGTCAGAACTGCTGGAACTGTATCCTGACCAAGATGCACCAGGAAGAGACATGATTCCGGGACTCCAGCTTGAAGAAGGTAAACAGGTGGTTTACTACAGTGTTTCTCAACCTTGACAAGTTTAAAATAGGTGGAATTCTGGGAGTTGAAGTCCACCTATGTTAAACATGCCATGGTTAAGAGACACTGGTTTAATGGTCAGCTAGAGAGGTCAGCTAGAGAGCTGATAAAGATTTAAATGTGTTTCTTTTGTAGGTTGCAAAGACAAAAAATAACTGGTAATTCAGGGTTTCAGAAGTACAAAGATTGGCTTGGCAAATCAGCTTTGTGACTTATTTTAGATGTAACAGAATCTTGGCATGGGAAAAGATCTCAAAATTCAACTCCTGCTTTGTGCACGAGACATTGTGAATAAACAAAATACTTTCTCAGTGAATAACTTAGTCAATCGGTTGTATTGACAGTCATGTCCAGTGTTTGAATAATCATCTGGTTCTTTTACACTTCATCAGAAATCCAAAAGGCTCGTGAATTGCTCCTTACTGATTGTCAGAAGTCTTTGTTCCAAACTCCAGACACCAGCAGAGTTCTCCCTTGAATTATCTAATTTGTCTTGAATCCTAAATTTTCTAGGATTTCCCTACAGTGATGGTGGGAATCTCAGGCACTCGTGCATGAGCTCTTCCTATCCCTTATGCTAAATAAATGATGTGTCGTGACTTTAGTGTTTCCAATTTTCCCGTTTCCTGATTAGGAAGATAGCTCTGCTTGTTGTTCTCAGGGGAACTCTGAGCAAAACTTGCGCATTTCTTTGCACACACAGAGCTGAGTCCTCCAAGGAGTCCCGAACTGTCGGGCATCTATCGAAGGGAATGTAAGGAAAACAAAGAGCCATCTCCAAAAGTCAAGCGAAAACGCAGCCTGAAAATCAGCAACGTAACTATGGAACCTGCACAATGGCAGAACGACGCTCTTCAGATCATAACAAGTGCCGGTGACTTGAAAAGCATGGACGAGTTCCTCTTGAAAAAGGTAACTGGTATATACATTCCATCCTACATATCTAAATCGACAGCTTTACCAGCTAAGAAACATTACTGACTTTTAGTATGAAGTCTTTGCAAGCTGATTTTATGGACTTCATGGAAGTCTCTTGGATGGACTTTTATCTGCTGTATATTTGTCCTGTTTGTCAAACAGTACCTGAAGCAGCAGAGCTTAGTTAAAAGAAATACTGTATTTTTCGGAGTATAATACGCACTGGAGTATAAGACACACTTTAGTTTTTGGGGAGGAAAATGAGAAAAAAGCTGATTGGTGGGTGGATCAGCCTCCTGGAATACCTCCAATCAGCTGTTCCCAGAGATGAATTTTAGCAACAGTTTCGTTGGTTGTGAGCTCTGCGCCTTGCTTTTTTTTCTGCCTCTGAAACTTTGTTTCAGAAAAAACTTTTTTTTCTGCCTCTGAAAGCCTCCAAAACAGAGGCTTTCAAAGGCAGAAGCCTCTGTTTCAGAGGCTTTTTTTCTGAAACTCTGTTTCGGAGGCTTTTTTTCTGAAGCTCTTTTTCAGAGGCTTTTTTTCTGAAGCTCCATTTCAGAGGCTTTTCACAGCCTCTGAAACCTCTGTTTGAGAGGCTGAGCAAGGCTGAGCAAGGCTTATACATTCGAAGTATAAGACCCAGCCAGATTTTCACCCTCTTTTTTGGGGGGAGGGGGGACAGGTGCGTTTTATACTCTGAAAGATACGGTAGCTCCAGCCTCTTCAATGTGAAAAACAACAAAACACATGTAAGAAAAGGGAAAGTGAGTGCAGGAGAAAAAAATCAGGCTAAAATGCAATGAAATACCAGCCATAAGTCAGGCAGGTTTTCCCTTCTCATTCTTGAATAGCAGTTAGCAACAGCAATAGCACTTAGACTTATATACCACTTCACAGTGCTTTACATCCCTCTTTAAGCAGTTTACAGAGTCAGCATATTTCCCGCCAACAATTTGGCTCCTTATTTTACCGACCTTTGAAAGATGGAAGGCTGAATCAATCTTGAGCTGGTCAGGATCAAACCGCCGAACAGCATTCTAACCACTGCGCCCCCACGGCTCATAGTCCAGTGGTCTCCTTGCTTCTGAATAAGCCTAGAATGTATTGCTTTTTATTCTTGATGGAAACATCTGGAAGGATTTTAGTGTTCTTCCTGATAGGGGAGGATAAAGCAAGTTACTGCTATAACATCTTTGGGAGAGCTTTGTTTACATCTGGATCCAGAACAGTCAAAAGTTTTGTCATTAAATAAAACAGGGTAGCCTTCATGTAGCCATCTTACTGCTGTCCTGGAAATTGTGTGCTTGCTCTGCATCACTGAATCTGTCCCATGGTAAAGTTTTGAAAAACAGTCTTAATTTCATTTTTTTTCAGATGAATGATTTGGATAGCGAAGATTGTAAGAAGGACACTCTTGTGGACGTGGTATTTAAAAAAGCTTTGAAGGAATTCCGGCAAAATATCTTCAGTTTTTACTCTTCTGCTTTGGCAGTAAGTTAAATAACTATTTATGTTTTAAAATTAAACACTAATGACAGATGTCCCTGGTGCAGCTAAACTACACAAAAGCTGCTCTTGATGTTTGGAGAGATAATTGTTTACAATGATAATATTTTGGTTTTGATAGAAGGGGGAACTAGATTTATTAACTGATGTTCCTGCTTCTTCTTGTTATCTTGATCATTGTGTATCATGTAACAAAAGAAATTTTTTTCCTGCTTTTGTAAATAAAGGAGGAGGAAGAAAGTCAGGGCCAGAAAATCAAGTGTGCACATTTCAAGAAGATGCTTCTTCGTGCAATATCAAGAATAAAAATGGTCTCATCATCCAAATGATAGTGAATGGATTGAAAGCAAATGAGTCATTTGTGTAATGAAATTAGTAAGAGGAGTTCAAGCAGATATCATAGGAAGTGTGATTATGACTATAAAGCAGAGGTCTTCAAACTTGGCAGCTTTAAGACTTGTGGACTTCAATTCCCAGAATTCTCCAGCCAGGCTGAAGAATTCTGGGAATTGAGGTTCACAAGCCTTAAAGCTGCCAAGTTTGAAGACTTCTGCTATAAAGAGAGGGAGTGTCTCAGATGACACTCAGAGCTTTGCAGATAGAGTTTATGCAGTGCGTTTTTATAGTGCCAGTTTCCTCAAACTTCAATAAAACAATGCCTGGGGTGGTCTTTTACAATCTTGAGAAGGTTTTAAATGATTGGACTTCAACTCCCAGAATTCCCCAGACAGCAAGGCTGTCTGGGGAATTCTGGGAGTTGAAGTCCACATATCTTAAAGTTGCCAAAGTTGAGAAACCCTGCTCTGAGGTAATACTTTGAATCCAGAATTGTGAAACAACACCTTTCCTGCCCGTTCAGTCATCATGCAAGGAAGCAAAGACCCCTGCTTTTGTTGCTAAATTCTAGGCGATTAGTCGTTATGACCTGTCTTTTCTATGATTTGATTTCAGGACCGTGCTTACATTTTTCTTTGGATGCTAATGTTTATTTATTTTAGTGAATGAACGTTTTAATACATTTCTGTCCTCTTTGTGGGAACATTCAGACACTTACTTTCGTTTCTCCATGTTTTAACAGATGGGCGATGGGAAGAGCATCCGCTACAAGGATCTCTATGCGCTGTTTGAGCAGATTCTAGAGAAAACCATGAAACTCGAACAGAGGAACTGGAGTGAATCCCCCGTACGGGTCTGGGTCAATACATTTAAGGTGTTCCTGGATGAATATATGACGGAATATATGCCTTTGGATTATTCTGCTGCAAAGGTAAACTAGTCCACCACAACCACAACCACAACCTCATATTGCATCTCTTTGGCAGGAGGACCATATTCTGGATGTCCTGTGAAGAATCATCTACCTTGTCCCAAAGGTGCTTTTTCAAAAGGCAACTGGACTTTGATTTTCATTGAAAAGGTTTCGCTTCTCATCCCAGAAGCTTCTTCCGTTCTGACTCAATCTAAGTTTGAAGAAGTTTCACTTCTCATCCAAGAAGCTTTGTCAGTTCTGACTGAACGGTGGAGGATGGAAAGATCTATATTCCTTGCAGTCATCTGGTCATTAGCACTCTTTCAGAAAGTTCTTTATGCTACTAACACAACATAATTTCCTTGCCTCTTGTTATTGCTTAACGCATTGTAAGCCGCCCTGAGTCTCCGGAGAAGGGCGGCATATAAATCAAATTAAAAAAAAAAAAAATTGACGAATAGAATTTGAAAGGCTGACTTGCAATAATGTATACAAAGTTTTATCATGAATGAAGGTGAATGCAAGATAATGTTGCAGGATCCAATCTGGGTGGGTCAGGTGGGTCTGGTCCCAGTGACCAACACAGATTGGATCCTGCAAAGCGTTTTATGATGAGCACAAAATATAATGTGCTATATTGAAAATGAATAATCTGAAATAACCAGAATGCGTATGTACCATTCTGTTACAAAAAGGTCCAGAGTGAAGAAAAACAAAACAAACATAATCGTATGTCTATATGTACGTGCATATTTTAAGGCTTCTGTTCTTGAAGTAGGTTGGAGAGAACCAGTAGCATGGAAAAATGTACAAAGATATAGTGGTTAGTATTAAGCCGTAGAAGGGACAGTTGTAGGTCATTCTGCTTCTTAAGCAAAATAGATTAATATCTCCTTCCAAATACCCCTGTTCCTGCCAGAAGCTATGACAGCGGAGTTCTGAGTCTATTTGACACTTGTTAAGTCTCTCAGTTCTGACTCAGTAATGCCCACATAATGAAATATTGAATGTTATAGGAATATCTTGGTCAGGAGAAGAAGCAGTAAATGAGATAAGAATGTTCTGTCTGATTTTAATAGTTCTTTGATTTGCTTTGTAAACAAAGATTATATAAGAAAACAGATTTAAATTTGCAAGTAGAAACAAAGTCTTCAAAGAATACTGAACTGTTTGATATTGTCTCTTGTTTTCTTAGGTGACAAAAACAGAAAGGAAGAAGAGACGAAAGAAGGAAACAGACATAGTAAGCTGAAATACTTCCTCCTTTTAATGTGAAGCAAATTATATTACACATTATATAGACATTTATTATGTATGTTTAAATGTTTGCAGCAAGTCCAGGTATGTCAATGTTGGCATTCAGTGATCAACATCCTGAAGGTTTGACAGTTTTTGAGACAGGATAAAACAGGATGGAATGAATCATAAGTCTGATTAAAATCACATGTAAGCAACTTTCATTGTTGAAACAAAAGGTGGGGTAGAAATTCAATGAATGAACTAATGGATAATATTATTGAATCTTCTGAGAAATGGTAAACATTGCCAAGAATACTCCTCCAGCATTCCAGCCAGTTTTTTTTTTTAATAAAGTGATATGAAATATTTTTGTGCAGTAGAGTAAATACTCAGTTTTATTTTCAACTGCTGTTAAATATCGAATTGCATTTTTTGTTGTTACTAGGTAGAAGAACATAATGGCCACATTTTTAAGGCCACTCAATATAGCATCCCTACCTACTGTGAATTCTGTTCCTCCTTGATATGGATCATGGACAGGGCCGCTGTTTGCAAATGTAAGTATAAACTGTTAATCCTCCTGCACTCTTTTTCTTCCTGTTCTTTCTTACATTTCCTTTCCTTGGGAAATTGTTAGCTCCTTTAGTTTTCGTTCAAATGCCTTGCCAAATAAAGAAAGGCCAGTAGTAAGTATTGCACTATTGTTTTAATTTTTGCTGTAATTGTAACTAAGAAACCAAAGGAAAGCTGTGTCATAGGAAGTGCCGAATCTGTATAGAGGAGAAGCATTTAGCCTGCTACATTCCACAGCCTAATTATACAGCAAAATCCAGTTAAGAGTCTCCTTGTCAGCTCTTGTAAAGTTATAACGCAATAAAATTTCACTGCATTTTATTACGTGCAACACTAAATACATTTTCCTTAATTCCAGTGTGCAAATACGCTTGCCACCGAAAGTGCTGCCAGAAGACCACAACAAAATGCTCCAAAAAGGTACCGTGTTTTCTCTTGTTTCCGTATGCCACACATACAGGCCAGGGGAATTCTGGAAGTTGAAGTCCACACATCTTAAAGTTGCCAAGGTTGAGAAACAGCGGCCTAGCTGCTGATTCTTAATTCATATTTCTACTGCGACACATTCTGTAAAGCCAGAAACAAGGGAGTCCGAAAACTCTGGGGAAGACGGTGGGGTTAAAAGCTTGTTTTCCCCTTTTCCTTTGCCTGCTCCTCCACTGCTCTGAATTGAGACTATGACTAAAACGCTAATCCCGTGCAAAGACAGCAAGGACTTGGGGAAAGGTGAAGCAGGAGAGGAGAGGAGAGGAGAGGAGAGGAGAGGAGAGGAGAGGAGAGGAGAGGAGAGGAGAGGAGAGGAGAGGAGAGAACAGAACAAGGAATAGAGTAGAGTAGAATAGAATAAGGAATAGAGTAAAATAGGGTAGAATAGAAGGGAAGAGAAGGGAAGGGGAATGGAATGGAATGGAATGGAATGGAATGGAATGGAATGGAATGGAATGGAATGGAATGGAATAGAATAGAATAGAATAGAATAGAATAGAATAGAATAGAATAGAATAGAATAGAATAGAATAGAATAGAATAGAATAACAGAGTTGGAAGGGACCTTGGAGATCTTCTAGTCCAACCCCCTGCTTAGGCAGGAAATACTACACCACTTCAGACAAATGGCTATCCAACCTCTTCTTAAAAACTTCCACTGTTGGAAGAGCACCCACAACATCTGGAGGCAAGTTGTTCCACCGATTGATTGTTCTAACTGTCAGGAAATTCCTCCTTAGTTCTAGGTTGCTTCTCTCCTTGATTAGTTTCCACCCATTGCTTCTTGTGCTGCCCTCGGGGGCTTTGAAGAATAAGTTGACTCCCTTTTCTTTGTGGAAGTCCCTGAGATATTGGAACACTGCTTTCATGTCTCCCCTAGTTTCATTAAACAAGCATATTGAGATGTTTCCATTACTCTAAATATTTGCTTTATCTTTTGCATAGCTTGTAATCTTAAAGCAGGACTGTTCTGATCCTTGCATTTTAGCAGCTTTAGACCTGTGCGAACATTGTTGGAATTTGGACAGTGTGGCTGTGATGTGTTTGTAATGCTGATTGCATTATCCCTGTCCCTATAGTATGACCCAGAGCTTTCTTCACGCCAGTTTGGAGTCGAACTCTCTCGCCTGACCAGCGAAGAACGGATTGTGCCAATAGTGTTTGAGAAGCTCACCAGCTACATAGAAATGCATGCTTTGTATACAGAGGGCATTTACCGGAAATCTGGATCAACAAATAAGATCAAAGAGTTACGGCAGGGTCTTGACACAGGTGAGGAGGCTTAGAGAAGCAGAATTTGCATTATTGTGGGGGGTTTTCCACCCTGATGTCTGTGTCACACAGGTCCCTCAAAATGATCGGGCACTTGGCCTAATACAGTGAACACAGTTTATTTTAGAGATGCTGAAACTTTAGGGCAGATGATGGCCAAAAGGTTTAATATTTTGGTGATCAAGAGTACTCAATTTGATTGAGCTCAGGGTTTAGGCAGTACTGAAGCAGGACTCATACAGTACCTCTAGTTAATTCTATTTTAGGCTAAAGCTAATATATAGCTGTGGTTCATGTTTGATTTATGTTTGAGAGTCAGTTTGATGTATTGATTAAAATGAAGGACTAGGAACTGTGAAACTATGAGTTCTACTCCTCCCTTAGGTATCAAAGCTAGGATAAACCTATATCTTAAGTTCAGAAATTTTGATTCCTGTTTTTTGCAGTCAGTTATACTATTGGTTAAGGAACCTAGGCCATCACATCATGTCACACTTGTGTTGGAGGCACCAAGGGGCTTCCATGTTGAAAGGATTATCCAGTGATATCATCATTGCCCTGGTTATGGTCAGTTAGGGGCTCCTTTCAGATCTCTGACAGGAGCTGGAGTAAAGGACAGGAGCTCACCCTGCACCGTGGCAGCACACGGATCTCAAATGCAGAACTGCTGCTTGTCAAGCCAGCATCCTAACAACACGAGCCATACCTTGGCCATGATTCAATTCTTACATTGGCACCAACATGTTAGAGTACATGGTGAAGTATCCTTTTGCTATTTCTCCTTTGATTTTAATTTTTTTCGCGCTTTCATTCTTTCCATTAACCAGATATCGAACGAGTGAATCTTGATGACTACAACATCCATGTCATTGCCAGTGTGTTCAAGCAATGGCTGAGGGACTTGCCTAATCCTCTCATGACATTTGAACTCTATGAAGAATTTTTGCGAGCCATGGGTAAGGAATTGTTGTCACACTAGATGAAGTAGGACTTTAGGAAATATTAAAAGCGAAGCTAAGAGAAAAAAACAAGCCTGTTTCTGCTTAGAAAGTTATGTTCTCCACTAGTTCACTATCTCTTCAGCTTGCTTTTCCTTATCCCGGAAAAGATTTCTACACAAAATACCTGTGAAAATTCTTTATCACGATGAAAGCTAAAACCATAATGATGTTTTTTCTAGGGATCTGTTTTGGATGGTGTACTGAGGCATCCCACTGCGATGCAGTGTATGTCCTTGATGAGACCCCAAACTAAACCAATCATTCCACTTCTATACTCTGCCTTCTTTCTCTGCATTTCAGACATTATGTCCTGATTTTTCAACTAAATATTTCAAACCCCTCAGTTATATGGAAAGCATCTTCTGCCTTGAGTCGCAGTAGGATTTCCCAGTGCATTCTTCTTTAAGAACACCACTTGAATTGCAAAGGCATTTTGAGAATCTGGCTCATCACTCAGAGATTCCCTTTCTGGAGTCTTCCTTAAATCCTGAGCAGTAGTGGGCTTGCAAGATATGTGTGTTTAGATGTGTATATAATTTTTTATAAGCTTCACTTGCTGTAAAAATACTCATTCCTGAGACAGAGCAAGCCACAATCCTGATGAGTTGAATGAAATGTTGCAGGATCCAATCTGCATCGGTCACCAGGACTGGAAGTTTAAACCCTTGTCTCAGCGACCGACCCAGATTGGATCCTGCGATACTATCCTGAGATACGTACAGTATATTCGCCTTAATTTGTGAGTGAAATTTATTTTCTGCAGGTTTGCAGGAGAGGAAAGAGGCCATCCGCGGTGTCTACTCAGTCATTGATCAGCTTTCCCGAACTCATCTTAATACCTTGGAACGTCTGATCTTTCACCTTGTCAGGTATCAGTAGCCCAGATAAGGATATAAAGAGATTTCCTTGTGAATGTCAGCTTTATCTGCAGATATATTCCCACATTCAGCTTTTGGTGAGACCTGCAATCTTGAAAGGAGGTTCTGTTTTCAGAGTTGTGTGCCAAGACTGGCTTATTTGCAGAGAGCTTTGGAAAGTTAAGCTCTGCCTATCTTCGTCTGGCTTTCAATCATGCTTATTATATAATGCCCCCAGGAAAGCCAGCCATTTCTACACATTACTCTGGGTGACAAAAAGCTTTTCTCAAGGCACACACATCAAAGCAAAAGGCCTTTATAACCCCACGATCAGGTTGGAGGGCAGATAGTCCTTTCAGTTTGTTATGTTGATGTGTTATTTAACAGTGGGTCCCCGCAGTTCTCTTTTAGTGAGTTGATATGATTGGGTAATAAAAAGATAATATAGATAAATAATGGTGCCCAGGGAATTCTAGGAGTCAAAGTCTACACATCCTCCAAGGTTGAGAAACATTAAGCTAGAGACAGGCACTGTGGTTTGGACTAGTTTTAGAAATATGGGACAGAAAGTAGGTCACACAAAGATCTATCGTTCAAGAGAAAAGAATGGCTGGGAAGGACAGAAGGAACAGCTAAAACTCTGGCATTGTGGCTTCTCCCCAGCATCGGCCATTGTCTCACTCCGCCTATTGATGTCCACTCTGTCTCTTCTCTTTGGCCTCTGTGTTAATTCTTAGGTTCCACTCAATGGGTTTGTCCCACCTCACAACAAGTGAGGCTTGCTACGAGCACCTGTAGTTAAGTTTCACTGCCATTCTGTTTTGTTGCTGTTTAGGATTGCTTTACAAGAAGAAACTAATCGAATGTCAGCTAATGCTCTGGCCATTGTCTTTGCTCCCTGTATCCTCCGTTGTCCAGACACCACTGACCCTCTGCAGAGCGCTCAAGATGTCAGTAAAACCATCAGGTAATTTAAAAAAAAAAAAAAAAAGACTTCCCACCAGCTATGACTGGTTCAACTCCACTGATGTCACTCACATAATTTAGGGAGGAACATTTTACAAAAATGAAAATTCCAGAAGAAGACATTGTGTGCATAGATTGATTCTTCCAATTTTTTTCAGTTATAATATTCACAGCAAGAAAGATCTTTGGGTCTAGGTCAGGGGTCTGCAACCTTAAACACTCAAAAGAGCCATAGAAAAGAAAACACCGGGAGCCACAAAACCCTTCCCATGCCTGACTATTTCTTGAGCAGCCACAAAACTAGCATATATGGTTGAATTAAACGTTCTGTTTTCTTCTGAAACTTTTCTTTTCTTGGATTTATCCATGGTTGGCCTACCGAGGGGGTTGAAAAGCTCAATAAATCGCGTGCTGGCGTGTGTCGCACATTGGCGGTTGTGATGCATATTTTGAGTAACGGAGCCACAACAGAGAGATGAAAGAGTCACATGCAGCTGCAGAGCCACAGGTTACTGACCCCTGGTCTAGGTTTTAGACAGCAATCGCTTAGATTCTGGCCTTCAAGCCCTGACTTCCCTCTTGATGATTTTTTTTCTCTTTCAGTTGCGTAGAATTGGTTGTTATAGAACAGATGAATAAATACCGGGCCCGTCTCAAGGATATCAGCAGCCTGGAGTTTGCAGAGAACAAAGCAAAGAGCCGACTGTCCTTGATTCGCAGGTCCATGGTAAGGGGCAGGACTGACTGACTGACTGCATGACAGACTGACCTAGTCCCAAATCACGAAGAAGTAGAGACAATGCTCCATCACCCAATCTTCCCTGTTTCCTATCCCACATGAATTGATACCAGTGTCCTTGTTCAGAGAAATATTGATGAAGATCACCTGTATTTGTCTCTCCTACTAATACCGTACTAGTTTAATAGCTTAGATTCTGGAGCATTAAATAATTCCCTGTGTGAGAGCTAACTTAACTTGAGTGTGGATAATAATAACTGAACGATACCTATCTCTCTTGCTCTCTCTTTTCTCTCCCCTCTAACCTTTTCTTCCCATCTGTCTAATTCTTCACACGTTTCAAGTTCTTTAATATGTGATTTAAGTCTCATGCAAAAGTTTGGTTTAAGCACTAATATCTGGCTCTTCAAAGTGACAGGGATCACTCGGTTGTTACTTTATACAGGTAACTCATGGTTCTTGAAGGTTTTTTTTTTTTTAAATTCCCAGATACCCTTTATTGCAGGGGTCTCCAACCTTGGCAACTCTGGGAGTTGAAGTCCATAAGTCTTAAAGTTGCCAAAGTTGGAGATCCCTGCTGATTTGGTTTGAACTCAAACCACTCTAGCTTGTACATAATTGGCTTTTCTCCATGATTAGTCCCTGTTTCCCTAACTCATCTGCTTTCAGGAAAGGCTTCCATTCTCCTCTCTTCCACCTGCACGTGCCAGTGGGAGACTCTGGGGTGACAGTGTGGTGTGCAGAGTGCACTCTGGTCCCCCGCTGAGCTCTTGGTAATAAATCACTCCTTCTCTCCGCTTATGAACTTTTTATCAGGCGCAGAACAATTTGCATGCTTCTTAGCTAGGCTGCTGACTTGAAAAGCAGTTGCTCTGCTCAGAAACGGCCACAGTTTGCCTCCTCTCAGGCCGGCCGGGGTCCATGGAGGTTGGGGGCTCGGCTGACCTCACGATAGGAGGCCAAGGGAAGCATTGCTTGAAAGCAAGCTGCAGCTGTGAGGCCTACTGGGCACCCTCTCTTGGCTGCAGCCAATGCTTCGCCACCTCTCTTGCGGCATAGAATGGCTTGCGGCTCCTTTGCGCTTTCTAGCAGCTGCAGCAAAGAATCAGCTTCCACCGCCATGCCCAGCCACTCCCAGAGTCAGCTGATGGCGTGTGCACTCTAACCTGCTCCTTTCCTTTCCTTTTCCTGTCCTCTCTAATCCAGAAGCCTGTACTAATTGCCGTTAGATTTATGAGCATAACCCGCAGTTCGATCCCGGTATGTATCCGAATTGCAATGCACTGACCTGACGCCATAACTCGCCATCCATCCCAGTGCCTTCTGCATGCTCCATGGCCATGGCCCATATTTCATAACTTGTGTGTGGTGTGTGTGTGCGTGTGTGTTTATTTCCAACTCTTCGGGTGCCATCCACTTCTCGCGATAACAAAAAGGCATCAAAAGGGAATGCATATAAGGCCATTTTCATCTAGACAGATTAGAGGAAGACAAGTAGCCATTTAAGATAGAAGAGAGTCCATTTTGACAGGGGTTTCTGCAATGTTTGGCACAGGAAATGTCTTTAGAGAAGAATATTTGCTGAGTTGTGTTTTTCCCCCCACTATAGAAAAGAAGAGAATGAGGCAGGGTCTTAATAGAAATTGAAAAGCTAATGGAAATTTGGCATGAATTTGTTCCCTTGAATTCTTGAACTGGTCTGTTGAGCTCTTTTCTGTATCCTCTTTTATTTTCCCAAATTCTTTTATTCTTTCCTCTGGCCTAGACCAATTTCATATATTAAGACCACAGACAATCCTTTGAAGCACAACAGGAATTCAGTATATGTTTTTTTTCCCCCTTCTAACCTTTCCAATTTTCAGCAAACAAACACATCATCCTCTGGCCCTGCCTTTGCTTGAATTTTCAAAGCAAAGCATAGAAGAAAAATTCCTTTTTAGAGTCAGACAGCATAGAAGCCCTGCCTAAGGTTAACATTTAAGCAGCTTCGCTAATATCTAATCAGAGCCGCAACTTCTAAGAAAATCTGAATATGATTTTGGCAAAAAACATAGATCCCAAAATATATTCTTATTCAGCCAGAAAGAGAAATCTCTAAATTGATTTAACAATTCTTGGAGTCATTTACATCCGAGGTCTCCAACCTTGGCAGCTTTACTGCTTGTGGACTACCATTCCCAAAGGAGGTTGGAAGTCTGAGGAATTCCATGCTGCCTGAGGAATTCTGGGAGTTGAAGTCCACAAGTTGTAAAGCTGCCAAGCCTGGAGACCTCTGATTGACATAACAACATGATGCTGCTGAAAGTATGAAGGGGCTATAAGTGTTTATTTATTTATTTAATTATTTTTGCAATATACCCCAGGCAGATATATGAATTGTTGGTTTTTGAGAATCTGGATGAACCAAATGGGCATAATTTCTCGGCTGTGTGTCCAGAGAAATAAATTCTCCTTCTCATATTCACAGTGATCCATTTCTACTAGTTTATTCACAGAATTTAACTGGAAAACACAAGCATAAGGATTATCTGTATTTTGTTGATGGCTTCCTTTGTTCTTCCTTTTTTCCCCTGCCTAGAGGGATTCTTTCATTAAAATAGTGCTCAGTACATTTCAGCATTTCCAATGCCCTAAAAAGGGAGTGAGCTAAAAATGGTATAAACAAGGGTTCTTTAAAATACTTTAATCCAGTTTCCTTCCTTGCACCACTTTTTGATGCTGGCAACCTGAAATATTCTATTATAAAGTAAATCCATAGAAATAACTTCCGGTTTATAGATTAAATATATTTTTTGAGGACTTCCAAAAACAGTCCCTATGTCCTTGGATTTATATTTGCTTCCTGTCCTATCTGTCTCTGAAGAAATTGTTTGCTTGCTGGTTGTCTCATACATATACTGGGGATGAATTCCTCTAATCTCAAAGCTGACAGGAGACCGCATTCCTCATTAGCCTTACTTTATGCATAGGGCAAAGGGCGTCTACGCCGAGGCACCTATTCAAGCCCTACATCCCCAGCGGGAGTCCGGTTGCCCTCTATGGCGGATGCTCCCGAAGAGGCCCTGAGCAGCGAGGAAGCCATGGAGATGGAGGTCACCGAACAGCAGCAAGTAGCCATGCAACAGGAAGAGAAGGTGCTGGCAGAGCAAATCGAAAGCCTGCAGAAAGAGAAGTGAGTCTTAAATAACCGGACCAATGAAGCCTAAGTAGCTGGACCAATCAGATTGGGGGTGTCCATCTGCTACATTTCAGGAAATGCTTGACTCATATCAGTCAAGTTGACTATTGCGGGCATAAGCTTAATTCCAATAAAGGAGAATATTCAGTTCTTTCCGTTTATTTTGTGTTTTCTCCCTGCAGGGAAGAACTAACTTTTGAGATGCTGGCACTGGAGCCCAGAGCCTCTGATGATGAAACATTAGAGTCTGAGGCTTCGATTGGCACTGCCGACAGTTCTGAAAACTTGAATTTTGATTCCGAAGGAGCTATTTCGGACAAATCAGGTAAATAAAATAAAATTTGTTGGAGACGGTGTCCTAAGGGAGTTGTCATTAGTACCCGAGTTTGATCATTCAGTGGTATAGGTATAATAGCATTCAGTTAAAACTTTACACTTGTTTGATCAAATCTGAGGAAGACTTGAAGAAGACAAGCTATATTCTAAAAACACTTAATGGAAAATGTCCCCTCCAGGCAGTCTATAAATAAGCCACAATGTTTGATTCCATGGATGGGAATCAGGAGAGCTTCCTTTGGACTCATACCAGGAAATTTTGTCTCTTTGTCAGTGCATCCCTACTGCCACTCCTTTATTTTGAAAAAGTTTTATATTTGAAGCTGCAACTTGAACTCCTAGATATTTCACCTTTGCTACTATTTCAAAGCCTGTCTTCCTTTCAAGTTCCTTCTTTTGACCTTCTGACATATTTTTGACTATCATCTTGGTTTTTTTCTGATTCAATCTAAATCCTGATATCATACCATATTCTTCTATAATTTCTTTCATCTGGATTATTGATTCCATAGGCTGTGTTAGGGTAACAACCAGATCATCTGCAAATGCCCTTGTTCTGTAATCCTCTTGCCTTATAGCTATTCCATTCAAAGTACTCGAATCGCGTATTTTGTTCAACAAGACTTCTAAAGTTAAAATAAACAACAGTGGGGATAGTGGGCAACCTTGTCTTGTTCCTTTTTCTATACTAAAGTTTGTAGTTAGACTTCCATTAATGATAATCTGTGCTGTTTGATCCTGGTAGATTGCTGTAACCGCTTGAACAAACTGGTCCCCAAAATCCGTCTTTGTTAAAGTCTTTAATAGAAAGTTCCAATCCATCTTTGTTAAAGTCTTTAATAGAAAGTTCCAATTGACTCGATCAAAGGCCTTCTCTGCATCCAAAAACACCAGCACTGCAGGGATCTATTTACTTTTCTCAAGATGTTCCAATAAGTCTATAATTTGCCTCACATTGTCCTTCATATATCTGATTTCAATAAATCCTGCTTGATCATGATGAATCACCTCTTGCATAACTGGCATTAATCTGTTGGCTAATACTTTTGCAAAAATTTTATAATCCGAAGTCAGGAGAGATATTGGCCTAAAATTTTCCGGTTTTGTAGAACCTGTTTCCTCTTTTGGTATCAATGAAACAAAGGCTGCTTTCCATGAAGGGGGTATTTTACCCCCTTTTTGTATACTACAAAATAAGTCTTTAAGATGTTCAATCATTTCTGCTTGTAAGGTTTTATAATACACCGCTGTTAAACCACCTACTGCCACTCTTAAACATCCCTCGTATCTCTTCCCTACCAGGCAGAAGTTTAGCCTTCAACCCGGCAAAACCCGGCAAGGCAGACCCGGTCAGTACCTCTCGGTCCCGAAGGCAACTGCGCAAACAGCAGGAGTCTGTGGACTCAGTGGATTCCTTGGTTTCTTCTCCATCCCTCTCGCCTTCTTCCTCCTCATCCTGCCTGCCTCACGTGACAAGGAAACGATTCCAAATCTATTCCAAATCGCCTTTTTATCGAGCGGCTCCCTCTGGGGACGCTGGGGCACCGGAGCGATCGCCAGGACACACCAAGGTCCTGGACGACAGGCCACAGTTCACCACCCGAGGGACATTCAATCCAGAGAAAGGCAAGCAGAAACTGAAGAATGTGAAAATCTCCTCCCCTAAAGCCAAAGAACTCCCAGAGGGGTCTGCTGGGACAGGCCGGAAGCGTCATCCGGAGGCTGCTGATTACATGACCCCTCAGCAACTGGTGCTGCTAGGAAATAACGAGTTCATGGTATGAATCGGCAAGCTTCTCCTCCATCGCATCTTCCCTCCACTTCAGTGCCATCTGCTGCCACTCCATTGTAGGACAACTGCTGTCCCCCAAGTCAGCATCTCCTCCCTATTCGTTGCTTGGAATCCTAGCATCGCGTTGCCAGTGGGGAAGCAGGGAGCCTCCCTCTTCCATCTAGAACGAGCGGAGGAAAGCTCAGCTGTGGCCTTAGCTGACTTTAGCCTTTTGGAACTCGGCGAGTCAGGCTGGGAATTTGCAGTGAAATTTGCAGCAGAGCTGGAGGGAATGATAGCCGGTGAACCAGGTTTGGCGTTCCCCTTTTTTAATGAGCCAGGGAATGTATGCCAGCCAGCTGAGAACATCAGGAAGGCAGCCGGAGTTTAAGAGAGGTTTTTCTTGATCCTGAGGGTCAAAACTCTTGACTTTGGGATTAGGTTTTTGCACTGGGATTGAGAAGCAATGAACTTCCTAGAAGAAACGAGACAGCAAGAAAGGAGACTGAGGCCTTTGTTCAGGGCTGTTTATAATGCACTCCATGGCATTGTCAGATGTGGTGGGAAATGCTCATTTTCACTCAAGCACTTCTTAGATACATCAGGTGCACCTCCGTTGTGAACAAGAGTTATTTATCTAATCTAGTTTTTCTTGGTTTAAACTTTTGGGTTGATGGTGTCAGAATAACCAATGCCAGTTTGATTCCAGGTAGGTCAAAGCCAAATATTTGTGCCGAATTTCCAGTAGCCATAATCACAACATAGGTCCTGTCCCTTGGGGCAGAAAATCCGACTCTTTTAAGAAAGTATTAGGGAACAGAACCGTTTACTTTTCCGACTGTGTCTCTGGCCCAATTCCATGCTGGTAGCTGAGCAGGCTCTTTTAAGTTTCTTGACCGGCTGAGAAAACGCCACTCAAGCAAAACACAAGCATAAGGAAGGCTGCTGTTGAAATCAGTTGGTTTAACACATGATTTAACATCGCTTTCTTTGCTACGCATCAGTATTAAACCATGGCGCAATTTTATTTTATTTTTTTTAAAGTGAGAGACTACTTGAAGCTCTTTCGTTAGTATTATGGTTACTGAAGTTCAATGTAAATATAACTTTTTATGTTTGTTTTCTTTTTCCACAATGTGGGACTTTATTAATGTGGGACATTTAAGCCAGAAAAGTATGAGGAGGAGGAGGAGCAGGCATGAGTTACTAGAAGTAATTCTGGGATCTTTTCAGTGTGGAACAATAAACGGTCGCCGTGTTTTGCACCGGTATGACAATAGATCATTCCACCTGTATGTTGTGAAAAAAATTGCTATGTTACAAATACAGAAGAAGAAGAGCCCCTCCTTGAGGACAACAGAGGGGTCTATTTAAAAGTCTTTGAGAAGCCCCGTTTTTCAGTTAAACCCATCGCTGATTTGTTTTGATTGTACGGCAGGAAAGTTAAGACTGCGAAGCCCACCGCTTTTTTTTACACTTGTCGAAAAGGACAGCATGTTGTGATCACCCGCAGAAACCTGAGATCATTGGTCCTCTTTACAAACCACGCACACCTGTATTTGAAGGGCAAGCTGATCCTGATATATTTCTCATTTCCTACCGAAGAGCTTTGACCAACTGAGTGTTGCAGCGGTGAATGGTTTAAAACCACCGCCCTCTCCTCTTTAAAAGTAGAAGGAAGCTACAAATTATCCGGGAGCCTTTTAAGTCTGCTGAATCACAGGTGCGTCTCTCAAAAACTGACTTAGTTTTTAATCTGGCACCATGTAAAGCTAGAGCTCTTGACCCAGTAAATATATGACAGGCAGTGTTGTAACCCGTCAAACGTTGTTTTAAACATCCAAGTTGAATAAGTCAGAATTGGCACTCTGACTTAATGGCAATGTCGTTCTCATTAAGAAATCCCCATATTTATAACAGTTCGTGTTACTATAAAGAGGCCTTATTCGAGATTTCAAACGGTTCTTTCAATGACCGAAGATGGCATTTGCTAGGTTGATCCAATTTTGTTCAGCTGTTGACCGAAGAATCTCTTTGTGTTTTTCCTACTTCAGAAAGGCAAAACTTTCCCCTTCAAACCTGATGTTGGATTTCTGTTTGCTCTTGAGGTTTAGGTATTGAGTTGTTGGTTTTCTGAGCAGAGTAGATGCTCCTGACGGATAGTTTGTGGAGAAGAATGTCCAATGTATGAGTTCCATTTTCAGGGTTTAGGGGGATTTTGTATACATCCACCTCTTGAAATTGTTGCTTTTGCAAACTTGGTAGAGATTATCTTTTTCTTATTTTTCCTTGGAGTCTTAGAACCTGCAGTGAGGCACTCAGTAGGTTTAGCCTCTAGTTCAATGTTTCTCAACCTCAGGAAGTTTTAAGATGTGTGGACCAATTCTCAGAATGAAGGGAATTCTGGGAATTAAAGTCCACGCCTTCCTGAGGCTGAGAAACATTACTGTGATACCTGCAAGTTGGTTTTTCTGCGCAGGGGATAGTGTAATTCCAAGGAGCTCTAATAAACTAGAAAAGGAACTGTCAAGATTTTGGTAAGCAAGAGATTGTTAAGCGAATGGATCCTAAAGCTGCCTCTTTACCAAAAAGCACCTCCTCTCCACCCACCCACCCCCACACACTCCAATCCCTCCCCACATATATCACATTTACCATGCAAGCCTTACTCTTCCTCCAAGTATGTGCACCAAGACCTTTTCCTGCCTCCCACCCACCCACCCGGGATTCTTCCTCCCTCCACCCTCAGTTGATTTTTGTGCTGAGAAATTCCAGGCTTTGCCTCTGATCCTGGGGGCTAATTTCCCCCCTTTTCTTCCAGCATAAAGCTCTGTCCTTAGGACTCGTCTAGGGAGCATTGGAGGGGAGCGGTCGATATCCAAGAGAGACTTTTGTTTGAACTTTTTCTGAATTTCAGGCAGCAAGAAATCCCTGCCTGGGTTTCTATCTGCTTGCTGTCTTCCAGTTTTCCGTCTTTTCTTAGCATCTCCACCCCAGAACCACCTTGTAAAGTTCATGGACCAGCTCTGTTCCCACCCAAGATATTAAAGTGAATGTACATCCCACTAGGAAGGACATTGGCTGCATATAATTATTTTTAACGGAAATTTTTAAAAGTAATTTATAAGTATACTGAGTGTACAGTTTAAAAGCAGACTATGTATTGTAAAAGGATATACTTGTCCTGTGTCATATTCTATAAATTTTACCTGTGAGAAGAAGAATTCTATAAATGCTTTATTTTGCTCACGGAGCTGGATGATGTGCAGTTAACCTGGGTCAGCCAGCACACTTGTTAATTTCCGCGTCTGAAAGGTTTTATTTTCCCTTTGTTAATGTTATTTTATTACTTTTTTTTCCTGAAACAAGGCCGTCATATTTGAAGTGCAATTTGTGTAATATTTCATAAATACAATACTATATTCTATGGCTGTACAAAAACAACTTTATGAACAAATAACAATCTCCCCACCCCCAGCTTATTAAAGAACAAAAGAATGGAAAATAAAGTGATAGTGGCAGATCTGTTTCCTACCTGTTGATGTTTGTAGACACCCAGCAAATATATTGTATTGCTATGTTCCTAGAAGGATGCCATGTTAGTGTTTCTGAAGCTTCCCGGGTTCCCAGACACCAAGAATTGCTTAGAAAATTTGGTTAGTTTCTGAACTCCAGTGGAATGTCTGCTACACTATCCATGAACACCCTTACTGCTTTTCATTAAGAAGTGGATACAGATTCAAAAGAGAGCTTTCCAAGGGACCAATTGCTTCCTCAAACACTGAATATTAGTGTGGTTATCTGGATTTGACCTGGAAACCTAAATCAACTCTATACAGTGTAATGGAGAGAGCATCATTCCACCTTCCGATCCAGCCAAGGACTTTTCACGTGATAGTTTTCACCGCTGCTGATTGCGGTTCCATGGAAAAGAGGCAACAAAGCCCATAAGCCAGCGTGCTTCTTCCAGATGGGAGGAAAGAGCCTCCAGGGCCCATTAAAACCCTACTCTTGCCAAAGAGAAATTTTGCTACATGGGACAATGATCATGTGATCTCTCAAATGTTAGGAAAACGGAACAGGGCAGCAAATCCTGCATGTGGAAGCCTACATAAACTTGGTCAGCCAATAAAATTTGGTGTTTTAAGGCAGGGGTCTCCAACCTTGGCAACTTTTAAGACTTGTGGACTTCAACTCCCAGAATTCCTCCCAGAATTCCTCTGGGAGTTGAAGTCCACAAGTCTTAAAAGTTGCCAAGGTTGGAGACCCTTGTTCTAAGGAACAAGGAGTTCCAACGCCAAGCAGTAATACAAGCTACTCATTTATTAACATTTATACAAGATTGCTAACGAAGCCCTCGCTGCTGATACCCACCAGGCTAAGAAGAGGATCACACCCATTTTTCCCAAGCTAGATTGGGCATTGGATTTTGAGCTCATCTTTACATTTCCAGTTTTTATTGCCAGAATACGATATGGAAAGGTGGCCTATGGGCACAGCTGAATAAAAATAAAGATTGAAGCTCCTGTCAGAGGTTCCCTGAGAGCATCTATGCCTTGCGTCATGTGGAAAGCAGCATAGCTGAACATTCCCGGGACTTCAACTACTCTTGTGTTCTACATCCAATTTCTGTGGCTAAGTGAGTTTTGTCCCACTCTACCGTTGGTAAGTGAATCATAGCACTTGCTAAGTGAGTAACACGGCTGATCACTGAATCTGGCTTCTCCGTTGACACTGCTTGTCCGAAGGTCGCAAAAGGGGATCCCGTGACCCCAGGACATTTGCAACCGTCATAAATGTGAGCCAGTTGCCAAGCGCCCGAATTTTGATCACGTGGCAACAGTCGAAAGCATGAAGTCACTTTTTCCAGTGTGGTGGTAACTTCAAACGGTCACTGAACGAAAGGTTGTACGTCAAGGGCTATCTTAACTTAACCATACTATTGGTTTAATTGAAGGTAGAGTAACTGACTAGCTTTGGATTCAATAGTTCAACGCTACAGTTCAACAGTGTCATTCCCACACGGTTTTCTCTTGCACTAGTGAATCGGAAGCAGTTTTTGTGCTGTGGGATGCCTTTTGTAACTGAATGACTTCATCACTGAAGGCTTCCAGCCCAAATCCCAAAACATCTGGACAGGTTTCTCTGTCTCTCCACCTGCTTGCATTTTCAAACGGAGGAACCCGCTTAGGAATTTCAGCCACTCTTCCAAAACTCCTCCAAAGCCTGTCAATTTTTGAACATGTCACACAGCAGCTTCTCCATAGGGGTGTTCCCAATGGTTCTGCGGAAAAAGAGAACCTCGATGCGTTCCGAAGTAATAAACTTCAGCGAAGGGAGCAGCAGTAGTAATTTTCCAAACCTAGGAGGCGATATAGAAAGACATTTATAGCTACTTCACCAATCGTGCAATACTAGAATTGTATCAAAGAAGCAGGAGAATATCAAAAATCAAAACTAAAGTTCTTAAATCTGGTACCCCAAATTTAACCAGGGTGCCAATGAAGCTCGGAAGCCTCTGCTCAGAATCTCTCAAAATTTGTCATGTTACTATTGCTGAAAGAATAAATAAAGAGGTGGTTGCTTTTTAAACCAAATTCTATAAGGACTATAATATTAAGACTTATTTGGATGTAATGATTAAAGCAATAGTCTAGCAAAACACATAGCCAGTTGGGTGACTTGGTCCAGTCACTCTTTTGCAACCTTATAGGAGGCAACGTCAAACCCATTTCTGAAAAATCTTGCCAAGAAAACTGCGGGGACCCGAAAACTGACTTGGAGACACAAAAAAAAAACAAAATTAAAAGAAGTTTTGAGACAAAATTTGAGGGAACACAGAAAATAACCCGTATCTTTAGGTACCTGACTGGCTGACTAGGATAATGTATATGAGTGTGTTGTCCCAGCATCACCTGTGACTGATCCTGCAAATTTTCTACCTGGTCTGGATCCTTCAGTCCTCTTGTTTCTTAAAAGAAAAGATACAAAAATTGAAATTCAAGCAGTGCTACCTTGATAAACAGATCTGTTCCTCGGTGCAAACTTTTACGTTCTTCAGGTCTGTGATAGTTCTACAGAAATGTTTCTAATTAGTATAGGTTCTGTTTTCTAAATTTCAGAGTGCTGGCTGAATACACACACTTGTGCACAAATGTGCTTGCACATACACTCTGTGTGTGTGTGTATTATATGCAAAATTGATTAAATTTTCAAATAAGAGATTAAGCAGAGCAAGAAATATAATCTAGACGAAATCAGGAGATAAGAAAACACAGCCTAATCATAGTTCTTATCGGTGTGATCTAGACTGTAAAATTGTGTACTTCTCCATAGAGATTTGTATTTTGGCTCCCTTAACATTTCTTTAACTTTGCCTGTAACCCAGATGTGCTTTTCCTCCCCCCCCCTCCCCGCCTCCACCATCGCCACCACCGGGTTCACCTGGTTTAAAAAGAACAATGGCCTTCATACAGGCAAATTCAGTGGGATCCACCGCCAGCGTTTTGAAGCGTGCAATTATTTCTTGCAGCGCACAGATGTCCCTTCCTCCAGACACTGCCTTGGTGTGGAAAGTGGAGGTCAGCTCTGACAAAGAGAGGAGGGGGCAGGTTTCCAGAGGCAAAGACCACTGGATAGCACAAAGCAGGAACAATTCACTCCAAGCCTCTTCCAGTAAAATCACCTGCAAGCGATAGGACACAGAGTTGAGTCCTTAAAACTCTTTGGGACAGGTGTGCTGCAGTCATTCCTGTTCCCAAATAAACCTTGTTAAGTATTTCAGCCACAACATCCTTTTTCCTTCTATAATCCTCCTGTTGGCACTTCATTCATAAAAAAAACAGTCCCAACTATGAGCAGTTTTCACCAAACCCATAACGGCTATATCCCCTGATCTGTACATGTGTCTGGCCCAAAACTAACACGTGATTTTTTTCAAGCTGAGTTCTTTCCCGTTTCACACCTAATAGACAAAATCTTGCCAGTCTGAAATCTCTACTACCTGCATCTACGATAAACTGTGGGAACTATTGAGGAGGAGCTGTCTTCCCTCTCTTTCTCTCACATAAAATATCGGGGGCCGAGTTGCCTCTTCTGACATGCATCCTCACCCTCCTGGGAATCTGCTTTCTACTACGTTCACCACCTTACTGTGTTCCATCACACATGCCAGTCACGGCTGCCAGATTCCTTTAATATTCCCCGTGTTGATTTCTCTTGACCTGTTTCCAGTGAATCTCTTTAAACAGACCGTTCTATTCAAGCATCCCAAGCTCTAAATTCAACCTGTATATAGAAAAAAATTGCAAGTGGAAAGAACCATCTACCTTTGGTTATATTAATTCCATCTTCAAAACCAATCTTTCTTGAAGACTTGCTTTCTCACTAGCTCAACTCCAAAACTACACGGAGCCGAGGTGCCACAGTAGTTAGAGTGCAGTACTGCAGACTACTTCAGCTGACTGCTAGCTGCACTTTGGCAGTTCAAATCTCACCAGGCTCAAGGTAGACACAGCGTTCCATCTTTCCGAGGTGGGTAAAATGAGGACCCAGATTGTTGGGGGCAATAGGCTGACTCTGTAAATCTCTTAGGTTTGTAAAGCATTATGAAGCAGTATATAAGTCTAAGTGGTACTCCTTCCTTCCTTCCTTCCTCCCTCCCTCCCTCCCTCCCTCCTAGTGGTTAGAATGCAGTATTGCAGATTAACTGTGCCCATAGGTAGGAGGTTCGATCCTGACCAGCTCAAGGTTGACTCAGCCTTCCATCCTTCCGAGGTGGGTAAAATGAGAACCCAGATTGTTGGGAGTCATAGGCTGACTCTGTAAACCAATTAGAGAAGGCTGTAAAGCACTATCAAGCAGTATATAAGTCTTAAGTGCTATTGCTACGTCCTGGCTAAAGCTGTCAGTTCCGAGATCTGACTTGGGAGGCTCACCTGATCACGAAAAGGTAGGTTTGAGAAAACGGGAAGGTTTTTTGCCCATTTCACAGCCATGAAGAGGAGTCGGGCAGAGATTTCATAAACACTTTCGGGGCCAGCGGCCGGGTGTGGGGACCGGGGAGCTTCTGACCCCACGTGTTCCGGCTCATTACTTGTCACATCAATGTTTTCCTCTGCTGTGAAGGAAAACAGCCCATCAGTATCGTCTGCAGCAGTTAGTAGGGTTTGCGAGTAGTTGTGACATGATATTTGTGAAGAAGTTGAAGCAGTACTGTCACTATTTAAGCCCCAAGTATTTCTTGAAGTGATTTTTTCCATAGTGACCATTGTATCGGCTATGTCAACATCTCTGTTGAACTCTTGATAACCCATCTGGATCTCTGTTTTGGGGAAATACTACATACTGTGATATTTAGAAGCAGTACATAAACCAAAGGTCCTTTTGCTCGACACTCAAAAGAAATCTGACTTCATTTAAATTGAGAAATAACCCGAACCCTAACCTTCAACACTAGAGTATGAAACAGGTAAAGGTTCCCCTTGCACATATGTGCTAGTCGTTCCCGATTCTAGGGGACTGTGCTCATCTCTGTTTCAAAGCCAAAGAGCCAGCACTGTGAAGACATTTCCGTGGTCATGTGACCGGCATGACTAAATGCCAAAGGCGCATAGAATGCTGTTACCTTCCCACCAAAGGTGGTCCCTATTTTTCTACTTGCATTTTTTACCTGCTTTCGAACTGCTAGGTTGGCAGAAGATGGGACAAGTCACAGGAGCTCACCCTGTTAAAGCAGCACTAGGGATTCGAACCGCTGAATTGCCGACTTTTCGATCGACAAGCTCAGCGTCTTAGCCACTGAGCCACCGCATCCCTATGAAACAGAGGAATTGCCAAATGTGTCTCTTGCTTATCCAATATTTTGTTTGGCGGCCAGTTCTAAATGGGAGCCCAGGAACCAGAATTCCTGATTCAGATATTGTCTCTACAGCAATGATAGATGCAACGCCTTCTCGTCATACAAGGTTTTTATGATTTACTTGGTTTGAGATGGGTGGCTACGCAAATCAAATAAATAAATAAGGATGAAAGAAACAACTACAAAGACATCATTAAAATTATCTTTATACTAATCTGGGGGCAAAACCACAATCTTGGAAACAAAGAGGAATTATTTTCCACACTTATTGTAATTTCCTTCCTTTAAGAAAGAGACTCTGGATGCTTTGAAGGGTTTTCCCACAGCTTTCTCTCCACCTAAGCTGAGTTTCTATTTGTGAGATAAACTGCCAATGGACTCGCCTTCATTCTCTTGATTGCCCTTCCTTCCATCGCTTCTCCAGGCTCCTCACAGTCTCTCTTACTTGTCAATAACACAAGAAACAAGTCTAGAAAGGACTGACCTCTTCTCTGAATTCATTCTGAATCTTAAGCTTCCCTTGGAAGACGGGTGAAATCCAGCAGGTTCTGGAGAACCGGTAGCGGAAACTTTGAGCAGTTCAGAGAACCGGCAAATGCCATCTCTGGCTGGCCCCAGAGTAGGGTAGGATTTTGCAATATTGTTCCCCCAGGAGTGGGGTGGGAATGGAGATTTTGCAGTATCCTTCCTCTGCCACACCCACCAACCCACGCCCATAGAACCGGTAGTAAAAAAAAATTGGATTTCACCACTATTGGAAGAGCTAGGACTGCGCCAGCAGGGGGCGCTGTTGTTTGCAGATCTTAAATTCTGCAGGGTTAGCTTCATCCCCTTGTTAAGAGTCCCCTTCAGGCAGACCTTCTCCCTCGTCCCCCTCTCAAGCACCAGCCACCTACCATCCTCTGGTTCCAGCTTGGCACAGGTCTCCGCCGTCATCAGGCTGGCCATGAAACGGTGGTTGTTGGAGGGAGTTAGCGCTTGGGCCCGCAAAACCCCACTTGCAGAGCAGCCGGGGGGAACCCTGTGGCTCTGCAGGGAGTGGTGGGGTGGGGTCGGAGCCCCCTGGGTGGCGGCCACGTGTTCTGGCTGCTGTTCCGAATGCAGGTCTGTGGAGTCGAGGTGCACATGAGCCGTGCTGCGTGGCTGGCGTTCGTTCTGAACCGCTGGAAACGGAAGACGGTCAAGATAAGCACCAAAGTGGGCAGACTTTGGTGAGTCTGCACTGAAGGCGTTCTTCTAGTAACAGGAACAATAGAGTTGGAAGGGTCCTTGGAGGTCATCTAATCCAACCCCCTGCTCACACAGGAGATCTGTATTAGGGATTCGAATTGCCGAACTGCCGATCTTAATGATCGACAAGCTCAATGTCTTAGCCACTGAGCCATCTAGTCATTTAATTTATCCCAGTAATTTATTCCAGCCTAGACTGGGGAAAACTGGCCAGCTCACAAGAGTTTCATTTCTTCCTCTTGAGTGTGTTCACCTAACAGAAGCCATTGGGCTGATTGGATCACCTTTAGTTTCAAGCCCTTATGCTAGTGCAGGGGTCTTCAACCTTAAACACTCAAAAGACCCATTTGGACCCATTTCCCACAGAAAAGAAAACACCAGGAGCCACAAAAACCCGTGCCTGACTATTTCTTGAGCGGCCACAAAACTAGCATATGTAGTTGAATTAAATGTTCTTTTTTCTTCTGAAACTTTTTTCTTTTCTTGGATTTATCCATGGTTGGCCTACCGGGGGTTGAAAAGCTCAATAAATCATGTGCCGGCAGGTGTCACACATTAGTGGTTTGATGCATATTTTGAGTGACAGAGAGCCACAGCAGAGGGGTGAAGGAGCCACAGGTTACTGACCCCTGTGCTAGTGTCTTCAAAAACCACAGATGGCCCAAGGTTTACGGTGAGTCTCCCAACTCCTAATCTAAATCCTTCACCACTATTCCACCTTGACTATAGAGAAAGAGTGAAAGACTATGAAAGAGAAAGAATTCCAGGTCCGAAGTCCCCCAGAGAATTCTCATGGCTGGAGAGGGGCTAAGAAAGTGCATCTTCTCCCTCCTCGTCCAAACCCATCACTGGTTCTCGGAGCTCCAGAGAGACTCCAAATTCAGTTCAGTTTCAGTTTATTAGATTTGTATACCGCCCTTCTCCCGAAGGACTCAGGGCGGTGCACAGCCATAATAAAACACAAAGTCATTCCTTCCTTAGACACGTAAGCCAGATGGAGGACTTTTGGCCGGTCGCTCTCAGCTCAAGCCCCCTCACAAGGTTGGTATGATGGGAAAAACCGGAAGAAGGCCCATTACATACAAAGCCTTGAATTGTACTAAATAAAGTGGGATAGATAGATATATGTGTGTGTGTGTGTGTGTGTTTTCTGAGGTTTTCGCGGGTGTTTGTATGTAGGTCTTTGGTTATTCGGGTCTTCTCCCGCGTAGAATTGGAAGTATCTTGGCGACGTTTCGACGAAGTCTCATTCGTCATCTTCAGGCTGGTGTTCTCGGCTTCATGCACGAAGCCGAGAACACCAGCCTGAAGATGACGAATGAGACTTCGTCGAAACGTCGCCAAGATACTTCCAATTCTACGCGGGAGAAGACCCGAATAACCAAAGACCTACACACACACACACACACACACACACACACACACACACATATATATATAATTAATGAATTCACACATCTACAAGGCACCAGATGGAGAAGGTTTGCCTGTAAGAGCTGCTTGCCAAAGACTTAAACCATCCAGTTTACAGCTCAACTGAGAATCAACCCTTTTTCCCACATTCAGGTTTACCGTCTTTATTCATGCCCGCCTGGAGGCATTTCTTCAAGCGGCAAGCTTGGCACTGGTTTCGGTGTGCTTTGTCCACGGGGCACATTCCACTGCCAACCTGGCACCTGTCAAGAGGACAAGACAAGATTCTATTAGATGCACCTGCCAGGAATTCTAGATTTGGGATGGCGGGGTGGGGGGGGCGATAGGCTTCCGTCCTATGTAAAACAAACACCTGTTCCAAGAAAAGTAAAAACTGGAAAAAAATCTAGACCCAGAGCCACAGAAAGGCTAAATCCGGTGAGTTCCCTCAAAGCTGCTGTCACAGAACAGCTAAATGTTCCTAGAATCCCTTAGTCTCCATCAACTTCTTTAAAATTGAAATTTGTCCTCTTGAAGCCAAGAGACACACCAAACATTGACGTTTCCATATTGAGAAGAAAATCAGCACCTTGGATTTGAGATTAGGGCGGGAAATATCCCTTCCACACCTGAAAAAGAAAAATAGCATATCTAGAGGGGTGGAGGAGATTTAAGATGCCTCACAAAACTAGAGGCCATAACTCACAGGCTCCTGAAAGGGGGGTCAGAGGCAAAATTAAGGAGGTTCCTTCACCTCATCCCCAAATTCGGCATGTTGCATTGGGTGAACGTGCTTTCTCCATGCAACACTAGAGGAGCACAAAGTACACAGAGGAGCTAAACTGATGTAGGAGACCATAGGACTAGTGGTCCATTTTAGCACTGAATTGTATGGCTCAATCCTCCAAAGTCTAGAAAGGATTTGGGTTTTTTGGGGGGAGGGATTTCCTCTAAAACTAAAAGTAAGGGACATGGTGGCTCGGTGACTAAGACGCTGAGCTTGTCAATCGAAAGGATGGCAGTTCAGCGGTTTGAACCCCTAGTGCTCCCGTTACTTGGCCAGCTTTTGCCAACCTAGCCGTTTGAAAGCGCATAAAAAATGCAAGTAGAAAAATAGGGACCACCATTGGTGGGAAGGTAACAGCATTCCGTGAGCCTTTGGCGTTGAGTCATGCCGGCCACATGACCACGGAGACGTCTTTGGACAGCACTGGCTCTTCAGCTTTGAAACGGAGATGAGTACCACCCTCTAGAGCCGGGAATGACTAGCACATGTGTGCGAGGGGCACCTTTAACCTTTACCTAGAAACAAAATGAATTGACCAAAAGTGGGCCCTCCAACCTTTACCGGCTCTTCAACAGAACAGTGACCCGTCTCTACCAGAAGGGCTCCGATTGGGAAAGTCCTACAAGAAAAGTCCCAATCATGGTGTCAGTTGCTCCCATTGAGGAGAAATGGGCTTCCTTTCCCTCTCTTCTTCCCTAAATGTCAAAACGTTGCAGGCTGATGAGTGTGCTTTTATATCCTAGATTTCTTTCCCCACAGTCTGAAGATGAAGTCTGAACAGGACAAAATATAGTGCGGCGGTTGGGTTTAGTGAGACCACGCCTGGACCGTGGTGGTCCTTCAGAATTAAAAATGAAAATGTACAGAAACCGATCGCAGTCTTCCTCTCTGCAAGACAGCGTGTCTCGAAAACCCCTTCATCTTCTCACAGCTTGACCCCAGTTAAGAGTGCACGACTGTAGATCATTTACCCTTCCTCTACTCCCAACAATAGTATCCATTACCTGTAAACCAGCTTCCGTCGGACGCTGCGCTTGAAGAAACCGCTGCAGCCATTGCAAGCGTAGATGCCGTAATGCTTCCCGCTGCTGGTATCGCCACACACTTTGCAGAGCAGCACGGGGCTCCCTGCTTTTCCAGGAGTCAGACGAAGCTCTACAGAGAACAGAGAAGAGGGCAGTTAAGGACCGGAAAGATGCAGCACGCAACAGAGGAGGCAAAGCCAACAGATTTTCAACAGAAAATGTGAGGGGTTAAAGCACCTTCAGTGGATAGTTCACCTCCATATAGCTGGATCTTTTTTTAAAATTTGATTTATATGCCGCCCTTCTCCGGAGACTCAGGGCAGCTTACAATGCGTTAAGCAATAGCCTTCATACTTTTGTATATTTTACAAAGTCAGCTTATCGCCCCCACAAACTGGGTCCTCATTTTACCTACCTTAGAAAGGATGGAAGGCTGAGTCAACCTCGAGCCTGGTGAGATTCGAACTTACTAATTGCAGACAGCTGGAGTTAAATTATCTTATGCTTGCCTTGCTGCTCTTTTTTTTTTTTCTATCTTGATTTGCCTGACATTTATTTACTTATTTTCCAAGTTCAGTTTGTCATAATTGACAGATGTAGACAAAAAAAGTACCTCCAGTCTTCTATCCATCTAGAGAAGATGAGCGAGAGAACTTTTCATGGTTCAGCCATTTCCTTCCCCACTATTTTGAAGTAGGTGGTTCATCCACTACTTAACAAGGAACTTAACTGTACCTGCCTGAAGATTCTCCCAGGTGTTCAATGGTTCTCTGGTGCTCTCTTAGCAACTAAGAAAGAAATGCACTCTACAATGCTCAGCATCTACATTAACCTAGCGATAGTCTGAGCTTGACCAGCTCCTAACTAAATTCCCACACGAGTTGATTAATAATAATCCTATTGAACAACAAGACTGTGATAAAATATTGAGCAGGAACCCCCAGCTTGGTCTGCACTCCACAGATTGCATTTCACTACCTGAGATACGGGAAAGAAAGATTATTTGAGGCATGAGACGTAACTTCTCTGCACGCTTAAGGATATCGCTGAACTTCCCAGCAGGTATTGGCAGAACTTCCTGCCAATTCCTGCAGTTGGGTGAGCTGTTTTTGGCCCCAGTGAAAGAGGGAAAAAAACATGATCTGAAGAGTTGTGACACCATCACTTACCTAATTGGCTGGCCTCCATTCCTCTGTTCATCAACGACTTCACCGGGGAGGCAGTCATAACAGTGGCCGATGACCTGTGGGAGAAGGGGATTGGGTTTACAGGTTTTTTGTGCAGAGTTCTGACTTCTCCTTCAGTTTTGAGTTGGGAGGCCCAAATGCAGGAAACTCTTGTGAGCTGGCCAGTTTTCTCCAGAAGAGGCTGGGATAAATTCCTAGAAGAATGCCTTCGGTGTAGACTCACTACAAAAACTCAGGTCTGCTACAAGCCTCTTAAACAGATCGTCCTCTAGACCATCCCAACCCTGGTTCTTCTGGATACTTCATGTGTGCTTGGTGTGTGCTGTGCTCATGTGTGAGTCCTTCCTCTTCGGGGCTCCTGTAGTGTAGCAGGAAAGATTAGTCATTAACGCTGTGTAAGCAGTTGCCTGTCTGTCATCCTCTTAATCTTTAGTTTTCAAAGGTGGGACCATTAGCTCCATAATCAAAGAACGAGAAAGATTTCTGAAGATTTCCATCAGCGAGTTCAGGATGACAGCAGAATGCGATGAACCCATCTTGGCAGGGACTTTGGGTGCACCATTTCTACGCCCTCCGGCTTCACACATCTGCCACTAAGTTGTTTTTCTTGGAGAGACGATTCCTTTTTTGGAAGGTTCATTTATTTGGTCGCCAAATAGGCAGGGTGAGGTCCGCTTGGGTCCCCAGGACGTTAGTCCTGCCTCTGCTCTGATTCTACCACATTGTCCTCAACTCTGGGTCCTACCCGGGAGGAGCAAAGGTTTTGGGTAAGAAAAATCCAGTCCAACCTACAAGGGCAGCTGCTGATCACAACTGAATATTTTATAAGGCAGATTTTTTCAGCGAGAAGAGCGTACTACCTTGGCGAGCAGATTCTGTATTATTGATGAAGGGAAAGGTGAAGCAGAAGCAATTTCAACACAGAATATAAGGCTGATATTTATTTATTTAGAAAATTTATATTGCCACCTATTCGGCACATGGCGACTCAAGGCGGCTTACAAAGACAAAAGCACAATATAAAAGAAAGAAAAATAAGAAAAAAACCCTCATTCTGGCAACAACACACATCCATACAAGCCATTTAATGGGCTCCATCCCACTCTGGGGTTCCCCAGGCCCGCTGGCAGAACCACGTCTTCAGGGCCTTCCGAAAGAGTATTAGAGTAGGGGGCCAGTCTAATCTCTAGAGGGATGATATTCCAGAGAAGGGGAGAAGCCACCACAGAGAAGTCCCTTCTTCTGGGTCCTGCCAGATATATCTCCTTGGAGGATGGGACCCACAACATTCCTTGTCTCCCCGTTCTAGACCAAGATTCTGCAATCTCAGTAGACATAGCAAAAAGGGATGAGCTGAGGCTGAATGCAGGTAATTCCCCACTTACGATCGTTCGTTTAGCAACAGTTCAAAGTTATGAAAGCTTCGGAAAAAGCAACTTGTGCCCCATCAAGATTATGACCATCATACCATCCCTGCGGTCACAATTCGGGCACTTAGCAATCGGCTTGCATTTACGATACTTGCAATGTCTTGCAGTCACACAAACATGATTTGTGACTTTCCCAGTTGGCTTTCGACAAGCAAAGTCAGTCGGGGAAGCCTTGAAGAACTGTGGTAACAATGGTTGTAAAACTGGATCCAGTTACACAATGTCTCACTTAACAACCACATCGCGTAGGGTCCCAATTATGCTTGTATGTCAAGAATTGCCTATACTGGACAGCCCACAAGCAGTAAACTTGAATAGCCCTGTTGCGAACCGGTAGTAAAGGTAAGTAGAACCCACCCCTACTCTGCAAGTAAAATCATCATTCTAGTTTATTCATCACTGGGCCTTATGCAATACTGCTTCATTTATGCCAGGGGTCTGCAACCTTAAACAATCAAAGAGCCATTTGGACCTGTTTCCCACAGAAAAGAAAACACCGGGAACCACAAAACCCATGCCTGACTATTTCTTGAGCAGCCAGAAAACTAACATATGTATTTGAATTAAACGATCTATTTTCTTCTGAAGCTTTGTTTTCCTTGGATTTATCCATGGTTGGCCTACCGGGGGGTTGAAAAGCTCAATAAATCGCATACCGGTGGATGTGGCACATTGGTGGTTGTGACGCATATTTTGAGTGACGGAGCCGAAGCAGAGGGGTGAAAGAGCCACATGCGGCTCCAGAGCCTCAGGTTGCTGACCCCTGATTTAGACTGTTTTCCTGTGAAGATTTACTGAGTTGCAGCAAAGCTCCGAGTCCTTCCAAGCTGGCCATTGCCTCCCCTTCCTGCTATTTTGAGTGCTATTCATAGCTCCAGCTCTGAAAAGAAAGAGAAGGACGTCAGCCGTCTTCCCCTACGCACAGAGTGGGAGACAGAAGCTACAGGATACAGTTTGATTCATTCAGACTTTATAGCAACTTTCTGATTTCCAGCGAGGCTGACACCACCTTCTGTTATTTGACTATTCCGGTTGTTGTGAACGGATCCGCCACTCTGCTTTTCGGAATTCCCAAGGCGACCATCAAAGTATCACAAAGCTTTTTATTTTTTATTATTATTATTTTATTATTTTTTATTTTTTATTATTTATTTATTTTTTCATTTTAAAAGGATTCCTTTTTCTAGCCAACTGTTTGGCAAAGGTTTTGCAAAGAATCAAGGTTGCAAAAAAACCAGTTGGACGGTTGGAGGTCCCGATTCTCCAAGCGGCCTCCTTTTTAAACCAAGTAGGTTTGAGCAGATTTTGATGGGTGCAAACCAATCCTTCAGCTAATCCCTTTTACTCTGGGCAGGGGAAGGGGTGGGGTGGGGTGGGGGGAGGAAGATAGTCAAGCAAGCTGCAAAGAATCTGCTAGTTAAACAAAGAAAACAATTAGCTTTAGGATTGAGAGAGCAGCTCTGAGTGAGTCAGTGCTGGCCCGAGACAGATGGTGCTGAAGGATGCTTGATCAGACATTAGCACTAAGGTCCTTAATCTACAGCCCTGATCTCCATGTCTCTAGGAGGCCCTTTCTGACCAGAAAGGCCAGATGCACATTACTACTATAGCTCCCTCCCCCAAAATTAACACTGTTGTATATCCCAGAACTTATTTTTCAAATCTTTAGTAGCAAGAAGCCTTCTTCTTCTTCTTCTTCTTCTTCTTCTTCTTCTTCTTCTTCTTCTTCTTCTTCTTCTTCTTCTTCTTCTTCTTCTTCTTCTTCTTCTTCTTCTTCCTCTTCCTCTTCCTCTTCTTCCTCCTCCTCTTCTTCCTCTTTCTCTTCCTCCTCCTCCTCTTCTTCATCTTTCTCCTCCTCCTCCTCCTCTTCTTCATCTTTCTCCTCCTCCTCCTCTGCCTCCTCCTCCTCTTTTCTGTCCTCTGCTTGTCTGATGCAAATTCCAAGTTTCCATTTGAGTCAACAGAGCAAAGGAATCATTACAGCAGACTAAACATTTCTCACGAAGGCTATTTGTCCTGCTGTGACACATCACCCTGCCTTGACACCCTGCCTGCTTTGTCCGCTCAGGTTGACCTGTAAAAGAGGTCATGTTTGGGGCTGGGATCTCACTGAGGGAGACTCATCTTCACTTTTCTTGGATCTAATTCCCTGTCCCGGATTTTACCTCTCAGTTCTTGCTTTATGGTACTTTTGATGGCTGTATTTGACTAAGCCCTGACATCTGATCACCTTGCTTTGGAAGTTATCCAAGGTAATGAGAGGTAGGCCATCAGTTTGAACTTGGATGGAATACAGTTTTAGCGCTCGTTACTCTGCTATTCCTATAAAACCTTCTGGATGAGGTTTTATAAATGGTAATTATGTATTTCCTTGATGTTCTTGTCCTCGAAACTGGATAGCTGGATTTTCTCTTTCCTTTTTTTCCCCTTTCCTTTCCTTTCTTTTCCTTTCTTTTCCTTTCTTTCCATTTTTCTTTCCTTTCCTTCCTTCTTTCTTTCTTTCCTTCTTCCTTTCTTCCTTCCTCTGTCTTTCTTTTCTCATTTTTCTTTCCTCTTTCTTTCTTTCATTTTTCTTTTTTTTTTCTTTTCTTTCCCACATATCTGAACTCCCCCATCTCCCTCAGAGAGGAATATATCTCATGATTGCGACGGTCTCTCATAGGACATGGGTTCCACAACATATTAAAAGCCGACATCCTCTTTCTGCGATGTAAAATGGGAAGGCCTCAGGTTCTTAAGACCACACGTAGTATGAGATGTCCCTCAAAACAATGAGAAATTCTAGAGATTATATTTGTAGATACCTGCAGATAGTGGAGATTATTTATTAGTTCAGTTTTGTGTTCATAACTTTATCATTCTATATCAAGGAACCGTTTTTCAATCATCCGTTCCTCTTGAAAATTTAGTGATTCACTGTTGTAGCCAATGGAACTGGCAGCAGAGTTGGACAGTGGGAAGGAATATGGGCCAGTCCTAGGGGCTGGGGAAACCTCGGACGAAGGCTCTGCGTCGGAGGCAGAGAGGGAGTTAGACAGCAGTGAGGCAGAGGAGCAGCTGGAGCCCGTTCCCAGTGTGCACATACGCAGAGCTGTCAGAATACAAGAACAACTCAGAAAGCAGGGTCGGCTTGGGAGTAAAGCCACACCTTGGCGATGATTGGCCCCTCCCATAGGAAACAACAGAGGAGCGAACAGCGAGTGGGCTTTTGCAGGAAACAATTCGTTTGGTCAGTCGGTTCAAGAGTGGAAAATTCTGTTCGTGACTTTAAGAGACCCCATGCCAAGTTTTGCCTTGCACTGCGTTTGCAAACTAGTTATCTGGCAGCTTTCCAAGCGAGATAAGGTTTGTGTTGATAAATATTCCTCTGAAAGACTGTTTGGACAGGCCTTGCTGACTGTGAATGAAAGGAATTCACAGTCGTGTAAATTAAAAGGGTTTCGCCGGGACCAAGACTCTGCTTCCTGATTTTTAAGGTAGCCTAAGTCCGAACATTCACAAGCAATTTACTTAAACAAAAGATGTGGTTGGACTGGAAGGGATGAGATTCATTGCACTTTTTTCTTGATATATTATCAAAACTCTTCAGGAGTCTGGTAGCACCGTTTTTGATTAACACGCTTTATTAAAGGCATAGGTTTTGTGAGCCGTAGCTCACTTGATCAGATGCATTCAAATGTGGTGAGCTGCAAAACTCAGAGCTTTGGCCAAGACAATTCAAAGGCAAGGAATTCCGATGCTTAATCTCTCACAGCCCTGAGCTCCACCTGCTTGCAAACAGCCTTAGTGTTTATTTCCAAAAGCCAAAGCTGTCAAATCTCAAAATGTGCGAGGCTGTCAGGTTGAGGGTTACTGTCATAACGTGTTACGTAACTGTCACTGACACTGAGAAGAAGGAAGAGTGGAAGAGAAGGACAGGGGGTGGGGGGATCAGCTCCTGAATTAAATGCTGGCGTCAGCACATCGGAGATGAAACAGGCCTTCTCTGTATAATGCTCCAGCTTAATTCCATGAGATCTGTGGCTCTTGATTGAGATGAAAAACGACCACCTGTATAACGCATCTGTGGCAAACCATCAACTTTCCAACTAGAGAAGGATTTTTCTGATCATTATACTTCCTTTTTTAAAAAAGTGGTTTTTTTAAAAAAAGACAGATTTTAGGGAAGACTCTTGACTGACTCTTGTATTGATTCTATTAACCGAGGCAAAGAGGTTATGTCCCATTCAGCATTATGACCAGGAGTGGTATTCACTTACTTTCCCTACTGCAGGGGTCCGCAACTTTACACACTCAAAGAGCCACAAAGGTCCTAACCAGAAGCCCCCCCGTTCAATTCTGGAGCTGACCAGAAGTCCGGTTCCCCCACCATAGAGTCTCCTCCTAGCGTGGCGTCCTTTTTCCTCTACCTGTCCTAACTGAAAGCCCTATCAATTGTGGAGCTGACCGGAAAACCCGCCCCTTGCCATAGAGTCTCTTCCTGGTGCGCCGTGCTTTTCCTCCCCATAACTGGAAGCTCCTTTCAAAATTGTGGTGCCGACCGGTGACGGAGCCGCAGCAGACGGATGAAAGAGCCACCTGCGGCTCCAGAGCCGCAGGTTGCTGACCCCTGCCTTACCGGTTCACAAATGCGCTTGTGCTCACATGCTCGCTTTGCATGTGTCCCGTCCATGCATGCACCTGTTCTTCCGCGCATGTGCTTTGCTGGTGCGTTCGCCTTCTGCGCATGCCCCCAGCCTCAAAAATGTGCCTAAATAGAATGCATAGAGCTGGAGTGCGTTGGCTGACCTACCTGTGATTTCCACTACCGGTTTGGGCGAACCGGTAGCGGAAATCTGAATACCGCTCAGAATTGTCTGAATACCACCTCTGATTATGACCCTGGCCTTGTACCTTGTGCCTTGCTAATATCTGCCTATCACCTATCAGACTTTCCATGTCTGGCAATACATCCTTGAATGACAGTGAGGGCCTCTTGAGCCTGGCTTAATCCATGGGAGATGCAATCATCAATTCATGGTGAAAGACGTGTGGTGGGTTAATTCAGAGAAGAGTTAGCTGTCGCTTCTAGTCCCTTTGGAGAGCATAGAACTCACAGAGATCATTGCAAGCATCAAGAAATCCACATTGCTTGCTTTAGTCTGGTGAGGTCACAGGGTTGGGTGATCAGAAGTGGACCAATGGTTTCATTAACCACTCCAGTCATGCTGGCTAGTGATTATGAGAGGACATCTCTCTTCTTCTTCTTCTTCTTCTTCTTGTGCCATATCCATCATCATGGATGTTGGCGATCATGTTGGCAATCCTATTTTTATCAACAGCTGCACAAAAAAGTGCTACTGAGTTTTGTCCAAACCTGTCCCTTAGGTTTTGAAGCCATGATGTTCTTCTTCTGCCTGGACCTTGTTGGCCTTCAGTCTTTCCCTGGAGGATTAAGTGAAGGATGCCATATTTTTCAGGGTATCCTATCTAGAAGGCATCATATTGGGGAAGACTAAAGAGAGGAATGAGACATAAAAACCTAGATACAGTATACTACAGTACACAATTCCAAAGTTGTGGAAACCTTTTGGAAAAAGTGTATTTACAAAAACTAGATAATAACACCACTTTTTTTTGAGCACTATCATAAAATTATATATCAATGGAAAGATAATTTAATCAAGAATGTAATGCAATAACTTTGATGAAGGATTTGCTATTATAGTAACAGTTACAGTATAAAGAAGAAAAGTGAAACGTACAAAAAACGAGATATACCAAAATTATAATCATGGAAAAAAAGGAGATATACAAAAATGATCAGCATGTCAGTTAATAGTTGGGTAACCTTTAGCATGAATGACGGCCTTACAACGTCTTCCCATGGAGTGAACCAAGTCTTTTAGTACTGCAGCTGTCATAATGTGAAACCAAGATTGAAGGATGGCTTCTATTAACTGGGTTTTATTGCTGGGTCGCTTCTGACTAACAAGTTTCTTTAGTTGGCTCCATAGATTTTCAGTTGGGTGAAGGTCTGGGCTATTCCCAGGCCATTCCAGCAGTGGAATAGGATTATCTTGAAACGCCCCAAAAAAGTGGTGCTATTAGCCATCAAACCTCAAAAATACATTTTTCCCAAAAGGTTTCCACAATTTTGGCCACTACTGTATATGTGAAATCTATTAAGCAGCAGCACATACTGTACCTGGGTCTTTCCTTGAGAGAAATGCTGACTCGGATGCTGTCTTTGCACCTTGGTCTTGAGTCCACTCAGTTGAGGGGGGAAAAATCCATCTCTCCAGTGGGGATTTGGGGAGAGGGGAGAGAGATGGTGGATTAGCTTGGCCCACCATCTGTCATTAGGCCAATAATCACTGCCTGAAGCTAATCTAATTGTCATTGAAGTATTTAAAGAATAAGGCCATCCTTTGCCCCTCAAAATCATTTAGTTAACCCCATTAAGCAGAGAGATTTAAAGTGAAGTCATCTGGCAAGGGGGGGCGGGGGGAAATACAAGCAGAATAATGGGAAAGTCAAAAGACTGGACCACACATGGCATCTCTCTCTCTCTCTCTCTCTCTCTTTCTTCTTCATGTGTTAGTAGAATAAATAATCAATTTTCCCCACGCGTGGTTGCATCAGAGTCTGCTCAAGCTCACGATCCAACCCTGGTTGAAGATTGTCAATAATATCTTGGGGGGGGGGGGAATCAAGCTTCTAATAGTAGCCACATCTTCACATATGATTGTCAGGCCTGGAAGCCATTTTTTCCATTGGATCTCCACGCCTGTCACATTTACTACTGTGGGAAGCTGGAAGGGGGGATTGTATAGAGCAAGGGTGATATATAGTCAAAATAACATTCCTTTCTCAGAGAGCCAAGGATATCTTCCCCTGCACCTGAAAAGCTGGAACTGGGAGGGATCTCCAGTTGGGACAGTGTTTTGATTGTGTTTTGATCATGTGATGGACATGTGGGTGCTGGGCAGGGACCTGGACTTTCCTTTGGGTGGGGAAAACCTGGAAGCTTTCAGATTCGGGTTTTCCCAGATGTGCCAATATGACATCTCTAATAAAATGGAACTTCGAGGAACTTTAAGCCTCGGAGTTTTCTTTTGTTGGGGGTATTACATGGAACCCTGACAATGGTCATGTCCACAGTGACCTCCACCTGAATAATGTAATGCCTGGCTCCTGTTTCATCAATAATTAAGTTTCCCAGAGAGCCAGGAACATTTTCCTTGCTCTGCAACAAAGGTTGGCTTTCAGTCATTTTCAGTGGGGCATCCTCCTTTCAGTGGTTAGTAGACCAAAAAGAAGGATGAAGATGGGGACTGTCAACTTGCCTTTTGAGATCATTGGCAGCCAAAGATAAAAGCTCTTGTGATGCCTTCAAGGTGTGGATTTAATTTCATGCAATCCCAGGCATGACCAACTTTCTGAAGGTAAAGGCCATCCTTTCCACAGCTCTCTCGACTACCTAGCTGAGCCTAGTACGATATCAATGGTCTGTTGTAATTGTGAGAAAGCAAAGGATTTTTTACTGGTAGACTGTTAGATGCAGAAGATCCCAAGAACATAAGCCAGGTAGGACAACTTCAACCCATCTGATGTTGGTGAATCATGGGTCTCTTGCAGTGGTGAAATCTGAACCAGTTTGCTACTGGTTTGCTGGCTGTGCATGCGCGCTGAGCACCAAGCGTGCACTATGTGCACAAGCGCAGTGCGCACCAAACACATGCTGTGAGTAGTACAGCAAGAGGGGGGATCAGCTGTGCCGCGTGATTTAGCTTCACTAGAAAGCAGGATTTCTTGCTTTCTAGCAAAGCTAAACCATGCGGCACAGCTGATTGTTGGAAATACCGGTTCGGAGGAACTGGTAGTTTTTTTTAACTACCAGCTTGACCGAACCAGTAGCTAACTACCAGCTTTTTAAACTACTGGTTTGACTGAACCAGTAGCTTTTTTTTTACTATCAGTTTGCCCGTACTGGTAGTTTTTAATCACTACCAGTTCGCCCGAACAGGAGCGAATCGGTAGCATTTCACCCCTTGTCTCTTGATTTCTCGTGCTTGGTCATGTGGATTAGAATGACAGGAGTTGGAATTCAGTCATATTTGCTCAAACATCCAGAAGGCCGTAAAGTCACTGCTGGGTTTGAGAAAGTCGTAAGTAGAACACAGCTAAAATGCGGCCCCTTCAGTCCGTTTTGTCTCGCGATCAACTGACTCTTAATCTTCTCATCGTTCCCACCACTCATCTCCTTCCACTTATGACTGTATGACTGTAATTTTGTTGCTTGTATCCTTACAATTATATTGCTATTGTTTCTTGATTCCTTATTTGTACCCTATGACTATCATTAAGTGGTGTACCTTATGATTCCTGATGAATGTATCTTTTCTTTTATGTACACAGAGAGCGTATCACCAAGACAAATTCCCTGTGTGTCCAATCACACTTGGCCAATAAAAAATTCTATTCTACTTTACTCTACTCTACTCTACTCTACTCTACTCTACTCTACTCTACTCTACTCTACTCTTTTATTTTATTTTTACTACCAATTCTGTGGGCATGGCTTGGTGAGTGTGGCAGGGGAAGGATACTGCAAAATCCCCATTCCCTCCCCACTCCTGGGGAAGGATATTGCAAAATCTCCATTTGCCGGTTCTCTGAACTACTCAGAATTTCCGCTACCGGTTCTCCAGAACCTGTCAGAATCTGCTGGATTTCACCCCTGCTCTGAATGTACCTGGATTCTAGAAAGTATTAAGTTGGAGATGCATGATACCTGATAGCACAAAATGCTTCTAAAAATTTAGAGACATTTTGGCACCTATTAAGAGTCGAAAGCAATTCTCCAAAAATGGAATACAAAGAATATTTAGTCACACGATTCCCATATGCAAGATGAAATGATTGAGTGAGTTCAAAAAGAGGATGGACTTTCTCATCCATCCCTTTCTTCTTGGACTACCATCAAAGGATGATTTACAGGCTGTAGATATTCCATTGGTTTATTGGCATGGAAAGATTAATCAAAAGGTCTTGGTAGGAATACCAGTAATGGTATGTGGCTCCCTCTGCTGTTTTAATTTGAAATTGCAAATATATATATGCTTTCCAATCACCAATTTCTGAGATCAACTCGGCAAGAAAAGGAAGCAGCCTGAAGCTCTCCTTATTGTTTTGGGTTGGTTGCCAGCTCAAAAGTATATTCAATAATGTCATGTCATGTCACTCAACAAGACAGACACAGACTTCAGAGGATAATTAGAACTGCAGAAAAAACAATGGCTACCAACCTGCCTTCCATTGAGGACCTGTCTACTGCACGAGTCAAAAAGAGGGCTGTGAAAATATCTACAGACCCCTCGCATCCCGGACATCAACTGTTTCAACTCCTATCCTCAAAACGATACTACAGAGCACTGCACACCAGAACAACTAGACACAAGGACAGTTTTTTCCCAAATGCCATCACTCAGCTAAACAAATAATTCCCTCAACACTGTTAAACTATTCACTAAGGCTGCACTACTCTTCTCATCATTCCCACCATCCATCTCCCTCCACTTATGACTGACTGTAATTTTGTTGCTTGTATCCTTATGATTTATATTGATATTGTTTCCTGATTGTTTATTTGTACCCTATAACTATCATTAAGTGTTGTATCTTATGATTCTTAATGAATGTATCTTTTCTTTTGATGTACAGAGAGCATATGCACCAAAGACAAATTCCTTGTGTGTTCAATCACACTTGGCCAATAAATTCATTCATTCATTCATTCTATTTCTTTCTTTCTCTCTCTCTCTCTCTCTCTCTCTCTCTCTCTCTCTCTCTCTACCTATCTACCTATATATCATGTCAAGTACAATACAATAAGTAACGCTGATGTTGGAGTATTTGTGTTTCAGATTGTAAAGGCTAAAGACTGTATCCACAACACCAACCAGTAACAAATGAGCAGCTTGAAACCAGCAATAAAATCATAGAAACAGCAGTCAGAAAGCATGGCTGAATTGGCCTCGGACAAGGTAACTTATTTTTAGCAACAGACACCCCAAAACAAATTTTAAAAGGCCAAGGTTGTTGTCACAATGAGTGCAAGCCAAGTTCCCAAGTGAACACCAACAGCCAGTGGTCACCAACTGGTGGTCCATGGACCACTGGTGGTCCGCGAGAAAATTTTGGTGGTCTGCAGAAAAATTATTTGCATTTTTTATATTGCACTAAATCAGGGGTCCTCAAACTACAGCCCCTGGGATGGATATGTGCAATGAATGTTTGTGTTGTTGCAGAGAGTCTCCCCCTTCTGAGTTTTTTTGTGTGGGTCGGAGGGGAACAGAAATTCTGACTTGGAGTCTGCTTCAGCCTCCTGGTGTGGGGGTTTGGGCAAAGGCTGGAGGGAAGAGCCGCTGGTGGCTAAGAGCCGGAGGACCTTGTTCCAGTGGGACTGCATCATGGCCTGGAACTGGCTGACCCTCTCAGCCCACTGAGCCTCCAGGTGCCGGTACCTGGCCTTGCATCCCACAGGTCTTCCCTCTGCTTGGAAAGCCTATGCTCCTAGTCCTCAGTGAGGTGCTTCTTCTGAGCCTCCTTCTCGGTCAGATCCAATTTGAACTGAGCTGTTTTCCAATTCTTTCTCATGGTGGCTGCTTAGCTCCAACAACTGCTTCCTGTTGGGCCCCTAAGGAGCCCGGGCAGGCAGGTAAGGAGTAATGAGTGAAGACTGGCAAGGTGCCCCTTGACATGAGTGACATCGAGTTGGCCACACCCACCCAGTCACATGACCACCTTGCCACGCCAACCCAACTGGTCATTAGGCAGATCATATTAGTGGTTCAATGGATTTAAAATTATGAATTTAGTGGTCCCTGAGGTCCAAAAGGTTGGTGATTCCTGTCAACAGCTGATTGTCCATTCTACTCAGAATCAACTTTTAATGGTGTCCTGGAAATCAGCCCAAGTTCCCTTCCTTCTATTAGCAAGAGAAAGGAGGTTTGCATCTGAAAGACCATTTAGGGGAACAGCAAAACCGGTTCTGCATTTCTGAGGTTAGAGTGAATGATGGGACTTTCCACTGAAGGGATCCATAAAACAAAGCAAATGTTTGAGAAAGAAAGGATGGCAATTCTCTGTGCAATTCCCTTAGATTATTCTCCATGCTTGGCATGCAACCTTCTCTTTTCCCTCCAAAACGAGGACTAACTCAGCTCTTGCCTATCGCCCCCAAAGAGCTTTGCAGAGTGCACTGGCTCATCGCTTTATGCCCGGAAGATAGAAATAGCACTTAAGACTTATATACCACTTCACAGTACTTTCCAGCCCTCTCTAAGCGGTTTACAGAATCAGCGTATTGCCCCTAACAATCTGGGTCCTCATTTGACTGACCTCAAAAGGATGGAAGGCTGAGTCAACCTTGAGTCGGTCAGGATTGAACTGCTGGCAGCTGGCAGAATTACCCTGAAATACTTCATTCTAACCACAAGGAAGGAAGGAAGGAAGGAAGGAAGGAAGGAAGGAAGGAAGGAAGGAAGGAAGGAAGGAAGGAAGGAAGGAAGGAAGGAAGGAATAGCACAGACTTATATACTACTTTACAGTGCTTTACAGCCCTCTGTAAGTGGTTTACAGAGTCAGTCTATGGCCCCCAGCAATCTGGGTCCTCATTTTACCCACCTCGGAAAGACGGAAGGCTGAGTCAACCTTGAGTCAGTCAGGATCAAACTGCTGGCAGCTGGCAGAGTTAACCTTCAATTCTAACCACTGGGAAGGAAAGAAGGAAGGAAGGAAGGAAGGAATACTCCATTCTAACCACTGAGCCACCAAGATGCCCATCATGGCTTGCCGAATAAGCCACCCAACCACACTGCCACCCTCCTTCCAACCCGGTTTATAGGCTCCAAGGCAGAGCCCTGCCCTCTTTGCAAACCAGGAGCCAAGCTCCGAAAGTGGGGCAAGTGCTTCTCCTTATCCCGCGCCAGCCCAGGGTGGATGGGGGGTGGGGGGGGGCGAGCCCTCGCCAGCCGGCCTGCCCCTTTAAGGGGCGGGGAGGCGCTTCCCAGCCCGGCTGCAGCAGCCGCTCCCCCGCGCCGCTGACATCAGCCGCATCCAGAGAGCGAGCGAGCGAGCGAGAGCGAGAGCCGCTGCTGCCGGGGCGCGCCGCCCGCGTCCCCCGTGGAAGCCAAGCCAGGCCCAGGCGTCCCTTCCTCCGCCCGCAGCCATGTCCTCCGGCCAAGCCTACAACGAGGAGAAGGGCGGCTCGTCCAGCCTGGGAGAGCCGGAGTACGGGCACGATCCGGCCAGCGGGGGGATCTTCTCTTCGGATTACAAAAGGTGCGGCTCTCCCTCGGGGGAGGAAGGTGGGAGGCGGGAGCGCAGCCCCGATCGCGGTCCAGAGAACGGGGGGCGCAGCGTTGCAATCCCCGCCTCGGAGCACCGGTGGGTGGGTGGGGAGGTGGGTCTGATTTCCTCTGCCCCCTCCCGCCCCCCAACCCAGCTGATGGCTCTCTGCTTTGCAAAGGAAGGATGGCCCAGATTTTGGCTGCTCCGCGCCGCCGCTCCTAAGATCCCCACCCGCCACCCCATCTGGGGCAATGACGCCAGGAGCCTCCGAGCCAATCTGGCCCACGAAAGGGGTCCGGCAGCCAAGAAGGGGGCTGCCGCCTCCTCCTCCTCCATCCCTCCTGCTAAAGGAAAAAAAAATCCCGGGCGAGGAAACGGAGGAGTGGGTAGGGGGTTGGGCTTTTTTTGGGGGGGGGGGGGTATTACGCCCTTCCTGGGTGGAACGTCCTTGGCTGGTCTCTCAAGAGGCCGAGCAGATCGGACCTTGTTGGTGCTGGGATGGGAGACCACCAGAAATCTCTAGGATAGGCTGGGAAGTCAAGGAAAACATTTTGGAAAAGGAGGTGGGAGGAAGGGGGGAAACGTCTGTCCCAAAGCTTCGGAGCTGGCTCTGCCTTGTTGAGCCAAAGAATGTTGTCTTGTTTAAAAATTAATATATATGTGATCTGATTTTTATCCTGGGTAGATGGAGATTCTGGGCAATTCAGAAGTTCAATAAATTAAATATATCTATCTATCTATCTATCTATCTATCTATCTATCTATCTATCTCTATATCATCTATATGTCTATATCTATATTTAGTTATATACATACATACATACACACACATATACATACATACATGCATATATATATATATATATACATATATATGTATGTATGTATGTATGTATGTATGTATGTATATATATCCTCCCCTTTCACCTGAAAAACATCTTTACTTTTTATTTTCATGTTCCATCTTGTCCATTTTTCTCTTCTATCTGGACAGGAACTTGCAATTTCCATCCCACTGTGTGTGTGAGCCATCCAGGCTGGCTTGTTGCTTTGTTGCGTTTTTATTTCCCTTTTCTCCAAATTGTTGGGGTCAAGTCCTGGAGTGCTCCATTCTCCTCCCCGCTCCTCCCCACCCCACCCCCAGTATTATCCCCAGTCATCCTGAAAGATGGGCGGGGAAGAATAAGAAAAATCGGCCTAACATTTCTGAATGAGGTATTAGGCTAAACTTGGGTTTGAGGCTAAAATTCCCATCTTGCCATTGGATCGTACCATTTTTCCGCGGGCGGGGATTCTGGGTGGTGTAGTCCTAGTGCATTTGCAAGGCACCAGATTGAGGGAGGCTGAGCTTCGGGGGAGAGAAGGAGAATGACAGTTCCATGATGGATATAATGCAGTGGTGAAATCCAAATTTTTTTACTACCGGTTTTGTGGGCGTGGCTTGGTGGGCATGGCAGGGGAAGGATACTGCAAAATCTCCATTCCCACCCCACTCTGGGGCCAGCCGGGGGTGGTACTCAAAATTTCCACTAGTGGTTCTCTGAACTGCTCAAAATTTCCACTACCAGTTCTCTAGAAACTGCTGGATTTCACCCCTGATATAATGGTCAATGCCATCCCACAAGAGTGGGAGTGATTTTGAGTGATATTTGGATCCCCTTTGGAGAAGCATCATTTTTATTCTGCATCACAGCTTTGTATTTCTAACATTTGAGTCATCATATTAGTTTCTTGCACTGGCCGTTACTCGTTTTTTGTGAGTAGAAGCTGAGGTGTTTTCTGCCTAGGATACTGATGGGAGAAGAGCCTTTCTGTACAGGTGGTATCATCTGAAGCAGTTTTAGCATTGAAAAAATAGCCCTTCTTTTTTCCAGCTCTCTGGTTCAAGGTATCCTGGAATAATGAAAACCACGCTTTGATCCCACTGTTTGACCAAAAAAAAAAAAATCACAAAAATCTAATCTTTTAGCTGACTGGGCAGATTGTGTAAATCAGTGTAGTTTTGACTTCATGTAGTGTATGAAGACATATCAAGATTTAAAATATGGTTTATAGCTTAGCACGCTGTAAAAATTCAGTCTGTGTTGGCTTGTTCAGTGAACCATGCCCAAATCCCATGTGGGGACTCAGCCTATACGCCACATCTGGGTGATTTGGCATGCCGTGAAGAGATCTAAGGCCTGGTAGGGCAGGGATAACATGGCAGAATAAACAGGAAGATGGAGGTATGGCTGTGTCAGCAGAGACAGTCTCTGAGGGCAGGCCCTTTTTCCAAGACATGTGAATGAGCTGTGTGGCCTTGGATAGAGAAGCCAATTGGTTCTCGCCTGTACCCAGTTCAGACTAATAATTGGGATGATATTTGGATCAAGGCAGGCTATTTTTATTGTCCTTAAAATGTGTTTGAATCTTTCTTTCAGTATGAAAGAAATCTTTGGATGGATGGATGCATGCATGGATGGATGGATATGAGACTAAATTAATATCCGGTATACTAGCCTTGATTGTTGAAAGCGGCTCCTTAAAAGTTTCATGCAGAAATGAGCTTTTCCCATTTTGTGCTTTCTGGTGTTTTCCTTCCTTTGCTGAGGTCCCCCTGCATGAGAAGCAAGATTTCTCCCATGAGTTGGTTAACAACAATGGCTTATGTGTGTTGCAATGTTTTGGTTTGTTTTTGAACCCCGATAAGGACTAGAAACTTGTGAGTGCTTTTAAATGAAAGTTGGGAGTTCCTAAGGGTACTGAATTCTTCTGCAAGTACAAACCTTGTGTTTTTCTGGTAGGTTGTGTTTAAAAGTAGGAAAGTTGTTGTTATAACGTTGAGGTACCACAGCATATATCATTTCATGGTCGATTTTGAATGGGTGTCTGCTTGGTTGTGCGCATTACCAGCATGGTGCCTGATTGTGTGTTCTTCAGCGGAAAAGCTCAGCTGCTCAATAATTCTGTAATTTGTGTCAAGGTGAGTTTTGCTCAATTGGGCATTTGCCAAATGTGTTGACTTTTCTGATCACCCGCGTCACCAAACAAGACATACTATTATGTGTGTGTGTGTGTTTTGGGGAGGGGCTGGCAGATTAAAATCCAGGGTCCAGGTTGAGAAAGACTTCTCCCTTAGGAGCAAGACTATAAATGTAGTTTCGCCACTTCTGCGCGGTACATTGGACAGCTCACATGCTCCTTGGATGAATGAACGAGCCTTCCCTTTCTCTCCGCTTCCTTCTCGTGGTTGCAAGAGGGAAGGAATTCATTACTGGGATGACTTCTGATCCCTCTTTTGGGGAGGGGGCATCTGCAGCCCCTCTCTAGTATTGTGTTCTTTAGCTGAAAACCGTTCCTCCAACCTCATTTTTGTCTCCCTGTAATTCTCAGTTTACCATTTCGGGGCATCAGGAAGCGGATCTGTCCATGGTGCTGAACCATTTATATGTCTTGTTTTTCCCCTCCCTGCAGACTAAAAAACCAACCATTTTGATGCAAGAGGAGAAAGGAAAAAAAAAAACACAAGAGAACAGAAGGTTCTGTCCTAAAAGGAAGCTTGAGATAGCTTAGAAAGCAAGGCAACAAAAAGAAGTGTAGAAAAAGAAGATAGAAATTCCTGCTGTAGGCAAAACAGTGTTGCAGGCCTTTGGCTGTGGTTGACTTGATAATGGTTTCTTGATTAGAGTTGGTTAAGTTCAGGGAAGAAGTCACAGAGAAGCAAACCACATTATGGGTTGTAGAGTGGTGTGGAGAGGGCCTTTGTGTATTGTTCAGCCAATACGGCCCCTTCCCTCAAGCTCCCCAATGCAGCCTGGTCCCCTGAAACACTAACTGTGTGGAAGATAAGAGAAGTGCCTAGAAGTGGGGAAAGTTGATGGGGAATAAATTGAGGCCTGCTACTTAAATTGTTGCCAAATAACAAGCATCCTCTTTACATGTCAGACCAGATGAGGAAACTGGCTTCACAGGAAGAGTCAAATTATTGAGAAAGGCTTTAACTGTATTTCTCAGCTTCAGCAGCTTTAAGATAACAAAATTTCCAACCATCTGCTTACTGACCATTCGAAGTTACAACAGCACTGGAAAAAATGACTTACGACAGGTCCTCCCATTTATGACCGTTGCAGCATCCCCACAGCCACATGATCAAAATTCAGCCTACTAGAATACCTTGTGTGTTCAATCACACGTGGCCAATAAAGCTGTTCTATTCTGTTCTATTCTACTCTATTCTTCTATTCTATGCTATGCTATGCTATGCCACGCCATGCCATGCCATTCTGCTCTACTCTATTCTATTCTACTCTATTCTGCTCTGCTCTATTCTACTCTACTCTCCTATTCCTATTCTACTCTATTCTTCTATTCTATTCAATTCTGTTCTGTTCTGTTCTATTCTATTCTATTCTATTCTATTCTATTCTGTGCTATGCTATGCTATGCTGTTCTGCTCTTCTTCTATTTTATTCTATACTATTCTTTTATTCTATTCCATTCTTCTATTCTGTTTCTATTCAATTCTATTCCATTCTTCTATTCTATGCTATGCTGTTCTGTTTGCTCTACTCTTCTATTCTACTCTATTCTTCTATGCTATGCTATTCTGCTCTGCTCTACTCTATTCTTCTGTGCTATGCTATGCTATACTATGCAATGCAATGCAATGCTATGCAATGCTATGTTATTCTGCTCTGCTCTGCTCTGTTCTATGTGGTTAATGATGATTGCAGTGTTCTGGGGGTCATGTGGTCACCATTTGCAACCTTCCCAACTGGTTTCCGACAAGCCCAGTCAATAGAGTAGAGTAGGGAGGGAAGCCAGGTTCACTGAACAACCATGGCAAAAAAAAATGATTGTAAAATCGGGTCATTTAACATCTGCTTTGCTTAATAAAGGGAATTCTGGTCCCAATTATAATCCTACATCAAGGGCTGCTTGTACAGTCTCCTTCTCTGGACTTAAGGGATCTCAAAATTCCCTTTGCAGGCCATCTCTATGGTTCTGCATCCCAACCTACATGAGAAGTCCCAGTGAACTCAAGGGGTTTATTCCAGAGGGGGATGGTTTTACATTGAGAGTGCATTTTTTAAGAGTTGTATCTAGAGCAGTGTTTCTCAACCTTGGAAGCTTGAAGATGGGTGGACTTTAACTCCCAGAATCCCCCAGCCAGCACTGCTGGCTGGGGGATTCTGGGAGTTGAAGTCCACCCATCTTCAAGCTACCAAGGTTGAGAAACACTGATCTAGAGCAAGGGGTAAAAGGCTCAATCTGGTAGCTGCGATTGTGCGACATTAAAAGGGGGCAAGGATTTGATTGTACAGTTGTAGCCTCCATCTTCATATTTTTCCTCTCCCTGCCCTTTTCGACTCTGTCAAATGCTTGCCAGGGAGTTACCACTAACCCATAATCCCCAGCCAGCAGAGTCTTTAGCTTACAAAGTAATGCATTTGGGGTGGGAATCTATCTACATAAGCTGCTAGCAGTCAAAAAATGACTTGTTGGCACTGAATCAATCCACAATTTAAATTCAACCAGGCCACTTATAGTTCCTTACAAGACTTAGTTTTGTGTATATGTGCAAAAGCCTTTTGGGACTCTTGATGTATAAGTTGTCGGGTTCATAGCCAGTAAGTTCAGGTGTTGATTTGGAGTTAATTTCAATCACTACTCCTTGCCTACCTCACAGGGTTGTTGTCCCAAAGATGCTGTTAGATTTAGATTTAGATTTATTAAATTTATATACCGCCCTGCTCCTGAAGGACTGAGGGTGGTGAACAGCCAACAATAAAAATACATATATACAAAATTTAAAAACCCAACTAAAATCAAATTCAAATTTTTAAATCAAAAGGCAACTGGACTTTCTTGTTTTTCTTTGAAGACGTTTCACTTCTCATCCCAGAAGCTTCTTCAGTTCTGAGTAGATGGTGGGGAATGGAAGGATTTATATTTTCTTGCTTTTCTTTGAAGAACGTTTCGCTTCCCAACCCAGAAGCTTCTTCAGCTCAGAATTCTGAGCTCAGAGCTGAAGAAGCTTCTGGGATGAGAAGCGAAACCTCTTCAAAAGAAAAAGAACCAGAAAGTCCAGTTGCCTCTTGAAAAAAAAAAAAAGCATATTTGGGACAACCGGCACCTGGATGACTGAGAATCTCCATCCTCACACGGTGGTTGTAAGAATTTAACAAGAGGAGGGGCGTGTGCAGAGGAAACATACCCATGGGCATCCGAAATATTTCCAGGGGTACCCGAAAGCCTGCTGCGGGACCCACAGGCCGTCTCTTCCCCCACCTGCCAGGAATTCGCTCCTCCCGGTTCGCCATCCCCAGCAGACCCCAGCTGGGGCTGCAGACCGGGGCAGTTCCTCCCTTGGGCCACCAGGTGGCGCTGCGCCCAACGCCTTCGCGGCGGCGGCTGCTGCTGCTGCTGTTGCTGGTGAAGTCGGCAGCCGGCGCGGCGTCTGGTTTCAGCGGAGCAGCCGGCGGCTAGGCAGGCAGGCAGGCGGGGCGGCTGTGAGCGGAGTGGCTGGCGGCTCCCTGAAGCCCCGCCCGCGGCCGGGCCAGCCAGCGAGGCGGCGGAGCTGCTAACGTGGCTGGGCGGCTGAGCCGGCAGCGGTTTGCAGGCGTCTGTGGCTGGGTGGGGAGAGCTGCTCCGGGGGAAGCCCAGCCGCCTCTTCCTCCTCTTCCTCCTCCTCCTCCTCTCCGGGCCATGCAGAAGCTGCTGCAGCAACTGCCCACCGGCGCAGCCCACTTGGTCAAGACGCCGCCGGCGGGCACCGAGGAGGCCAAGAGCCCCGTGCTGGTGCCCGATGGAGCGCCGCAGAGCTGGTACCGAACGCTGGAAGGCGACGAGCTGAGGCTGCTGAAGGGGCCCGACCTGGAAGCCGCCCCCGCCGGACACCAGCAGCAGCAAGAGCGCAGTCTGGAGGGCAGCGTGGCGCAGCCGCTCCGGTACGGTGGGGAAGGTGTGGGGGAGGCAAGGAGAGAGGGAGGGAGGGGCTTGGCTTAAGGGACCACCGCCTCTGCCTCTCCTCCCCCCCCCATCCTGCCAATCAATCAAGGGGAGGTTTCAACCAGTTGAGTTCTGGGTTGCATTCCCAAGACAAAGTAGACCCGGGTTTGCCTAGCCGCTCTCGTGTCAGATTTCACTTGGGAAGCATTGGCACTGGTTGCTCTAGCTTAATCTTAGAAGGCTGTTCCGGTGTGCAGCAGCTATCCTCACAATGGGGAGCTTCGGTTCAGCTGGCCCCTGGCTAGGGTGTTTTGTGAAACTGGTCTTTTGGAAGAGATTCAGGTCGGTGGTGAGAACTGAAGGAAAAGTAGGACTCTCTTGTGTGTCCTGCAAAGGCTACCAGGGGTGGTTGGGTTCACACAACTCTCCTAGCCCTGGGGGGGGAAACCGAGTAGGGTAACTCTGTTGGTCCCACAAGGCTAAGCTGGGTTAGCGTAGGACCTGAGTTAGTGGGATCGCAGCTTTGTGCAAATGTAGTTTGCAGCTCGGGGTGGCATTGCTGAAAACTGATTATAATTCAGTTAGTGGGAAAATAACCGCTGACGTTAGAAACACCAAAGCTGTGAGTGTTGGGTGAATCTTGAATGGTGTTTATTCAGCTTAACCCCTTCTGCGGAAGGGAAAGGGAGGACCACAAAATGTGCCCTGCTGGGTTTATGTTTTAATGTAGGACCCCGAGAAAAGCAGGATGATGATTTGATAAGATGAAAATCACACATTCGTAGAGGGAGTCCCTAAACTGGATAATCCAGAGAATTGTTGCAATTCCATGCCCCCTTGCTGAAGCCCCCTCCCCACAATCAATTCAGAGGATGGTCTATTTTACTTCCTTCATCAGTTGGGTTCGCCAATCATGGCTTGTTTAATCATGGTTTCTTTCTGTCATAACACACCATGTGAGCTCGGCCATTGTGACTTATAAAAAAAGGGCTAGGACTTAGTCACTCCAGTGGGTGTTGTTACTGTTGCAGATATTTTGGGTGCGTTCATGCGAGGGCAATTTGTGTCCCATTATTCTAAGTTGATTAATCGTATCAAGAAAAAGAAAATTGGCTTGTAATTGGTTGCATTTTGAGGCTGCATTTCCAGAGCAGGGACAGTCTTGTAAATTATCATTCTATAGTATTATTTCACACACCCCTCCCCTCCCCTCCCCTTTACTGTTGAATTATCCCCTTTCTACAGCTTTACACCATTTTATATTGGGGTCTATGGGGAGCAGTTTCATCGCAATGCCTGTTGAGTGCATGCAGACATGCAAAGGATTCCTTGACCAGCTTGGATGTTACTTTCAGTTTGGAGCAAGATATGACCAACATGTTTTAAGTGTGGCTTATTGGATCAACTCTTGTTGGCTGGATTTGCCAGTTCTTCTGAGCTGTGAATCAAGCTAGCTTCCTGCAACCTGCCTCAGTCACAGTGAAACAAGCCATTTTCTTAGTGCTACTTTTCTCACTGTCTCTGCCTTCTCACTTTCCTGTTGCTCCGGATGAATTCACCGTGTGATAAATATTTCACAGCCTTCTGTGGGATTGGATTGCTTGGGTATAAAGAAGTCCCTGAGATCAAATTCCTCTCCAGATGGCGTGACCGATAAGCTACCTTCTACAGGTAGTCCTTGATTTATGACCATAATTAAGCCCCATAGTCTGGTCCCGAATCGTGATGGTCATTAAGCATGTTACATGTGACCGCACCCAATTTTATGACCTATTTTGCAGAGGTGATTTAAGTGAATGCTGCGATTATTAAGGGAACCCTTAATTGTTTGCTGTGGGGTGTTTTTTGCCCAGGAAATGGGAAGTAAGTGACAATTTCGGGCAAAAACATTTTAAATTGTGGTCCTGTGGTTGCAAAATGCTGCAAGTGGCTATAAATTTGGGCTAGAATATGATCACATAACCATGGGCCAGGTTTGAATGTGGATCATAAGTAACTTTTGGGGGTCTAAATAGTCATTATGCAACTGGTCATAAGAAGGATTACCTGTATTCCTCCATCTTCTCTCTGCCATGTTTTGGAGTCTCTTGGCAAGCACAGATCAAAGATCTGTCTGTGTGTTGGGTTCACACAATACAATAAGCCCTTATCTTGATAGGTAGGGATTGAGGAAGGTATATGAATCCAGCCATCATATTTTATGAGTCATAGCTTGTAGGGTAGCTCAACATTCTGGCCTATTGATCAAAACATGGGTCTACATGATTGAATCCTGGCCATTGTTGTATTCATGAATGAACTCAGCAATGATTGGTTGACTAAGCCATGATTAGTTGGGTTCATGTAACCTTTAGCTAAAATCTGAGCAAGCCCCATGATGGCTTATATGCCCAGTTGAATAAACCCACTTGAGAGATTTGAGTTTTTTGTTGGGAAGAAGAAAGTTGCATTCTGTTTTGGACAGAATATTCATAGAGTTATTCTTTGTTATTTTAATTAAGCCTAAATATGTTGACATGTTGTATCTTTCTTTTTCACCCAGTAAATAAGATCATTCATCTTTGGACAGCAATTGACCAGTTGATTTGGCCAGTGTTTGTCAACCTTTCCAACTTTAAGCTGTGTGGCCTTCAATTCCCAGAATTGCCGCAGCGGGCATGCTTAAAATGATAGAGGTTGAAAAATGTTGACTTCCAGGTTTTCTTTAGTTTAGAATTGGGAACTGAATCTCTTCTCCTCCTTCCCTCAATTGGCCTTTCTTTTCTCTGGCTCCCTTCACTGAGTTGGACATAGCTCCCAGCTCAACTGAGGTGGGAATTCAGCCCCTGAAGTCTACCAAGTTCACCAGAAAATGGGTCAAGTACACCAGGACTCCCATTGTTTTGAATTCCTGCAATGGTCTCTGTGTTTCTTTCCAGACATGATGATCTTAAGGAGATGCTGGACAGCAACAAGGATTCCTTGAAACTGGAAGCGATGAAGAGGATTGTGGCGGTGAGTATCTCTTCAGTGCTGTCACATCTGTTTAAAATTGTTGTTGTTGTTAGTTGCAAAGTTGTGTCCGACCCATCGCGATCCCATGGACAACATTCCTCCAGGCCTTCCTGTCCTCTACCATCCTCTGGAGTCCATTTAAGCTCACTGCTTCAGTGACTCCATCCAGCCACCTCGTTCTCTGTCATCCCGTTCTTCTTTTGCCCTCAATCTTTCCCAGCATTAGGGAAAGATTCCTTCCTTCTCATTAGGTGGCCAAAGTATTTGAGTTTCATCTTCAGGATCTGGCTTTCTATTTAAGATACTCACCCTTTGATTGTGAGATGATGGCCCACACCCAGCTTATGGTCCAGCATGAAGTTCTCTCCTTCTTTTTACGGAGAAGATCCAGCATCCCCCTACTCTCTGGTTTGAAGGACTTGTGTGAAGGTTATCCTTTCTCTTTTTTCCTCTCCACTTAACATCTTTTGTTTTCTGGTCAAAAAAATACAATCCCTTGAGATTTTATGAACAGGATCTTGAGGTCAACAATGACTACAAGGGTGTGTCATCTCATACCTTCTATCTAAAGCAGTATTTCTCAACCTTAGCAATTGTAAGATGAGTGGACTTCAATTCCCTGAAGCCATGGCTGGCTGGGGAATTCTGGGAGTTGAAGTCCATTCATCTTAAAATTGCTAAGGTTGAGAAAAACAGATTTAAAGTTTTCAGAGAGGTAGGTTGCCATCACAAGAAGGGTCCAAAGCAGAAGTCTTCAAACTTGGCAGCTTTAAGATTTGTGGACTTCAACTCCCAGAATTCTGGGAGTTGAAGTCCACAAGTCTTAAAGCCGCCAGGTTTGGGGACCCCTGGTCCAAAGGGACTATAGCATTTGATGATGGACATTCCTTACATCGCATTCTCCACTAACTAATCCCATGGCTGTTTGTCCTGCCCCCAGATGATAGCTCGAGGCAAGAACGCATCGGACCTCTTTCCAGCCGTGGTCAAAAATGTGGCTTGCAAGAATATAGAGGTAAGTCATCTTGTGCATGCATTCCCTCGGTCTACACATTACAATAAACTGAAAAAATCAGTTTTTTGGTTGGAACAGATTATATTCTATGACTCTAGTCATGTGGTTAGCCAACTGTGGCTTATGGCCTAGTGCAACATAGGCAAGGAGAGCCAGATAAGGGTGTTTCTCTGCTAAAGATGCTTCTAATTTTTTGATGGGTTTCAGCAAGGTAGAGAACCCCTTAGGTTTTCAGATTCTAATTTTTATTACCATATTTTTCAGAGTATAAGACGCACCTTTCCTCCCCCTAAAAGGGGGTGAAAATTTAGGTGCGTCTTATACACCGAATGTAGCTCTGCCCACTCACTGGCCCCCACCCTTTGGCCTCTGCCTCCCAGCAATTTACTTCCTTGCAGCAAGCAGCAAGAAGAAACAGCTCATTTCAGCTTCAGCACAGCCAACTTAGCACAAGTTGATTGGACCGGCCTCCCGACTCTCAGCTGTTTTGCGCAGGCCTCTGCTATTTGCTGCAAGGAGGTAAATTGCTGGGAGCAGTTTTTTTTTCTTGTGCTAGTCAAGCTATGCTGAAAATGAAAGTAAATTAGGCTATTTGCTGTTTGCTGCAATGAGGCAAAATTGCTGGGAGGCAGAGGCAGATTTCTTTTTCTTCTTTTCCTCACTGCGTCTTATAGTCTGGAGCGTTTTATACTCCAAAAAATACGGTATACGCACATGGCAACAAACAGGAAGAGCCGCCAACTAAAATTTTCTGAGGGCACCAGGTTGCCTCCCCCTGGCCTAAGTAAATATTAAGTAATAATGGGAGTTTTAGTAAACTCAAAATTATGTTCTGAATAAAGGTCCATGCAACATATATGCTAATACTGCTGTGGACTTCCGGTTTAAACCAGGAAGCAATTGTCATGGTCCAAACCCCTGCTTAATCCTGTGGATGTTGGTTGGTTGTTGTTCAGTTGCTAAGTCGTGTCCGACTCTTCGCCAAGCGGAAGGGGTTGATAGCTGAAGGAAAAACATAAGCCAAGTAGAGAGCCTCAGATAGCTCGACGGGCTAGATAGCCTGTTATTAATACCCAGCTGTCTGCAATTATGTGAGTTCGGGGCTCAAGGTTGACTCAGCCTTCCATCCTTTCTAAGGTAGGTCAATTGAGGGCCCAGTTTGTGGGGGCAATAAGCTGACTTTCTATAAATATGCAAAAGTATGAAGGCTGTTGCTTAACACATTGTAAGCCGCCCTGAGTCTCCAGAGAAGGGCGGTATATAAATCAAATTAAAAAAAGAAAGAAAGAAAGAAAGAAAGAAAGAAAGAAAGAAAGAAAGAAAGAAAAGAAAAGAAAAGAAAAGAAAAGAAAAGAAAAGAAAAGAAAAGAAAAAAAGAAAAGAAAAAAAGAAAAGAAAAGAAAAGAAAAGAAAAGAAAAGAAAAGAAAAGAAAAGAAAAGAAAAGAAAAGAAAAGAACATTCAGCTGTCTGCAATGACTGGAAGTTCGAATATCACCAGGCTCAAGGTTGACTCAGCCTTCCATCCTTTCTAAGGTAGGTCAATTGAGGGCCCAGTTTGTGGGGGCAATAAGCTGACTTTCTATAAATATGCAAAAGTATGAAGGCTGTTGCTTAACACATTGTAAGCCGCCCTGAGTCTCCAGAGAAGGGCGGTATATAAATCAAATTAAAAAAAGGAAGGAAGGAAGGAAGGAAGGAAGGAAGGAAGGAAGGAAGGAAGGAAGGAAGGAAGGAAGGAAAGAAAAGAAAAGAACATTCAGCTGTCTGCAATGACTGGAAGTTCGAATATCACCAGGCTCAAGGTTGACTCAGCCTTCCATCCTTTCTAAGATAGGTCAATTGAGGACCCAGTTTGTGGGGGCAATAAGCTGACTTTGTATAAATATACAAAAGTATGAAGGCTATTGCTTAACGCCTTGTAAGCCGCCCTGAGTCTCCAGAGAAGGGCGGCATATAAATCTAATTTTTTTAAAAAAAGTTCTCAGTTCCTGCCTGATCCTTCTTGCCATTTTCCTGCCAGGTAAAGAAATTGGTTTATGTCTACCTTGTCCGGTATGCAGAAGAACAACAAGATTTGGCCTTATTATCAATCTCGACTTTCCAGCGAGGACTCAAGGTTGGTCATTGATCTACTCAGAGGATAATCCCTCTCGTAGGGCATGTGCCAATATAGAAGGTCTTTGAATTAGGACTGTAATTGGGACTACAGTCATGATATGGTCGTAAAGGGATCAGACCCGACCCAATTTTGCGACCTTTCTTTTGTGGCAAACCCAGCAGTCCATCGTTAAGCAAGCCGATTATTAACTTGGGGCCAGCAAAATCATCATAAATAATGGCCACATGACACAGTAAATCAGGGGTCTCCAACCTTGGCAACTTTAAGACTTGTGGACTTCAACTCCCAGAACTCTGGGAGTTGAAGTCCACAAGTCTTAAAGTTGCCAAGGTTGGAGACCCCTGCTGTAAATGACTGTAAATGCAAGCAGATTGCCAAGCACCCCAAATGTAGTCACATGACCACAGGGGAGCACCTAATGTTGGGAGACCAGGTTGTAAGTAGCTCTTGGGGTACCTGTTGTAATTTTGAACTGTCACTGAGCAACTGGTCATAAGTCAATTGCTACTTGTAATGGGGACAGAGGTGTCAAGACAGAGGCTCAAGGTTGACTCAGCCTTACCTTTATCCTTAAGAAAGCGGGGTCCGCTTGAAATCTTCCACCTGGGAAGAATGTTTGGCTGCCCTTTCAGGGTCTCCTTCCCAATTTCTTCTTGGCTCCAGGATCCCAATCAGCTGATTCGAGCCAGCGCCCTCCGGGTCCTCTCCAGCATCCGGGTCCCTATCATTGTCCCCATCATGATGTTGGCCATCAAGGAGGCGGCATCGGACATGTCTCCGTATGTGCGCAAAACCGCAGCTCACGCCATTCCTAAGCTGTACAGGTATGGGTGATCTCTTCAGAAACTTGGCTTGGTGGTGCCAATTGCCGCTGGTCCCTGTTGAGAGATTTGGGCAGCAGGCAAGGGTGCAAAAACCAAAGTCTTTTGAGGTTCCTTGGTTTAGAGGTGAAGGCATCAGACTAGAGACCAGGAGATGGTGAGTTCTAGTCCCGCCTTAGGTCTGAAAGCCAATTGGTTGACTGTGTGGGCCAATCACCAGGAGACTGTGAATTCTAGTCCCACTTTAGGCATAAAATCCAACAGGTTTATTTTGGGCCAATTACCAGGAGATGGTGAATTCTAGTCCCGCCTTAGGCCTGAAAGCCAATTGGTTGACTGTGTGGGCCAATCACCAGGAGACTGTGAATTCTAGTCCCACTTTAGGCATAAAATCCAACAGGTTGATTTTGGGCCAATTACCAGGAGATGGTGAGCTCTAGTTCTGTCTTAGGCATGGAAGCCGGGTGGGTAACTTCGGGCCAGTCCCTCTCTTTCTCAATCCAATCCACCTCACAGGGTTGTTGTTATGGGGAAAATAGGAGGAGGAAGGAGTATTAGATATATTTGCTGCCTTGAGTTATTTATACACATAATAAATGCAGGGTTTTAAAAAATCTAAATCTAATCGGTTAGATATAAGTGCTAAAGCAATTGACCAAGAGTTTAGCACACAGGTGTTAAATACCATATTACAGTGTGCTTGGCTCACATCCTTTTGACCGCCTGTTTGCACAGGGGTGTGCAAAATTTCTGGTCCGGTGCCATGTTTATTCTTTGAAAAAAGTATGCAAGGAGGCACCTTCCCATAGCATAACAGAGCAAGGATAAATACACCAGAAGGCAGGGTAAAAGCTAAATAAATATGGGTAGATTAAATAAATTCATTTTCATTAAAGACACTTAACACAATGCGTTTAATGATGTCTCCTTTAAGTGGTAAGGAATTGGAGAAAGCCCTGGAGTGACTGCCAAAGCTTTTGAGGGTGTCATGTGGTCCTAGATTTTACTGTAGGCTTTTGTGCCTTAAACACACACAATATATATATATATACAGACACATGTTTCTGTGTGAATGAAGAGATGAAGCTGGCATGTGAATTTCAAACAGCGAATCGTGTTTAAATGCATCTCTTTGTCTTCATCTCAAGGACCAAAGGTCAGGCCAACGTGAAATAATTCACATTATGGTAGGGACAGAGTGTGTTGACTCAGCCTTTAAGAAAAGGTCTATGAACCCAATGATTTTGTCTGTTGCTTGCAGTCTTGATTCAGACCAGAAAGACCAGTTAATTGAGGTCATTGAGAAGCTGCTGGCCGATAAGACCACGGTGAGTAAGACTGTCTCTGGAGATAAGGGAAGAAAATTGAGAAAGGGGGGGAAAAAATGAATTTGCAAAATGCTTTAGGAATGGCATGTTGAGATAGCATTTCCCACCCCTGGGTGACTCCCAGAATTCCACAGCATGCTGAGTAGGGTATCCTGGGAGTTGAAGTCCATGCACTTTTAACATTCAGAAGGCAGTGGTGGGATTGAAATAATTTTAACAACCAGTTCTCTGCCCTAATGACCAACTGGGTGGGCGTGGCTGGGTGGTCATATGGCTGGGTGGGTGTGGCCAATTCGATGTCACTCATGTCAAGGGGCGCTTCACCTCACCTGGCCTCTTGTGACCACGGGGGATGCTACAATGGTCGTAAGTGTGAAAAACAGTTGTGTCACTTTTTTCAGTGACACTGTAACTTTGAATGGTCACTGAATGAACTCTTCCTTCCTTCCTTCCTTCCTTCCTTCCTTCCTTCCTTCTTCCTTCCTTCCTTCCTTCCTGTGGTTAGAATGCAGTATTGCAGGCAAACTCTGCCCACAACCATGGGTTCCATCCTGACCGGCTCAAGGTTGACTCAGCCTTCCACCCTTACGTAGTGGGTAAAAATGAGGACCCAGATTGCTGGGGGCAAAAGGCTGACTCTGTAAACCGCTTAGAAAGGGCTGTAAAGCACTGTGAAGCAGTATATAAATCTAAGTGTTATTAGGCGCTGGATAATCCATAAAACCTCATGCTTCATTTTTGTGTTCAGGGTGCTACAAAAGTTTAAAGAAGGATGAACTGATAAGGAAAACTAAAAAAAAATTATCCATTTTAAAATGGGATTTACAGTCACTTGGTCTCCTTTAATAGGGCCAAGAAAGAGCCTTCTCACAATTGTGGAATAGATCTACAAAAGATGCTTGCTTCTGCCCTCTGATCCTGCCCACACTCCTAATTTGTGACTTGTGTTCTTTGTTTTCTTGTCCAGTTGGTGGCTGGCAGTGTGGTGATGGCCTTCGAGGAAGTCTGTCCTGAGCGCATTGACCTTATTCACAAGAATTACCGCAAGTTGTGCAACCTGCTGATTGATGTGGAGGAATGGGGCCAGGTGGTGATCATTAATATGCTGACTCGCTATGCTCGAACCCAGTTCCTCAGCCCTAACCTGAACGTGAGTCAAGGAACAGGTGACATAGGTGTCCCCATATCACAGGGGTGTCAAGGTTGATTTCATTGAGGGCCACATCATGGATGTGTGTGGCTGAGGTGGGTGTGGCTGAGGTGGGCGTAGCTAGCTTGACATCACTCATTGTGGCTCCATTTTTGGCCACGACAGCCCCCAGATCCTGCCAGCAAAAATGGAGTTCGGGAGGGGGGTGGCCTACCCGGGGTTCATTTTCGCTGACAGAGAGCTGCAGGAGGCTGTTGAAGCCAAAAACAGCTCGGGAGGGCTGTCCAGAGGCACCATGGGCCAGTCTTTTACTATTTCCAGGGTGGCCCCTGGAGCCGGATCTGGCCCCCGGGCCTTGAGTTTGACACCACTGCCCTATCAGATCCTTTAGTAGCGGCCTGAATAGGAAGTGGTGCTTTATCCAAGCACGATTCTCAGAGGATTCTGTTTAGCAAGATTAATGAGATGGGTTGGAGGTTAGCAAGCCCGTGTTCGAGACCCAAAGTGCTGCCATGGGGTGGGGTGAGTTCCCATCCTTTGCTCCAGCTCCTGCTGAGGACATGAAAGGACCCCCCCACCCCAACTGGGCATCTTACGGGCAACCGCGATGTCACCAGCTAATTCTTTCAACCCAGAAGCACGTCAGTGCTTCTGACACGATGCAGTTGAGATGGGAAAGGGGTAGTGTGGGGGAATGCAGTCTGGATTCTCTGGAGGGAGGAGCCTCATTCCAGAGGAGTAAGAGACAGCCAAGTCTGGTTGGGAGGAAAGAAAAAAGAATTAAGAAGCAATTCTCAGAGTGAATGCCAATAATTGCTTTGGTTTGGCAAGATTTCTGTCTCTAGGTGAGGAGAACAATAATGGAAATTGCTCAGCAGTCATTCCATGGGTCTTCCTTGGTTCTTGGGGCCTGACAGGCAGGGCTACAAGAATCCCAACAAGGAAACATGTTTTCAACTTAGAATCAATATATCCCAGAGGGACGTTAAAACAGAAATGTTCTGAATCTCTTTTTCAGAGACTTAATGGTGCGTTGGAGAAAAGGTTATGGAGAAATCAACAAACCGGTTATTTACATTCCCGGAATATTTTCTCAGTTCAAACATCCAACCATAATACTGTCAGGGTGACTGGGGTCAGAGTTATTAGCCATGAGAACTTGAAGCATCTACATTTCAAGGGCACCCTACCTGTTTTTGCACAAAACTGCCCCCTCTCCCCCCAGGGCCTTGTTATATTCTTAGAACAGGATGTCCCAGTTCCCACCGCATGTTCAATTTGACTAGAACAGAGCCGAATAGCTTGTGATTGCAAGAAGCACATACAATTGTCTTTGTATACTCGGTGACTCAGACCGTCCCTACTGAACCAAAATGCGATTTATTTGTTCTTGGGAGCATAGCATATTATGCAAAGTAAGCCATTTTATTTCACGTAACGATGGGAACTAAATCAGACGATCGGGTTGATGGCTCAATGAGCCCAACTAAAGGAACGACGTAGAGTAGGTTAGAAGTTGCTTGCAGATTGGGGTGGGGACAAAGGACCACACACTCAACCTCAAATACCTTTTCTGATGGGCAGGAATCTCTGCTGGAGGAGAGCGCCGAGAAAACCTTCTACGGATCCGAAGAAGAAGATGCCAAAGACGACAAGGCTAAGTCAACACCCGTGGCAAAGCGCAAGCCTTACGTGATGGATCCTGACCATCGGTTACTACTGCGCAACACCAAACCCTTGTTGCAAAGCCGCAATGCTGCAGTGAGCCCTTTTCCTGGGGTTGAGGTTGTGGGGAAGCGCGCCTTGAAAATTAAGAAGCACCCTCCCCTCTCTTGGGGGGGGCACCAAAACGGGTGAAAAAGAAAAGAAGAAACGGAGATAGACCCAATGCAAGGGCATTCTCAGTAGTCCTGCCAATTGAGCTTGAAGGTCATGCCATTTTGTGGCTACCCTCAGAAAAGGGGGCAGGGCCAATAGGAAAGGGGTGGAGCTAGCTGGACCCAAGTGGAAAATAGCAATAGCACTTAGACTGCTTCACAGTGCTATACAGCCCTCTCTAAGGTTTACAGAGTCAGCCTATCGCCCCCAATAATCTGGGTCCTCATTTTACCCATCTCGAAAGGATGGAAGGCTGAGGCAACCTTGAGCCAGTCAGGATCGAACTGCTGACTTGGGCAGAGTTTGCCTGCAATATGGCGTTCTAAGCATTGTGCCACCATAACTTTGACACAAGTTTCAGGCATTACTTAAGAACTTTGGGCAAGAAGAACAGATGATTTCTGGGTTTTCCTTTCCTCCACGGAGTATTTTCTTTTTTCTTACTGGTCTGCTGTCCACCCCGATTCCTTGCATTTGGGGATTTTGGACGTTCTACATTCAGCTGATTCTTCTTGATGGCCTTATTTCATTTTGAAGCAGCAAGCAGATGAACATCTTGGTGATTCTACTGGCTTGTGTCACTATGACCTTCTCTGTTTTTCAGGTGGTGATGTCAGTTGCTCAGCTCTACTTCCACCTTGCTCCCAAGGCTGAAGTTGGGGTCATTGCTAAGGCCCTGGTGCGTCTCCTGAGAAGCCACAGGTCTGCAGATACTTCCTTCCCACTTTCTACAACCCCAGAACCTCATTTTCCTTCTTCTGATGTGTTCTTTCAGCGAAGTGACCAAATCGGCATTTCTGCCAGTTTCCAACAACTCTTGACTGCATCTTGTTTTGTCACAATGTTGGGAACCTGGATGTCCCTTAGAAAGGGACAAAATACTATAGTATAAGATGACTCTTTTCAATGTCCCAGGCATTTCCCCCTCACAAGGTTCCAGTCCATCCATTCTTTCCCTTTTTCCACTTCCCCAAAGTGTACTATTTGTAGACATTCAGTTGCTATCAATTATATAGCCTTCAGTTTAATAAGTTTTTCTCAAACTAGCACTGTAGTACACAGGTATTCCAACTCCTATCTTCTTGTGGCCCATCAGCGGCCTGTGAGGATTGTAGTTGATTCTGACAGCGAGGAGGCTGGTGTGGTGTTGTTCCAGCAGCCTGTGAAGCTGGCACTCAAGTCAGACAATGGGGAGGCTGGAGAAGATGTGGGGCCAGAGGCGGGGATTCAGCCAGGGCCTTCAGAACCTCCAGAAGCTCCTTTAAGTGAAGAGGACGAAGAGGAGGAGCCTCTTCTCGATGCACGGGTTTGCAGAGCGGCCAAAAGGCAGGAGTGGCTCCTCAGGAGGAGGTGTCCTCGAGAGCAAGGCTTGGGGCTAATTGGCCACTCCCTTAGCCTATTTAAGGAGGAACACTGAATGAAGCAATTTGTAGGGAACAACTTTAGTTCATTCTCCTTCGCGTCTGGATTCTCTGCAAATTGCTTCTGGGTTTTCGGCCAACCTTAGTAAGATTGTGATTACTTTATCTTTGATTTCTTGTAGGCTGTTAAGGAAGTTTATTAACAGCCTTTGTTTGGAAAACACTGAGTTATTTTAGCAAATTTAAGTTTTGTATAGACTTTGTGTGTGCTGTGTTCTTTGGGGGTCCGTAGCTGGGGCAGAACATATATGCTGGCTAAAAATGGGAGTTATAATTCCATCACTTCTGGAGAACAATTGGTTGAAGGAAAGCAGATATTCACCAAAATTCGTAGACAAACTAAGGTTAACCCTATTTTTGATGCTAACAGATCTCAAGACGGTCCAACCTGATTAATGTCTGTCCGTCTGTCTGTCTCTCTGTCTTGCAGTGAGGTTCAATATGTGGTGCTTCAGAACGTGGCCACTATGTCCATCAAGCGTAGGGTAAGTGCCTCTTTTCTAGGTGGGAATTATTCACATAACGTGGGTCCAGGTTTTATGGAGGTCTGTCACGTTCCACTTATTCCATTTGTCAGAGAGGGGGCAATTATAAATCCCAAAGAGAATCTTTTTTGACTTCTAGAAACCCAGAGGATCTTGCAGTATTTTTTAATCTGAATCTGTTTTTCTCTCCTCCTCCTCCTCCTCCTCCTCCTCCTCCTCCTCCTCCTCCTCCCTCTCCAGGGAATGTTTGAGCCCTACCTCAAAAGCTTCTACATCCGATCAACTGATCCCACCCAGATTAAGATCCTCAAGGTATATTAGATGTTTGGATATCCCGTACCCCAAAAATATACCGTATTTTTTGGAGTATAAGACGTACCTTAGTTTTTGGGGAGGAAAATAGGAAACAAAAATTCTGCCTACCAGGTATTCATCTGGCTAGCGTCCTTAGTCTGGTCAGCTTCAGCACATTAGTTTGCTGGTTTTTATCCCCTGCTTATGGATAAAAAAACAGCTTCTAAAGCACAGCTGATCTTCGGAGAGAGAAGCAATGAGAAAAGCAGGCTACTTGTTAGGGCTGAAAAAAAGCTTCACAGCTGAGAGTTGGAGGGAGCTTCACTCATTAGCGTCTCGTTAGGGCTGAAAAAAAGCTTTGAAAAAGCTGCATTCGGAGTATAAGACACACCCAAATTTTCAGTCTTTTTTAGGGTGGGGGGAGTGCATCTTATACTCTGAAAAATACGGTATCTGTTTCCAAGTAACATTTTTTTTCTTTTCAGTATTAAAAACTACCAACTAAAGCAGAGATGAAAAAAAGACATTAAAAGTGAAAGATTGACAATATTGTATGTTAATGGTGTTAATCTATGATGAAAATTATATAGGGTACAAAGCCCTAATGTGATTTATTTATACTAATCCTAAACTGATGGATGGACCCAGCTATGTTCATTAGTTAACCATGGTTTGCTGAATGTTACATCTGAAACAGGCCACATTGCTTATTGAACCATGGCTTACTGTCTTTTTGTGTCCTCTCAAAAAGCAGACTATATCTAAGTAAGAGATGCATAATCATACACCAGCTACAAACTTAACAGTGAGATTTACCTCCATGTTTATTATTTAGGACAGAAATGAACAAAAAAGAACTTTCTAGTGTCCCCAAGACATTGTTGGCTGTTTGGTTTTTCTTTTTAGAGGACAGCTAGCAAATTCTCTTCAAGTTTTCCTATTATTTGAATTTTGCTGTGGCCCAATTGCCAATCTTTACTTGGCTTAGCTCTAATTATTTGCTTGCATTTCTGTATGCTCAAAGAAGCAATGATATTAAAAGACATTTAAACCTCACCCGTTCTGCTTTTTTTCCCCCTATCCTGCCAGCTGGAAGTTTTGACCAACTTGGCTAACGAAACAAACATTTCTACCATTTTGCGGGAATTTCAGGTAATATATAGAAAATTGTAGCCCTGGGTGATTTTCCACCCCAGGATATAATGTATATAATAATGAACTTTTCTATCTGAAGCAATCATTCTTTTTGTTTTGATATATTTTTATTAAAAATGTTTAAAGAAAATATTAAAAAGGGAAGGGATAAAGGAGTAAAATACAATAATTTATTGACATAGAGATTATAATGTTTCAGTACATGATGAATTGTTTGTGACCAATTAAATATATTGATTTAAAGTTTGAATACCCCCATTAAGTTCAAAGCAAGCCTAAATACCAGGAAACATTGCTAGCAAAGTATAAAATGTAAAACAAAATTGTGAGCTGTAATAAATGCTGTCCAGGCTACTAAAAATCACCTCTAATTTAGAAGTCCTATAAAATTAAAACATATTCCGATAGAAACAAGACATTTGGGATGTGGTACAAATCTCATCTATTGAATTGTAATCTAGGAAGGATTTTCGAGTCGAATTAAGTTCTGTGGTACGTTTACTTTTGAAATATGAAATTAATCTAGACATCAAAGCAAACTCCCAGCTGTTAGGATTTTTTTCCCTTCTATGGAAGAAAACTTGTTTCAGCTCCAAGGAGAATATTCAACCTGATTAGTGGTTCTCAACCTGTGGTCCACAGACCTATGGAGAGCTGTGATGTCACAGCGGGGTCCACGAAGTCTTGAAGAAATGTTATTTATCTTGAAGAAATGTTATCAAGAGCCGAGGTGGCACAGTGGTTAGAGTCAGTACTGCAGCTACTTCAGCTGACTGCTAGTTCAGCAGATCAGTGGATCAAATCTCACCATGAGGAACCAGATTGTTAGGGAGCAATATGCTATTTAGTATACTGTCTTTGGTGTAAGACGCCCAGAGTCCTTGGAGAGTGGGCAGCATAGAAATATGACTAATAAAATAAATGAGCCTGAGTAGCGTAGGGGGCTAATGCCTCCTACTAAAGGCAGCAATTAACACCCAGCTGCCTGTAATTCTGTGAGTTCAATCCTAGCCAGGCTCAAGGTTGACTCAGCCTTCCATCCTTTCTAAGGTGGTAAATTGATGACCCAGTTTGTGGGGGCAATAAGCTGACTTTGTATAAATATATACAAAAGTATGAAGGCTATTGCTTAATGTACTGTAAACCGCCCTGAGTCTCTGGAGAAGGGCGGCATATAAATCAAATTTTAAATAATAATAATAATAATAAATAAATAAATTTAAAACTTGAGTTAAGTCTTGGGGGTCCGTGGCCATGCTTTATGGCCACAACAGGTATTTAAAGGGGGGGACTGGTGAAGGAAAGGTTTGAGAACCACTGGGCTAGATCAATCCTATATAGGAATGGGCTTAGGATAAGGATAGGATTAGGATACGTTGGGCAAGATGTTTGTTTCTTCTCTTCCTGCAGACTTATATCCGGAGCATGGATAAAGACTTCGTGGCAGCCACAATCCAGGCCATTGGCCGTTGTGCCACTAACATCGGCCGAGTGCGGGATACGTGTCTCAACGGACTCGTTCAGCTGCTCTCCAACCGAGATGGTGAGATCACGCTCTTAGAATCAACATAATGTCTTGCAATAATGCGGACAAATCACAGAATGCACTTTGGGGTGGGTGTGTGTTTGTGCATGTGCATTTGTGTGTGGTTATACTCCAAAGATGATGATACCAGGTCAAAAAATGGATAGTGATGCAGGCAATATTTTTGATGGATGGATTGGTTGAAATTGAAATCTTTCCCCCCTCCCCCAACTCACACCAATGAAACTCTGGGTGGCATATTATCAATATAAAAAAAATCAAGTGCAATTAGACTGCAACATTAATTAATAGACAGTGGACATCACTCTTGTACACTACGCCTTGTAAGACCGCCTCCCTTCCCACCATCCTTCCCACCAATTCCATTAAAAATGGCCCTTTTCCCCCACACATGGAAATGGAAAATAGTGGCCACTTTCAAAGGCTCTGGAGGTGATGAGGTCTAGTTTTAGATCTCAGGTGTGCACTGCATCCATCTAGATCAGGGGTGTCAAACTGGATTTCTTCGAGGGCCGGAACAGTATTGTAGTTCTCCGCTGCGGGCCAGTCGGGAGGGGGGAAACAGGACGGACACCTCCTGCAGCACCCTGCCAGCCAAAATTGGATGTGGGGCGGGGGCATACAAGACCTCTGCACCCCTGGCAAAGTGCTGCAGGAGGCCATCCAGGCCAAAAACAGGCTGTGCGGGGGCTGCATGCACCACCACCACCCCCTCACCTCATTCTTGCTGCCAGAAGCACCAGGGGCCGGTCCTTTGCTATTTCCAGCCTGGCCCCGCAGGCCAGATTTAAGCACCCACAGGCCAGATCCAACCCGTGGGCCTTGACTTTGACACCCCTGATGTAGATGATCCCCATTTAAACCAGAAATTAGAATCCTATGCTGTTTCTGAGGTCGTAGGTTAAGAAAGGGAGGCCAGGTATGTGACCCATTGCCATGTTCTCGAGAGGAAGTCTTGTGAAGTTGCCTGTGATGTCTTTCTCAGAACTCCTGAGACCTTGATCTCATTTTCTCTAAGAGTTGAGCTGGTCTAGTTTATGTCTACCGTTGTATTTTCTCTATCATCCTCCGTAGAACTGGTGGTGGCCGAGTCAGTCGTGGTCATTAAGAAGCTTCTACAGATGCAGCCATCTCAACACAGTGAGATCATCAAGCATATGGCCAAGCTGACAGATAACATCCAGGTTTGAACAAGAGCTGAGGAAGAGGACTCTCCGGCCTCTACTTGGGTGGCATGTGATGGACGGTAAGAGGATGAAGAAAGCCCAGATGTCACTTTCCTTTGTGCATAGGTTCCCATGGCCCGGGCCAGCATCTTATGGCTGATTGGTGAATACTGTGAACATGTGCCCAAGATCGCCCCAGATGTTCTGCGCAAGATGGCCAAGTCCTTTACCAGCGAAGAAGACATTGTGAAGCTTCAGGTCATCAATCTGGCAGCCAAACTTTATCTGACCAATTCTAAGCAGGTAAAATTGTCAGAGTGCGCATAGTGTGACTATGTGAGACAACCCAGGAGCAAATACAGTAAACAGAGGCTTGTATTTAAATAGTGGCTTTATCTACAAAGACTATATACATACACGTCAGACCTTAAACAAACAGCGATCAGCAATTACAGCATGGAAGCACACATGGAGAGAGACAGATACGCCCCAACAGGGCCACTTCTTATTACAGGCTCTTAAAGTGATATCAGCCAAAAACCTTGCTGACTCATTTCCAGCATTACATCACCACAGCAGCTGGTCAGCTCTTAAATCATTGTCCTGACAAAGGTCATTTCTAAAAATAACCAGATAGTGTAGGCTGGTACCTAAAGGTTCTGTCATAGATATGTCAAGGAGATACATATCAAATGCCTCCTAACTTCCAAAGTAAAACAAAACGCAGGTAGACCTATTTTATATTGGAACTATTCCACATTTTAGGATAATAGTTAATTAAATCAAAAAAGGGCCCTCTTAATATGCAACAACTTTCCAATCAAGGGTTCAAATTTTAAATGGTATCTCTTAGTCCAGAATTTTTTTTAAAAAAAAACAAAGTCCAGAAACTGTTGGACAGGCCAGCTACTGTATATTTAATCTAATAAAGAGTTGATTTTCTCAATTTGAAAATCCAGCTGCAACTTAAATCCATTTCCAACCTTAAGGGGGAACATCTACATGTTTTAGCAGATGGAAAGAAGAAAAAAAAAACAAATTGAAACAGTTTTATGCTAACAAAACCAGAGATCCTTGCAAGGGGAAGGCATATATTTTTAAAAATAAAGTCAAAAGAATTCCAGATGGAGAGTTAAACTAATTAAGAGCTGGAAGAAGGGAAGAAAATCCAGGTTCCAATGATATAAAATAATTTTCTTGCAATTATTAATGTTTTACATTTGGAAGATCTTCTAACTTTTATATTTTAATAATTTTAATTTGTATTTATTACATAAAAGTTAATTTTATTTATAATATTTATGTATGTAATTGAAATCTCCAGATATCTAGCCCAGTGGTGAAATCCAAATTTTTTTTACTACCGGTTCTGTGGGCGTGGTGTGGTTTGGTGGGTGTGGCAGAGAAAGGATACTGTAAAATCTCCATTCTCACCCCACTCCGGGGAAAGGATACTGCAAAATCCCCATTCCCACCCCACTCCTGGGGGAAGGATATTGCAAAATGTCCATTCCCATCCCACTCTGCCAGAGGTGGTATTTGCCGGTTCTCCAAACTGCTCAAAATTTCCACTACTGGTTCTCCAGAACTTGTTGGATTTTTCCCCTGATCTAGCCTTTGATGTAAAACTTCGCGAGGAATTATTGTGCCCAAAATACCCAGCTAGTAATTTGAGACTGACCCATCACTTCCGTCTTTTTTGTTCTCTGCCACATTGCTATGGCACCTACAGAGCAAGCTGCTGACCCAGTACGTGCTGAATTTGGCCAAGTACGACCAGAACTATGACATTCGGGATCGTGCCCGTTTTATCCGCCAGCTCATTGTGCCCACGGAGAAGAGCGGTGCCCTCAGCAAGTACGCCAAGAAGCTTTTCCTGGCACAAAAGCCTGCTCCCATTTTGGAGTCTTCTTTCAAAGGTAAGGCATGGCAATGGGCCAAAAGTACGGGAACCTTTGAAGGACCATGGTGGCATGGCCTTCAAACCGGGGTGGACTTTGCCGGTTGCCTTCTTCCTTCCAGATCGTGACCACTTCCAGCTGGGCTCCCTTTCACACCTCCTCAATGCAAAAGCGGTGGGCTACCAGGAGCTTCCTGATTGGCCAAGTGAAGCTCCAGATCCCTCTGTGCGCAACGTGGAGGTAGGACTAGCCTTCTCTTTCATTGATGATGGGATGTGGGGATCCTTTGAAACCGGTGCTACTCACTGATATTCTGAAAATATTGGGTGTCAACATGTCAATGATCCAGTCTTTGACTTGTACAAGAGTCATTGTGGCAGATGAGGCCACCATACCTTCTACAGATTACTGGGCTTGCATTATCCCGTGGTATGTATTGTTCTGTTCTTTGATGAAAGGTTGGTTCCTACACCCCCTGCTTATTTTTTTAGGAAGACTTCATTGATCCTAGAGGAAGCCACATTGGGCTACTGGGTGGACCCAAAGAGGTGGAGCTTGTGTGTGCAGTGATAGTTGATGCTTTTCCATTCTCCTATTCCTCCTCCTCTTCCAGCTTCTCTCCCTTGTGCTGTGCATCTCTTGACTATGTGCTAGTTAGGATTTCAATCCTAAAGATTGAAAATACTTTTTGATGGACTAAAAAAAAGGGCCCAGATTTAGCTCATGGATTTATTTGGAAAACATGATTATAAAAGCTACCTCTCTTAGTGAGAGTAGTTCCAATTTCCATTCTCATAGCAGATCAGAGAGGGATATCGATAGAAATTCCAGGTCATAGTTGTCACAAAGGTGCTTTTTCAAAAGGCAACTAGACTTTTCTTTCTTTGTTTTTGTTTTTTCCTTGAAGAGGTTTTGCTTCTCATCCAAGAAGCTTCTTCAGTTCAGTGTCAGAATTCTGGGAGTTGGAAGTCCACAGGTCTTAAAGTCGCCAAGATTGGACATCTCTGATCTAAATTATGACACATAAGCCCAAGAAAATCTTTCAAGAGTGGCTGCAGGTTAAAAATCTATCCTGGACAGTTAAAACAGGGGTCTCCAAACTTGCAACTTTTAACACTTGTGGACTTCAACTCCCAGAATTCTCCAGCCTGCATAGAATTCTGGGAGTTGAAGTCCACAAGTTTTAAAATTGTCACATTTGGAGAGCCCTGAGTTTAAAAGAACTAGGCTGGAGAGGATGGGAAGAGATTTGGGGTTTCTGAAGAGATGCTGGATGGAGTAAAAACGTAGCAAGGTTGAGGAGCCTGTAACCTCCAGAAGTTCCTGAACTACAGTGTCCAACAGCCCTGCCAAGGTGGCCATTGTGGGAATTGCTGTCCAGCAGCATCAGGAGAACTTCAGGTTTTTCCTCCTCGAGGCATAATTTGAACTGGACTCTGAACACGCCTGCTTTTCAGGTGCAATGAAATCTCATTTTAATGGAGGGGGTGGAGGGAGGGAGGTCTCCTTCACCAATGTCCATTAAAGGCAGGATGGATTGAATCACATTTGTTACCGAGTTTTTGCAAGTTTTGTTGTGGAAATTTGGTCCGTTGCATGCCATGTCTACCATATGCACAGGCCACTAAAATTGAAATTTCACTGAATTATGGCTGTTCAGAGCTCCTGCCGCGCAGCTATTAGTGCATGACCGTCATGCCGATCTGCAGAAATATGCAATCTTCTCTGCCTCATCACTCAGATTCTCACCTTAGCTGACACTCTTGAGGGCTGCATCCCATGAACATTTTCTAGATCCCCTCTGATAAGGATGCATGCCTCTTCCCTCTCGTGGGCTCACGGCGTACATGCACTACCAGCTGCAACCAAAGAGATGCCACTGAATGTTCCTCTCCCGCATGCTGACTCGTTTGGTTGTTTTGCACCGAGGTAATATCCATGCAGGGAATCCACTGCGTGAAACCGAGCCCCGGTCTCTGGTGTTCGAGTCTCGTTTTCTTTGCTCCTTTGTGTAGTAGGTTTTTTGACGTGCTCAGTTCCGTCTTTGCAATGATGTTTCCTACATCATGGCTCCATCCAGGTCCCGGAATGGACCAAATGCACCAGCCGTGAAAAGAGGAAGGAGAAGGTGGAGAAACCCTTCTATTCGGATTCAGAGGGAGAATCGGGAGCGACGGAATCTGCTGACAGTGGTGAGAATGGCAGAGGAGGGCTTCAGTTGAGCACAAGCAGTCCTCCACTTACGACTCTTCACTTAGCAACTGTTTGAAGGACAAGTAGTCCCGTGACAAACAATGGGCCCACTTAACTGCCATGTTTGCTTAACAGCTGCAGCCAAAAAAACCCAAAATCATGAAATTAGATGTGATCACCTCCTTAATAACTGTCACAATGTACAGCCATATTGCAGGGTCAATTTTGGTTATACGTCTAGGACTACATGTAAAGGAAACCAGGGGCTATATATTTATGAGCTGCAGTGGTTAGAGTGCGGTACTGCAGGCTACTTTTGCTGACTGCCGGCTACCTGCAATTTGGCAGTTCAAATCTCACCAGGCTCAAGGTTGACTCAGCCTTCCATCCATCTGAGGCAGGTAAAATGAGGACCCAGATTGTTGGGGGCAAGAGGCTGGCTCTGCAAACTGCTTAGAGGGGGTTGTAAAGCACTGTGAAGTGGTATATAAGTCTAAGTGCTATTGCCATCTTCCTTCCTTCCTTCCTTCCTTCCCTCCCCTCTGGTTAGAATGCAGTATTGCAGGCTAACTCTGCCCATAGTCAGGAGTTCAAATCTCATCAGGCTCAGGGTTGACTCAGCCTCCCATCCTTCCCGAGGTGGGTAAAATGAGGACCCAGATTGTTGGGGACAATCCGCTTAGAGAAGGCTGTAGAGCACTGTGAAGCAGTATATAAGTCTTAAAGTACTATTCCTATTTACTAAATCGATTTTTTTTTATAATCCTGCCTTTATTATTTTAATCAGTAACACTCAAGGTGGGGAACATAGCTATCCTCAAACTCCTTCCCTCTTCTTTTTTTTGCTTGCAGAGCCTGAGACCATGAGTGGATCCGAAAGCGGAAGTGAGAGTGGATCAGGATCCGGCAGTGAAGAAGAGGATGAGGAAGACAGCGAAGACCAGTCGGAAGAGGAGGAGGAGGAGCAGGAGGAGAAGAAGAAAAAGAAGAAGGGGGAAACTCCCCGGAAAGGTCTGCTGGAGGAGAGCGCTGGCAGGTAGAGTCACCGGGCGAGGCTGGCATTGAGTGCAGACAAACAGGGAGAGTTTGGGAAGTCACCTCTGCCACTGGGCTGGGCCACAAAGTCCAAAACGCACCCTTTTTCTTAAAATGTTTGTTGCACGGTGCTTAAAAGGAGATGAGGCTTGAATCACATGGTTGCGGTCACCATTTTGACTTTTTTGACCCCCCCCTCCTTGCAGACACACTAGCTGGAGTGGACCAAAGGCCTGGAGACTAAACCCTAGGAAGAACGGCTACAGGATTAGGGTTTAGCTAGTCTAAAGAAAAGAAGGACATAGGTTGACATGATAGCAGTATTCCAGGATTTAAGGGGTTGCCACAAAGAGGAGGGGGGGGTCAAATTATTCTCCAAAGCACCAGAGAGCAGGACAAGTAACAATAGTTGGTAACGGAAGAAAGGGGAAGAAGAGGAAGAAAGGATAGGGGACAAGAGAAGGTGAGAAAGGGGGGAAGAGGAGTGGGGAGAGGAAGGGGAAATAGGGAAGGAGGGGAGAGGAGGAGGAGGAAGAAAGTAGGAGAAAAGGGACGGAGGAGAAAGAAAGAAGATTTGTTGTGAAAACCTTTGTTGATTGTTACAGGGAGGAGTCATGAGATGAGGGTGTGGCTAACTGAAGAAGACAAACTAATCAGAAATAGATCTGTCTTAGTCTCCCTTAAGTCTCACAACAGACAGCAAAATGCTGCTTTGATGTCTGATAAAGCCTAAAAACTAGTGAATGAGATTTGAGTGAATGAGTGGACTATGGCTGTAGAAACATCTTGATTTACGTAGGAAAAACCTGGCTGAGAGAAAAATACATATAAAGACCTACGAAAAGAGAATTATACATATATATATGTTTGCCCATAAACACCAAACCGAGAACATCAGCCAGAAGATTACGAATGCGATTTCGTCGAAACGTCGCTACCACCCTTCTAAAGATATGTTTACAATTACACGGGAAGAAACCCGAGATATTATCTGTACACACATATATACCCGTGAAAACTTACACACACACACACACACACACACACACACACACACACACAATTAATTATGGATAAGAGAATGTACATTTAAAATATGTGTATAAGAAATAAAAGTTAAAAACTTTTTTTAAAAAAGAAACAATGGTTGGAAACTAACCAAGGAGAGAAACCACCTGGAATTAAGGAGAAACTTCCCTAACAGTGAAGACAATGAACTATTGGAAGAGCTTGCCTTCAGAAATCATGGGCATTCCATCACTGGAGGTTTTTAAGAAGAAACTAGACAGCCACTTAGCTGAAATAATATAGGTTCTCCTGCTTAAGCAGGGGGCTGGACTAGAAGACCTCCAAGGTCCCATCCAGCTCTATTCAAAATGGAGTTTGGAGCCAATGACCGGGCAATGTGGACTTGGAAAAAATGTCCACCATCTCAACAAGAGACGACTTGTTGTGGTCCACCAGCAGCCTGCGGACCTGGCAGCGGAGTCGGACAGTGATGAGGCTGAGGAAGAACATGGGCCAGTCCTGGAGGCTGGGGAAGGCCCGGATGAGGGCTCTGCGTTGGAGGCAGAGATGGGGCCAGGGCCATTGGAGAGTGATGTGCGGACTCTGGAACCTCCAGAGACTGACAGTAGAGAGGCAGAGGAACAGGAGAAGCCTGTTCCTAGTGCATGTATGAGAAGAGCTGCCAGAAGGCAGGAGCAGCTAAAGCAGAAAGGACTACTCGGGAGTAGAACCAAGAGATGATTGGCCCCTTAAAAGACCAGCACTGGCTCTTGGCCTCTTTGCCAGAAAACAACCGTTGAGAGAATTGCTTCTTGTTTGGCTGTAGTTATTTTTTCTGTTCCTGAACTGTTGCCAAGAAAAGCCTTTGGCAGTTTGCCTAATTATCCTAAGGTCAGAGATAAACTGAAGAATGATGTTTTGAGGACTTTGCTTTCATTTAATTTGGAATACGCTGAGAATGAGTTAATTCTCAGCTGTTTTAATAAAATCTGCTTGGTTTTTTTTTGGAACTGTTTTGCATTTAATATTAACTACATGGGCTTGGATCGCAACACAATCCATGTTTCAATTCTCTATTTCTTTCCTCTAAATGCTAGTGAGGAGGAAGAGGAAGGAGGAAGAGGAGGAAAGGAAAGGAGCAAGAAAAAACTATCCCCCCAAGGAGCAAAGGAAGACTCCACCTCCTCCTCATCTGAAGAGGACAGCTTGTCTGAAAGTAGCTCAACCGAATCGGATTCCGAGTCCGATCCAGAAGAACCTCATCCAGAGGAGTCCAAGAAGAAAAAGCTGGTAAGGGGCGAGAAGGGTGGGATGGATGAAAAATGTGGGCACCAGATTCATGCAAGAGCAGTTTGGTCTGGTGAAGAAGACATTAAGCTGGAAATCAGGAGACAATGAGTTCTAGTCCTGCCTTAGGAATGAAAGCCAGATGGGTGGCCTTGAGCCAATCACCAGGAGACTGTGAGTTCTAGCCCCGCCTTAGGAATGAAAGCCGGATGGGTGACTTTAGGTCAGTCCCTCTCTCAGTCCAACCTATTTTATAGGGTTGTTGCGGGGAAGAGGAGGGAGTGTTTTATATGTTTGCTGCATTGAGTTATTTATAAAAATAATAAAGGTGGGATATAAGTAAATAAATTTAAAAATGTATTATTTAACTCTCTCATTGAACATGTCTCCAGTTTAATCTGATTTCGTTTGATGTTCAGAACCTGTACAGTTCCCAACCCCATCAGGCCTGCCTGGAGTTGTAATTCCATCTCGGACTTCTGTTTCCTTTCAACTTTTCTCTTTCAGCTTTCCAGCAGGAAACCTCCTCCTAAAGCACCCAAGAAAGGATCAAAGGAGATCTCTCTGCTTGATCTGGATGACTGTAAGCATCCCTCACCCAACTCTTCTTCTGAGCCTCCTTCTTAAACTTTCTCTCTTCCTCTTAATCCTTCTCTAGGACTATTCCTCTGGGTTACCTTTTATTACTTTTTAATCAAGCTTTCCGTAGTCTGGGCACTTGGTAGATGTATGGATTTAAACTTCTCAAACCCTTAGCAATGGCTGAGTTGGCTGGAATGTTCTAGGATCTGAAGTCCGTGCATTTGGAAAGTGTGAGCTTGGGGGAGGCTGCTTTAAATGAGCTTCCAGGTGGTTGTTTCACTATATGTCCAAGAGCCATAAATCTGGCTTTTTTTTTGTTCTTCTTCTGTACCTATTTTTCCCCTCATTGTGTTCCTTCCTTTGCAGGAAACTTGTCTTGCTTCCATGAATGATGGGAGACTTCCTCCTCCAGGAGCTCCAAAATTTAGTGCAGGGGTCTCCAAACTTGTCAACTTTAAGACTTGTGGACTTCAACTCCCAGCATTGCTGGGCGAGGAATTCTAGGAGTTGAAGTCCACAAGTCTTAAAATTGACAAGTTTGGAGACCTTTAGCTTAGTGGATCAACCACTCCTGATGCAGAAGCATTTAATTACACAGTCGTATTCCCTCCTCCACCTTCACCTCCACCTCCACCCCCCTCCATCTTCACCTTCATGGACCTATAACATATCCATGACTGACTATTACCTACTCAACATGTCTTGGAGACACATCAACAATTTAGGAATGGCTGTCAGTGGCTTTATAAATTATGAGATCTGTCCATGGTGCTGAAGTCTATCTAGCTTGCATTGAGTGACTATTCTAAGCTGTTTTCATTCTCAACCATGTCTGGTCTAATTTCCATTATTTTCTCCCTCAACTTTGACTCGGTCTTGAAGTATACAATATTGATTCTTGGTTTTCTGTTTCTTCAACTCACAGTCACACCCCCATCTTTGCAGCCAATTACCAGCAGCCCAGTTCTCTCCACTAGCCTTGTGACTGATCTGGAAGGACTCACTTTGACCGACACTTCTCTGACTACAGCTGTGAGTGACCTCTCTGATTCTGGTTTGGAAAGGTAGACATTAAAGGCTATTAATAATCTCAAAGCAGCAAATGTGTCCATCCATTTACAGTCCCCTCAATATACTTGTGAGATAGAACATGCTTTTAAAACTGGGACGAGAGTCGAGCTTGATTGAGTTGAGATTGGACCTTAGAATTTGAACTTCACAAGATTTACTCTGTTCTGACCTAGGCTCCCTGAGAAAGCTTAAATCACATGCTTAGTCCCAAAAAAACCCTCTTTTATTTAAACGGCTGTAAATTATGGTCATTATTACAGCCTGTAATAATTCACAAACATTCTGTGAAGAGTCCGACAGATGTCTGCCACAGTCTTTCAAGGTAATGCTGATAAGCACCAACCTTTATCTCCCTTGAAACACTGCCAGAGACCTAATTGCCAATTAGTTTTGCAAGGCCAAACAGAGCACAGTCAAATGGCGCTTCTCAGAGTTTGAACCGACTAGAATGAACAAATCCCTTCCTGCAAAGGCTCACATCCATTTGCATCTCTCTTATGTCTTATGGGAGGGGCCAATCATCTCCAAGCCTTACTCCCGAGTCACCCCTTTGGTCTTAACTGTTCTTGCCTACTGGCAGCTCTGTGTATGTGCGCACTGGAAACAGGCTCCCCCTGTTCTTCTGCCTTGCTGATGTCAGATTCCGGAGGCTCCGGAGGCAGCACATAACTACCAGATGGCCCTGGCCCCCTCTCTGCCTCCGATATAGAGTCCTCTTCCGAGCCTTCCCCAGACTCCAGGACTGGCCCACATTCCTCCCCAACCTCCTCACTGTCCAAATCTGCTACCAACTCTGCTGGCTGCTGGCGGACCACAACATACTCCAACATACTAACCACTATGCATTGCTCTTCTTTTGTTGATACGGCTGCAAGACAGCCCAAGTTAGGATAATTCTATGCCTGGGTGTTAAAGGTACGATGATGCTTTTTCTGGCTTTGCTTGTTAGAAAATTGATTCTTGGGTGTGGAGTCTATGACCTGAAATGGGGCAAGGAAGAGAGAGATCTCAGCAATAAGACCTTGCTTATCCCAGGTTCAATCCATAGCAAATAGGACTGGGAAGAACATTTGCTTGAAACCCTACTGAGATGTTGACAGTCATTCTGGTGGCTTCTTTGGCTTCTAGTGTCAGACCTGGAAGCCATCTTTTACATTTGGGCCTTCAGGCCTGCCATATTTTCTACTGTGGGAAAATGGGAGGGGGGATTGTATAGAGTATGGGTGACAAGTAGTCAAAATAACATTCACTTCTCAGAGTGTCAAGGATGCCTTGCCCTGCAGCTGTGATGAGGTGACTGGGAGGCATATCCAGTTTTGGATGGTGCCTGATTCGATCATGTGATGGACATGTGGGTGCTGGGCAGGGACTTGAATTTTCTTTTGGGTGGGAAAAACCTGGAAACTTTCAGATTCGGGTTTTCCCAGACCTGCCAATATGACATTAATAAAATGGAACTTTGAGAAAATCCAAGCCTCGGAATCTTCTTTCATTAGGGGTGTTACTTGGAACCCTGACATCTAGCTGCTGATTTGTAACTAGCTGCTATTACCCTGTTTCCCCCCAAATAAAACACCCCCTGATAATAAGCCCAATCGGGCTTTTGAGCGCATGCCAGTAAGGCCAAGCACTTATTTCAGGGTTCAAAAAAATATAAGACAGGGTCTTATTTTTGGGGAAACATGGTACATCTCTAAAAGGAGATAGATTTCTCCCCAAACCAATCGGGCATAGAGATCATTATTTTTATCCTTAGATTTATTTATTTAGCGTATGGCTGATCACACACAATATTAAAACACTTCATTTTTACAGATTAAAAACAATTAAAACAATTAAAAAAGCAGTAAGAAAACCTAAAAGAAAAACAGAAATAACATTTCAAAGTTTAATGTCGAGTTTGGAGATCCAGTCAGTAGCTGCATCCTTAGAAATGTAGTCATTTCTGAAGAGGGATGTCTTTTAATTTTGTGTTCCCGTTGGATGGCGTCAACTTGATGTTTTTTTCTTCTTCTTTTGCTCTTCCATCTGTAGATGATCAGTCCTGTCTTTGGGGCAGTGAAGAAATACGAGCTGCTGCATCGCATGACCGGAGAAGGACTCTCGGTGGAATACTATTTCAGCCGGCAACCTTTTGCTCCTGATCCCCGCATGGTAGCTGTGCAGATCCAGATCTGCAATAACATGGCAACTGAAGTGAAAAACATCCGTGTGACTGAGCCCAAACTTCTCTCAGGCATGCGTATCCAGGAATTCAAGGAGATTGGTACGGGGGCATGTGTGCATAACACTCTTTCTGGGATGAACGGTGAACAGTGTTGGGAAGGGAGGCATCGATAGGCGAGCCTAGGAGATACTGAAGGGACGTGGTGGCCCAGTGGCTTAGACATTGAGCTTGTCGATCGAAAGGTCGGCAATTCAGCGGTTCGAATCCCTGCGTAACGGGGTGAGCTCCCGTCCTTGTCCCAGCTTCTGCCAACCTATCAGTTCGAAAGCAGGTAAAAAATGCAAGTAGAAAAATAGGGACCACCTTTGGTGCGAAAGTAACAGCGTTCCGTGCGCCTTCTGCATTGACTCATGCCGGCCACATGACCACAGAGACGTCTTCGGACATCGCTGGCTCTTCGGCTTTGAAACAGAGATGAGCACCGCCCCCTAGAATCAGGAACAACTAACACATATGTGCGATGGAAACCTTTACCTTTAGCTTTAGGAAATACCGATCACTGATAGAAGAGAATATTTGTAGCTTAGGATGAGCTGTGGGGCCCTTGGTGATCAGTGCTAGTAGAGAGTGGGGTTGGCAGAGTGGAGGAAAAGGAAGTGGAGGAAGAGAAGGAGGAGAACTGTGGATTCTTCATACTCTCTTGGTTATTTTCTTGCAGGCATGTCATGACTGAATTAGATGACATCATCTTTTGGTAGTGTAAGAAAACAAGCAAGCTCAGAGAGCACCAAGGGATCTCACAGTTCAATTTGAGCTACAGATATTCTGTTCTATAGATAGTGATCCTTTGGCCAAGCTAGTGAAAGGACCCTTCCGTAACCTGTTGGATTGAACCTCCCTGGTGGATTGAAAACATGGTCCCCAGCATTTTCTAAGTTGGATGGAGTCATAATTCAGACTACGTGGAAAATCCCACGTTGGATAATACAGCATTTTAGTCCATGTGTTTTTTTGTTTTTTTTTTAAATTAGATGTATATGCCGCCGTTCTCCGGCGGCTTACAATGCGTTCAGCAACAGCCTTCATACTTTTGTATATTTTTATACAAAGTCAGCTTATTGCCCCCACAAACTGGGTCCTCAGTTTACCTACCTTAGAAAGGATGGAAGGCTGAGTCAACCTTGAGCCTGGTGAGATTCGAATTTACAGTAATTGCAGACAGCTGGTGTTCATCACAATGCTTTAGTCTGCTGAGCTATCCAGGCTCCTATTAGTTTAAGGGCTCCTTGGTGTCTCTGAGCTTCTTTTTTTTTTAATTTGATTTATATGCCACCCTTCTCTGGAGACTCAGGGCGGCTTACAGTGCGTTAAGCAATTTTTCTTGCAAGACGTTTCATTACCCTAACTAGGCAACATCACCCATGCTAGCACTGTGTTTAATCTGTGGACAAGAAATGCAACTATTCCAGTGTATTTAGGATTGCTCCTGGCCATTTGACATGCTTCACTGCATGCTGTTTGAGAGCTGAGGAAATCTCTTCATTGCCCTGGTCTGGAAGAGATGTAGACAATGGCTCCCCTAACATCTTTCTCCGGCTTTTTTTCCCCTCCGCTTGTAGAGTCTCTGGCCCCTGGGGAAACGGTCAGTGTGGCGATGGGCATAGACTTTTGTGACTCTACCCAGGTGGCCAGTTTCCAGTTGTGGTGAGTACCTGCTGTAGTTCCTTTTGCTGCAGAGTTGTGCTTTTCCCAACTTCCTGTACAACTTCCTATACAGGGCAAATGGGACTGAAAAACCAAAGGATTAGTCCTGCTGCAAAAGATCAAGAACTTACCAAGTCCTACTTTTGGTATCGTACAGATGCCAACTAGATGGATTTAGGAAGTTTGTAAGGGGAGGAGAAAGGGACGCGGTGGCTCACTGGCTAAGCTTGTTGATCAAAAGGTCGGCAGTTCAGTGGTTGGAATCCCTAGCGCCGCGTAATGGGGTGAGCTCCCGTGACTTGTCCCAGCTCCTGCCAACCTAGCAGTTTGAAAGCACATAAAAAATGCCAGTAGAAAAATAGGGACCCCCTTTGGTGGGAAGGAAACAGCGTTCTGTGCGCCTTTGGCGTTGAGTCATGCTGGCCGCGTGACCATGGAGATGTCTTCGGACAGCGCTGGCTCTTTGGCTTAGAAATGGAGATGAACACCGCCCCCTAGAGTGGAGAACGACTAGCACATATATGCGAAGGGAACCTTTACCTTTACCTTAAGGGGACGGGGAAAGGTAATGTGACCGCTTTTCAGGGCTGCCCTCCAACAATTTATTGTGATTGTGGAGGTAGCAACCAAGCCATCAGATTACAAGTCTGCAGAGTCCATTGAAGGTCAATGATTGGTCCAATCCTCCATGAGGATTTGCCTAGCCCTGTGCTAAAAATGGATGGGCATCTCCAGCTGTGATAGGAATGAATCCCGTAATTACAGGCCAAACTAGGGCTCAACAATCATTGGGGGAGATTAGTGTATACATTTGGGGCGTTGTGGTTACAGGCACTCTCAAAATTGATTGCTTTCAGAAGTCTACCCCGTCCCAAAGAGCTTAGTTGATTGATTATACAGGTAGGCTCACCCCATTACGCGGTGCTAGGGATTCCAACCACTGACTTACGGCCACTAGTGAGCCCAACATTTCTGTTGCTTAAGGGAGATATTTGTTAAGTGAGTTTTGCCCTATTTTACGACTTTTCTTTCCACAAGTTGTGAAGAGTTGATAACTTAGTTAACCTGGTGTCAGCATTTCACGCTGCACTTACTCCAATGCTGACATAAGAAGAAGAAGCGGAGGCATCTGGAAAGAGACATTTGACACTTCACCTACTTATTTTCCCTGGAGAGAATATCACCTAGGAGATGAGATGGGAGGGGGGAAATTTCTTTGAGTGGGAGCAGTAGATTAGGGGCAGAGTGACGGGGAAGATGGCCAATGAGTGCAGAGGAGTGGGGAGAGGAGAAGGAGGGTTTTGCCTGAGGAAGCCAGAGTTGGCTGCAATGAGTCGGAGCTAGAACATTCGTGCTTAATAAATTAGAGGGTTTGTTTTCAAAGACTTTGTTTGAAATGCAATTTATTTAAGACGACTTTGAAACTTGACACCTGGTTGTGAAGTGAATCCGGCTTCCCCATTGATTTTTGCTTGTCAGAAGGGTGACCAAAGGGTGATTGCGTGACCCCTGGGACACCTTGGAGAACTACCTGTGACAAGTTGATGTTGACTCTTTTGTGACTGTGTAGATAAATTTTCCCCAGGACAATCTGTTCCAAATCTGATGCTTCAGATTTTCCAGTGGTGCCACCCATCTCTGCTGGAAGTGAAGATCTGCTGCTGCTGTGGCTGGAAGTCACCTGCCTTTGATTTTTCTAAAAAAATATTTATGATACTGGTCTCCAACCTTGGCAACTTTAAGCCAGGCGGACTTCAACTCCCAGAATTCCCCAGCCAGCTTTTGCTGGCTGGGGAATTCTGGGAGTTGAAGTCCGCCAGGCTTAAAGTTGCCAAGGTTGGAGACCCCTGATTCACCCAAATTAACAGAGGGAATTAAGTTGCAAGAATAAAATTTGGGGCAAGCCAGTTTTCAGTGGGGGCAAAAATCATCCACATGTGTTGGCTTCAAGTCTGAAATCAATGATAATTCATTTGGAACCAGTGATAGTTAAAGTTGGGAGCTGACATGTTGGTTCTCCTGGCCGCAGAGAGAGAAAATTTCCAACTCAATATTAACGTGTCTTGGTTAGCAATGGTGAGGGATAAATTCATGCCGTTTTGGAAAAAATAAGCTGTAAAGCAGGAGTGTCCAACCTCTGCAACTTTTAAGACTTGTGGATTTCAATTCCCAGAATTCCCCACTCAGCCATGCTCCCCATGAAATCCACATATCGGTTGGGGAATTCTGGGAGTTGAAGTCCACAAGCCTTAAAGTTGCCAAGGTTGGAGACCCCTGAGTTATAGTATCTGTGTCATCCCAAACAAAGTCACACCTGACTTTGGGTGTTTTGCTTTTGGGCATGGAAACCTCCCGCGTTTTCCTTGATTACGAGTGTACAACAATATTGGTTAATATTGTTGCCATTTATGCAGAAACAGTTACCCTTGGATGGCGTGTTGAAAACCCCTGTATCATCCCAAAAATAATAATAATCAAAACTCAAAACCTTTGTTGTCAATGCACAACATGTGTACAATGAAATTGAATGAGCCTCCCTTGGTTCAGCCCTGTGGTGGGTTCCTACCGATTCACACCAGTTCGTGCGAACCTGTAGCCACGACAGCGGCGGGAGGCTCCGCCCACCCACCCAGATATCATCACAGACGGTCTGCACACATGCAGAAGGTTCTGTGTATGCGCAGAAGCGATACCCGCATGTGTTCACGAGAGCGAACCGGTAGCGAAGGTAAGTAGGACCCACCCCTAGTGCAGGCCCCCCCCCCAAAAAAACAGTTAACTCAATAAATAAAAGAAAAAGGAATCCCTAAACCCGGATCAGTAATAACTAAGATTGTCAGCTGCTCCGCTGTGCTGGCCTGTATCTGAAATAGTCCCAATATAGATAGTCCTCGCCTTACAACAATTCCTTTAGTAACCGTTCGAAGTCACAACATACCTGTGACCGTTTTTCAGTTGAGACCTTTGTAGACTCCTCCAAGGGCCTGGGATCAAAATTCAGCCCCTTGGCCACCGGTTCATATTTACGACGACTGCAGCGTCCTGCAATCCCCCTTTGCGACAAGCAAAGTCAACAGGGAAGCAAGATTCACTTAACAACCGGGTTACTAACTTGTCAGCTGCAGTGATTCACTTAACAGCTGTGGCAAGAAAAGTTGTCGAATGGAACAAAACCCGCGTCGGATAAATGTCTCGCTCAACAACAGAAATGTTGGACTCCATTGAAGGGTTACTGGTCATTTTTACCCCAACCCAGCTTTCTCTGCCAGGGCTGCATTTGTCTTGTCTTGGCAGCCCAGGATTCGAAGGGTTGTCCTCTTTGCCTGCTGAGTCACGAGCTGAATCATAACCATCCCAGGGAGGTTGGGAAAACAAAGCATCAGTAAAGCAGCATTCGTGACTATGCTCTCCCGTGAAGCTTTCTGTTTAAATATCGCCTTTTTATGAAATAGGTGTTTGCGAAAGTGGTAGAAGAAGGAAAAGTTTAAAATCTCAGCTGGTAAGAGATGGACTTGAAGAATTGCTTATACAGTGACCAAATCTTAACGATTGTCTAGAGGCAGGTGTGAGATTTAAGTGCTGTCGAAAAACCAACAAAATACTGAATGGCAGATATCATTTTGAGTCTAAGCCAGTGGTGAAATCTAAAATTTGTTACTACCGGTTCTGTGGGCGTGGCTTGGTGGGGGGGTAATGTGATTGGGTGGGCATGGCCATTTTTTTAAACTTTTAAAACCACTTTAAAATTTAAACCATGTAAAAAAAATGCTTTCAAAAGCCTCTGACGATCCCAGCTGAGTTGCCTGATCATTAGAGGCATTTAAAAGAAAAAAGGGTTTTTTTTTCTTTTAAAAGCCTTTGAAAGGCTTTTAAAAGCTTTTTTTTTTTTTACTTTTAAAAGCATTTTTTCGGCTGAAGCGGTTGTAGAAAAAATGCTTTTAAAAGTAAAAAAAAAAAAGCCTCTGATGATTGTGCGGCTCAGCTGGGCATGGGGGACGAGGGGGGGGGGCAGGGATTTTTGCTACTGGTTCTCCGAACCACCCACCTCCATCGCTACCGGATCAGGCGATTTGATCTGAACCGGGAGCATTTCACCCCTGGTCTAAGCTAATATTTCTCTATTCCACAATGCGATTTCAACTCCCTGAATTTTCAACCCAGGAGAAGCATGCTGGCTGGAGAATCCTGGCCATTAGTTCATCCATCTGCACGTCTTCCAACTTTGGAAACGTATATTTAAACAAAACATCCTTACAGGATCTTGGGAAAGTTATATACAGAGAACTTCCCCTTTCTAAAATACCAACAGTATAAAATAATTTTAAACATGGGAGCACGAAACCGGTAGAAAGAATAGGAAGGGAAAAAAACCCAGCGGTTGTAAGTGACAAATTGCCGAGTTTTAGTGGTGATTTGGCAAATAATGTTAATTTCTCTAGACACTGTTAAATGCTAGCTCAGTTTGGCTGCTGTGTTTCTGTCTCCAGCACACATACCCGCCAGTTCTACCTATCCATCCAATCGCCAGTTGGGGAGCTTATGGCTCCAGTGTTCATGAGCGAAAACGAATTCAAGAAGGAGCAAGGTAAGTGAGTTTGTGGGTAGGAGAAACAGGGAAAGGCTCAGATACCTCTTCACAAACCTCTGCTGAAGGAGATCCATGCTGACTCCGTTCACGCCTTTCTCCAGAACTCTTCCGGTGGGCAGCCCATCCAGGACCAAATGTCAGCGTTCCAGAAAACCCTCCCAACTCCAAGTAAAGACTCTGAAGCAAGCATTTTTCAAAGTTCTGTTTACTAGAATAGGTAAACTGGCCCATCTGGGAAAACCCGAATCTGAGAGGTCCGGGTTTTCCCTCGGTAAATCAAAACCCCCCAAACCATCCCCTCACTCCTCAGTCGATCACATGCTCCAATCAACGTCCGTCCCATCTCGAGACAGCACTCCGGCCACTCCTTCTCCAGATGCAGGATCGGCCTGACCTTGACCGATAGGAAGAATGCTATGACGTCTACAGACAACCCCTCTACTAAATCCCCCCCTCCTACTTTCCCACACATAAGAAGGTGGCAGCATGGAAGCTTCTGGTTTAATATGGCTTCCAAAGCTGACAGGCATCCCCCCCCCAAAGAAAAAAACACACCCTGAAAAGTAAAACAGAAGTGGTGGGAAACAGCCACTCCCTCCCCTCCATGGTGCCACCAAGGGCCAGGTAGACCCCAGCCTCTTGAAACAGTGGTGGCTGTTTCCCACCACTTCCAAAGTTGCTCAAACTTCCTGTTCTGACCTAGGTTTCCTTAGAAAGTATACAGCACAATCTTAGTTCTGGTGAAACCTCTTTTATTCGCACGGCTGTGAATTATTGTCATTCACAGCCCAAAAGGCTTCACAAACAGTCTTTCAGAGGAATGTTTACAAACACCCACCTTATCTCCCTTGGAATGCTGCCAGGGAACTAATTGCCAAACGCAGGGCAAGGCCAAACTTGGCACAGAGTCAAACAGAACTTTCCAAAGCTTGAACCAACCAGATGAAATGATTGCTTTCTGCAAAAGTTCATGTCCCATTCGCTCGTCTTTTATGCCTTATGGGAGGGGCCAATCATCTCCAAGCCTTACTCCCAAATTGACCTTGTTTTCCTAATTATTCTTGTCTTCTGGCAGCTCTGTGCATGCACCCACTGGGAACAGGCTCCCGCTGTTCTTCTGCCTCGCTGATGTCAGGCTCCGGAGGCAGCACATAACTATCAGATGATCTTGGCCCCCTCTCTGCCTCCGATGCAGAGCCCTTGTCCAAGCTTTCCCCAGCCCACAGGACTGGCCCAAGTTCCTCCCCAATCTCCTCACTATCCAACGTTGTTGCCAGCTCAGATGGCCGCCAGCAGGCCACAACACTTCCTTGAGAGACAATCTCATGAGCAATATACCTCTGAAGAACCATGTAGATGAGATAGAGGTGTCTGCGGGATATGGTCAAAGACATAAAGATGGTGGCCACCATCAAAGCTCTGCCTGCTTTTTATGTGCCTTTCAGATGTTTTTAAACCGTATTCTGCAAACAGCCCCGATAGATAGATCACCTTTCTTTGTTGAGGCCTATCCATCTGTCCTCCAGCTACCCATGCCACCTTCCTTGGTCAATAGAGACGTGGGAGAGGAGCCTCCTTCCCCAGAAGGAGAATATCCATTGCAGACCCCTCATGTTCTCCTCCCGCCCTGCTTGGCTGTAGGGACAGCATCCCTGGACTCTGCTGGTGCTAATTGTTGTGCTCTGTTCTTTTCCGCTGCCTCGTGCATTCTCCCATTTTTTTTTCATAGAGCATCTGTTAAGGACTGTCGTGGGTAAGTGCCAGCCACAGATGCTACACCTTTGATGCTCCTTTGGCCACAGTGCTAGCCACGCTTTCCCAAATGCTTGCTTTCTCTTTCTTTCTTTCTTTCCTTCTTTCTTCCTTTTTCTTTCTTTTTTTCTTCCTTTCTTCCTTTTTTCTTTTCTTTCTCTTGTCCTATTTTTTTCTTTCTTCCTTCCTTCCTTCTTTCTATTTCTTTCTTTCCCTCCCTTCTCCCTTCCTTCTTTCTTTTTCTTTCTTTTTTTTCTTCTTGCTTTCCAAACAGCCCTGCTGCTCACCTGTCTCCTTTCCTGCCTGGCCCTAAGCACAGGCAATGCTTTCCAAATACGCTGATCCCACCCTTTCCCTCTTCCTAGTGCTAGGATGGCTTCTGTCTTGGACCCCCTTTTTTGCCTCTTCCTGCAGACCTGAGCCCCGCCCTCTGCTTCTCCTAGCTTCCTAATTAAAGATCAATACAAGTAGTCCTCGACTTATCACCGTAATGGAGCCTGCCCATCACAGTCATAAGTCGTGACGGTCATATTTTACAATTTCGCAATCTTTTTTTTTTCCCCCCAGCGGTCGTAAAGGCATTGTGCAGTTGTTAAACAAACACTGTGGTCATGAGTCCCAAAGGTGCTTTTTCAAAAGGCAGCGGACTTCCTTTTTCCTTGAAGATGTTTCGCCTCTCCTCCAAGAAGCTTCTTCAGTTCTGACTGAAGAAGCTTCTTGGATAAGAAGTGAAATGTCTTCCAGGAAAAAGAAAGTCCGGTTGCCTTTTGAAAAAGCACCTTTGGGACAACCATGATCTGGACGCGGTCATTAGCAAACCAATGGTTCAGCAGGGGGGCAGTTTTGCTGAACACTGGAAGTACCGTAACTCTGGGGTTTGGCAAAACCCAGTCGCATGACTGTGGGATGCAGAAAGCAGCCGTGTGCTCCTTTTGCCAGGCGCCCAAATTTGATCTTGTGACCGCATTCCCAAGACACCATGCCGTAATATGCTTGCTTGTTTGGGGGATTTAATGTGTTGTCTGAATCTACCCATTTCTGGTTTATCAAGGTAACATGGCGTAGTGCAGGGGTGTTCAACCCTGGCAATATTACAGACTTATGGACTTCGATTTTTAGGATATTTCCCATGCTGGGAGTTGAAGTCCACACATCTTAAAAGGGTTTGGACACTCCTGGCCAAGTGGACGGTGTGAATCCAGTCTAAGGCATCCAGCATGATTGTCCCTTAGCTTCTCTCTGCCTATTTCTGCATGTCTTTATACCTTGCTTCTCTCCACAAGCCAAGTCAGGTAGATTTCTTGGTAAAAGGGATTGGGGTTGGGTTTTGAGCCCCTTGCTGTTGCTTCCATCCCAATCACCTTCCTGCCCTCCCATGTCTTGGACAGACCATTTCCTGGGCTGTTGTTGAGCACCAGATTTTCTGCATGCCCCCCATGAAGCACCTCTTGGCATAAGAACTTCACTCTTCAAGCCCAATTCACAGACGACCCCACTAGTTCCTGCAAAGCTAATTAACTTAACCTTTTTTTTTAAGTTGCCCGTTCCCGGGGCTAATGAAAAATACTAATTCTGGAATGGTGCTTGATATTAAAAAGGTTCCTGTGACTTTTGAAGGGTCTCCACTTAAGTGTTGAAAATGCACAATGCTCTAGCGAGGGCAACACGTTCCACAAGAGCTTGCATGTTCAGACGTGATTTTGACTTGCCATTTGGTTCCACCTCACTTTGGAGAGCTTTAATCGATTATCTTTCGTTTAGCTAAACTGCAGGGAAGGTACCGTTTGGGATTCTGTACATAACACGTCAAGGAGTAAGCTAGGATTGTTTGCTTGCTTGCCTTATGTCTGTCTTTCCTTAAGAGAGGTTGTTGACTTGTTCCAGTCATGACACCCTCGTGAGAAAGGTTGGGTTGAAGGACAGTGATTGACCCAAAGTGACCCTTCCCATAGCTAAGGGTGGGTTTCAATGTAGATCTCCCAGTCCTAGTTTGATTTAGACACAATCTGAGTTGAATAACAATGGCAATTTCATGACCTATGGACTTCAGCTCCCAGAATTCCTGAGCTGACTCCATGCTGACTCAGGAATTCTGGGAGTTGAAGTCCACAGATCATAAAATTGGCATAGCCATGGGTTAGTTCCTGGGGGTTCGGGCGATCCTTTAGCCAAGGATTGCTGGGGTTCAGCAAACCCCCAAATGCCACCCTTGGCTGGCCACGCCCACCTCTCCCCTCCCCAGAGTCTCCACGCGGCCCGTTCACCATTCCAGGTAAGTGCAGGGGCTGCGCGAAGGGTCTGGGAGGGCAAAAAATGGGCCTACCAGAGGTTCTGGAAGTCCAGAAACAGGCCTGTTTCCAGCTCCGGATGGCTTCTGGACCCCAGGGCAAGCAGTTTTCGCCCTCTTGGAGGATGAAAGAAAGCCTCTGGAGCCTGGGGAGGGCGATAAACAATCCCCTCCCCATGGTGCAGGCAACCGACTAGGCCACACCCATCCAGCAACGGGGCAGCAAAACCGTTGCTAAAGGATCTGAAGCCCACCCCCCCACCCCCCGGGCATAGCTGCCCATCCCTGCACAAGATGGCGTCCATTTTGAAACACATTAGTCCACAAAGGGGGAATCAGTTCACAGTGCCCAGAAAAGGTAAATCCACAGCTTAACAGCCATTCACTGAGTGGCCATTCAAGTTACAACAACGCTGGAAAAAAATGCCTAAATTGTTATCGTTTTTGTCTTTTCTAACCTCCAGGGAAACTAACAGGGATGAGTGAAATCACAGAGAAGTTGACTCTCCCGGACACCTGCCAGAGTGACCACGTGATTGTGCAAAAGGTGACCGCGGCTGCGAATGTTAGCCGGGTGCCCTGCGGTTCGGACAAAGAGTACAGGTGAAGAAATGGCTGCTGTTTTTTTCCCTAGTCCCTGGCCGCCTTTATTGGATCCTCTCTTGAATGGAGAGATTCCTTGGATCCGTTGCAGATCCTCTCTTTGGAAGTACATCTGGACATCTCACTATTTTGCTAAAGATTTTGAGCCCAAAGAGAGCCAGTTTGGTCTAGAGCAGAGGCCTTTAAACTTGGCAGTGGATTTCAACTCCCAGAATTCTCCAACCAGCATACCTGGGAGTTGAAGTCCACAAGTCTTAAAGCTGCTAAGTTTCAAGACCTTTGGTCTAGTAGTTAAGACATTAGCGTAGAAAGCAACAGACTGTGAGTTCTAGGCCCACCTTCGGCATGACAGATGAGTGGGTGACTTTTAGCCAATCACTAGGAGACAGTGAATTCTAGTGCCACTTTGAGCATAGAAGCTGGCTGGGTGACTCTGGGCCAATCACTAGGAAACTCTGTGCTAGTTCTGTCTTAGGCATGAAAACCAACTCATTCAGTGGTGAAATCTGAATCGATTTGCTACTAATTCGTTGGCCACAGTGTCCTGTGCTCACGTGCATGCGCAGTACACCCCAAAAGGAGGCATGGGAAGGTAAGTAGAAGAGCGAGGAGGGGATCAGCTGTGCCGCGTGGTTTAGATTCACTAGAAAGCAGGATTTAAATCGCGCGGCACAGCTGATCATCAGAAATACCGGTTCGGTAGCTTTTTTTACTACCGGTTCGCTGAAACCGGTGCAAACCGGTAGCATTTCACTACTGGGATGATTTTAGGCCAATGCTCAGTGTTTGCCAACCGTGGCAAGTTGAAGATGCGTGGACTTCCAACTCCCAGAATTCTCCAGCCAGCCAAGGTTGAGAAACACGGAGTAGTTAGAGATTCTGACCTTACTTGGAAACTCCCGATTTCCTTTCTCCGACCATCTTCTGACTTTTTTAATCTTGCTGGTTTCTACCTTGGAGATGATGGGCATTCGCATTCAATACATTCAGAAAGCTATATTGGTTAGGAACGTTATTCCATTATTTGCAACCACTCTTAAATGTTTTTGTTGCCGTTTTTCTTGGGTGTTTTTCTCCCGGCCAGGTTTGCTGCTAAAACAGTGAGCGGCGAGTGTCTCATCTTGATCACGTTGGAGAAGAAATCGGACAACTCGGCACAGCTTACCATCAACAGTGAGAAGATGTTGATTGGTACCATGCTGGTGAAAGACATCATCCACTCCTTGACCCAGGAGTGATGGAGATGGGATTGGGAGTTCATCATCTCCCAGGAATATCAATCATCTCAGCCAATGCTTCTGTTGGCTGAGGCCTACACTCCAATGTTTTTGTTGGTTGCGGTTGTAGTCCACATGGAAAGCAATGCTTGGAGGAGAGTGAAGCTGTGTGTGTGTGTGTGTCTGTGTTTAGAACAGAGGGGAAGATTCCTGTGACTCCACTGCCTTTGTTGTGTAATGCCCTCCCTGCCCACTTCATTCTTCTGTTCCAAAGCTCTATTTATTATGAGCAGAGACTGTTCAATAAAATGGCTTCTTGGATTTGGCTTCTGTTTACTGGCTCTTTTGGGTAGTAGCAAAAAAATTACTTAGAAGGACAGGATTTAAGCCAGTGGTGAAATTCAGGTGGTTCTATATGATTCGGGCAAACTGGTAGCACCGGTGGCAGGAAGCTCCGCCCACCCACCCGGACATTATCACGTCCCGTTTTTGACTCTCTGCGCATGCAAGGAGGAGGCACGCGTGCACTCACATTTGCAAAACGGTAGCAAAGGTAAGTGAATTTCACCCCTGATTTAAGCCAACTTCTTTTTACTCCGTGATTCATCCTTTGCACTATTTATTTAACATGAGAAGAGTACATCAGTAGCGGATGGTTGAAAGACAGCAGAGGCAGAGATAACAACTCCCAAGTGCTAAAACTACAGGAATTTAATTTGTAGAGTGTGTTTGAGAAAGGTTTTTTTTTTTCTAGGAACTCCGAAGGAAAAGAACAAGTTTGGGAAATGAAGGGCAGCTTTATGCTAGACAAATGTTCGGACCAGATTCCGCTGTTTAGCAGGTCATTAAAAGATGGTTGCAGGTCTCTCTGTTTTAAACAAAGCATCAATAAAGTGGACAGTGGTGCAGTGGCCTAGAGCTGGAGCTCTTACCTCACAATCAGGAGGCTGCGAGTTCGATCCTAGGTAGAGGCAGATATTTCTCTCTCTGGGCACAATGAGAAAATATCTGCTAGCTCCATTCAGTTGCTCACCCCACAAGGGATTATGGGGTTGTTAAAAGATAATCTAGCAAAGTACAACAGGCTTCAATTTTGTATTTTAAAACCGGCTTGCTTGTTGTCTCAATTGGGCTTAGATTTCCCTACAACCTAAATCCGAAAGGCCTCTTCAAGTGATGGATGCATTCATACAAAGTAGAACTAAAAGCTAGTCAATCATCAAGAGGCTCTATGAAGCACCCTCTATTTTGCATTTTACACCCCAAGCCAATCCGTATGGATTGCTTTTATTTTGAAGGCAACTATTTTTCCCCCAACTTAAGGTATGTCTGTATGTGCATGCCTATACATCTTCACAGCCCTATTGGTTGTGGGCTGCACGACAGTCCCAGTTTTCTGACATGACTCCTTGGGAAAATGGATTACCCACCTCTATTGTGGCCAACTGCCTTTGTCTGTTGTATCCTTGAGCTCCTACAGTACCTGGTAAGCTGGTTGTAAATCAGCATCCTGTTGACTGACAGGGGACCTGTTTCCCAGGCGTAGAGTAGAGTAGAGTAGAGTAGAGTAGAGTAGAGTAGAGTAGAGTAGAGTAGAATAGAATAGAATAGAATAGAATAGAATAGAATAGAATAGAATAGAATAGAATAGAATAGAATAGAATAGAATAGAATAGAATAGAATAGAATACTTTATTGGCCAAGTGTGATTGGACACACAAGGAATGTGTCTTTGGTGCATAAGCTCTCAGTGTACATAAGGAGAATAAAATACATTCATCAAGAATAAGATGCAACACTTAGTGATAGTCAAGGTTACTAATAAACTATCAAATTGTACTAGGAAACAAAAACAATATAAATTGAAAGATAATCGTCTTTTTGAGGGTATAAGTTGAAACAATTTATGTCCAGGATGTGAGGGATCTGTAGATATTTTCACAGCCCTTGTTAACAATATAAATTGTAAGACACAAGCTACATGGTTATAGTAATAAGTGGGAAGAGATAGATACTAATAAGGAAGAGAAGAATAATAGTAGTGCAGACTTAATAACTAGTTTGACAGTGTTGAGGGAATTATTTGTTTAGCAGAGTGATGGCGTTTGGGGAAAAAAATTGTCCTTGTGTCTCATTCTCGTATGCAGTGCTTTATAGCATTTTGAGGGTTGGAGTTGAAACAATTTATGTCCAGGATGCAAGGGGTCTAGATAATTTCACAGCCCCCTTTTTGACTGCTTATTATTCAATCATTCCAGTACAGAGAAATCCCCCAAGGATGGGCTCCAGTGCAAGTCTGAAAACCCAAGAAGACTAAACCTCTGGTCCTGGTGACCGATGGCCAGATTGACCAGATTGGATCTTGCCTTCAAATATATTGGATCCTTCTTGTGCTATATCTGTCATCGGACATTGGCGATCATGTTGGCAATCCTATTTTTGTCAACAGCCGTATGAAAAAGTGCTGCTGAGTTTTGTCCAAACTAGTCCTTTAGATTTTGAAGCTGTGATGTTTTTCTTCTGCCTGGACCTTTGTTTGCCTTCAATCTTTCCTTGGAGGATTAAAGTGAAGGATGCTGTATTTTCTGGGTGTTAAATCACATGTCCAAAATATTCTAACTTTTGCTTTTTAATGGCTTTGATGATTTCCCTTGGCTTTCCCAGGCGGCTTATCACCACCTCATTTGTGATTTTGTTAACCCAGTTTATACCTAACAGCCGTCTGCAAATCCACATTTCAAATGTTTCTCATTTCTTCAAGTGATTTTCTATCAGAGACCAACTCTCCACTCCATAGAGCGTGATAAAAAAGATGTAACATCTGACAAGCCTGATTTTCAGTCTTTTGGATCATGGGACATATTTATTCGCTTTCACCCGTGAGGCTTATTCACTTTATTTAACTACTGAGCTGTAACCATTTCAAGCTCCAGGCTCACAAAGGCGACTTAATTTCCAGGCTCAAAAAGGCCTGCAGATCACAAATGCTAAAAATCGGCTAAAGCCAGGCAGCCTTTCAGAAATGCCAGCTTTTTGGAGTTCACCTCAAGGAAAGTAAAAATGGAGGAAATCAGTTGAAATTCTGCAGCTCCTTTCTGCTTCAGCTGTTGGATTACCAGAGTTCCTCTAACAAAGCAACATTTCCAAAATCAGACTTACTCCCTGTAAACCCTTCCTTGACAAGTTTCCCATTTCCAGATTTAATGTCATTATTTAGTTGTTAGTTCAGCCTCTCCCTAGGAATGCACTTTCCCTTCAATTAGTATTTGGCTGAGATTAAACGCCTTGCAGTTATCTAGCAAGTAAATGACAGATAACGGGTTTGGGGATGGTTATACTTAGATACCCCTCCTAATCGCCCATAAGGTGTAATTTTTGCTCGGTGCACTCGTGGACTTTCTTCGGGAATCGAAACTCCATGTACGCGGATACCAGTACATTCGTAGTTTCATTACCCATGGTTTACTCATCAACCAGGATTTCATCAAACCGCGACTTAGAACAGAACGCACCCCGCCTCCTGTTTCTTCCAGAACATCCAAAGACGGGGGGGGGGGGGGGGGGATTTTTTTTAAAAAAATTCCTAAATCGCCAGTATTTTTTTTTTTTTACAAAAAAACCCCCAAAAAACAAAATGCGCTCCCGAGCGAATCCCGCCACCGCTTCCCAAAATATAAAACCTTTTTGCACGGTTATTGCAAAATAACCTTAATCGATACAGATTCCCGACTCTTTTTTTTGTAATGTTTGTTTGCTTGCTTTTTAAAAGTTTGCTGGGGGGGGGGGAAGAGGCGAAAATGAATAATTACCGCTCCCCGTTTTGCAAACCACGCAACTGTATATGGGGGAAAGGTGTGTGTGTGTGTGTGTGTGTTATTCCCTTGCTTGCTGCAAAACAGGGTCTCCCGCGCCCCGTGTTCGGGTTTCCAAGCCCACCTCCCGCGGGTGCACGTGCTGCCAAGCCCACCCTCTCCCTTTCCACGGGCGTACGGGGGTGGGTGGGGGGACGGGGCGTGGGAGGTGGGTGCAAGAGAAGAAGGAAAGCGTCCAGAGGAGCGTATGCAAACTCCGGGCGCGCGCGCAAGGCAGGCGGGCGGGCGAAACCCTCGTTGGATCGCGCGTGGGCGTGGTGCCTTTCCCCCCCCCCCTCACTTGCGCCTCGAGCTCTGCGGCCCGCCCCCCGGGGCTATAAGTCTCCCGCGCCCGGCCCTCGTGCGGGATTTCCGGAGCATTGACTCGACATGGCTTTCCCGCCCCCGGTGAGTCGAGTCGAGGCGAGGGAGCCTCGAGCCCTTGTGCCTCCCATGCCCCGGTTTAGGGCTCCCTTCCCGAGGCTGCTTTGCAGGTTTGAGGAGCCCCCCCCCCCTCCGCCCTCACTACTTCCTTGCCGGTGCCTTCTCACGTTTCTTCGCAGACACGTGTCTTTGTATTCCCTTTCTTGCTGCTTGCACGGGAGCGCTTGCCTGGGAAGACCCGGCGGTTGGAGGAGAAGAAGAAGAAGAAGAAGAGTTTCTTGCAAAGGCCCTTCAGGGTTTGGTCCTTCCCGGGTTGTGGTTTGTTTCCCTCCCTTCCCCGACACGTGCCAGGAATGCGCCCCGGCTCTCTCCTTTATCGGCTGCCCGTTTTTTCCTGCCTGCCCGTGAAGGCCTCCTGCTTGAGGGAAGGGCTGCGCTAGAGGACCTCCGCGGGTCCCCTTCCCCACTCCCGTTAAGCGAGTAGTTGTGCCTAGTTGACTTAAACCCAGTTTTGTGGTTTGTAACGAGGTGCGTTCGCTTCAAGCACGGCTTGGCTCCCCCTTTCGGGATGCTGGGTTTGTGTGCGCCAAAAGTGCGTTTTGTTACTCATACGTTCATGGGGAGTCACACGCCTAAAATAAATATATATGTATATGTATATATATATTGCAAATATATGCCTGCGTGGTTCTGTCTCTCCTCCCCTTATATATCTGGGTTTCCACACGGCTGCCGCTTTCCTCCCCTTTTCTTAAGCTGCTGCCCCATAATATTTTTCCCCCTGCCATTTTCTTTCTTGGTTCCAAAGGACAAATTTGGTTTGTTTTGTTTTTTGCTTTAGCCTCAGCCAGAGAGGGGCACATTCTAGAATTTCCCTTGCCAGGCCACCATTTGCCATGGTGAGAGGCTTCCTCCAGTTGTTTTGGGGTGCCAGAGGCCTTCAAAAGTGGCCCCAAGCCTCCCAGCTGCAAACTCTGGGGGTTACCCTGGGCCAGAGGGAATAAGGCTCCATTTTAAAACATAGGCTGGACTTTGAAAAGGTTGGTTGTGTTGGGTTAGCCAGAAAGCTTGGAAGTGGGTAGGGGTATTATTATCTTCTTTGCTTCTAGCAAGTGTGTGTGTGTGTGTGGGGGGGGGGGGTTGGCAACTTTTCAGACGTGTAGACTCAACTATCCAGAACCAATGATAGTTCATTTGGAACAAAGAGGGACATAAGAAAGGGAAAAGGAGAGGAAGAAAGGGAGGGGAAATAAGAGTAGGAGAGAGGGTTAGAAAGGGAGGAAGAGGGGAGGAGAGGAGGGGAAGGGGAGGAGGAAAGTAGAAAGTAGAAGAGGATAGAAGAAGGGAGGGGAGAGAGAGGGGAGGAGGAGAGGAAGGGTTGTTGTTAAATAAGGGGGATGGTATAGTAGAAGAGCAACCCCGAGTATACTTTAATTTTTGTTTAGGATGAAGAATGAATTAATATAAAAGTATAATATGTATGATTAATAATGGACAAGAGATTGTACATTTAAATATGTTTACGAGAAATAAAAATAAACTTTCAAAAAACAAGATAGTTCATTGGGAACCAATGGTAGTTAGAAATTGGGAGCTGACATCCTGGTTGCAGAGAGAGAAAACTTCCAACTCAATATTAACGGTGCTGGGTTAGCAGTGGTGAGGGATAAATTCATGCCATTTTGGAAAAAAAAAATAAGCTGTAAAACAGGAGTGTCCAAACCTTGGCAACTTTAAGGCTTGTGGACTTCAATTCCCAGAATTCCCCAACCGGTATGTAGAGTTCATGGGGAGCATGGTTGAGTGGGGAATTCTGGGAATTGAAGTCCACAAGTCTTAAAGTTGCCAAGGTTGGCTGCTCCTGCTTTACAGCTTATTTTTTCCAAAATGGCATGAATTTATCCCTCACTACTGCTAATCTAGCAGCGTTAATATTGAGTTGGAAGTTTTCTCTCTGGGACCAGGAGAACCAACATGTCAGCTCCCAACTTTTAACTATCACTTGAAGCCAACACATGTGGCTGATTTTTGCCCCCAGTGCAAACTGGCTTGCCCCAAATTTTATTCTTGCAATTTAATTCCCTCTCTGTTAATTTGGGCCTTTTATGTAATTTAACTTTTTTTAAACAAAATAAAAATAACTAGAGTGTGAAAGATAAAATCGTTTTTCTTTCAAATGGCCTCTTGCATTTTACCCTCCCTTGCACGCGAAGCCTATGTGAGGTTAAGGTATTCTTAAAAATGGGACCTGTCCCAGGAACAATCCTTATTCCCTAAATACCCTTGAAGGCCATTACAAGATTTTGAAGACAAGGAGATGGAAGGGAGTTGCCGGATTTTCTGTTGAGAACAGCTGCTGCTTTTTAAGTGTAGATGTCGGGGCAGAAGCAGAATCTGGCTTCAATTTTTGTGCCTCATAATCGGTTGCAACTCAGCCATATGGGAAAATGCATATCTGCAGCAATATTACATTTGTTTTCATGAAGCCCGAGCCTGCTTCAGAATTAATTGCAGGCTTTTGCAATCTATTTTACTTTCTCTGCTTCAGCAAGTTTTAATAGCGTGAGAAATTCCTTGAGCCCCTACAGCTTTAAAAGAACTAGAGGAGGTAACAATTTTTAAAATAGATCTGTATCCAGGGGATTTTCAGGGAAAGACCATATGCACTTTTGAGACCTTTACTAGGGAGTAAAGATTATTAATTTATTACTGAGTCAGATTTCATTTAGTACGACTAGTTTCATCTGATATAGCGACTTTAATCTCAGAAAAGGAGATAGACAGACAGACATACAAGTAATCCTCATTCACTGACCGCCTCTTTTAGTAACCATTTGCAGTTGCAAGGATGAAAAAAATATTTTACCATCAATCCTGGCCTTTATCACCTTTGCAGATCTGCAAAGCGAAAGGAAGCTGAAATCAGATTGTAAACAAGCAGTGGTTTCACTTAGTGACTGCTTCAGTTAACAACCACATGGGCCGGTCCCTGTTGTTAACTAAATGAGGATTACCTGTATGCATGTGTGTAAGAGACCAATTTGTTCTATGAGGGTAATGTAAAGCCCTTGTAATTATAAAAAATAAAAATCTAGGATTGGAGAGGATTTTTGAATTTCAAAATCTTGACCGACCATTTCATAGTTGGGGGAACTAAGGCTTAAACGGATTGGCCACTATTTTTTTTTCCTCCCCATCATTATGTTATTAATGACACAGTCATTTGTGATGATTCAGCAGCTGCATTTATTGTAATTGGTGTCTTGGTATAAATGGGAAAGTATTTCCTTTGCCATTGCTGTAATAACTTCCTGCTCTCTCCTTTTGCTTTGTAATCTAGCCTCGTAAAGGCAGAAAATCATGGCGACTCCATTCTAAGGTTTCGGGGCACAGAAAACCTTGAAATACAGTGTACTAACTTAATAGCTGCACCAATTCACATTTTTTTTCAATCTAGCTTCTGTCTTTGTACACTCTCTTATTAAAGTGGGGAGTGAGGGAACACAACCTTGCTGGTTTGACCCAAGATAATTTGGGCGTGGATAGGAAATTACTGCCCTGATACTAATAATTCTGTTTCTACTCCAGGTGGTAAAAATTTGCAGTTATTTCAGACTATAGGACAGTATTTCTCAACCTTGGCAACTTTAAGATGTGTGGACTTCAAAGCTCAACCAGCATGGCTACCTGGGGAATTCTGGGAGTTGAAGTCCACACATTTTAAAAGTTGCCAAGGTTGAAATACACTGTTACAGGATAATTAGAAGTTAATGTGTAATTCTTAATTACTGCTGTTAATAAAGATCTGGCAGTACCAATTTATTACTTTGAGTTGTTATGAATTAGTGTCCGGACGGATCCCTGCGGTTTTCTTGGCAAAGTTTGCCATTGCCTCCTTTCTAGGGCTGAGAAGAGGGACTGGCCCAAGGTCACCAGTTGGCCTTGTGCCTAAGGCAGGACTAGAACTCCCTGTCTCCCGATTTCTAACCTAATGCTTTAATCACTACACTAAACTAGCTAACAGCATGGCAGATAATTAAGTTTGTTGTTTAATGCAATTTATGCGTGAAGACAAGGTCATTGTATGCACAGGGAAGGGAGCAACAGGGAATGCACAAACTAGAGAATGGATTTAATAAGTGTGACTGGGACAGTGTTTGCCATAATTCTGCTGAAATTGAAAACTACGGTAGACTACAGTGCGCAGAATTTGGGAAGGCCAGTGCAAAATTTTGCTCTTGAGCAGGCCATTGAGAAATCAATGAATAGGAAGAAAGTTCATTGTACATTAATTGATTTAGATAATGCCCATGAAAGCAAGCAGGAATTATGAAATAAGGTGCATGAATATGGAATTGCAAGGTTGCCTGCTTAATGCGATGAAAGTGTTACATGGTGGAAGTTAAACCTGTGAGATAAAATGGACAGCTTAGTGAAGTCTCCTCGGTTGCTTAATGCAGTTATTAATAAATGTATAAGGAGCACTTGTGATGTTGGAGGTTTGTTGGTTGTGAAGTTGGTTGTAGGTTGCTAATTTATTTATTGCAAATGTTTCCGTGCTATTAGTCATATGACTCGGTGGCTTAAAGCATAACAGCCAGTACATACACATTACAATAAATGAGCATTTATTATTTTGGTAGTAATATGTATACTATTAACTTAGTTTCATTGTAATTTTACTAGTATCATAAAACCTTAACAGCGAGCAGCAGATGGTGCTGTAGTTTTAACTGAGAATGTGAGTGATTTGCAGCACATGTTGGATGGATTATATGATGTAACCATAGATGTGAGCATTTCTGAATCAAAAGACCAAGGAAGTTTGTGGTTGGATGGAGTTGATGAGATCCTGAAAAAAGAGAAATTAGAATTTTACTGGATGGAAGGAAGGAAGGAATGGTTCTATAGAAATGACTTTGGAGAAAGAAAGCATAATGTTAGCCCTTAAAATGTTAATTAATTTTTATTCATCTAAATTGTAGCCTCAGAACTGAACTTTATATCTAATTTTATGTAACTTCCCATCTCACAATTGACTTGGATGGCATACAACAGGGTTAAAAAAACTTAAATGAATAAATAAGCAAGTATTGTCATTGTAAAAACATTAAAATGCTATACAAGACAAAGCAAAAAAGAAATATAGGCCAAAAGACGTGAATAATTGATAATAGGAGAGCCACCTCAAGAATTGACTAATAATTCTTAATTTTTTGACTAAAGAAATTTAAATTCCCATCTTAACGCTCTTTGTTATAATGAGGAGGGGGAAACTCTGGCAGGTTTTCAAAATTCTATCACTGGAAATTGTATCAGTAAAGTCAAATCCCAGTTTTTGTAGACTCCGTTTCCTAATCTGAAAAGCTGACCACAGGGCATGGTGGAATTAAGAATGAAAGGGGCATGCAAAACCATACTGGATAAAGTTGTTATTAACTACTCTTAATTATGTTTCACTTTTTCCTCAGACCTTAATTTGCTAGCTTAAGGTTTCAGCTTAAGGTTTCATATTCTCTACATTGTAAGGGTAAATCAGTAAATGTATGTGTACAGAAACCTTGATTCAAGTTGGATGCAACCCTTTGTATTCCAGGTGCTTTCAAAGCAAGCTTTAAAAAGTTTGTGGCTTAAATCTTATTTTTCTGCCCTTTTTCTCCTAGAAGGACGGTGTTGCAAGGATCACCAAGGATTGCTGGAATAATTCGGATGTTCCAGCTCTCACCACATGCAGCAATGCTGACATTTTTCGACGAATAAATGCCATGCTCGATAATTCTCTTGACTTCAGTGGGGTCTGCACAACTCCCATCACAAAGGAAAGACGAGAGCTAGGTGACCTCATGAGTAAATATCATTCTATATTCAAATCTTACATTATTATTAGACATGACTTAAAAGTGTTTGTGATTTCCAAAATCGTTCAGATGGCTTAGATCATCTTTCCTACACCACCCCGTCACATTGGGTGCTTTTCATTTCTGTTGAATTTTACCTGGCATAATCCCTAAGTAATATGCTTTGGAAGCTGGGGATTATGGGGTTGAAATCTGGAAGACGAATATCAGGGAGTAGAGAGGCACCCCCTTAATAAGGTGGGGTTATCTTCAATATCTTTAGCACAGCAATCAACTATGGGAAAGGGGAAAGATCATTGTTTCAAACCCATAAATTTTATTTAACGGGATCATTACCCCTCACCAAATTCAGAATTGGGATAGTCTTCAATAGTTTTAGCTTTAAATGACCTTGAACTTTGAAAGTTAGCCCAGCAGGAGTTGGATCACAGCAGGCTTCTGAAGAAGGAGGAAGTCCTTTCTTAATTGGCGAGTAAGCTGATATTGTAGTAAGAGTAAGCAAAAAAACACAGTTGACAGATTGATCATCTTTAAATTGATTCCAGATTTCTCTGTGTAATATATAGTTTTTAAAAGGAACTAAAAAGAGTCTTCGTAAATTAGCTTCAAAAGACGTATTCATGCTAGCTTGATTAAACTAGGATGATTGCAAAACGTGTAAAATTCCAGGGATCCTTAGGTTTCCCTTTGAAAATAAAATAGTAGTAGATTTATTGACTTGTGTTTGAGACAGGGAACCCAAATTCTATACTTTGGGTTTAGGTTTGCCCCAATTCTATTTTTTTCTTTATCTACCAATTAAGTTAGACTTCAGAAATACTTCCTGAGGAGGCACTTAAGCAGCTCCAGTAGGACTATTAAGGAACTTTCCCTTTCATTAACCCTCTTCTGGCCAACACCCAATTGTTAAAATACAATCAAATTTTAGAAAATGGCTGGCAACGTGTTGCTCGGAGAAGCTGAGGAAGAATGGGAGTGTGTTATGGTACAGGAGGGCAGCTTGTCTCTCTTGTGGGGCAGTGGACTCTTGAAGACCATCACTGCAAGTTCTCAAGCAAGATGGAGCGTAATTTTAGGACAGGGGTGGGCAACTATGGCCCCTTTAGGACCTATGGACTCCCAACTCCCACAATTCCTGAGCCAACATGGAGAAGTCCACAATTCCTGAGCCAATATGGAGAAGTCCACTATAGTTGCACAATCTTGTCTTAGGAGAACTCCATACACCATTGTGTCACAGATGTTGCCTTCAATATGGAATGGGCTGGGTGTCCACTCCAGTTGTGGGAACATCAGCAACCCAGAACTAGCCACAAACCTGAGATCCAATGTGTCGTGTGTGAGCAAGTACGGGCATGTGATTTTGAGTCATCCTGGTATAAGCTGGTCCTCAATTTACTGACCTCAGATGTGCTTAATAACCATGTCACTAAGCACTGCTTAGTGGCAAGAAAAGTCATAAAATGGAGCAAAACTCAAGTCACGAACGTTTCACTTAGCAGCAGAAATTCGGGGCTCCATTGTCGTATGTCGACTACCTGTACTGTTGGGGTGAGGGGGAGGCATCACATTAGATACCCTGCATTTCTTCCCTCGGACTCCTCAAAATAACAGCGTTTGAGCCCCACCAGAGTCTCTTTTAATTTCAGCAGAAGCTGCCCACACAAAAAATTATCTTAGCAACCGTGAGGCTTCTTAATGAAAGCTGATATTATTAGGAAACTTGCTCCCTGCTCTCAATTTTCTTGTGATTAAAAACGGCATGGATTTCGCTTTTGCTGGTGCGGAACGGAAGCAGAAACTGTCCCCTGATTAGAGGTAGTCCTTGATTTACAACAGTTCGTTTAGTGACCGTTTGAAGTTACAACGGCACTGAAAAAAACTGGCTTTTGACTGTTTACACTTAACGACCGTTGCAGCATTCCTTGTCAGATCAAAATTCAGACACTTGGCCAACTGACTCATATTTATGACGGTGGCAGTGTCCCTGGGGTCACGTGATTCCCTTTTTGCGACCTTCCGACAAGCACAAGTCCATGGGGGGAAGACAGGTTCATTTCACAACCATGTTAGTAACTTAACAACTGCGGTGATTCATTTAACACTCACGACAAGGAGGTCGTAAAACAGGGCAAACCTCATTTAACAAATGTCTCAGTTAGCAACATAAATTTTTGGCTCAGTTGTGGTCGTAAGTTGAGACTACCCGTACTGGCCCATCCAGTATTCTTCTCAGACAGAGTAGCATTAGGATAAGCTTCGCTCCTATCCAGTAAAAAGGAAGCATTGCTGGCCACTTTCTGATTGAACCATTGGTACATTTTTTAAAAATCTAAAATGGAAAGTTAGTTCAAATGTCATTTCTGGGAATAATTCCTGCCAAGTTACGCTGGAGGGAATTGCATGACTAAACATTTTGCTATATTTTTCTAATCTAATACACCCTTTCGGTTCCTAGAAGAGTAGAGTAGAGATAGGGTAGAATAGGAATAGGAAATAGAGAATGGAATGGAACGGAATGGAATGAAGAGCAAACAGAATAGAGTGTAGTGTAGTGTAGTGTAGTGTAGTGTAGTGTAGTGTATAGAGTAGAGTAGAGTAGAGTAGAGTAGAGTAGAATAGAATAGAATAGAATAGAATAGAATAGAATAGAATAGAATAGAATAGAATAGAATAGAATAGAATAGAATAGAATAGAATAGAATAGAATAGAATAGAATAGAATAGAATAGACCCCCTCTTCTCTGTGGCAGCCCCTCAAATATTGGAAGACTGCTATCCTGTCACCCCTAGTCCTTTTCATTAAACTAGACATACCCAGTTCCTGCAACCGTTCTTCCTATGTTTTAGCCTCCAGTCCCCTAATCCTCTTCGTTGTTCTTCTCTGCACTCTTTCTCTAAAGTAGGGGGATCCAACCTTGGCAACTTTAAGACTTGTGGACTTCAACTCTCAGAGTACCTCAGCCAGTTTTGGTGGTAAAGATGATAGAACTGGCTAAGACGGCTAAATTGATTTCTGTAATCAGAGAAAAGATTATGTTGCTGATTGGAAACCCCCTATTAAGTCTTCCTTATTCTAGGTAGCAAAATGATGTTATCTTCACATCTGAAGATGGTGTTTTATCCTCCTGTTTGAATTCTTCCTGCCCTTAACAGAATGGGCTACATTTATACAACCCTACACCAAGCAGTGTAATGCATGAAGTCATCTTGTATTTTAGTCAAACCTTGGTTTCAAGGTGATCAGCAGCCTAAACTAAAATTTTTAATAGCAACTTTAAAAAAAGAGAGTTGAAACCTAAGCTTTGCAAACTCTGATGAGAATGCCATTGGGTTAATATTACATATTTTTTTTAATTTTCTACTGGCATAATCAGTGCCCAGCATTTGCTAAAATTTGCATAAAGCAAGGCCATCTTGCAAGGATAACGAACTATGTTAGTTTATAGATTTAAGACGGGAACTTCGCTCACTTTCTGAAGGCAAGGAGAAGATCTATTTTGCATTAATGGTTGTGACAGCTCTGAATCAGCTCGGCTTCTGCATAGAGGCGTCCTAGATTTTAAGCAGCATTTTACTTACCTAAAACCCTCAAGTTAGACAAATGATAATCACGGGCTTGCCCTTGACCCCAAATGACATGATTTGCAATAAGCTGATTTTCACATCCTGCTAGTGTTGCATTGGCTGTTCTTTTGCATCCTAAAAAATATAAACTAATCTTGGAAGGAGCTTTTCTGGAGAACAGGCCAGGCCTGGGAAAGCAAATCCTGTTTTCTTAGCAAGCCCAGAGGATGGCGTAAGTGTGATAACGATGCTATGGAAGGAAGGAAAATGGGGCTTGCAGTGGAGATAACCTCTCCATGGCCCAGTTCCCACCCCCATCTCTGCATTATGCTGGAATTGGAAAAATAAGGCTGCATTTTTTTTTTCTTATAAACATGTTTGGGTGAAGTCACAAGCAGAGAGAGATTTCCCCCCCTCCAATCCATAAGAAATCTGTGACTACGGTCGTTGGAGGGAAAAAAAGATTTTTTAGGGTGCTGGCCTGGCTGCTTCCTTAACCTTTTTATGACCGTCTATATCGGGCATTGCCCTCTTTTCAAGTCCGGAGGCAAATTTCTAGCTAAGAATCTCCCCCCCACACCCTCTTTAGAGGCTATCCATAGTCATAAACAATGCAAAGAGACAGCAAAACCGATTGCCAAGTTTTCAAGCAAAGAGATGATGCTAGCAGAATCGTGAACCTTTGCATTTTTCCCTGCCTTCGAGGGCCTGTGCCAGCAGCTGGAAGCTTTCCAGGGGGGGAAAAAGATTTGGGGGGGGGCGTGGGCGGGGCCAGGAGAGAGCACCAAGCCGATAGTGTGATCTCTCTGTCTCTCTTTCGCTCGCTCTCTGTGGCTGCCGCTCTGCTACAGCTGTTGCTGGAGGGGGTGGCTGACGGTAGCCACCTCCCTTGCACCGCTGCTGATAGCTAAACCCCGGCTCGTCTCTCTCTCTCGCTGCTGTAAGAGAGACGTTCCTGGGGCTGGCTGGTGGCGGCTGCACCTCCTGCATGCTGCCTAGACTCCCATGGGCAGGTTTGCTCTCCATCTCTCTCCTCTAAACGAAGATGTGGTTGTGTTGCATGGCCGAGTGACGTCTATGGCACACGGTAAGCATCAGCAGTTCGATCACATGCTGGGCCAGTCAGTAGTGCAGGCGGGATAGGAAGGTGGAAGCTAGAAGCGCAAGCTCTGTTTACAGGCCATATGGTACTTTCGCTCCGATGTGGATGTGAGAAGTCGCTGCTTGCGGAAGCCTCCCCTGAACGCTGCGAGATCGGGGCCGGGTGGGGAACTCCCCGACACCTGTGCGGGTCCTTGTGGCTTTTCATTGTGTTGTGTGTCCCCCCCCTCCCCCCCTTTTCCTGTTTGAGCAGAGTTTCCAGACTCCGAGGGAACAGGGACCGCAAGCAGGATGCTCTTCCCCTCTTCTGTCCAGGAGTCTCCGCGTGGTTTGCCCGATGCCAGCGACCTGTGCCTTGGATTGCAGTCTCTCAGCTTGCCAGGGTGGGATAGGCCGTGGAGCACCCAGGATACAGATGCTGCAACCCAGCCAAGCACGCAGTCTGGTAAGGGAATCTGCTGACGCACAGTAACAGTTGCTGGATTGCCTTTTGCTGCTCTGTCATCAGGAGCCGGTCTTGGTGAATGAACAGATCCTGGGCAGTTTTCCTTCCTTCCTTCCTTCCTTCCTTCCTTCCTTCCTCCCTCCCCTCCCTCCCTCCCTCCCTCACAAACCCACCCATAAGGAGAGTCATAACTTTCTAAGTTTGAAGCAGTATAGAGAATATAGGGGTTAATATTTGGAAGCGAGTTTTTTTTCCAACCACATTTTTTGGGGATGGTCCTGCAGGCACATGGGTTGGTCTGTGCAGACTGTTTGTAACAGAGACGATGGAAAGGAGTTGGCGTTTATTTATCCAGTCCTTAACTCCCAAGTGAGTCCAGGCTGATTTATACCGGTTAGTAATTGTGTGTGTTCAGACTGGGGGGGGGGGGATATTTTCAGTTGCTTACTGGATGCTCCAGAGCCAAACATTAAAAGAGATGAGTGGCAATGCTGCTTAGATCTGAGGTCGGGACTCTTCTTTTTGTGTCCTGTTTATTATTATTGTTTATAATAATACTTTTAATCTTCGAGAAGACCATGCTCTATTGTTTTTCCTTAAGCCTAAGCTGTCCCTAAAATACAGAACACTTAATACCTGTTCCAGACGGCGTTGACTTCCCACATTTGACCTTCTTGGTCAAAACGTGGCACTGTACAAAGGACCGGTGACTAGGCACCTATTGTGGTGAAGGCATGTGTTGTGCATTAATCCCGGATTTTCCAGGATCTGTGGTGAAAGTTAGGAACCTATAGCAGTGTGGCAGGGCCTCTTCACATACACCATTGGTAGGATTTTTAGAGGGCTGTCTAGGCCATTACAAGCCCTTATGGCATCCACCTATGAATTCATTCATTGAATGGCTTTAGAGGAGCTAAGGGACAGACAAGACTCGCTTGTCTGCCCCTTAGGTTGCTGAAGCTTCTTGGCGCCCATCCATTGTAACTGGACTAAGACCAGCTTATTTTATGCTGCCCTGCCATAGTCTTACCTGCAGCTCTACAAGGCTATCTAGGATTACAGATACAGACAGTTCAAAAGCCCCATAGAAAAGGACCACACCTAATTGTACTTCCTTGTTGCCATTGCTGGCAACATTAGCAGTCTGGAATTGGCAAATTGAACTGCAGCCTTTCGTCAGATGGCCTCAGGTTGTGGCTGGTGAGGCTCTAAACGACAGTGGCTGTCTGTAGAAGGCTTTTATAACGGACGGCACTTGGCCATTCTTGGCATCTCCTGGTTGTTTCAGAAGCCTTGACCTGCTAATTGTAATCTTTTAACTCCTTGTCTTGCTGTAGGGTATGGTTGTCACACAGGCTAGGGCTGGGTTTTTCTGCAGATGTTTTGAGGTGGGGCAAAACTGGAATTTGCCAACCGTGGGAATGTCTAAAACAATAGAGGTCTTGCTTTTTGAGAGGCCCTGTGGGAAAAAAGTTAGTGGCGTTTAGTCAGTTAAATGGGGTCTTCTCCCTGTCCTTAACACCGTGTCCCATGTGGGTCAAAGAGTTCTCACAGTAGAGGATTGGGGGGGGGGCAGGGACTCCTAAATAACATGTAGACAGACAGCACTGAGAGTTTCTAAGAAGAAGAAAAAACCCCAATCCTGTTTGGGGAAGTTCAAAATAATTTTCTCAGATTTCCTGTAAGCCATCCTTTTGGCCCAATTATAAAAGCGCATAGCTTCCGTGCTGGGTGAGCAGCACTCCAATTTATCAAATTGTCATTTTGTCTTTCAAGAGAACTGCTCTGACATCAAATGGACAAATTCCACACTTCCAGCTGATGGAAAATTAAATTTTATTTACCGGTCTAAAGGCATTCATTGTCTGAGGCTGTATTCCAGAGGCATGATTGCGTTGCAGAAATAGTTGAATGCTCTCTTTCTGTTCCTTTGGCATTTGAATTCTATTATTCTAGCACCGTGGCGTGATCTATATAGTGACCCTGATGCTAAATATACTTCCGTGTGAAGAATTATTGGGCAGAGTGAATTAACCCTTCGCCGTCCCATGTTTAGCTCAACCTGACACTTAACATCCTTCTCGGTTTAAGAAAAACTGGGTAGAGAATTGGGTTAGGAGTAGCACCAGATTTCTATGTCATGGCCATTTAAAAAAACAATACGGAGTCCGTGGCAAATTCAGAAGCTGAGTTTATATTTGTTCATCCAACTTTATGCTGCATTGTAAGACTGCAGCTTTCATAGAAACCTCACCCTGATAAGGAAAAAAGTAGGGCTGAGACATCAAAAGTACTTGAACAGGATCTGGGAACGAGAGAAGTCCAATTCCGAATCCAAGTATTACACTTGGGAATTAGTGAGCTTTATGGAGTGTGCCAGGTTCCAAATCCTGCATAGATCTGTTTATTCTTTTCTCCAGCCCCACCCCCTATACAATGACTTTGCAACGGAGGGGATGCAGATGCAATATTGGGGGAGAACAACCATCCATGGGGAAGAGAGGCCAAATGCTCCTGTGCATTATTGGGCAGAGGGAGAATTCACTTTGAGAAGGTAGCTGCTCCTCTCTGGCCAAAAGCTAGGATGCTGGGTCTGGAGTTAGATTTCAGGCAGGAAGCTCCCTTGCTGGGTTTTGATGCAGCAGCTGGCAGAATGTCTGGCACGAGAACTGCAGCATTGCCTGGGCTTATCGAGATCCCAGCCCGTGGGGTAGGGATGAATGCCCCTGCCAAGGAGGGAAACAGCATCTTTGGTCTCTGGGCAGTTTGGAAGCTTCTACAATGACTCAGCTGTACCAAGCCTGAGGGAGTTGGCTGGCGAGTGCAAAAAAGTTTGCAACCGGGCTAAAAATACGATTGCTGATTTGCACTCTCGGAGTGCTCGGACTTTGCCTTCGGATGTGCTTGGAATCTAGACAGGCTGTTTGACTCTTCTAAATCCGAATGCCTCTCTTGGGTGGGGCCAGCAGGGATTTAAAGATGGAGCATCAGGGCGTGCAACCATGCTGTTTCTCTTGAAGCCCAGTATTGTTGGAGGGTGCTGGCAGATACCCTGTGGCAGACTGGCAAGGAGCCCCTTCCCCTGTAATGGACTGCAGAAAAGGTGCTCAGAGTAAGGCAGCCTGGCATCCATCTTCCAGGGGAGCCTGGTAACCTTAGGAGCAATTTGCATATGTCTCCAAGCCTCTTTGCCATTGGCTGCAGAAGGTCAAAAGGCGGAGACTGATGGAGCAGATTAAAAGCGCCCCCTTTTGGTCTAATAATGGAGGCACCTGGCTATTGACTGGGAGACGATGAGTTCTAGTTCTGCCTAAGGCATGAAAGCCAGCTGAGTGACTTTCGACCAGTCCTCTCTTTCTCAGCCAAACCCACCTCACAGGGTTGTTGTGGGGAAAATAGGAGGGAAGGAGCATAGCCCTCTTTTGAGTTGAAAAGTAATAAAGGTGGGATATAAATAAATAAATATCGCCTCCTGGTTTTACTGCATTGGAAATGATTGCAGGTTTGGCCGTTCTTATTTTTGTTTGGCCATCTACTTCCCACTTCAACGATTTCTTAAGGATACTGCAAACAGTTTGTTCCCAGTTTTGTGTTTCCAGTCTGTCTCCTCTGCCCCGTGGCAATCTCGTCTCCAGCCAGAAATGTTTAGACAGAGAAATAATTTCAGATTGAACAACTCTCTTAAATCAGCATCAACAAACAGTAAAGCAGATGCTCCTATTTTGGGGTATACGCTATTATATTTCTATAGAAGTAATCCTTGACTCCTCATTCAGTTTGCACCGGAATTTGGGCCTCTTTAAGTGATGCAGTTGTTAAACAAGTCATCGGGTCCAGTTTTATTTTTACTGTGGTGGTTAAGCAAATCACAGAGTCATTAAGTGGCTCCTGATTCTGCCATTGACTTCACTTGTTGAAAGCTGGCTGGCACGGCTGCAAATGGTGACCGGGTAACCCCAGAACACTGCAGCCACCATAAATACAGGCCGATTGCCAGCTGCTCAAATTTTGATCACATGACCCTGGGGATACTGCAGTGGTCGTAAGGGTGAGGACCTCGCGTGACAAAAAGTCACATTTTTCAGTGCCATTTTCAAATGGTTGCCAGAGAGAGAGAGGAGAGAGAGAGAGAGAGAGAGAGAGAGAGAGAGAGAGAGAGAGAGAGAGATAGATAGATAGATAGATAATTAGATAGATGAGAGAGAGATAATTAGATAGATGAGAGAGAGAGAGAGAGATAGAGAGATAGATAGATAGATGAGAGAGAGAGAGAGAGAGAGAGAGAGAGATACCCATTGTCTTCTCTTCCTTCTATTTTATGCGTAAATAAAATATTAGATGCAGAATTTATTACAGTAAATAAAATAAGGAGTCCTTTTTTTTTGTTTGTAATATAGTTTGAGCAGGTTGGGAATCCAAATCAAGGCCCTTAAGTATGCATCAGCAGCAGTCAAAATTGTGAATCGTGCAAGTATGGGATTATCCCCACACTCTTTTCCCAAACTGTCGTTTAGTGGTGGGTTTGCATCCCTTTTGAACCCAGGGATGGGATGGGATAGATATAAAATTATTTAAAAAAAAAAAAAACCACCACCACCTTCTACCTCCTCATTGATAGGCTGATACACAGCAATTCTCATCTCTTGTACAGATGATTATTTTTAATCTACTACTTGATTCTGACATTTTGATGATGCCTTTCCAAAGCAAACATCTCTCCCAAAGTGACCAGTGGTGAAGACAAGAACATCTTGAGTGCTCCTCTACTTAACATTACCACTTGCTTTCTAGTAAGGGGAAAGCCACTTTTGGGGTTTTTTTGTAATCTTGTTCAGATTACAATGCTCTTGCAAAGCGTGAGTCCGGGGAAGATTAATTGTTATTGGGGGGGGGGAGAAGTCCCTTCAAATTTGCTACTGGGTGTAGGGACCAGTGGTGGGTTCCACTTACCTTCACTACCGGTTTGGAACTGTGAGTGTGCACAGAACCTTCTGTGCATGCACAGAGGGTCCGTGATGATGTCCGGGTAGGTGAGTGGAGCCTCCTGTCGCTGCCATTATCAGTTCGTGCGAACCAGTAGAAACTCACCACTGGTAGGGACTTAGAAAAAACCAATGCAGTTCATGAATTCTGAATTTCTGCAGTTGGTTACGCTATAGGCAGTTTCATATTCCATTTTTTTTCCTTCCTCCTTTTTACTGCCATATTTACTCCACGGAGGAGATTTCAGAAGAAGAGCTGAGTCACGAGTGTTAATAGATGGGCAATTGGCCTTGGGGAGTGGCAGATAGACAAAAGCAACAGAATAAATCAGAAGATTAAAAAGAACTGCTTAATTTTATTCTTGGGAGAGGCTGTTCCGGAGTGAGCATGCTGAAGTGATGCTGTGAGACATCATTTTCTAATAACATCTTTGGAAAATCTCAGTTAAGAGGATTCCTTTGTGTTTCCTCCGAAGGTTTATTCTGACTGTTTTCTTAAAGATGGATTTAAAGGGTCTTCTTAAAGCTCTGGCTGTTAAAGGCTGAACTTCTGGTTCATCTTTGCTTGCTTTATGTGTCTGGTGATATTGAATTGTTTGCTTTCTGCACCGTGAAATAATTTTTGTTGCATTAATTTGCAGCCCTTTGCACTTGCCCTTTGAGAGGCAAACAGAAAGGAAACTTTCTTAGGATGCTTTTAGAGTGGAAATGGAAGGAATGAAAGGAAGCTAATTTCAAAGGGGATGCCTATCTCAGTCCAGTAGAAAATCCTTTTTTTAACCTGTCTGGGTTTGCTTAGCTCAGTGGTGGCGAACTTATGGCACCCGTGCCAGAGGTGGCAAGCAAAGTCTTCTCTGTGGGCATGCGCTCCATCACCCCAGCTGTTTTGGGTCTCTGCTGTGCATGCGTGGGGCACGGGCGTATACACAGGACATGCCTGCGCCTTGCACTTTAGGCATGCACACATACTTTGGGCACTCAGTGCCTAAAAGATTCACCATCACTGGCTTAGCCCTTCTGTGGCTTCACATTTGTGCTACAGATGCTTGATAGGGGCTTCGTCACGGGAGGTTTTTAAGAAAAGATTAGACAGCCATCTATCTGAAATGGTACGGAGCAGTGATGGCGAACCGAAAAGGCAGTGCACGCAGGCGGCACCAAGTGCCGAAAAGGGAGCATGTTGTGCACACACTTATCAGGGCCGTGACCAGAAGAAAGAGTTGTCCAGGGGGCATGCGCATGTTGGATAAGTACTTCCAGTTTCCGGTGCACACATGCGCGCCAGCCAGTAAGTCTTCTGGTTACTGCTGGGCTTGCACGCGCACTGATCAGCTGGCCAGCGTGCATGCTCACGCCGGAAAATGGAAGACCAGCTCTTCCGGTTTCCAGCAGTGCCGCATGCACAAAGGCTGTAAAGAGTTATGAATGCAATAAGAAGAATCCGGAAAAACTGTTTCCCTAGGATCAAACTGTTCGGTTTGTACACCTCAAAAGAACGGCACTAAGCGATCCCCTGCTTGAACAAATTTTTTATATATGAGTGTGTGTGTGTTTTTCCTTTATATATATATTATATGTCTTTGGTTATTCGGGTCTTCTCCCGCGTAAAATTGGAAGTGTCTTAGCGACGTTTCGACGAAGTCTCATTCGTCATCTTCAGGCTGGTGTTCTCGGCTTCGAACGAAGCTGAGAACACCAGCCTGAAGATGACGAATGAGACTTTGTCGAAACGTCGCCAAGACATTTCCAATTTTACGCGAGAGAAGATCCACATAACCAAAGACCTACATACAAACACCTGCGAAAACCTCAGAAAATACACACACACACACACGTATGTATGTATGTATGTATGTATAAGAGATGTTGTGTTGGGCACTGGCATTCTAGCGATCCTTCCCTGAAAGTCAAAAAGATGCAGAATGTAGTCGGTGCTGCAGAATTCAAAGAATTGGAGATGTGGAATTCTGGGAAAACAAATTTGTACTCTAGGTATCTTTTTTGCAGTAGGATCTTACACACACACACACACACACAAACACACACCATGATTGCAGGGAATAAAGTAGCCGCATTTATATTGGAAAAGATCAGAGTAATTTTAATCTGGAATGAGGTAGTGGGTTTGCAAGGAAGGGCAGTTAGACTGCTATTTAATTCACCCCTTGCAAGGGTTTAGTTGCATGTTTTAAATCTTCTGGTTGCCTTAGATGGCTTTTTTATTACCTTGTGGTTTAAAGACTATAGTTCTTTTTTACAGACTTATCTTTTTTATTATTTTGCTATTTCCAAGTGTCCTAGGAATGGAATGGAAGGGCATTGTAAAATGTTACTGTGCAACCCACGTAATGGTGAATTTCTGTTCCTAAAAACCTAATTTGCCTTTTTACCTTTTTTTTTTTGATAATTTTGGGTGCATTTTGCCATTTTACTTTTTTGTAAACGGCAAGGGCAGTTTTACAATTAATTCAACAAAAAATATTAATCTACGTTCGTTAGATAACAACACGCCAGTTCTGGCAGGATTGTGGGTGGGAGCAATGGAAGGATCATAATTTTTTTGCAGTCATCTGGTCATTAGCACTCTCTCTCTGAGACCTCTTGAGGCCACTTGGAGGTTTATCTGTGTCCTCGGGTTCCCCTGAATTGTGCAAATGGGTGTGGAACCTTCTTGGAACTGCTGAAAGGACTGGCTTATTAGGTAGTGTCTTATCCCTCCCCGTCCGTTGATCCCTCTTTCATACCAGCCATCCTCTCTACCTGCATCCCTTCAATGATATAAGGCTGTGATGGCGAATCTATGGCCCACGTGCCCGAAGTGGCACACGGAGCCATGTCGCCTGGCACGCACGGCATTGCCCATTCCTCTTCCGGATTTCTGGCGCACATGTGTGGGCGACAATGAGTCCGCCCTGAGTCCGCAAGGAGAAGGGCGGTATATAAATCGAATAAATCAATCAGCTGGCCTTCGTGTATATGGCAGTGCTGGAGACTGGAAGAGCTGGTCTTCCGTTTTCTGGCGTGAGCATGTTTGCTGGCCAGCTGATTGTCGCATGAACATTTATTTATTTATTTGTTTGTTTGTTTAGATTTGTATACCGCCCTTCTCCTTGCGGACTCAGGGCGGTGAACAGCCAAATAAAAATAGTACACAAAAGTTAAAACAATTTCTTTAAAAAAAGCATATAACTTTGGCTAAAAATGCGTAAAAATACTAACATGCGTGCTAGTAACTGGAAGACATGCTGGCCAGTGCCGGAAGTCCATTTTCTGGCGCACGCATGCCCCCTGGGCAGCTCCTATTTTGGGTCGTGGCCCAGATGAGCATGCGCGCACACTCTTTTTGGCACTCGGTGCTGAAAAGGTTTGCCATCCCTGATATAAAGTCTCCTTATATAAGGACTATATAAGCACCAAGGACTCCTCATATAAGGACTCCTGTAGTGAGCATCAGGTTGGATTAGAACAGGGTTCTCCAACCTTGGCAACTTTAAGACTTGTGGACTTCAACTCCCACAATTCCTCATCCAGGAGGAATTCTGGGAGTTGAAGTCCACAAGTCTTAAAGTAGCCAAGGTTGGAGATCCCTGGACTAGAAGACTTCCAAGGTGCTTCCCAGGTCAATGATTCTACCTTCTCCTGAACGTAGCCTTCAGTTTCTGGCTGACAAAAGAGTGTCGGCTCCTACCTTTAGATCTTGAAGCACAGCTTGTTTCATTAACATCTAAAAATAAACAAACTGCTAATATAGCAGTTGCACAGTAACTTGTCTCGGAAGAATTATTTATCCAAACTCCTCTCAGCTCACGGTGTTCTAGCAATCTTCGCAAAATCTCCTGGGATTCCTGATGTTTACAGTGAGACTGTGGAATTGGGATCGTAGAAACACCCAGGAGCATAGAAGAGTCCAGAGGCAGGTGCATGAAATAAATGTCTTAAATGTATTTATTTCATATAATAAAGCATATTAAACTATGTACAAAGACTATCTTGGTCTCCATTATAGGGTAGGGGGCACACAGTGTGTGTGACTACCCTGATCAGAGATCAAGTCTCATGAGGAACAGATGCATAAGAGAGCATGGTGGAAAGGTTGGAGGGGGTTTTATACTCCGGGTAAGCCCCTCCTTTCCACATAGGGCTGGAGGCACTCTTTGCCTCCACCAGTGTCGACATGACACATAATGCCAATGGCTTGCAAATACTTGACAGAGACACAGTTGGCTTTCTCTGACCTCGAATACCTGAAAGGGAATGAATATATATATATATATATTTTTCTGAAAGTTATTCCCTGGGGTCAGTTCAGTTTTGTTTGCCACCATGATCTTAGGAGGCTTCCGAAGTTGGCAGTCGTGAAGTAGAGGCAGTCTTCGACTTACAACCATAATCGAGCCCCGGATCTTTGTTGCTAGGCGAAATATTTGTTCGGTGAATTTTGCCTCGTTTTACGACCTTCTGTTCCACAGTTTTCAAGTTGAATTGCTGCGGTTGTTAAGCTGGTTAACACGGTGGTTAAATGAATCTGGCTTTTCCCCATTGACTTTGTCAGGAAGTCGCAAAAGGAGATCACTTCAACCGTCATAAACATGAATCAGTGGCCAATTGTCTGAATTTTGATCGTGTGACTGTAGGGAGGCTGCAGCGGTCGCAGTTGTGATAAGTAGTCATAAATCACTTTTTTTCCCCAGTGCCATTGTAACTTTGAATGCTCACGAAATGAACTGTTGCAAGCCGAGGACTATTTGTACTGGAAACTAATTCTCGTAGCATCAGCTAAGAAGGCTCACCGTTGACATCCTCAGTCCATGATTTGATTCCAGAATAAATAAGAAAAAAATTTCCTTGTTTTTATTGTATGTTGTACAAAAAGCTTCTGCTTGGCCTGGCTTGGATATTCTCTCATCTCTTGTTAAGCCAAGATCCAAGTTCTTAAGCTGGATGTTTATTGAAGACGGTCACAAATATGAGAAACACCCCTATTAAAACATGAGGGCTAGAAACCGCCTTTTGAAAGGTCCAATTTAAACCTTCTCACCCTGTAGATCAGTGTGGCGTCTCCTCTCTTCTTTAGCCCAACATGGGGCAAGGATTTTCATGTATTATTTTTTGCCCTGGAGTCTTTGTGTGTGTGTGTGTGTGTGTAATAATGGAATACGTCTGTGTCAACCTCTTTGTTAGAGAAACATGGACGGGGAATGCCAGTCTCTTTGGCTGTCTCTCTCTCTCTCTCTCTCTCTCTCTGTGTGGTTTTTTCCCCCCCCCAAACAAAGCTGCACAAGCACAGAGCCTTTAGTGTACGACTGGTGATTGGTCCATGTGATTGTAGAAAAGACAGTGATGTGTAGGAGGGAATGTGCGAGGTTTTGTTTTTTCTGTTTTTTTTTTCCCCCAAGAGTGGGAGGGCCAGCTGTAAAAGAGATTTTATCCATCAGCTTCCAAAGATTTTCTAAGCTGAAGTCGGAATAATTCAGGATGGTGTCTTGCGGGTTACAGGTGACTCGGCTAAAACCAGTGGTTTGCAGTAACTAGGTTTAGACTAACACATGAGGAAATGTAAGATACCAATGGCAGGCCAGACAGATTAGTGAATGGAAGTGCAGCAAATATCCTCGATATCCTTATCGAGACAAATACAGGTATTCCTAATCTAGACAGTCACTTACCTGAAATAGTACAGTTTCTCGTGCTTGAGCAGGGGGCTCGACTAGAAGACCCCCAAGGTCCCTTCTAACTCCTATTCCAGTGATGGCTAAACTTTTTGCCATCGTGTGCCAAAAGCGGGGGGAGAGTGGGGAGGTCGTGAGCGCACATGCCCATACCCATAATTCAATGCCCCCCATGCATGCACATGTGACACCCTCCCCAGCTCCCCCCGCTTTTGGTACATGATGGCCTGGTAGGCCCGTTTTTTGCTCTTCCCAGGCACCAGAGCCTTTCTAGAAACCTGGGGAGGATGAAAAACGCCCCTCTCCCCCCCCCCCCCCATTTCCAGAGGCTGGAAATGGCCCATTTGCCAACTTCCAGTGGGCCCGGAAGGCCCGAAAATCTGCTGGCGAAGCTGAGGTCACGTGCCCATGATGCGGCTCCATGTTTCACAGTCCTATTCTTTTTTTAAAAAAAAAAATTATTGTAACTTTTCCGCTGTCCATATTTCCAATACATAAATGATCAGACAGTGTTACTTTTCCCACAGGTTAGATTATATTAGTTATATTCTATAACTCCATATATATATATATATATATAGAGAGAGAGAGAAATACATACATATATATATCTTAAACATTATGCTGATTTTCATCCATTTTTAATTCAGTTATCAATCCACCTGTACCAATTATCCCACACCGTATAGAATTCTGAATCCTCTTTTTCACTTAGTTCTAATGTTGACTTATTCATTTCAGCACAGTCAAATATTTTCTGAATAATAGATTCCTCAGGTGGTATATTGTTTCCTTTCCAATATTGTGCATATGTTATTCTCACTGCTGTATGTGAATGATTAAATATCCTGTTTTTTAATAATCATCATCACAGTTGAGCCAAGAAATTACCATTGCTAAGTAAGGCAGTTGTAAAATCAGTTCTGCCCCATTTTACAACATTTTTTGCCACAGTTGTTAAATGAATCACTGCAGTTGCTAAGCGGACCATCAGTCGCTAAGCGAACCCGGCTTCCCCATTGACTTCGCTTGTCGGAAGTCAGAAGGGGGAAGTTGCAAATAGCAATTATTACGTGATCGCGGAACAGTGCAAAATCCAAGTGCCTGGATTTTGATCACCTGACCCTCGAGATGCCGCAGTGGTCACAAGAATGAGAAACGGCCATAAACTGGTTTTTTTTCCCAGTGTACTAACTTTGAACGGCCATTAAACAAAGACCTATAAAGACAAGGACGACTTGTATACCCTTGTTTGCATTTTTAGCATTTTGGGAACTGGCGTCGAGAGCTGATAAAATCCAACCAGCCAAAATGGAGGCAAATTTAAGGCGATGCTTAATGTAGCCAGATGGGGTTTTTAACCTCTCCAAGATTTGTTTTTTTAATTTGATTTATCTGCCGCCCTTCTCCGGAGACTCAGGGCGGCTTACAATGCGTTAAGCAATCGCCTTCATACTTTTGTATATTTTATACAAAGTCAGTTTATTGCCCCCACAAACTGGGTCCTCATTTTACCCACCTTAGAACGGATGGAAGGCTGAGTCAACCTTGAGCCTGGTGAGATTCGAACTTGCAGTAATTGCAGGCAGCTGGTGTCACTTTAGCACTACTTAAGCTGCTGTGCCACCCTGGCTCTTTTTTTGTTTGTTTGTTTAATTTGATTTATATGCTGCCCTTCTCCGGAGACTCAGGGTGGCTTACAATGCGTTAAGCAATAGCCTTCATACTTTTGTATATTTATACAAAGTCAGCTTATTGCCCCCACAAACTGGGTCCTCAATTTACCTACCTTAGAAAGGATGGAAGGCTGAGTTGACCTTGAGCCTGGTGAGATTCGAACATAGAGTAATTGCAGACAGCTGAATGTTAATTACGGTGCTTAGTCTGCAGAGCTATCCAGTAGAATGGGGATGGGCCTGTGATTTTGTTAAAAGGCGAATCATCTGGCACTGCTGACTGGGGAATTCTGGAAGTTGAAGTCCAGATGTCTGAAAGCTGCCAAAATTTGATAAATACTGGTGTAAATTAAATATTGGAAGTCCCAAAGGTGCTTTTTTGTATTTTGTTTTTTTTTTTCAAGAGGCAACTCGACTTTCTTGGGGTTTTTTTGGAAGACATTTCGCTTCTCATCCAGGAAGCTTCTTCGGCTCTGACCAGATGGTGGGGAATGGCAGGATTTCTTTAGGGTGACACAGATTAAACGTCCAAGTGGCTTCAATGACCCTCTAAAAGGATGCAAACGACCAGCTGTCTGCAAGGAATATAAATCCTTCCATTGCTCCCCGTCCAGTCAGAGCTGAAGAAGCTCCTGGGATGAGAAGCGAAACGTCTTCAAAGAAAAAACACAAAGTCCAGGTGCTTGTTGGAAAAAAAGCACCTTTTGGAGAAACCATGACCTGAATAGACCTAAGATAAGATAAATATTGGGAGCAGTTCCGCTTCCTAGTACATGTGAATGCAAACCCATAATGGATTTCTTCCTTTGGATTCTTCTTTTTTCCGCACTCAAAAGATAGTTGAGTTTGAAGGAAGCCGACGTTATGTGCCGCTCTAGGAACTCTTCGTTCACCATCTTTTCTGTCCTGCTTTGCAGTTCTCAACATGCTCAGCAACCCTTTCGGGAAGCCGTCGTTGGGCTTTCTGCCACTGGATCCCATCGGCTCAGAGCTGAGCGAGAATCTCCCAACTCCGACCTTGAGGGCCTCCCGCTTGGACAGCAGCCGTTCCCTTCTCTATTCACGTTCCAGCAGCCCCTCCGACTCGGACACCAGTGGATTCAGCTCTGGATCTGACCACCTTTCAGATCTGATCGTAAGAAGCCAAGGATATTTTTTCCCCTCTCTCGCGTGGTTTTGGGGATGGAGGTGGAAGGAAGTTAGAACTTCTCGAGTTGTGCTTAAGCCTGCTTTAATTACCGTATTTGTCGGAGTTTAAGACACACTTTCTCCCCACCCCCCAAAAGAAGCTGAAAATTTGGGTGCGTCTTATACTCTGAATGTAGCCCCTTCGGCCTTAGCACGTCCTCTTCCTGGCTGCAGAGATTGCCACAGACAAGGACTTGAGTTTTTGGGCTCCACACCTCGCGTTTTCAGTCTCCAAATGCTTCTTCTGAGAGCCGTTCAAGGCTGTGGGGATTGCCAAAGTACATCACCGCCTCTGTGCATCACGTTTTCGGCCTCTGCGCATCGTGTTTTAGGCCTCCGCACCCCCCATTTTTGGCCTTACCACATGGCGTTTTCGGGTGGTGATCGCCAGCGATGTGCTTTGGTGATCTCCGCAGCCCTGAATGGCTCTCAAACGGAGTGTTTGGAGGCTGAAAACGTGAGGCGCGTAGCCCAAAATGGCAACCCGGAACAGCTGCTGCCTTGTCTTACTGCTTCCGCGCTTCACCTGCTTTATTCACTGGAGCTCCCTCCGATGATCAGCTGTGCTTTTGAAGGTGCTTACCAGCCTCAACGAGGGCGTGCTTACAACCAGTGAACTACTGTGCTGAAGCTGTCCAGGCTAAGGACACTAGCCAGATGAATACCTGGTAGGCAGAGGCAGAATTTTTTTTTCCTCCTATTTTCCTCCCCAAAAACTAAGATGCGTTTTATACTCTGGAGCGTCTTATACTCTGAAAACTATGGTAATTAAATCAGATTAATTTTAAAAACGGTATATGGCTGACCAACTCACTCATAGTGACACTGGGTAGCTTACAGAAGTAAAACCCCAAATACAAACCCCCATCTCTGGTGATCACAATCAAACATACATACTACTTGATGAGCTCCATATCAAACCCATGTCTTCAGGCCTTTTGAAAGAGGTGAGGGCCAATCTTATCTCTAAGATTTGTCTTGGTTCCACTAAATGGACCTCCTTAAGAGAGGAAAAACTTGCCACCCATTCTGGTGGGTTGGATAGATGTAACCGGGAAGGGCGGTCCTTTAAATAACCTGACCCCCAAGCCGAAAGGTGACAGTCGGCATTTTGAAGAGGACCTGGAAGTAAATCTACAGTGTAGTTTCCCAAAGGAGAGGTGTCACATATACACATCCAGACTGCACAAAACCATGTGAGCCACATGCCACATTTTGAATCCATTGAAGATTTAATTTTTAGTGGGAGTTTAAATTCTCGCGTTGTGTTGTTGCTTTATCCAGTTTCTTCCCCAATGTGATTTTTTTTTTCACAATGCCTCTGATGAAACGTCTTTTGCAGTCAAGTCTCCGTATCTCACCTCCTCTGCCATTCCTGCCTATTGGAGGCATCACCAGAGATTCCTTGAATGGAGTGGGATCTCGCCTGGATCAAGAGCAGGCTGCCTTGGCTGCTGTCACCTCTTCCACCCCAGCCACTTTGTCCAAGCAGTGGCCTGGGGCCTCTTCCTGGCCATCCTGGAACATCACGGACTCTCCAGAAGATCCCTTCAGCATAGAAAGAGAAGCCAGGCTCCACAAGCAAGCCGCAGGTGAGCCAAACCTGGGCGGTGTGAGGGTGACCGGAGAGGCCAGGTAAGAATTCCACCACTGTCCCCACCTCATAGATGAAACTCTTCTGTGGCTTTTGTCTTCAGCTGTGAATGAGGCAACCTGCACTTGGAGTGGGCAGCTCCCACCTCGAAACTACAAAAACCCCGTTTACTCCTGCAAGGTGTTTTTAGGAGGTGTCCCCTGGGACATCACAGAAGGTGAGTTCCTTGACAGCCCTTTCTTTCTTTCTTTCTTTCTTTTAAGACCCTATTCGGGTGTCATGTTGAAGACATGCAACAGTAGTTCTTAACTTTGGGTGTTATGGCTTTCCAAGATGAGGCCGGTGCCCAAATGTTTCTCAGTGGCCAAGAAGTCTCATTGGGGTTATTAGCATGCCTCAGCATTGAAGTCTCATGCTGCGGTATTGCAAACTTGCCCATTTTAAAAAAGTGGAATTGCTTTCGTGATTTTACATTTAATTTTGTAGTTTCATGAGGGTCACCGAACCCTCAGGAGTTAAGGCCTTAAAGCTTCAGAAACCCAGGAAGTCTGTTAAGTCCAACAAAAGCCATAGAGCAGTGATGGTGAACTTTTTCGGTGCCAAGTGCCGAAAAGGGAGGGTGCATGTGCCTGGGCTGCAACCCAGGAGCTGCCCAGGGTGCATTTTTGGGTACCCAAAAATGAACTTCCGGTTGAAGCTACTGAACTTCCGGTTCCAGCCAGCTACTCTTCCGGGTTTCTGGCACGCATGTGCACGCGACAATCAGCTGGCTGGCGTGCATGTTCATGCAGGAAAACGGAAGACCAACTTTTCTAGTTTCCAACATGGCCGCGTGCAAAAAGTCCAGCTGATTGTCACACGCACACGTGCGCCAGAAATCCAGAAGAGGAATGGGCAATGCCGTGTGCGTCAGGCGACATGGCTGCGCGTGCCACTTTCAGCATGCCATAGGTTCGCCATCACGGCCATAGAGGTAGTCCCCATTTAGTGATTGCAATTGGAACCAGCAACTCCGTCGTTAAGCAGCACCGTCATAAGGTGAAAGATCTTATGAATGTGCTCTGCTTACGACGACGGTTCCAGAAACGATGGTGAAGTTGAATCACCGTGGATCAAAGACACCGTGATCACAACTTGTGGTTTCCTGCTGGCTTCCCCAATGACTTTGCCTAGGGGAAGCTTTCTGTGAAGGTTGCCAACAATGATCCCTTGATTGTGGGACACCGCGGCCATCATAAATGCATGCCCGTTGCCAAGCACCTGGATTGTGATCAAGTGGCCATGGGGGACGCCACAGTGGTCACAGTTTCAAGGATTGGTCACAAGCCTCATCATTGCCATCAGGGGTGGGTTCTACTTAACTTTACTACCGGTTTGCAACAGAATCGTGCTCGCGTGCTTCACTCACGCACACACCTTGCTTCTGCGCATACGCAGATCGCTTCTGATGATGTCAGGGTCAATGGGTGGAGCCTCCCGCCAGTTTTACTACCGGTTCTATAGAACCGGTCCGAACTGGGGGCAACCCACCACTGATTGCCATCGTAACTTGGAACGATTGCTGAACGAGCGGTCATTAAGCAAGGACTACCTTGTATTAGCTATCTGCCATCACTGGGGCAAGGGGTAGAAACGGGCTCTCCCTATCCTGCTTCATGGGGTTAGAGTGGGGAAACTGAGCTTTGTTGGGGTTCCTCCTCTCTTAACGAAGTCCGTCTTTTCTGTGCAGCGGGTCTGATCAGCACCTTCCGTGTGTTTGGCTCGCTGAGAGTGGAGTGGCCTGGTAAGGATAGCAAGCATCCCCGCTGCCCTCCCAAAGGTAATATGCCTAAAGGTAATACAGACATGGTAGGAATTCTTTTTATCCATGCTTCGTATAGACCACTGAGGGCTCCTGGGCTTGAATGCATGCTGGTGACGGACAAGGAGAGCACCGTCGGTGGGCGTCCTCCTCCTGGTGCACAGGTGCTTCCTTTCACCCTCTTCTCCACCTTGCCAAGGGAAAACGCACACCTGAAGCTATTCGGGGCTGAGGACAGTAGGACTTTAGGGGGCAGGGGGAGAGGGACCCCGGCAACAGTTGTCCCCTTCACACCCCTTCATCAGAACCACATTATCCTAAGATCCTAGGTGAGAAGGCACCTTGGAGCAGAGGTGGTGTTCAGCCGGTTCGCGCAAATCGTTGGCGGACATTTTTGAAACCCACCCCTGCCTTGGGGGTCTCCTGGTCCAGCTCACAAGGAATATAGGACACTGAGCTTGGAGAAGGAAGGAGCGGGCTATTAAGGAGAGTACGGTTTGTAAAGTGGGGGGGGGGGGAAATCAGGCAGCCCCAAGAAAGAAGAAGCGTGAGGAAGAAACTCAAGTGCCTAATGCCTTGATTTTGTTCACTATAGCAATAGCACTCAGACTTCTATACCGCTTCATATTGCTTTACAACCCTCTCTAAGCAGTTTACAGAGTCAGCCTATTCCTCCAACAATCTGGGTCCTCATTTTACCCACCTCGGAAGGATGGAAATGCTGAGTCAACCTTAAGCCAGTCAGGATCGAACTCCCGACAGTGAGCAGATTTGGCCTGCAATACTGCATTCTAACCACTGTGCCAACTACAATTCATGGTATAAAATGGGACAGAGAGAAATGATCTTGGACAGGCTTTCAGGATTCCAGTTTTTTTAGACTGCCAATCAAGGATATTCCTGGAATCCTGTTTCTTGACCTTCCTGCTTTTGAAGGGTTCACATCCACCTTTAAAAGCCTGTTCAGGTTTCCCTCTGTCCTGCCTGAGCCCTGAACCAAAATCAAGGTGCGGTTATCAATTGCTTTTCCACGCTTCTCTCCGTCACAGGACCTTTTCGGCAATTCCTTTCTTAACCTATTTATACCTTCTTCTACATTGCCTTACAAACCCCTCCTGTCCAGAGCAGGAATCTCGAGAGCGTTCCAGCTACCCAATCTTGACTTGAAAACCTCCAGTGATGCATTTGAGACACTTCCATTAGTAAATGCTTCTTTTGGTCAATATGTTTGGGCAGTGGTGAAATCCAATTTTTTTTTTACTACTGGTCTGTGGGCGTGGCTTGGTGGGTGTGGCAGGGGAAGGATATTGCAAAATCTCCATTCCCTCCCCACTCCTGGGGGAAGAATATTGCAAAATCTCCATTCCCACCCCACTCTTGGACCAGCCAGAGGTGGTATTTGCCGGTTGTCTGAACTACTCAAAATTTCCGCTACCGGTTCTCCAGAATCTGCTGGATTTCACCCCTGCGTTTGGGGCTCCCCTGTTGGTTCCCGTCCTCTCTACTCAAGAGCTACGGAGAATAAATTGCACCCTGTTCCCTTTGACAGTATTTTACAGCAAAGATCAGTATTTCTCAACCTTGGCAGGATTAGAACTCACAGTCTTCCAGCTTCTACCCTGGTGCTTTAACCACTAGACTAATCTAAGAATATCCTTGCTAATATTGTGCTTCCTCTGATGATGTGGGGAAGTGTTACTGAATATTCCCCAAAGAGCTGAACCAGTTGGGTCTCTCTGCTATACAACAAAGCACTTTCTTAATATTAATTATCCTTAACGATGAATGTGGGGAGAGAAAGATGTGTCTTGCAGTCTTAAGTTCTTCCGTCTCTCTCTCTCTCTCTCTCTCTCAACCATAGGGTATGCCTACCTAGTGTTTGAATCTGAGAAGTCTGTACGTGCCTTGCTCCAAAATTGCTCCCGAGATATGCTGAGCCCCAGCGGCCTGAGCGAATATTACTTCAAGATGTCGAGCCGTAGAATGAGGTGCAAGGAGGTGAGTGGAACCGTCTGGCCTCTACCCGAGGTGCAAATGAAATTGGCAGGTTAAGATCAGGGGTTGCACGCAAACATGTCCACAATACGCACATGGCTGGTTCTCATTTAGCGGCTGCCTCATTTAACAACAATTCATAGTTACAACAGTGATGAAAAAGTTGCTTTAATCTTCGTACTGATAGTCCTTGACTTACAACCCTTCGTTTAGTGACTGCTCAAAGTTACAACGGCACTTTTTTTTTTTTTTATTTGATTTATATGCCGCCCTTCTCCAAAGACTCAGGGCGGCTTACAATGCATTAAGCAATAGCCTTCATACTTTTGTATATTTTATACAAAGTCAGCTTATTGCCCCCACAAACTGGGTCCTCAATTTACCTACCTTAGAAAGGATGGAAGGCTGAGTCAACCTTGTGCCTGGTGAGATTCGAACTGGTGTAATTGCAGACAGCTGGATGTTAATTACAGTGCTTAGTCTGCAGAGCTAAACCAGGCACTGAAAAAAAGAGACTTGTGGCCTTTTTTTTCGCACTTAATGACCGTTGTAGCATCCCCATAGTCACCTGATCAAAATTCAGAGGCTTGGCAACTGGGATGTACTTACGACAGTTGCAGTGTCCCCAAGTTATATGATCCCCTTTTGCCGCCTTCTGACAAGCAAAGTCAATGGGGAAGCCAAATTCACTTAACCGTGTTACTAACTGAACAACTATTGCGATTCACTTTTAACAACTGCAGGAAGAAAAGTCGTAAAAAGGGGCAAAACTCACTTAACGACAGAAATCTTGGGGTCATTTGTGGTCATAAGTTGAGGGCTACCTGTATTTACGACATTCGCGGGTCTGCAAAGCAGGGGGAAGTTGAAGTGAAATTGTGAAATCCTGAACTTCACTTAGTTTATTTATTTCATTTATGTATTTTGTCGAGTACATATTAGATAATATATACAAGCATGAATTGAATACATAAAATGAATACAATTAAAGGAAACATTAGGACAGGGATGGTAGGCACGCTGGTGCTCTTATGCACATCCCTTGCAGAGCTCTTTGGAATGGGGTGAGGTCAACAGTAGACAGTTTTAGGTTAAAGATTTGGGGGTTTGGGGATGAGACCACAGAGTCTGGTAGTACATGCTTTAAACATAGAACTCAGCCTCTTGCAAATACTCTTTGGTGCTTAAAACCTAGGCAGATACAAGGGCCAGCATTTGCCAAGCAGTGTCTGGAGACAAAGAGGCATCGTTGGTGCCCAAAGGACTGGTCATACAAGTCAAGCCTTCAATGGCATTTGGAGAGGTCAAGTCAAGCAGACACAGTATTTTGGGAGTAGTTTTTGCAGCTTAAATGAGACCGGAGTTAACAGAGGAGATGCTGGCTGAGGAATTCTGGGAATTGAAGTCACTGAGCTACCTGGCGCTTGCTTTAAAGGACGGTGTGGGATTTGTGCAGGTGGCTTGAACAGCGCTAACCCTTGTGCCCACAGGTGCAGGTGATCCCATGGGTCTTGGCCGATAGCAACTTCGTGCGCAGCCCAACTCAGAGGCTGGACCCTGGGAAAACGGTCTTCGTGGGAGCCCTTCACGGGATGCTGAATGCAGAAGCTCTGGCAGGAATCCTCAATGACCTGTTTGGTGGGGTTGTGTATGCAGGTATTGACACAGACAAGCACAAGTATCCCATTGGTAAGTAAAGCCGGTCCTTGGCGGTTGGTGCCTTCAGTGGGGATGGCATCTGGGGCTTTGTGGAAACAGTGGCACTCCCCATATAGGAAGTTGAGGGAAGAAGAGGAGACTTAACTATCTTGGTTTCACTGTTGGATCGTGGTGAGCGTGGGTGGGAGAGAAAGGCTGTCTAGCGGTCATTGTAATTGAACAGGCTGGATGAGTTTGTTAAGAGTCATGGTGGCGCAGCGGTTAGAATGCAGTATTACAGGTTAATTCTGCTGATTGCCAGCAGTTTGATTCTGACCGGTTCAAGGTTCAAGGTTGACTCAGCCTTCCGTCCTTCTGAGGACAGAATGAGGACCCAGATTGTTGGGGGCCATAGTGGTGAAATGTAAAATTTGTTACTACCGGTTCTATGGGCATGGCTTGGGGTGGGGTGGGGGGTAATGTGACTGGGTGGGTGTGGTCAATTTTTTTTTTTTTTACTTTTAAAAGCATTTTTTCTACAACCTCTTCGGCAGAAGAGGTTGGAAAAAAATGCTTTTAAAAAGCTCTGACGATCAGGCAACTCAGCTGGGAGTGTGGAGACACTGAAACTTGTAGTATGGCAAGTCCATCTCTAAAGTCAGAGTAGAGATCCTGGTTGGAGTAAAAGATTTATTGATTCAGTTTCTATAGCTACCCACCTCAAGCAAGAGAATGTTTGGTGTTGAAACAAAACAATTAAAAACAGTTACAACCTAGAACAAAATTAATGTAAGACACACGGAGACCGTGTGTACTAAAAAAAGCAATTTTTTTGGCCAAAAAGGTTGTAGAAAAAAATGCTTTTAAAAGTAAAAAAAAAAAGCCTATGATGATCGCATGGCTCAGCTGGGCATGGGGGATAGGCAGGGATTTTTGCTACCATTCTCCGAACCACCTGCCGCCATCACTACCGGATCAGGCAATCTGGTCCGAACCAGGAGCATTTCAACCCTGGGCCATAGGCTGACTCTATAAATCGAGTGCTGTAAAGAACTATGAGGCAATATATATAAGTGCTATTGCTATTTTCTAGTTGATCTTTGCCAATTCTTGGCAACGGGGCAGAATTAAAAATAGGTATTCCTCCCCCAGTACATGTCACACTGGACATCTTGAATGTTATTTAAAAATGAACAAAATCTGTTTACAGTTCAGGGTGACTTGTCAATATTTTTACCTATACATCTGTTGTCTTCCTGAATTAATCCTCGGTTCTTAAGAAGATCAAAATGTATTTCAATAGGACCAAAAAAAGCCAGCCGAGAAGTGTGAAATTTTATTAATATTCAAGTTCCAATCTAAATCTTAATCCAAGAGGTGCAATAAAAGGACATTTGGTACAGAAATACGCTATGGTTCAATTCCTGAAACAAACATTTTTTTCATATTGTCATCTCTCTAATCTGAGTCTAGACAGATACTGCTCAGAATCCAGAATCTTCCTTCTCTCGCCCCAGTAGGGCAGACCCCTTAAGTCCTGTGCATGCTGACTCATAAAACTTTGTTATTGATCTGATACTCAGTCTTATTGTACTAATAAACTGGCTTATTTACAGGATCTGGACGTGTCACCTTTAACAATCAGCGGAGCTATCTGAAAGCAGTCAGTGCTGCATTTGTGGAGATCAAAACAACAAAATTTACAAAAAAGGTAATGCTTCATAAGCTTCGTAGTGTGGAGACACTGAAACTTGTAGTATGGTAAGTCCATCTCTAAAGTCAGAGTAGAGATCCTGGTTGGAGTAAAAGATTTATTGATTCAGTTTCTATAGCCACCCAACTCAAACAAGAGAGTCTGGGTGTTGAAACAAAACAATTAACGTTTGAGTTTGAGTTTATTACATTGTCAGCACTTCAAGCTGCATTTACTCTAGTGCTGACATAAGTAGGAGAAGCGGAGGTGTCTGGAAAGGGACATTTGACTTTTCACTTACTTATTTTCTCTGGAGATAATATCCCCTAGGAGATGGGATGGGAGGGGGGAATTCCTTTCAGTTGGAGCAGTAGATTAGGGTTAGAGTGACTTGGAAGATGGCCAATGAGTGCAGAGGAGTGGGCAAAGGAAAGGGAGGGTTTTGGGTCAGGAAGTCAGTGTTGGCTACGAATGGAGTCGGAGTTAGAATGTCGTGCTTAATCAATGAAAGATTTTCATCAAAGACTTTATTTGAAATGCAATTTATTTGAGACGACCTCGAAACCTGACATACATTTCTATACCACCCTTCTCCCAAAGGACTCAGGGCGGTTGACAGCCATATTAAAATAGTCCCACACAAAAATTAAAACCTATTTGGCCGTAGTTTAAAACCCCTTTAAAACCAATTAAAACCCTTTAAAATTTATCTATTCGGTCAGGCCGGCTTGGACAGAGTCTTTAGAGCCCAACGGAAGGCACGGAGGTTGGGAATTTCTTATATCCGGGGGCAGTTCATTCCATAGGGCAGGAGCCCCCACAGAGAAGGCTCTCCCCCTGGGGGGCCGCCCACCAACATCGTCTGGCTGACGGAACCCTAAGGAGGCCCTCTCTGTGAGAGCGTATCGGACGGTGGGAGATATTCGGTGGCAAAAGGCGATCCTGTAGGTATCCTGGTCCTAAGCCATGGAGCGCTTTGAAGATGGTGAAAAATTAAAAACATTTACAACCTAGAACAAAATTAATGCAGGACACACGGAGACGGTGTGTACTAAAACTGCTGGGCTTTGCATTCCCGGAGTACCAAGACTAACAGAGTCAGCAAAATGAATACAAGAGTGCAGAGAAGAGCAACAAAGAGGATTAGGGGACTGGAGGCTAAAACATAAAGAACAGTTACAGGAACTGAGTATGTCTAGTTTAATGAAGAGAAGGACTAGGGGAGACATGATAGCAGTCTTCCAATATCTCAGGGGCTGCCACAAAGAAGAGGGAGTCAAGCTATTCTCCAAAGCACCTGAGGGCAGGAGAAGAAGCAATGGGTGGAAACTAATCAAGGAGAGAAACAACTTAGAACTAAGAAGACATTTCCTGAAAGTGAGAACAATTAATCAGTGGAACGACTTGCCTCCAGAAGTTGTAAATGCTTCAACACTAGAAGTTTTTAAGAAGAGGTTGGATTTGTCTGAAGTGGTGTAGGGTTTCCTGCCTAAGCAGGGGGTTGGACTAGAAGACCTCCAAGGTCCCTTCCAACTCCTAATAGAATAGTTATTCTATTCTATTCTAAAATTACACATAATCTACTATGAATGTTTCGTAAGGAAATCTGGGCGATGGGACCGTTTGTGGTTTTCCCCTTAGGGCAATTTTGCAGATCATTTCCCAAAGCAGCACCTCTTATTCTGTTGAATTAACCGACCGGCTGTGTCTTCCTTTTCTCACGAGGCTTACATTCAAAGGGGTGAATTTCCTTTCTCTCTCTCTCTTTCTCTACAGGTTCAAATTGATCCGTATCTAGAAGATGCCATGTGTCAGATTTGCAGATCTCAGCCGGGTCCTTTCTTCTGTAGAGATCAGGTATACGCTCCTATTTCCACACTTGGTCTCAAAAATCCTGTGAGAAAGATGTCCCTTTTGTATTACCTTTGTTCTACTATGGCAGTGTTTCTCAACTTTGGTAGCTTAAAGATGGGTGGACTTCAACTCCCAGAGTTGAAGTCCACCCATCTTCAAGCTACCAAGGTTGAGAAACATTGCCATAGTGTTCAAACTCTGGGAGTTGAAGTCCACCCATCTTCAAGCTACCAAGGTTGAGAAACACTCTACCTACGGTATATTGTAAGCGTGTCGTATTAAAGGACTCTGACGTGTATCTGCTTTCGGCATAAAAAGCAGGCCTTTAGTTACGAGGTGGCTTCAGACCGACCTACCTCATGATCTTCTTGGTCCCACCTAGATGTGCTTCAAATATTTCTGTCGCTCTTGCTGGCACTGGAAACATTCCATGGAGATCCTGCACCACCACCGTCCACTGATGCGTAACCAGAAGAACCGTGACGCCAGCTAGAGCAGTTGTCGGCGAGCTGCTCCTGTTTGCCGGGCAAAGCTCTTCCGTTGACTTAGGGAAGAGAAAGCCCACCGATCCTAGTTGGTGCCACACCCAGGCTGGGGGAGATGCCCGTCGGAAGGACTAACGGCGAAACCTTGCCTTCACCTTTGCACTTGCTGCTCTTTTCTTTGTTTCTGCACTAATGCACAGTGAAGTGTGTGGTTTTTTTTTTTGTTGTTGTTTTTTTTGGTCAGGGGTTTCTTTGGGAGTTTTTGAGAGGGGAGGGCCCCTCGAAACAATTCTGCAGTTCCCAGACTTTGGTTCCTTGCTTGCTGAGGAGAAGCATCAAGGGGCCATAGGTTGAAGAAGGTACTGAACGCAGATGCCTTCAGATTTCTTATTTATCAAGGGCCGTTTTTTTACATTTCTTGCAATACTGATGGTAGAATGCATAATAATGCAGTTCTCATTGGCTCCACTTTGTTTGCAGTTGCCATACAGTGCCTTTCCATTCGTTTAACCTTCCCTCCCCTCCTCCCCTCCCCTCCCCTTCCCCATCTGAACGGAATAAACTGAATGTTCAGCTGGTGTTTTTTACTGTAACAACAAGAAGACTTCGTTCTTCACTTGAAACCAAAATCATATTTCATATTTTACGCTCCAGGATTTTTACCGGTTCCTTTTTACACTCTTGAAATGGTTTTTAAGCCGTTTGAGATGAGATTTTTTTCTTTCCTGGCAGCTTTTAACATCCTTGCAACTTATTTCTGGGAGCTGTTAGTTTAAAAAAAAAAAAAAAAGAAGAAAAAAAAAACCAACAACAATAATAATAATAATTCCCAGTTGTGAATAGCAGTATTTACAACCCAAGAAGGACAGGATATTTTGGATTTTGAAAACTGGACCGGATAAATGGATCTTTGATCTGCTGTATATAGTTCGTTGCACTTTTTAAGTTGCACTCCAGGGGGCTTGACAAATGGTTTTTAATCACAAAAGTCACAAGACTTCAATTTTCTTTTTTTTTTTTTATATCTTGAGCGGAGGTAAGGGCTGCGCTGGGTCGGGCCAGCAAAGATTTTACGAGGAACCCTTTTCTGTTTTAGAGGGACGGCCCCCTCGGGCACAGTGGGAGCAGCCCCACCGTTTGCGCTGGGAGTTGAAGTTTTGATTTTGTTTTATTTTTGGTTTCTTTCTCTCTCCCTCTCCCCCCCCCCCTTGTCTCTTGGAAAGCTGTGTGCCAAAGAACGAATGTTCTAAGTTCTCCCTTTTTCCTGCTGAGCTCATGTTGCATATTCCAGCTGCTCTTTGTGGGGTTGTTGTGAAGCAGTATGTGAAGTCTACCTCATTGTAGCATATGCGGGCAAGACTGCATTCTCCTACAGTTGCGTGGAGTAAGCTGTGATGTAGTTCTTGGCACATAATAAAACACGTTGCAGCAGCATCTCTTCTGGTGGTGGGTTTTTTTTTTCCAGGGCTGGGGGTTGAAAGAGACTGGGGAACGTGAAGGCTGCCGCCTGTGTACAGATGATCCTCGACCTACGACCACAATCAAAAGAGCCCAAAATCTCTTGTTGCTGAGACACAAAGGTGCTTTTTCAGGAGGCTACTGGACTTCTTTGTTTTTTCTTTTGAAGACGTTTTGCTTCTCATCCAAGAAGCTTCTTTGGCTCTGACTGGATGGTGGGGAATGGAAGGATTTATATTCCTTGTAGACAGCTGGTCGTTAGCATCCTTTTAGAGCAGCGGTCACCAACTGGTGGTCCGTGGACCACTGGTGGGCCGCGAGAAAATTTTGGTGGGCTGCAAAAAAATGATTTGCACTTTTTATATTGCACTAAATCTCAGGGGTCCTCAAACTACGGCCTCTGGGACAGATATGTGCCATGTATGTTTGTGTTACTGCAGAGAGTCTCCCCCTTCAGGGTCATTTTGTGTGGGTCGGAGGGGGGGCAGAAATCCGACTTGGGGTCTGCTTCAGTGCGGCTTTGGGCAAAGGGTGGAGGGAAGAGCCACTGGTGGCGAAGAGCCGGAGGGCCTTGTTCCAGTGGGACTGCCTCATGGCCTGGAACTGGCTGACCATCTTAGCCCTCTGAGCCTCCAGGCACCTGTACCTGGCCTTGCACTCCCGCAGGTCTTCCCTCTGCTTGGAAAGCCTATGCTCCTAGTCCTCAGCAAGGTGCTTCTACTGAACCTCCTTCTTGGTCAGATCCAATTTGAACTGAGCTGTTTTGTCAACTCTTTCTCATGGTGGCTGCTTAGCTCCAGCAACTGCTTCCTGTTGGGGCACTAAGGAGCCTGGGCGGGGAGGCAAGGAGGGGCTGGGAGGGCAGGGGTGAGTAGAGGCTGGCAAGGTGCCACTCAACGTGAGTGACATCGAGTTAGCCATGCCCAGTCACATGACCACCTGGCCATGCCTACCCAGCTGGTCATTAGGATCATATTAGTGGTCTGCAGGATCTAAAATTATGAATTTAGTGGTCCCTGAGGTCCAAAAGGTTGATGACCCCTGTTTTAGAGGATCATTGAAGCACTTGGAGGTATATCTCTGTCCTCAGGGTTACCAGCAAATGACCAGCTGTCTAGAGTATATAGACAGTATAGAGAGGGAAAGAAACAACTGGATTGCTGGAGGTACCTGTCTGCCAAAGATTCCAAGCTTGGTTTGTTGAAATATCATAAAATAGAGGAGTTTACCCATCACCCTTGCATTGCTGATACAATCAAAACACAAAAGTCAACATGCATAAATACAACAGTGGTATCATCCAATTACTTTTTCCTGTATTCTGGCACAATTGGGAATGAGTCCTGATTTTGGGGGATTATTTCATTTAAAAGCAGATGGGAATGGCGGAAGGAACAAGGTGGGCCATTCGGGGAGATAAATTTAGAGGTAAAAAAGGTGGCAAGAAAAGGGTCATTAGTACGCCTAAACCTTTCTCAGAAGACCATGCAAACTCTCAACGGCCAGCTTTTTAAAAATGCAATTATCCACTTTTTTTTTTTTTGAAGAATTATCACCACATTTCCATCAGAAGAACATGTAAATAAATCATGGATGAAGCCACATAACACCAGAATCCCACAATAAAGAACCTAGAGATTATTCCAGTGAAAATGGTTCGGAGATTATGACTGCATAAATCATTTTCCAAGGATCCAGTGACTTCCCCAGAAGAGTATTTTCCTTGAGACCTTCCCTGACCCGGATCACGTCGCTTCTTGCCATTAATATTTTTTATTTTATATCATACATTTCTATGTTGAGCAGTGTACTCTATGTGTCCAAGTTGTTAACATGTGAACGTACAAACATCATCATCATTACAGTCATATATAATTAACAAATATGCAGTAACATATAAACAGATATGCGATAACGTCCATCATATTATAACATACGTTGTCTTCTATTATGGTGTTGATTATATAACCATCAAGTAAAAAAACCGTTTTCCTTTCTCTTATACACCGTATTTCCCCCAATTTTACGATAGTCCATCTCTTTCCGTCTTCTTCCTTCCTTCCCTCCCTTCACTTCTCCCCTCCACTTCTCTCTCCTTCCTTCTTTCCTTCCCTCCTTCCCTTTCTCCTCCTCTCTCCTTCCCTCTCCTCCCTTTTCCTCTCCTCTCCTCTTCTCCGCTTCCCTCTCCTTCTCCCCTCCTCCCATCTGCTTCCCTCTCTCCTTTCCCCTCTCACATCACGTAGTTTCAAGAGAGCTGTGAAAACCTGGCTCTGGGCCAGGGTGTTAGGAAAGTCCGTGTGTTTACTAATTGCAGGTAATCCTTGAGTTACGACCACAATTGAGCCCAAAAGTTGTTGAGTGAGACCTTTTGTTAAGTGAATTTTGTCCCATTGTATGACCTTTCCTGCCTCAGTTTAGTTTAGTTTATTAAATTTGTATACCGCCCTTCTGACGGACTCAGGGCGGTGAACAGCCAAACATTAAAATACAAGCAATATAAAAGTTAAAATAATCTAAAACATAATTAAATCAAATTTTGGCTTTCCCAAATTTAAAACCCCTCATGAAATTCACCCATTAAAATCTACGTTAAGCCAGCCCGGCTTGCTGGAATAGAAAAGTTTTTAATGCCTTGCGGAAAGTGCAGAGGTCTGGGATTAATCGAATCCCCGGGGGTAACTCGTTCCAGAGGGCGGGGGCCCCCACAGAGAAGGCTCTCCCCCTGGGGGTCGCCAGTCAACATTGCCTGACCGACGGCACCCTGAGGAGATCCTTTGAGTTGTTAAGTGAATCTGGCTTCCCCATTGACTTTGCAAGGGGATCATATCGTCTTGGCACACTGCAACCGTCATAAATGTGAACCAGTTGCCAAACCTCTGAATTTTGAACGCACCATCATGGGAATGCTGGAAAGGTCATAACTGAAAAACCATAGTCATGTTTTTCAGTGCTGTTGTAACTTTGATCACTAAACCAACTGTTGTAAGTCGAGGACTACTTGTACTAATATTTTTCATGCTTATAAGTAACCCAAAGTGGTGCCCAAATCTATGGCCATAAAACAAAAAAATCAGAATTATAAGTAAACGATCGGTTCACTTGTTATTTCAACATTCCAATTAGAGCGTTTAATGCACCTTTCAGATTTGAATGAACTAAATAACAACCTTTGTTTTTTTTAAAAGTATCTTTGATTTTGGGGTGAATTAAATACAATTTGGCTTTATAGCTAAACAGAGTGTACCCTGTGCATGAAAATGATCTGGTTGTTCAGACTTCGCTTGTGATAATAGTTTTGAAAGGACCCCCAGGGGAATATCTTTTATTTCTGTGGCATCAGTATATATCTTTTTCTCAAACTAAATTGCTGTCCTCTTGATGCAGTTCGATCAATACATTCGCTCGGCCTTTGGTTAAGATCAAATGTCAAAAGCAGGGCAGTGTTTTATTGTGTAGAAACACAGGCAAGGCCAATGCATTCTCTTGTAATTGTGTTTTGCGTTGTGATGTCTTGGCTGTGGGAAATCTTGTCAGTTTTAAGACTCCAATAACGGCATAACTCTTGCAGCTTTGCAGAAATGCCAGTTTAAAAAAATGAGCTCTGCATAAATTTCACCTAATATTAAGTCCCATTTTCTGCCTGCAAATTTATTTATTAATCGAATTTATATTGTTGCCCACCTGCCCTCAAAGGGAACTCTGGATGGTGCAATAAAAAGCTTTAAAAGTCACAATGATTCCTTTTCTTTCTTGAGATCAATGGGAAAAATGCAGAAGAAATATTTTTATAGATTTAAAAAAACTCCTATCTGTATCATTCTTCCTTTCAAAGAAATGACAGTCACAGAGAAAACACATTAGAAATAATTTAGGGCTGGAATCTCTAATGTTGAGGGAGAAATATTTTTTAAAATGGGTTGGGAGAACTGAACCAGGCATAATTAAAAATACTAAGGTACATTTTCTTTAGTAACCCAATTGTATTTCTGGACTATTGTCACACTTGGATATTCTATTTTCACTATCAATAATCCGGTTAGTTTATCTTCTCTGAAACTATTCTTCACCATAAAAATATATCTTACATACATATAATAATAATAACTTTACTGTCATTGTACGTGTATACACAGTATACCCATACAATGAAATTCACTTAACACCCAAAGACCAGGTCCAACACACACAACAATCCCCAGACATACCCCCACCCACCACAAATTCCCCACCCCTAAACCACCCAAACATCCACACAACAGACCAAATAATGCTGTCCAACAGCTCACTGATGGTGGCCCTTTAGTTCACTGTTGAGTGCAATTATAGTTCTGGGATAAAAACTATTCAGAAAAACATGTGGTCCGAGTTTTAATTGTTCTGTATCTTCTGCCAGAAGGCAACAGTCCAAAAAGATGGTAAGCAGGATGGGAAGAGTCTCCGAGAATGTTATGCAACTTCCTCAAACAACAATATTCGAAGATGTCCACGGCTGGTAGCTGGAGTCCGATAATATTCTGGGCAGTTTTAATGATTCTCTGTAGAGCTTTTTTGTCTGCTACAGGGCTGCTCCCATACCATGCAAGAAGGCCGTATGTCAGGACACTCTCAATGGATAAAATATTGAAATTCTTCCATTAAGAGACTAGGAATAACATGGTTGGGTTGTGTATGCCCACAGTGGTGAATGATATTCGGACGGCTCTCCCTGGTCATCACTTCTTCACCCTCCTACCATCGGGAAGGAGATATAAAAGCATAGCCGGCTGCACAAACAGGCTGAAGAACAGTTTTTATCCATGGGCTGTCAGACTCCTGAATGAGAAATAACATCGTAACTATGTAGTATGATGGGACTGCACTGGGCCGGCGCAACATGTAACACGTTCATACTGGTGCAATAGGACTGGGTGTTTTGTTAATATGATTTATTGGGTTAGGGATTTTCTGTCTTCACTGTGAGCTGTAGTGTGTTGGGGGGATGCAACCAAGCTCAACCATTGTACATATGTTCTGCACTGACAATAAAGATTTGAATTGGAATTTAAGGCCCTTTTATTTTACTTATTCTTTTATTTCTCTTTCTTTGGAGGGACAACTCTCCGCCCCTTTCCTGAATGCCAGAAGCCCATCTTTCTATTCAAAAAACAAAATAACAGCGAAAAGTTTATCTATTGCTTAACGCATTGTAAGCCGCCCTGAGTCTCCGGAGAAGGGCAGCATATAAATCAAAATAAATAAAAAAATAAACCCATTTAATCTATTTTAGTTTCTCTTAACTTTTGTATTATATGTGTTTTAAATTTGGCTGTTCACCGCCCTGAGTCCTCTTGGGGAGAAGGGTGGTATATAAGTTAAATTAATAATAATAATAATAATTGGACTCTGTGCCTGTATAACCGGTCCTCCACGCCGCCAGGGGCCGCCACGAGAGGCGCGAGCCCGCCTCGCTTGCTTGCCTCTTCCAGACCGACCTTTCTAGTTCCTTTCCCAAGATCCTTTGCTCCCTTTCCAACCGGCAGCTGCCAAGATGGTGAGAGGGGAGACGGTGCAATCCGGGGCCATCCGTGGCGGCGGCGGCGCTGGGAGGGAAATGCGGGGCGGTCTCGGGGACGTCCGGGAGGGGTGTCGGTAGGCCCGTCGGTAGAATCGATCCTAACGGCCGGCCTGGCCTGTTCCGGGGGATGAGGAGAGTGCCCCGTTTTTTTCTCCCCGCCGCAGTAATGGCTGCGGTGGTGGAGGCTGCGTGGGAAAAACTAGGCCGTGCAGGCTCGGGAGGCTTACGGGGGCTTTAAGGGGCCCGAGCTGGGACTGTGAGGGGCGGGGGTCCTCCGCCCCTCCGTTTTGGAGGAGGAAAAGAGGCGTCGTTTTGGACCCTGCCGCCTCCCGCCCTCCTCCTTTTGCTGCTTGAAAAGCTGCTTGGCAGGCAGAGATCCAACAGGTAAAGAGATTCCTTCCCATCGAACTGATGCGTCTGCATGGGAGGAGGATCAACTAACTGTGTCTTTCCCCGTCGGGTGTTCACCCGCAGTGTGAAATGGTAAATTGGAATCAGAATAGCGCTGGAAGGGACCCTGGAGGTCATCTAGTCCAACCCCCTGCTCAAGCAAAGAGACCCTGTACCGTTTCACAGAGGTGGCTGCCCAGTCTCGCCCTTAAAAACTCCAGGGCTCAAATCTATCAGGATAGAGCTGGAAGGGACCCTGGAGGTCTTCTAGTCCCACCCCCTGCTCGAGCAGGAAATCCTATACCAGTGATGGCTAACCTTTTTGCCATCCCGTGCCAAAAGCAGGTGGAGTGCGGTGGGGTCACACGCACGCGTGCCCACATCCATAATTCTATGGATGTGGGCACGCATCCCCCCCGTGCTCCCCCTCCCCCCGCTTTTGGCATGTGATGGCACGATGGGCCCAATAGGCCCATTTTTTGCTTTCTCCAAGCTCCAGAGCCTTTCTAGGTGCCTGGGGAGGGCAAAAACAGCCTTCCCAGCCCTCCGGAGGCCGAAAACTGTGTTTCCTGACTTCTGGTGAGTCCAGAAGGCCCAAAAATCAGCTGGCTAGCGCATGCATGTGTGCTGGAGCTGAGCTCATGTGCCCACCAATATGGCTCAGTGTGCCATCTGTGGCACCCGTGCCATAGGTTCGCCATCCCGGTCCTATACCATTTCAGACAGGCAGCTGCCAATCTCTTTAAAACCTCCAGTGATGAAGCACTCACAACTTCTGAAGGCAAACTATTTTACTGGTTAATTAATTATCCTTCGATAGTTTTTGGGACTTAACACACCTGCCTTTTCTAGCCTGGCTAGTTGCTCGCTATGTGTGAATGGTAATGCCGGGTGCCTAACTCTTGTTTATATGGCCTGGGGGATAAAAGCAGCAGAATTCTTAACTGTTTGTTTCTCAGCTTTCCCTGCCATACACTTTGGGGTCAGGTGTGGCATTCAGCCTTATAAAACTAGTTTGTAGCCAAAAGCAGTGCAATCCTATCATGATTTAGTGCAAGTTGTAAACTTTGTCATCAGGTACAGGTGGGATTCAAAACCATAAACACTTAGAAAGATTTAAAACAATTAGTCCCTTTTAATAATTTAAACAATAGAGCTAAAACGAATGGAGGTAGATGCAAACATTTTGTATTGACTCATCAGTACCTTAGAAAAACATTTTTTTCTAAAAATTGCAGACTTTCTTAGGAAAGAAACACTATAGTCCAGCTTATCATCCACAAAAGCAGAATTTCCGAGGTTTTTCACTCCCAAGGACTTTTCAGGGGGAGATGCAGCCTGGAGGACACCGGTTTTGTCAGTCCCTGGTTTCAGATTTCTTAGGGCTTATGCAAAATTTGAAAGGTTTCATTCCTTGACGTGCTGATTGGTTTGTTTCTTTGGATCTCCTTAGGGGCGCGTCCGTACCAAGACGGTGAAAAAAGCGGCACGGGTGATCATTGAAAAATATTATACTCGCCTGGGAAATGACTTCCACACAAATAAGAGAGTGTGTGAGGAAATCGCCATCATCCCTAGCAAGAAACTGCGGAACAAAATCGCTGGGTAGGAATTGTTGCTGATGGGACTTCACGCGGTCATTCTAAATCTGGATTCTCCTCATTAAGCACCAGCACCTGCATCGAAAGTGATTTTGGTCTTATTTGTGGCCTGGTCATTGATAATGCAGGAAAAGCATTCTTGAAAGCATTTCCCGTGTTTGGCGGATTCCTTTATTTCCTACCAAACCCTGAGCTTTTCAGACATTACGGAAAACTGGGTGGTTCGAACAGATGTTAACAGCTTTGTTCCGCTTTGACATTTTCCTATACTTGAAACTTTTAAGGCTAAGCTTTGTTGAGTCAGTTCAGAGCTTACTGAGATTTTCGCTTAATTGCCTGATGGTTTTTAGGGGGAGAAAAAAAAATCACAGTGAAATATACTAAACACCCCACCCCATCCGGTTCTTCTCCACAGGTATGTCACCCATTTGATGAAACGCATTCAAAGAGGGCCAGTCAGAGGTATCTCTATCAAACTACAAGAAGAGGAAAGAGAAAGAAGGGATAACTACGTCCCAGAGGTAAGTTTTATATCTCAGATAAGTTTCATAGAGGTTTCATGTCTTAAATTTAAATAAACACATATTCAGGTCTCTAGTCAATTTTGCATGGCAAGAAGTCTGTGCAATATATATCAACTTAGCAAAATGTAGTTTCTAGGTTATCTGTAACTTTTCCTAATAAAACTTTTTTCTGGTCAATAAATTGGGATTCAAATTATTACTGCAAATTAATAAAATCTATTGTGCATTTAGGAGTGGGATGTTCAATTTAGGATCAGTCTGGGCTCAGAATCCCTCAGCTGGCTTGAAGTAATTATACTTCCCTTGCCATCTAACTTAAAGATGTGAATTTAAAGCCTCAGAAGAATTATCTATGAACCAAATGCATTTTAGGAACTTGTTCACTTAGAAGTGTTACTGTGGTTGCCTGTGTGAATGGGGTCTATCATTAGGTCAGGAAATACCGGTACCGTATTTTTCAGAGTAGAAGACATACCTTTTTCTCCAAAAAAAGAGGGTGAAAATCTGGGTGCGTTTTATACTCCGAATGTAGCCCCGCCCAGCTTCTCAAAGGGAGGTTTCAAAGGCTGAAAAAAGCATCAGAAACGAAGCTTCAGAAAAGAAGCCCACAAACAGAGCTTCAGGGGCTTTTTTTTCTGAAGCTGTTTTGGAGGCTTTCAGAGGCAGGAAAAAAAGTTTTTTTCTGAAACAGAGTTTCAGAAGTTTCAGAGGCAGGAAAAAAAAAAAAAGCAAGGCGCAGAGCTCAACCAAGGAACCTGTTGCTAAAATTCACCTTTGGGAACAGCTGATTGGGGGCATTCCGGGAGGCCAGTCCACCCGCCAATCAGCTTTTTTTTTATTTTCCTCCCCAAAAACTAAGGTGCGTCTTATACTCTGAAAAATACGGTAGCCCTCAACATAATGACAGTTTTAGTGACCATTCAAAGTTGATAGCAACATGCAAAAAGGGACATGCAAAAAAGTGTGAAAAACATACGTTTTTCACATGTGTGGCCATTACATCCTCCCCATGGGTACATAATCAAAATTCAACTGCTTGGCAACTGACTCCTATTTATGACGGCTGCAGTGTCCCGGGGTCACGTGGGCCCCTTTTGCGACCTATTTGACAAAGTCAACGGGGAAACCAGAGTCACATAACAACGGTGTCGCTAACTTAACAACTGCAGTGATTCACTTTAAAAACTTTGGCAAGAAAGGTGGTAAAATTGGGACAAAATTCATTTAACAAACGTCTCCCTTAGCAGCAGAGATTTGGGGCTCTCTAATGCAGAAGTGTGTGTGTGTGTGGTTTTGTTTTTTGTTTTGTTTTGTTTTGTTTTTTGTTTTTTTGTCCTGCATGTCTGTCTCCAGGAGGGACGATGAGCTGAGCCTGCATTCGAAAGTGATGAAGGCCTTCACCTGTGGCCGTTGTCATTGATAGTGCAGGCAGAGAATGCCTGAAAGCATTTCCCGTGTTTGTGGGGTCTCTTGCCATCTCCTTCAAACCCTGAGCTTTTCAGACACGGGTTTCATTTAGCCCAATAGCACCTGATCCTTCATTCTTGATTTTGGAAGTCTTAATCAGGGTTTTGATTGCTTTTTTCCCTCAGGAACATAAGGGCATTCTTGCTGCACTATATCCTGCTGTGTTCCAAAACATTGCAGTTGCCTTTCTGTGTGGCTTATCCCTTGACAGAAAGATTTGTAAAATATTGTTCCTCTAGTCTTGATTTCTTTCTGTTCTGATGATTTACAAAGTAATAGGCTTGCTCTGGTAGGACCCTGGCTATTTAAAGCTGTAGTTGTTTAGCCCTAAAGACAATAGCCAAGGCAGGTAAAATTATTCTACTTTTGTTAAGGTCAAAATTAAGATAATGAACAAAAATGACAGGAAGTAAAACCAAAAAAAAAAAATAAAATCTGTAATTTAGAATAATTCTAATTTTTTTTTTTTTAGAATTTTAGAATAAAGTTAGGAGATATTTTCAGGTGCCCAAAGATATTTTGGATTATTTATCTTCCTGAATCCGGTGCCTTCCTGATACAATTCTTTGGATATACCCTGTTTTCCTCCCAAATAAGTCATCCCCTGATACTAAGCCCAATCGGGCTTTTGAGCACATTGCAATAAGGCCAAGTGCTTATTTCAGGGTTCAGAAAAATATAAGACAGGGTCTTATTTTCGGGGAAACACAGTATTTAGGAAATTAAGTCTAATTGAAGTCTCTTTTGTATCTGCTATTTTGGTGGTGGTGTTTTTTTTTTCTTTTGGCATTCCTGAGTGACTAAAAGTTGGAGGTCATTTTTTTTTTCCTGTAATAGTATTTAAGTGGGAGGAGAAGAGCCATAATACTTTGTTTGCAATCTACTTTGGCAAACGGGGGCAGAAAATTACCTTTTGAGCAGCATCCATGGGTGGTATTTTGCATGTTCTCCGAGACCCCAAATTTCAGTCGGTGGTGGAAAGGCTATTCTGTTAAGTTTCTAAATTTGAGGCTCCAGAATTATTAAAAAGTATTTGCAGTTACTAGCTATAGGTACATTTTGTTCTTAAAGCTTTGTGGGTTGGAATATCTGAGAATAAAGATGAATATATAAGGATCTGTTTGGATTTGATGCCCAGCGCTTCGCTCTTTAACTGTAGTTTTTATGGAGAACAGATTTATTCTGATATATTGTGTGTCAGCCTTCCTCAACGTATTTCCCTCTTCCAAAAGTTTTAGGATTAGGGGGCCTCAACAGTCCTATCCATCAGGACTATTGATACCAACTGAAAAAGGTCCCCAAAATATCTGAAGGGCAACAGATTAGAGAAGGCTGTAAACCTGCCAGAGTTGAATCTGGAGATAGTTTTGGCTGATGCTTTTAACTCCTTTTCTTGCTCATATTTCTTGAAGCATCTTGCTGTCAATCTTAGGCTGTCTGCAAGAAGGGGGTTTATATGTATACATCACACAGTGGCTGTGTTTTCACTCTAATTCTTTGATCTCTGTTACAACCAAGTCAATCGTTGCCTCTTTCTCCTTCAGGTCTCTGCCCTTGATCAGGAGATCATTGAAGTGGATCCAGATACCAAGGAAATGTTGAAATTGCTGGTGAGTAGGGCATTGGCATGGCTGCCCACAGAATTGCTTTTCTATAGCCAAGTGGCTGTTTTGTTTTTTTTTGTTTTTAAATTGTTTATTTATTTATTTATTTATTGGTTCAATTTATATGCCGCCCTTCTCCGGAGACTCAGGGTAGCTTACAATGCGTTACGCAATAGCCTTCATACTTTTGTATATACCTGCTTAGTAGGGCTTTTGCCCCCCCCCTCCCCCCCAAGCGGTGTTCTTTTTTTAATACAAAGTCAGCTTATTGCCCCCACAATCCGGGTCATTTTACCCACCTCGGAAAGAGGGAAGGCTGAGTCAACCTTGAGCCTGGTGAGATTCAAACTTGCAGTAATTGCAGGCAGCTGGTGCTAGTTAACAGCACTTTAATCTGCTGCGCCACCAAGGCTCTTCGTGTACAATAGAATATGTTGATGTGAGGGTCTGAAGATTAAGTGAAAATAAAATAGCCAGGAGAGTCAGTGTGGTGGGGTGATAAAGAGCACCAAACTGGGTGACCGTGAGTTCTAGTTCTACCTTGGCATGAAGCCAGCTGGGTAACTTGAGGCCAGTCCCTCCCTTGCACACTTAGGAAGAAGGAAATGGCAAACCACTTCCGAAAATGTTGCCAATAAAACTGCATGAACTTATCCAGGCAGTCATCGGGAGTCAAGACATGAAGATGCCCTCCGCCCCACCTTCCCAAAAAAGTCACCCCACTTGGTAGTAGTTCTGAAAGGTTGCGGGGGGGAGCAGTATTATGAGGTAGCATGGTGTTTAGAAGCCAGACAGATATAGGGGAGATAAAGCAAACATAAATTCTTCGCGCATCTTTAGAATACTTGAATACGTGATGATTGCAAAAGCTTCCATTTGTTTTTGCACACCGAGGAATTGGAGCCTCAAAGATCACCCAAATGGCTTCAAGTAGATAATTTAGCTTGAATGAAAAGATTAAGGGATCTACCTAAGTTTATCTCGGCTCTCTTCTATTCACAGGACTTTGGCAGCCTGTCCAATTTGCAGGTCACACAGCCCACCGTAGGGATGAACTTCAAAACTCCAAGAGGTGCCATCTAAAGCCATTTCCATATTGTCACTTTTACAATAAATCTATAGAAACAACAGCTTAACTTGTTATCATTTCAAATACCTGTGTCTTCCAGGTAAGTGTTGTATACACCGACTCTTCATGTACAATAGAATAAGAATTTGGTGGCATTCCTGTATCAGCTAAGTAATGTTTGTAATTAACTTTGATTTGTTGATTCAGTATTGGTTAGATATAATGCGGCAGGCCACAATCAAGCAAATCCTATTCATAGGCTTTTAGAATATATATATATATCGGGTTTCTTCCCGTGTAATTGCAAACATATCTTTGGAAGTATTGCAGCGACGTTTCGATGAAATCTCATTCATCATCATCTGGCTGATGTTCTCGGCTTGGTGTTTGCACCAAGCCGAGAACATCAGCCAGAAGATGATGAATGAGATTTCATTGAAACGTCGCTGCAATACTTCCAAAGATATGTTTGCAATTACACGGGAAGAAACCCGAGATATCACCTGTACACACACACACACATATATATATATATAATTTGAAGTCCACAAGTTTTAAAGTGGCCACGGTTGGACACCCCTGCTTTATCCAATGCAGACGTCTTCAAACTTGGCAGCTTTAAGACTTGTGGACTTAGACTCCCGGAATTCTCCAGCCAGCATAGAATAGCTGGCTGGAGAATTCTGGGAGTTGAAGTCCACAAGTCCAAGTTTGAAGACCTCTGATCTAATGCTTTGCAAAATAAAGACCCATAGTGCCTATTGCATTCCTATGGCCAAAACCCATAGAATGGTTATAAAATTCTAATTATAGGACTGTCAATTTTTTTCTTGAGAAGCACTCCTGTCAATCAAGACGCTTTAGTATTAAAGGCACTCAAACTGACTACTTAAGGATTTACTAAAAGAATTTTGCCCAGGATCAACACCAAAGTGATTGAATTATTTTTTTCACCCTTTTTTGAAGATGGGAACAACCCCAACTCTAATCCCTTTACTAATTTTCAGGGACTCTGCCTGTGTGCCATGATTTTTCAGAGGTAATGGAGAAGACTGCTGTGTCCCCATATTTCTCTCAAATACGTGCCCCTTATCCAGTGGTGGGATTCAAATAATTTAACAACCGGTTCTCTGCCGTAATGATTTCTTGCCAAACTGCTCAGAAAGTTAACAACCGGTTCTCCCGAAGTGATGCGAACTGGCTAAATCCCACCACTGCCCTTATCTTATAATTCACCTTGACAACTTGTCAAGCATCTACCTATAGTAGATAGATAGGATCTTATCAAGAGATTAATACATAGTCTTAGCAGAGATTAAAGTAACATCTCTCTGGTCCTGTACTAGACAGCACTTTCTTACTTGGCTTCCTCCAGATGTGCAGATTTTATTTTGCAGAATTCTCAGCGGTGGCCCTGCATCCTGGAAGTTGCCCATTAAGGCAAGCAGTATCTCGTGTGACTAATCATGACCCCTCTCCCCCCCACCCCCAGCCATTTACTCTTCACTCCAGAGAGGAAGGCTGTGACATGGGGATAACAGTTGAATTCTCTAGGAGACAGAATTAGTAAGTTTCAGCATGTATTTGAGGAACAATGGACAATACTAAAGATTTTATTTGCCACTTGTATAACAACTCAAGCCAGGTACTAAAACATCCGGACAAAGAAAAGGGAATGTTTCTTATCTTACTTCCAGAACATTAATATGGTCATTTATTTATTTATTTAGTCGCATTTCTATGCTGCCCAACTCCCGAGGGACTCTGGGTGGCTCATCATCCTCTTTTAATGACTCCATAATCCCTTGCGGGGTGGAGTTTGGGCAGTTGAATGGAGCTGAGTGTTTACTGGCCGGATGCCCTTCCTGTTGCTAATGCGGAGTTTTGTTCACATATATTCCGATTGTGCTCAGAGAGAGAAATATCTGCCTCTATCTAGGATCGAACTCTCAGCCTCCTGATTGTGAGGTGAAAGCTCCACCTCTAGTCACCACATCACTCATAACATTAATATGGTCCACTAAAAATTAATCTTGTTCCACACATTCGAAGCACTTTGGGGGGAGGGGGTTGTCTCTTTGAGTGAATTCCTCAATGAGATCTGCTTTCAGGCGTACCCAGACTAAGGATTCACACGGCTGCTGCCCGGTGGGTCCTTTGATGAGCGTTGAGGTGCGTGCTTCTGCTGAAGCTCTTTCCACACTGCGAGCAGGTGTACGGTTTCTCCCCCGTGTGCGTCCTCTGATGGGAAGTGAGGCTGGAGCTGACCCGGAAGCTCTTCCCACACACCATGCACTGGTAGGGTTTTTCCCCCGTGTGAATCCTCTGATGGGTGTTGAGATCCGAACTCCGCCGGAAACTCATCTCGCAATCCAGGCACTTGTAAGGCTTCTCCCCCGTGTGGATCCTTTCGTGGTACGTGAGGCTGGTGCTCAAACAGAAGCTAATCCCACACTCTAAGCATTTGTAAGGTTTCTCCCCCGTGTGCGTCCTTTGGTGGTACGTGAGATTCGTGCTCACGCAAAAGCTCTTCCCACACTCCAAGCACTTGTAGGGTTTCTCCCCCGTGTGAATGCGCTGGTGGGAGGTGAGGCTGGTGCTCACTCGGAAGCTCTTCCCGCACTCCAAGCACTTGTAAGGTTTCTCACCCGTGTGAATGCGCTGGTGAGAAATGAGGCTCGTGCTCAAGCTGAAGCCGATGCCACACGCCAAACACTTGTACGGTTTCTCCCCGCGATGTGTCCTCTGATGATACGCCATGCTGGTGCTGGAACTGTAGCTCTTGCCGCACTCCGAGCACTTGTAGGGTTTCTCTCCCGTGTGGCTCCTCTGGTGACTGGTGAGGCTGGTCATGGCACTGAAGCTTTTCGTGCACTGGGAGCATTTATAGGGCTTCTCCTGCGTGTGCATCCTTCGATGGGCGCTGAGGTGCGCGTTCAAACTGAAACTCCTTCCGCACTTCTCGCATTTAAACGGCTGCTCTTTGACGTAGCTGGTGCAATGAGCTATGAGGTTGGAGTCCGAATGGAAACTCTTCTGGCGCTGAAGGAAAGTATTCATTTCATTCCCTTTGTTGTTTTTTCCCAGACTGGCAAGCTGACCAGGATGATTTTTGGACAGAGAGGGAGATGCGTTTTTCCTCATCTGGTTTAATTTGGTTTTCCTTCTCTGAGGCTCCCTTTTCTTACCTCCCTTCTTTTCTCCATCCAGAACACACGATTCTTCTTTATTCTCCATCTCTGAACTGCCAACTTCTGTAATGAAAACAGGAAAATAATACTTCAGATTTGTCTACCATTTGAGATTTCCGCTGTTCTATCTTTTTTTATTTCAAAGATAAGGGGTCATTATTTTGTAATAATGCTACCATCAGAATAATTTCAGATGTCACACTATCAATATTTGAGTTTTTATGTTTTGGCAGGCAAAATTTACAATATCTCTTTTTTCTCTCTCAATAAATATAATGGAACAGGAATTCTTCACTGGTATCATTTCTGGGCCATTCAGAAACGTCAGAAAAAATGCTTCTTAAATCCCAATTTCTGAGATTTCATGATAGTTCTTACTGTTGAATAATTGAATGAGCTGACATTTGATTATTGTAACCAATGCCTGCAGAATTGCATTACTAGGAAAAACAAATGTTTTAATTAGCCATGCCGTATAATCTTTTGGTACACCAAAAGAAAGAAATACCAAGTAATCATGAAACAGCTTGTGCAAAGCATTCTGATTCTTAAACCTCCGGAAATTGGGAGACTTACCGATACAGCTCATAACCCCACAGTTCTCTTCCATAACTAGACTTAAGAACTCTGCTCAAGATTCAGCAAAATTCACATCTCTGCAATGCACACTTTTCTTAAAATGCAAGTAACCCTAAAAAAAAGAAAAGGGATGATGGTCACTGACTTATATACAAAATATGCATCTGTAACATATGAAGCAGCCTCCAGAGAAACATGAGGTTCTCTTCTGTATGATTTAAACCATGGAGGAGGGAGCAAGCTTGGCCCCTTTTAAGACCTGTGGACTTCAGCTCCCAGAATTCCCCAGCCAAGCTATCCAGGCAAGGGAATTCTGGGAATTGGAAGTCTTAAAGTGACCAAGATTGGGCATGCCTGATTTATTTATTTATTTATTTTTAAAAAGTTTTCTTTTAATACAAACATTTCATCATTCATTAAACAGTGTGTCGTCTGGGTACAAATTTTTTTGTTCCGTAACAGTTTAAATGTACCACCATATTCATTATTTATATCCACTCTTATTTTAATACAAATACATAATACTTCACATATCTTATTATTATAACATTTCTCTTCTTAACTTATTTAATTTTATAATACCTTGCTTTCCTATTTATTCTCTTAACCATTGATGAAATAAATCCCATATATTACAGTAGTCAAGATTCTTCCTTTTCTTTAATGGCAAATGTTAAATCTGTTCATTTCTGCACATTCTAATATATTTTGGGCATGCTCGATTTAAACCCTCCAGGAGCAGCATCCCTCAGAATTGCTATGCAAAGTGGAGACCGAGGGGAGCCGGCTTTTCTGGCCACGTTTCAAGCCCCCCCCCTCCCCGAACCAAGAAAAAATACAGGGTTAACCTGAAAAGCCCTCTGTTCCCACCCCCCATAAGGGCTACAGCCTGGGTGGGGGTCTCCTCCACCTCCTAGGCCGCCTCCCCTTCCTTCCCTTGCAGCCCCAGGCCGCCCTTCTCCCCCATAAGCCCCGGGGCTCACCAGCAGCAGCTCCGACCCTGCAGAAGCGGCCGCGCAACCCCCTGCCTTACACACACACACACACCCCTCCCACAAACCATCTTCTGGGAGGAGCCCGTATCCTAGAGCGGCTCCTCCCTTTCTTCTTCCTGTTGCCTTCTCTTCCTCTCTAGGAACTCAGCCGTCGCTGGTTTTAACCCGTAGGCGGCCGTGCCGCAGCAAAACCAAGCTCACGCTTTCGAGCAAGGCGCCTCCCTGCAGCGGGGAGGAGGGGGAGGGGAAATATCTTGCTGCGGAGAGGGGGCTTTTTATACCCCCCCCCTCCCATGAAAAGCAGAAGATGCACCCAACGGATCCCTCCCGTTGCAACTCTGCATGGCTTTGCAGTTTCCGTGCTTGCCTGGCCACGCCCGCCCAGCGGTGCCCAGATGTTTTCGCCTGCATCCTGGGGCCGCTTGCAAAAAGGGGCGGCGGGGAGAGGGAGGGAGGGGGGGGCCCCGATCCCTTCTGGGGGCTTTGCAAGGGTTAAACGAAACGGGCCAGCCTCCTAGAGAGGAAGCGAATTGGGGCAGGAAGGTGGAGTTGGGGGGGGGGGCTTCCCTTGCAAGCGATCCTCCCGCCCAGGGCTCTTCCTGCTCCGCCTTTTCCAACGGGGGTGGGTGGCTGGGTGGGTGGGGAAACGGGGGGGGGGAGTGGCCTTTTTTTCTCCCCCTGCTCCAGAGCTTTGCATTGCAGACCTCCTCGGGGGGAACAATTGGGTGAGTTTGCAGCCCCCTGCACCGGAGCTTTGCAGAGAGAGGGGTCTTCCCAGAGCTGCAGAGACGATGGGGGGGGGGTTTCCCTCCCGCGGGAGGGGAAATGCCCAGGCTCGAACCTCCCCTTCCCCTCCCCCTTTACAAAGAAGCAAAACAAAAAGGGCAGGGCGGGGTCTGCTGGTGGGGAGGGGGATCTTCCGTCCTGCTGTCCTGGCGCTTCCTTCCTTCTTTCTGCAGAGCCAAAAGGGGAAGGGGGGGGGGGAAGATCAGCATCCAGGTATTGTTCAATGAGAGAGAGAGAACAATGAAGGCAGGTAGGGAAGCCCTTCTCTTCCTCTGCCACGCGGGTGGGGGGGACATTGCAGCCCCCTCAGCCACCCCCCTCTGTCGTGCATGGGGTGGGGTGGGAGAGGCTCCTTAAAAAGCAAATGTCCCTTGGAAAGAACCCCCAGGGGAATGCCTGTACTGAATGGGGAGTGGGTGGGAGTTGGGCTGCCATTTGCTTTTGCAGCTCTTCTAAGGCAGCCCACCATAGTCCATCTTGGATCCCTCAGAAAGGTACAGGTAGCCCTTGACTTACGACTGCAATCGAGTTCGCCAACATTTCTGTTGCTAAGCGAGATGGTTGTTAAGTGAGTTTTGCCCTGTTGGATGACTATCCTTGTCACCGTTGTTAATTGAAGCGTTGCATGCATTGAGTAAAAGTCGTTAAGTGAATCTGGCCATTGGAGGTCACAAAAGGAGATCCTATGACTCCAGTGACACTGCAACCGCCATAAATATAAGCCGGTTGCCAAACTTCCACATTTTGATCATGTGACCATGAGGACGGTGCAACGGTTGTTAAGTGTGAGAAACCATTCATAAAGTCACTTTTTCCAGGGCCATTGTACTGGAACAGCCACTAAAGGAACGGTTGAAAGCTTCGGTCATTAAATGAATGGTTGAAAACTTCACTCACTAAATGAATGGTTGAACATTGAGTGTAATATTGTTTAGAGGGGAAAGGGGGTTGCAATCACTCTGTGAAGGCAGATGGGAAGGTGTGTGGTTTTGGACTAATGCAAAGTCTCGCCCTTAAAACTGGATCACATCTTGGAAGATGCTGGCTGGGGAATTCTGGGAGTTGAAATCCGCAAGTCTTAAAAGTTTCCAAAGTTGGACCATCCCTTTTTTTACAGGATAAAAAGGTTTGAGAGTCTGCCTTGTTGTCTCCCAGTGCTGAGAGCCCTTTACTCCATCCTCCAAAATCCTTTGGGAATGAGTGCTGTGTGACCTACCTAATAAATAAATGAAAAGATTAAAAAAAATGGATGTATAAAAGGGAGAGGCTCATTCATCAGGGATTTCCTCTGGTTCCTTGACAGCCACCCAACCTTGGCTGGGAAAATGCTGAAAGAAGAAAGAAGAACTTTGCAATGACACTACATGGTCTTGACTTTGCAGAACTTGGTAGCCATCATCAATCAGAGCCATCATTGCCTTGGCGGCTTGTAATTGACAGCCTAGGAAGGCTGTCTGTCCTGTTGGGGAAAATATCTCAAGGATGGATGAGCAAAATACAGCTGGCCCAGAAGCTGCAAGGGACCCTGAGACCATCAAGTCAGGGAGCAGTGGAGAAAACTGGGGGCTCCGTCCGGAGGTCCATCGTCAGTGTTTCCGCCAGTTCCACTACCAGGATGCCAAGGGGCCTCGAGAGGTCTGTAAGAAGCTCCACGATCTCTGCCACCTGTGGCTCAGACCAGAGCAACACACCAAGAACCAGATGTTGGATATGCTCATCCTGGAGCAATTCCTAGCTGTCATTCCTCCGGAGATGCAGAGGTGGGTCCGGGAATGTGGAGCAGAGACCAGTTCCCAAGCCGTAGCCCTGGCTGAAATTTTCCTCTTGACCCAGGCCGAGGACAAGAAACAAGAAGAACAGCAGGTAAAATGTTTGGTCCTGATCCAAGGGGCCTTCTCCTCAATTGCTCAGAACTTTCTGGTTATCTTTTTCTGCATTTGTACATGTGGTGGGGTTCCTAACCATGTCACACACACACACACACACTTTGTTCTACTTTTCAGTATACAGAATCGGGCCCCAACTTTCCTGAACCATTCAAGACGTCCTCAGATGCCCGACAGAGCGCTCTTAGAAGGTGGATGAAACACGAAAGTGACGGAACGTCCATCCTACAAGGTAAGGATCAACAGGTTGCTTCTCTCTCTTCTTGAGGATCCTAAAGATCTACCGTATTTTTCGGAGTATAAAACACACTTTTCCCCCCCTAAAAGAGGGTGAAAATTTGGGCGCGTCTTATACACCTAATGTAGCCAAAAATGCGAGGCACGGAGGCGGCGATAGTCTGTGACAATTCCTGCAGCCTGGAACAGCTGATTGAGGGTATTCCAGGAGGCCGATCCACCCTCCAATCAGCTGCTCGTGCTAAATGAGGCTGCAGTAATGTGCTGAAGCTGACCTGGCTGTTCACTATTTGCTGCAAGGACTGTCAGAGTTTGCAGCAGCAATCGCATCCAGAAAGCACACATAAGTAACTGATCCAGCAGGATTCAATAACTGGTATTGTAAATATACAATAACAAAAGCAGGTTTTCCAATGTGGTAGTAAATACAAGCAAAACACAAGCAGAGGAGAGAAGATCTATTCACACTCAGATCTATTCAGGCCTGTGCACAAGAATCTAGTCAACTAACAGTCTGCATTAAATTAAATTATTTTTTAAAACATAAACATAAAACACATCTTTTCAAAACAAAGCTTTTGATCTGATCACAAATTAATGCAAATCACTAACAAATCTTAATTTTCAATTAACACAGCTTAATATTTTATTCAGTTATTTCCCTCAAATCTGTCTATTTAACTATGCCATTATCCCCCAAAACCCGTTACTTAAATCTTAAATCCTAACCAATTATCATTCCCTTTTTCTCTTTCATTTGCTTAGATGGATATATTTTTAAAGTATAAATCATACAATGATTGTAAACATTCATAAAATATTTAATTCCAACATAATCATTTTATTTTTATTAGTTTGAATTCAACATTAATAGTCTTTATTTCTGTTATTAAACCTAATTTATTCATTTCATTTTAACTATTTATCTCAACATATTCCTCCTTATTTTAGCTATCCCACCTCATTTTATTTTTGCTATAAAACCCAACATCTTCATCTCTGTTGTTAAACCAATCATTTTTATTTCTTGGCTGTTAAACACAAATGACTATGCTGTAGTTAACAGCCAAACAAAAATGGTAATGCTGTGTAAATAGCCAAAACAAAAATGATAGCCTGTTATTAACACCCAGCTGTCTGCAATTATGCGAGTTCGAGGCTCAAGGTTGACTCAGCCTTCCATCCTTTCTAAGGTAGGTAAATTGAGGACCCAGTTTGTGGGGGCAATAAGCTGACTTTGTATAAATATACAGAAGTATGAAGGCTATTGCTTAACACATCGTAAGCCGCCCTGAATCTCCGGAGAAGGGCGACATATAGATCAAATTAATAATAATAATAAAAAAAATGCTGTGTAACGGCCAAAAAATAAAAATGAGAATGCTGCGCTTAACAGCCAAACAAAAATGGTTATGCTGTGTAACAGCCAAAATAAAAATGGATATGCTGTGTAATGGACAAGAAACAAAAATGAGTGTGCTGTGTTTAACAGCCAAAAACAAAATGGTTATGCTGTGTTTAAAAGCCTCTCAGTTTTGATCATGTGACCGTGGGGATGCTGCAATGGTCATAAGTGTGAAAAACAGTCCTAAGTCACTTTTTTCCAGTGCCGTTGTAAGTTTGAACGGTCACTAAATGAACGGTCATTAAATGAACTGTCACTTTTGTAAGTCAAGGACTGCCTGTACCTTCGGTTTCTTCCAGGAGATGGAATGATGTCGGTGATACGTGCCCAGTCAACTTCTCTTCTTTGTGGCGGAGCAGACATAACAGCTGCACAACAGTCTCAGGTAGGGGAAAAGGTTGTATTGTGGGGAGAGAGACAGAGACAATTGCAAGTTGATTGCTTCGATTCTTCGCTCAGCCTCCCCGCCTGTCTGTCTCTTGCTTCATATCTGTTGGTCACCAGCATTTCTTCTCCTTCCTCAAAGTCATTCCCACATTCCAAATCTCTGCAGGCCCCAATGCAAGATCTTCCTAAAACACAGACGGAGGTCTGTGTTTTAGGAAGATCTTGCATTGGGGCCTGCAGAGATTTGGAATGTGGGAATGACTTTGAGGAAGGAGAAGAAATGCTGGTGACCTTCTTCCCCTGAAAGACTGTTTGAGAATCCTTGCAGACTCAATAATTCACAGCCATATGAATTAAAGAGGTTTGCCGGGACTAACATTGTGTTGTATACTTTCTAAGGAAGCCTAAGTCAGAACACCAGGTGAGGCCTCCTCCTCCTGTTACCTGTTTGTTCCCTGGGCAGCATCTCTTCCCTTCGTTCGTCCATCTCATCCCCACAGGCCAATACAGGATCCTAATCATGAATCCACCTCGCTGGTAAACTAGCCGTTGAATTTTGCTACCGACACAACTTTCTGTTCATCTTTTCAGGCCGCAGTGACAACTGAGGATGTGGCCGTCCAGGTCACTGAGAAAGAAGGGATTCTGCCAGATCCTGACCAGAAAGGTTTCCACAAGCAAGCTGTGGAGCAAGATGGCGGACTAATGGCTGCCTTTGGTAAGCTGCTCTCTTTCACCCATTATGAAATCATACCGTGTTTACCAACGTGGAAGACAATCCTGAATTACAGCTTGCGTTAACTGGATTTGGTTAGTGCCTCTTGTTTCCCAAAAGAGCTTTTACTAGCTTCCTGTGTTCACTGCAGAAGCCGATAAGTGGGCAATCGAGAGAAAAGGAGACTCGTTGGTGGGGCTGCCGGAAGGAGATGGCATTAAAAAGAGGGAGAAACAGAGGAGAAAATCGGTACCGAATCGGAAAAGGATGATGGAGCTGAATGAGTGCCCCGCTTCCCAGAGCAGCAACTTCCATCAAAATGCAGTCCAAGAAAAAATAGAGAAAATGAATAGTAAGTGCCAAATGCTGGGTCACTGCTTATTTAGCAATAGCACTTAGACTTATATACTGCTTCACAGTGCTTTCCAGCCCTCTCTAAGCAGTTTACCGAGTCAGCATCTTGGCCCCCAACAATCTGGCTCCTCCTTTTACTGACTTTGAAAGGATGGAAGCTGAGTCTACTTCGAGCCAGTCAGAATTGAACTCCTGGAGTGAGCAGTGAGTTAGCCTGCAGTACTGCATTCTAACCACTGTGTCATCATGGCTCTGGTGTTTAAATCTGGTGTTAAGAAGATGTTTACAATTCTTTGGGTAGAAAGCATATATATGTATAGCGTGTGGAAGGAGTTCCCTTTAATGTTCTAGTTTTACTGAGCATGGAATGCCATAAATGAGTGATGGATGGGGCGGGGGAGGGGGTTTGAAAGACAAGATGGCAGCTGTGCCAGGCCCCAAGAACCAAGAACGACCCCTGGAGTTACTTCTGAATAGTTTCTTTATTGCTATTTGTCTACAGACAGAATCTTGCCAGACTAAAGCGCTAATATCTGCATAACTAGAGATATATCTTGTGAACTCCTAGGAGGGGTCTGTTTCAGGGGTGAAATGCTACCAGTTCGGACCAGTTCACCTGAACCAGTAGTAAAAGATGCTACCCGTTCAGGTGAACCAATAGTAAAAAAAATGCTATCAGTTCAGCCCAACCTGTATTTCCGACAATCAGCTGGGCCACATGATTTATATTCGCTAGAAAGCAGGGAATCCTGCTTTCTAGTGAATCTAAATTGCACAGCACGGCTGTTTGCCCCCTCCCCCTTGCTGTTCTACTTACCTTTGCAGACTCAGAAAAGACTTCTTAATTCTCCTTTTTCAGCACTGCGCAATAGCGCCTGCAGTGCGCATGTGCGCAAAGCACACACTTGGTGCGCACTGCACATGTACGCACCAATTGAACCAGTAGCAAACTTCAGAGCATTTCACCCCTGGTCTGTTTTGACTTTCTTCCTGCCTACCAGGCATTCCAAGCTCTGCTTGACCTCTGGAAGGGAGCCCCTCCCTCTCGGGAATCCAGACTACACTCCATCACATCATCTGCTTATAAATTATTTTTTTAAAAATCTTTTTAAAATGTCTTTGCTTATGAGCAGGTGCTGAATTATCCTCTTTTTACTTCCCGTCTCCTTTGTAGTTGCAAAAATTAGCGAGCCAGCCCGTAAAAGACAAAGGACATATCTGTTCCATAAAGAATGGGAGGAACGCTACTGTTTCATGGACGTGAACGGCAAATCGGTGTGCTTAATCTGCTCGTCCACCGTCGCGGTGGCCAAGAAGCACAATGTCCAGCGGCACTTTGAGAGGAACCATGGCACGTTCACCAAAAACTACCCCCTCGATTCCGAGCTTCGCAAAATGAAAGTGAAAGAGATGAAGTCCAAGTTTGCCTCCCAGCTGACCGTCTACACCAAACCCGTGGTCCACTCCAAGAACACTACCATCGCCTCTTTCAAAATCGCCAGTTTGTTGGTTAAGCGAAACAAACCCTTCGAGGACGGCGAGCTGCTGAAAGAGGTGTTCCTGACGGCGGCCGACTCGATTTTTGAAGGCTTCTCCAATAAGAAAGAGATCATGACCGCCATACAAAAACTCCAGTTGTCCGGGAACACCGTTTCTCGTAGAATCCAATCCATCTCCAACGATTTGGAGTACCAGCTGCAAAGCGACCTGCAGAAGTGCCTCTGGTTTTCCCTGCAGCTGGACGAGTCCACCGACATAACCGACACATCCCAACTGGCCATGATCGTCAGGCTCGTCTTCAGCGACCTGGCGGTAAAGGAAGAGCTCCTCAAAATCCTGTCTTTGAAAGGGAAAACGAGGGGCGAGGATATCTTCCTGACGTTTAGAAACTACGTCACCGAAACCAACCTCCCTCTTCATAAACTGTCTTCCATCACGACTGACGGGGCGCCCGCCATGGTGGGCAGCATGGACGGGTTCATTGCTCACTGCCAGAAGGACGAAACTTTCCCAAAGTTCATTTCGTATCACTGCATTATCCACCAAGAGGCCCTGTGTGCCAAAGTGCTGCAGTTCAAACACGTCATGGACGTGGTTACAAAAATCATAAACTCCATCCGCGGTGTCTCTTTGCAGCATCGGCTCTTTAAAGCTCTCCTGAAGGATGTGGACACAGAATATGGGGATCTGATCTTGCACACAGAGGTCAGGTGGCTCAGCAAAGGCAAAGTCCTTGCCAGGTTTTTAACCCTGAGGGATGAAATAAAGGCGTTTTTAAAAACTAAAGACCAGTACGTGGAACAGCTGGATGATCGGTTTTGGTTGGTGGATTTAGCTTTCCTTGCCGACTTGATGCAAGAACTCAACAGTTTGAACATTGAGCTGCATCGAAATGATAAGCATCTCTCCGGCATGATCTCTTCGGTCCACTCCTTCAAAGGCAAACTGAGGTTGTGGAAGTCGCACCTGCAGGTGAAGTCCCTCCTTCCCTTCCCTTCCATGAAGCAAGTGGTCGGGGACAGCGACTTCAACAACGCGCCGTTTGTGGGTTACCTTGAGACTTTGGAGGAACAATTCCACGCCCGTTTCCAGCAGTTCACCAGCATCGAGCCCGTGGTGTCCTTCTTTGAAAATCCGTTCAGTCCGATCGATGTCGCGGAGACAGCCGTGGCCATCGGGGAACTGTGCCAAGCCTTGGTGGAAGAGGTCGAGATGGAGATTGTGGGCCTTCAGAATGACATCATTCTCAAATCCAACTCAAGCCATGCCAACTTTTGGAACCTGGTGGATGCCCAAAAATTCCCTCTGTTGAGGAAGACGGCTGCAAAGATCAAGTCTTACTTTGGGTCCACTTACCAGTGTGAGTCCGTCTTCTCAACACGGAGATTTATCAAGTCAAAGAACAGAACTCGGATGACGGACAAACACCTGGATGACTGTTTGCGAGTGGCAATCTCTTCCTACACTCCCAATTACAACCGGCTTGCCGACGGCATGCAGTGCCAAGCCTCTCACTAATCTGGAGTCGTGCTGTGAAACTTGGCCAACGTGTGGCTGTTTTGCACAAATCAGTAGCTTGTGTAGAGCAGACTCCACCTTGCCAACTTTTCTATTTTCTATTCTGTGTTCCATCAAATGGTAGAGATACTAGGCTTAAATGTATATCGATTTATTTGTACTGTGAATATAATTATGTACTGGTAGTCTAGGGATAATGTTGAGTTATACACCCACCTGCTCTCTCTACTATGCAAATAAATACTGTTTTATACGTGGAATCATCTGTTACCAGCAAATGTGTCATGATGGGACCATTTATGTACAGGGATAACACTGGAGGTGCAAAGTCTGTTACATCACATATAGACACTTCCTTAAGTGCCCCAAGTTCCCATCATAAAGGTATACATCATAAATAGTTTTATTGACTATTTGTTTCTGCCCCATTTTTCCCGATTGATGGCAAAACTCCGGCAAGGGCGCCAGAGATCTGGCAGGGGCTGTTTTGAACATTTGCCTTTTTAAACTAATATCTCTATTTCAGTCCTTAAAATAGAGTTTTAATATCTTTCGCGTCTCAGAATCCTAGGTGTTCTCAACAATTGTGACCAGATTTTAAGGGCCGCAGGTAGTTTCTCACGGCGTAAGGCAGGGAAAATACTTACAGCTTTAATAATCAACATGAAATCCTTTATGTAAGAATCGTGAGTGAAAATGTAGAATAGGAACGAATTACTTGCTCCATATCTCAGTTTTTTATTCAAATATTTGAAGGAGTGAAACTGTTATCGATATTTCTCAAAGACAATGGTGTTAATTTGTGGTTACAAAAATCAAGAGGAGACTAAATGTCTGTGGAGATTCTCAGTCATCCAGGTTCATGGATGTCCCAAAGGTGCGTTTTCAAGAGGCAGTTGGACTTCGTTTTTTCTTTGAAGACATTTTGCTTCTTAACCAAAAAGCTTCTTCCGTTCAGCTTCTTGGATGAGAACCGAAACATCTTTTTAAGGAAAAATAAAGCCCAGTTGCCTTTTGAAAAAGCACCTTTGGGACAACAGGAGTCTAGTTTTTCTGACTGATTTTTTGTCTTTAAAAACTTACATCAAAATCTAAGAATTGTTAATGTTTATAAATGCCAGATCATAAGCATTTTATATCCAAGATGAATATCTGTAAATGGTATGTATATAGATGCCATGCGGCACAACTAGTATGATTTAAGCGCTGACGTGTTAAGTATGATTTATATAGAGGTCACGCCAATGTTTTCCCAGGCTAGTGCCAGTCAACCAGGTCTCTGAAGATGATGGAAGTTCTTCGTTTCATATGAAGGCCAGGAGATAAGAAGTCTGACAAAGAATCACCATAATCAGAATCTCTCACAAAGTACAATGAAAATCTATGTTAGATGGATCATTTCTTATAACCCCTCCATACTGAAAACTCTTGATTTTTGTGTCTCGTCTTCCAAATAAAAACAAAGCATCTGTTGACAACAACGGTGATAAAAGATATTTGGTATATTGCACCAGACAGATATGTGTCCAGGCAAAGCCAACTGAACAAAAAAAATATATGCTTCGAACATCTCAACAAAGGTGAGGGGTTGTGTCTATTTTCTGTATACAATATTTAGCATTAAACTTTTCCAGAAAGACTTGAGGTGTTTGGAGAATAGGTTTATTCCTAAGAGTTGTAGCAGGTTCCTACCAAGGTGAGCACAAAACATTGAGGTGGTCTCAAAACACAAGACCATTATTCCACTATGAAAGCAACAGAGGTTGTCATGTGATCCCAAACCAAACACAAGTTGTCCCTTTATGAATGAAGCTTGTCCCCCCCCCCCCTTTCACATATGTTGCACAAAAGCAGGAGTTGGTTTCTGGTGAGGAAAATGGCAGACTTTGACGTCTCCAAGGGAGCTGCGGCTGGGGAATTCTGGAAGTTGAAGTCCACACTTCTGAAAAAGTGACTCAATCTCAACCATTCGAAGATACGTGGACTTCAATTCCCATGCTGGCTGGAGAATTCTGGGAGTTTAAATGCACCCAACTTTGTGTGGTTAAGGTTGAGAAACATTGCCCTAGAGCTGTGATGGTGAACCTATGGCACAAGTGCCACTTCCGGCATGCAAGCCGTTGCCATTGCTCTTGAGGGTTCCGGCACACTGGCCAGCTGGTCTTCACATATGTGGGAGCCAGTGGTGGGTTTCAATTTTTTTTTACTATCGGTTCTGTGGGTGTGGCTTGATGGGCCTGGCTTGGCTTGGTGGGCGTGGCAGGGGAAGGATACTGTAAAATCTCCATTCCTACCCCAATCCAGGGGAAGGTTACTGCAAAATCCCCATTTCCTCCCAATCAGCTGGGACTCGGGAGGCAGAGAATAGATGGAGGCGGGGCCAATCAGAATTTTTACTACCGGTTCTCCAAACTACTTAAAAGTTCTACTTCTCAAGAACTGCTCAGAACCTGCTGAAACCCACCTCTGGTGGGAGTGCCCAAAACCGGAAGAGCAGCCGCCCGGTGTGCACATGCACACGGGGAATTGATCTTCCAGTTTCCAGCGTGTGCATGCGTACTGGCCATCTGGTCTTCATGCGCACATTCATACCAGAGACCGGAAGACCAAGTGGCCGGTGCACAAGTGCATGCCGGAAACAGGAAGATCATCTTTCTGGCGCACACATGCGCACTGGGCGGCTGCTCTTCCGGTTCCCGGCACGTGCATGCGCACGGCCCCATTTAGGCACTTGTGCCGAAAAGGTTTGCCGGCCCTGCCCTAGAGAATTAAATGGGAGCAAAGAGAGGAAGGAGCTAAAGATTTCCTGCACGCAACAGCTTCCTTCGTGCCGTGCACCTGACATTCTTTGTTGAAAAATGGCCCATTTAATGCCAGGTCTCATCTCTATTTAATGGCAGAGCAAAACTATGTCAGAATCTATGTTAGGAACCTAAAGAAAGGAAATAGACACCTCTAGATGGCACCACAGCTAAGCTTAGAATTTTGTTCCAAAAATCAGTTTATAGAGGGGTGGGGGGGGGGAGGACAAAAAGACCGCTCAGCCTCCTGACGTTTCCTTGTCCAAATCTATGTGGGGCATCTTGGTGTTGCGTGTGAATCCTTAAGAGCTTCTGCCAGTAATCTGTGTTGAAAGATTTATGGTTTTGCTTTGGAGATGAAGCAAAGTTTTGATTGTAAGGAATGGCTTAAGAGAACATCATGCAGACCATGGGTTTCTGAGGCTGGAAACGAGAGTTAAACTTCTCGGAAGCAATTGTTGCCTAGGGTCACATATGCCAGGTTTGTGCAACACACAAAAACCATTTTAAGTATTTGGCTTAATTTTAGTTCAGTGTTGTGCTACTCCAACCCGCCGTGGTCTAGTTGAGCAAACCATGGCTTGGTGAAGTCAAGAGAGAAACGTTCCAGCTTTCATTGTGCTTTTAGACATAACCGGAGCTAAAATATTACCTAGGAATGAGGAAACTGTACCTGCCTGATGCTAAATTGCAATTCCAGCATGGATGATGTCAGAGAACACATCAGAAAAGGAGGACTTGGGGTGACATGATAGCAGTATTGCAGTATTCGAGGGGCTGCCCCAAAGAAGAAAGGGTCAACTTATTTTCCAAAGTACGAGAACAAGAAACAATAGATGGAAACTAATCCAAGAGAGAAGCAACCTGGAATTAGGGAGAAACTTTTTATTTTTTTTAATTTGATTTATATGCCGCCCTTCTCCGGAGACTCAAAGCGGCTTACAATGCGTTAAGCAATAGCCTTCATACTTTTGTATATTTTTATACAAAGGCAGCTTAGTTTTCCTTCAGATGTTGTGGGATTTCATCACTGGAGGTTTTTAAGAAGAGACTGAACAGCCATTTGTCTGAAATAGTATAAAGTCTCCTGCAGGGAGGAGGGGGTTGGAATAGAAGACCTCCAAGGTCCCTTCCAGCTTATTCTGATTGAGCAGCAAGACCACAGCTTGCACAATCGAGCTATTCTCGTCTTGTAGGATGCTGGTTACACTATCCAAATTCAGGATAAGGTTTGTTCCTGTTTAGCTGTATGTGCACCTAGTTACAAATTCAGAAGGAAAAGTGCATCTTTTCTAGGAAAGCTATGGCTGCTATGACCTACTTTGACAAGGTGGAATACGTATGCAGCACACATATGCAAGAACTCTATGCAAGCACAGAGGGGGGCTGAATTATTTATGGCCAGTCCGTGTTAATGCAGGATTAAAAGAATCTCCTCTATAATTCAGAGAGCATGGTGGTCCCACACTTGACTCTAGTGCTCCTTGGGGGCCATTTATGCCTAGGTGAGCAGAACTGCAAAACATGGCTGGTTTGACAAGATGGTGAGGGGGGAATGGCTCAACCAAAATCAATGTGGAGCCTAAACAAGTGCCAATGAAGAAGCAAGAAGCTCAGACACGGAAAGGTGGTGGGTTGGCAGCAGGAAGGAGATGTTCTAAAGCACAGGTGTCCAACCTTGGCAACTTTTAAGACTCGTGGCCAACAATGGCTCCCTCAAGATCTGTGGACTTCAACTCCCAGAATTCCCGAGATCAGCATGGCAGGCTGGGAAATTCTGGGAGTTGGAAGTCCACAGGTCTTACACTTGCCAAGGTTGGACACCCCAATTCTAAAGAGAAGAAACAAGAGCTGAATGGCAAAGATTGAGCTTTACATACAAAAAGGAATTCTAGTGAAGATGATTAGATAGCAAGTGATAACTACTCATGCGAGCTAGATTAATGGTTTTTACCCACAGTAGGTTTCCTCTTTATTTGGGAAAGGATTGAAAATTATAAGGCAATTGTCAGAAGACTCAGCAAAGGGCTGGAGAAATATTCTTCTCAAGAAGAAACCTTATTAATTAGTGTAGATAACAATATACAAGATAGACCAGTAACACAGTTGAGTGTGAAAGTACATGTGAAAAGGTTCCTCAAGAAAAGCAACTCAAAGTTGAATTGACTTCTTCACAATCTTTTATTTACCATAATGGTGGAACAATCATCTTTGTGTTGTTATTGGTAGTCATCTTTTTTTTTATGGTTGTCCCTACTTCTACACATCCCTTGGCTCAGCATACTAAACTGCCATGGTGTTTGGTTGGATTTTGTGAGTGTAATGTGTCAGTCACTCTGACCATAAATGCAGTGGGTAAACGTTAAAAGGTGTTATCCCTCGGGGATTTCTTTTGATTCCAACATCTCTTCAAGGTCATGAAAAACTCTAGATGATGAGATACAGAAGCAGTTCCTTTTTGCTGGTTTAGAGACTTCGGATCGCTTCTTCCCATTAGAGTTTTGAAAGATAGCTCAATTTTGGTTCCAACTGCTGCCTTTGGAATAATGTCTTGCTCCGTCTTCTCTCTTGTTCCTGCGGTCAACGCTCAAAAGTACTAAGAGAAGAAGCCGCTGGAGGCCACCACTTCAAAGAGTGAATTTAGGGCCACGGGGTCCCTTCCAAAGTAAGTTTATTGTCCCTTCTTCCCACAACAAGCTAAGTTACAGGAACAGGTTAGCGAGAGCAGTTTTCTGCCCTGCATGGCTCTGAGAAGTACAGGGCAACTTACCATATTTTTCAGACTATAAGACCGGTGTAGAAGATGCACCAAGATTTTGAAAAGGTAAGTAAGAAAAAAAATTTTTTTGCCCTTTCTGGCCTCCCAAACTCTCTGCATGCTGTTTTTCATAAAAATGGGATGAGTGGAGCAGGGCTTCGAGAGGCTAAAAATGGCTGTATTCGGTGTATAAGACACACCAACATTTCCACCCTATTTTAGGGAGGGGAAAGTGCATCTTATACTTCAAAAAGTACAATAGCACACCCCTCGGCGTGGATGCCACATTAAATTTGGGGAAACCACCTTCATTTGGGACTTGGGAGAAGCCACTCCATGTTCCGTGGACAGCCTCCAGGCTAGCCTCCAGCTCTTGATGGGTTCACACACTTGCGGCCCGATGACATGAAAACCCAAATTAACTGTTGTGGTTTACCATGTGGAAATGCAAGCTACGACCGATAAGGAGAGCACAAACTATAAAAACATATAGCAGCCCAAGTCAAGCTGAAAAAGGAGAGCGGCCTTTGAAAACTCATCAGGTGGTCCGTGGCCTTTGAACCACGGGTGAAATTCAGCAGGTTCTGGCCGGTTCTGGAGAACTCGTAGCAGAAATGTTGAGTAGTTCGGAGAACCAGCAAATACCACTTCTGGCTGGCCCCCAAGTGGGGTGGGAATGGAGATTTTGCAATATCCTTCCCCCAGGAGTAGGGTGGGAATGAGGATTTTGCAGTATCCTTCCCCTGCCATGCCCACCAAGCCACGCCCACAGAACCGGTAGTAAAAAAAATTGAATTCCACCACTGCTTTGAATCCCCCAATACGTTTGTGAAGGGAAAACTCTTTGGTAGGGTGCTTTTGACACTAAATTGTGGCTATTATTGAGATTGTCACCAGAGTCCCGTTGGGTTTATGTTTCTTCGTTATTTTGGTTGAATTAATTTTACAGGTCGTCCTCAGCTTACAATGTCGTTTAACAACCGAAGTTACAACGGATCTCCCTCATGACCTGGTTATGAACTTACGGCGGCTGAATACCATCCCGTGGTCATGTGATCACATTTTGGGTGCCTGGCAACCCAGCTCACCTTCACACCTGTTTGCTGCATCCTGTGGTCACGTGACTTCAATTTCCTATTTATTTATTTTTTTGTCAGTTTCCAGCTTGTACTTCCCGTTTCCAGGGAGAAAAAAACATCCATTGAGGAAAATGGATCACCAAAAAAACCCCTTTGCAACTTGAAATTCAGTCATGTGATGCCTTGACTTGCGACTGCAATGACCTACGGCTGTAATTCTAAGATGCTGAACTTGTCGATCAGAAAGGTTGGCAGTTCAAATCCCTGGTATAGGTCAAATCCCTAGTATATTTTTTTTTATTTTTTTTATTTTTAATTTGATTTATATGCCGCCCTTCTCCGGAGACTCAGGGCGGCTTACAATGCGTTAAGCAATAGCCTTCATACTTTTGTATATTTATACAAAGTCAGCTTATTGCCCCCACAAACTGGGTCCTCAGTATAGAGCAGGGAGTTGGACTAGACCTCTAAGATCCCTTCCAACCCCATTACTGTTACTGTTATTATTATTATTTCCAGTTATAAATTGAAGAATTACCTGTATTGAGTTTTTATTGGACTACAAATGGGCAAGAACTAAAAATAGTTACAGAAGTCTATAAATATAATTTTTGTTATATTAATTTCCTTTGCTATTTACTGCAAAGTTCCCTGCGGCAGCACATACCAGCCCTTTGTTCACATCTAGGATGGGCCTTGAATGCAGCAATAAAGCAGCTTCCTTTGCAGCCATGAAAATGCCGGTTGGCTGAGCAATTGTTTCAACTTGACTAAAAGTTATCATTTATTCATCAAACATTGCTTGCTAGGGATGACTACAGTCAAACTTGCCTGTTTAATGGAGCAGGTGCCTCCATACAGTCCAAGTCCCAGCAGACACAGGGGGAAGGCAATCTACGGTATATCAGGGCAAAATATTCTGGAAACTAGGAAAGAAACAACAGGCCCACTTTTAAAAGAAAAAAATCACTCTAAACAGGAGAAAAATAGAAGGGGCTAAATCCAGAGTTGGGTTTCAGCAGGTTCTGGAAAACCGATAGCGGAAATTTTGAGTAGTTCAGAGAACCAGTAAAAACCACCTCTGGATGGCCCCACCCCCATCTATTCTTTGCCTCCCAAGTCCCAGCTGATGGGGAGGAAATGGGGATTTTGCAATAACCTTCCCCTGGAGTGGGGAGAAAATGGGGATTTTACAGTATCCTTCCCCTAGAGTGGAGAGGGAATGGAGATTTTACAGTACCCTTCCCCTGGAGTGGGGAGGAAATGGGGATTTTGTAGTAACCTTCCCCTGGAGTGGGGAGAAAATGGGGATTTTACAGTAGTCTTCCCCTAGAGTGGGGAGGGAATGGAGATTTTACAGTATCCTTCCCCTGAAGTGGGGAGGAAATGGGGATTTTACAGTATCCTTTCCCTGCCATGCCCACCAAGCCACACCCACGGTAGTAAAAAAATTTGAAACCCATCACTGGTTAAATCATTACCACCCAAGGCAAAAAAATAGAAAAAAAGGATAACCCATCATATTAAGCCATATCTTACGGAGTCCTACATTTTATTTAAATCTTAGTTAATGCTGATGTTGGTTTGTAGATGGGAAGTCTCACAACAGCCCTTGCTGTCGTGAATGTTTTTCAACACTTTTTCAGGTATACAGGTAGTCCCTTGACTCACAACAGTTTGTTGAGAGACCAAAGTTACCACAGCACTTAAAAAAGGTGACTTTTAACTGTTTCTCACAGTTACGGACCTTTGCAGAATCTCCATCATCACGTGATCAAACTTCAAATGCTTTGGCAACGGACTCCTATTTATAATGGTTGCAATGTCTCGGGGTCACCTGATCCCCTTTTTGTGACCTTCTGACAAGCCAAGTCCATGGGAAAGCCAGGTTCACTTAACAACCGGGTGACTCGCTTATCAGCGGCAGTGATTCACTTAACAACGGCGACAAGAAATTTTGTAAAATGTGGCAAAACTCTTAACAAACCTCACACTTAACAACATAAATGTTGGGCTCAACTGTGGTCATAAGTCAAGGACCTCTTGTACTAGGCTGATTAACTCATCCCCATTGAAATGTTTAGCCTTCATAGAAATGCAAAGTGCTAAATGTAGGACTTATCTTTGGCCCAATGGAGGTAGAGGGCTCTTTATGTTTGATACCCAATTTTTTTCTTTAATTTGGTATGAACAGATATTCAAGTAACCACCCTGTGGCTTATCTGATATGAAGAGTACCATGGGATGTGGCACCTCCAGTTATGATTTTGTGAACACCACCAACCTGAAATTTGATTATATGCTTTCTGAGGGATAATGGCTATCTGTCGGAATTCCTTTCCTAATTTTACTAGTAAATTTATTTCAGAGAACTCCTTTCCATGAGACTTTTGGTAGGTCTTTAAAACCAGTGCAGTGTAAGGGTTAAGGCTAGGAGTAAGGAAGCCCACATTGAGAATCACCTTTAGATGGATAATTTTGGCCCATTCATTGTATCTCAGCCCTAATCTATTTCTCAGCGAAGTCAAGAGTTAGAAAGAGGGGATCTAAACAGTGGTGGGATTCAAATAATTTAACAACCGGTTCTCTGCCCTAATGACAAGCTGGGTAGGCATGGCTCGGTGGTCATGTGGGTGTAGCCAACTCAACGTCACTCACATCGATGGGCGCTTCGCCTTAGCTGTTACAATGTAATAAGGGTTAACCGGAGAGGCAGTTTCTGTAAGCAGGGCAATAAAGATTAGGCTAGAAATAGCACCAGAACGTTTCCTTCCTATCTTCCTTACAGGATTAGTGGGAAAAAAACAAAATAAGATTTCTTCCAGCAACCAGTTCTCTGAACTGCTTAGAAAATTAACAACCGGTTCTCTCAAATAGGTGCGAACTGGCTGAATCCTATCACTGGATCTAAATCAATAAACAAACAACATTCTCTCTATTTCTAATCATCTCTTTATCAATATTTTTTCCCAAATGTTCTGAGACTTTGCATTTTACACTTTGGTGGTATTGGGTTCATATACAGATTTATAATCTCCAAGAGGGCAAATTTTAAGGATTGGTTGAAGATGAACATTCAACCGTAGACCAACGCAGCCCACTCCCCCCCCCCCACATCATTTTTCCAGGTAAGGTCAACCAATGCACTCTGTGAGCAAAGAACGGGGGGAAAAAAAACCAACCACTTCCACACATCAAAGAATCTACCAAGACACCACTGAGTACAATTCATATATTATCCAGTTTCACATTCTCAAAGGATATAGCAACTTATTCAACAATCTTGATACAAGCGAGACAGCCATGGTTGAATGTAATACTTAAAGGACTTCCAAATACCAAGCAATAAAATATCAACACAAAAAAAAAAAGAAAAAAGAAAATATTGTGCAATTTCTTGTTACTATGCCTGACTGAATCAGTTACAGAAAAAAGTCTTTCTCATCAAGCTTTTAACTAAACATTAAACTCATCTTACAGGTTACAGTTATTATTATTTTTTTACTCTTTAATAATTAATTGCACAAAAACCACACAAAATCTTTGCATGATGCATAAATATTTCCTCATTACACATGGTACAAAAATACTCGTACATCTTTGTTCGGTATTCCCATAAGGATTGCTGATTTGGCAAGACTGGATTTTTTTCCAATCCGAGGGATGTGGAAGGAGAAAAAAGTGAAATATTTTACAGCTGTTCTATAGATAGAAGTTTGACAGAAAAACAACAACGAAATAAACAAAAACCTAACAACCCTGATTTAAATTGGGGGAAGGGCAAAATGGACCGGAAAACCCAGTGCACTTTGGAGAAGAAATTTTCTTTATTTCAAATTCGAGTCAAGGCTGAACAGGGAAAGCTACCCTGGAGGAGAAGAGGAAGAGGAGGAGAGAAAGAAGACAGAAAGTGATCGGGTTTTTTTTCCAAAAGCCAAGTCTTGACAGAAGCGAGATGGGAAAAAAAAAAAAAGGTTTAGTGATCAATAGTTAGTCCAAGATCTACTGCTAGGATTACACAAATGCTAGACCAAAAAACGAATTCTGCACACTCACACACCCACCAAGTTAAAGTGTTTTTTTTTAAGTCATGCCAGAAAACATGCAAAACTGAATTATTATTATTTTTTGCTTCCTTCAGCAAAAACTGCATACAACAAGGTTCTGGATAAGAAAAGTCTGGATATTGCACTGTACGCAGCTAGGCCACAACTGCGTGCCAGCATCCCAGCTGCGAACATACATATGCGCACGCCCACACCGAAAACGGGTGTATCGACAAAGGCCGAGTTTCTCCTGAAAGGACTCAAAAGGTAGCAGGAAGAGAAACTCAGCAACAGCAACGTGGCGGGGCTTAGCAGATTGAGGGGAAGGGAGAGTTTGGGAGAAGGGCGAGCATGGCCTTGGGAGAAGAGACGGAGGAGATGGACGTTCAGAGTTTTGGAGAGGGGGAATCCATAGCTTCATTCATAATACGGCCAAAGTGAAGTTGGGCCCTTGGATGGTGTCCAGGGGAAAAGGCCGAGAGGAGGTTCCCAAAGACTCCTTCATCCTTCATGCATCAGTCCATGGAGAGACAAGAGGGGGAAATGTGGGCCAAAAGCAGCTCTTGGAAAAAGCAAGAGAACATATTATGAAGGCTAAACTCCTAGACGTCTTTCATCATAGCCTCACCGGCATGCATGGAGGAAAGCATTTGCCACCCGTTTTCCCAGGCCGTTGTCTAGCCAGAAGGCATAGTCACCTTTCACTGGCTGAAAAGAACCAACCCTATTAGAGAAGATCGTGTCTTCTCCATCCACACCCAGTACTCCTCTAGGCGTTGCAACCCGATACTCACTAACAGAACTGTCGGGACTTCCATCCTTGTTGGGTAGCGTCAGAAGGAGGGTACCAGCGCATCTAGAAGAGAACAATAAGGAGCGTGTGAAGTGGGAGGAGTAAGGTGGTCAACCAAGAGTAGGCAGAAACACTCTGCCTAGAATACATCTGTCCCCAAGGCTCAATGGTGATCAGGGTTCTCCCAAAGAAGAACTATCAACTCGTTGCTTACGTTGCTTTCACAGTACCAATAGTTCTTTCAGACTACAGAAGCTCTCTGTGTCCCTAAACCTCATCATGAATTTCTTCATATCTCAAAGTGTAGACTAGCTCCATGGAGAACATTTTTGAGGCCTTGAAATCACCTTTGAGGCGATTCCAAAGTTGAAAACATGGCAGCTGTATCATACCAGGTCACCCAGCGTCATTCAAGGTTGTCTAAGTCCAGGGGTCTCTAACCTTGGCAACTTTAAGACTTGTGGACTTCAGCTGTGGGAGTTGAAGTCCACAAGTCTTAAATTTGCCAAGGTTGGAGACCCCTGATCTAGTCTTCTACTCCCAGCTCCTCTTATTACATTCCAATTCATACTCCTATCACCCCCATTATTCCACATGTAAGCTATTCAAGTACCAACTCTCTTTTTCTGCCCCGCCTCCTCCTACTTTTAAGCACACCAGGCCTAAAGCCCACCCATTCTTCATAAGCCCATCTGCAGGAAAACACGTTTGTTAAAAGAAAGATCTGGGTAATAAAGAAACTAATGCAGCAGGATCGCCAGTGTAGCAAGCAAGAATTTGAGTTTTAAGTGGTTCTTCAGAAGGATCCAGTGAGTGCGAGTTGGCTGGCCACTTTCATGTCATTTGGGCCTAAGTAAAAGCCCTGTCAGGTGAACTCAGCTTTCCTAGGTAGACCAGACAGGAAACACAACCAAATGAGCTAATCTCACTTGATTGTAAGGCTACAAATAAGAGAATCTCGCAGGTCTGAAAGTACAAATTTCTGACTGTCTCCTTTACAAACTGAGAAGCTAGGGTGAGCCTCTCCTCAGTCTCTTTCGCCACCCATTATCCAGTTGAGGGTTACGCTGTCTCTTATCAGACCGCTCCTTAGGCAGCATTTCTTCACCTGCCTCTCAAAGCCTTCTCACCTTCTATTCCAGACACAAAGAAAAGGTGATTGAAAAGGGGGAAAAATCCTTATTATCATATCCTTGAATCTCCCTTTTTCTCTCAATTCTTTGCACGACGTTGCTCTTATTAGTTTTCAGAGTTATTTTTCTTTTGGCTGAACACCCTTTCAAACATCTGTATCTGTGCTTCTTCTGCTAGCAAATGCTCCTGTGCCCAGCCAACGTGGTTTACTCAATAACACAATATCGGTCTCACAGCTGCAAAATCTTTGCAGGCTGCCTATCAGAATGCTTTGCTTCCTAGAGAAAGATCAAAGTTTCCCCCACAGGCTGCCTGGACGATGTTCAAAGAGCTCCAAGCCCATCAGTTTCCAAGCAACTGGTCCCATCCTTGACTTGTTCCACTGTGTAAAAGTTTCTCTTAAAGTTCAACCAAAAGTCTATCTTGCTGGAACATAAAATCCTTTCAGCCTTATGGCTCCTTATGGAAGATCTTCAGAGTTTTGGAGTTTGTGTCGCTAAATCTGCCTCCTTCTCCTTATTCTACATTTGGGTAGGAAGTGCCGATTAGAAGCTTTGATTCCCTTCTCCAATTAAAAAGGTGACCAGGATTATCCAGAACCAGGGGGTTAAAAGAGGAACTAGATTCCATCCAATCCGCTCCAAGAAAATAACTCAGCACTCATATCTTTCATTAGGACAAAAGCATTATTCCAACATCTCAAATCTGTTTTGCAGAATTTGGGAATTCTAACTGAATTACATTACATTTGCCTCCATTTTTAATTCAATTCTTACTGATTTAAGAAGGGAACACTGTTGTTAGTTTAGATTGGGGTTTGAGGAAATGGCCTATCCTCAATTTGTTTTTCATAGCTCTTCATAGTTGTTAAAAGACAACCCTAAATGAACTTTAGTTAGAGCATGTAACACATATAGGAACTTTATAATCTCCTATTCTAAATTGCCAGAATTGTAGCCACCCACGCTCTAGTTCTTCAAAAAAAAAAAAAAAGGGGGGGGGAGATGTCATTAATCAAGTTTATGATCAACACTTGGTACTTTTCAAACCATTTCCAGGGATCCTTTCTGGATCCCGAGAAGCACCTTCTGTTTCAGAAGGCCCAGGAACTTTCATGATAATCTGCTGGCATCATTTTTCACTTATTTGTCAATCTCTTTTTCCGATCGTCAACAATCTTGCAAAGCTGAAGAGCAGTCCATTTGATAGCCATCAACATATTATGGTTTCACATCGGCTCCTCCCAGCCGTAGCTCAAAAGCACTTCCCGGATTCCTAAATCCATCTCCCCCGCACATCTGGAATCAGTTTTGGCCATTCAGCTTCAGCAGCTGAAGGAGAGAAGGAACTGCCTGGCCAACTGGTGTGCTACTCTTGAGTGCTGTGGTGGCATTCAAAGGAAGCACCTGGGAACACAAATGTCTGTGGAGATTCTCAGTCATCCAGGTCATGGGTTGTCCCAAAGGTGCTTCTTCAAGAGGCCACTGGACTTCCTTTGTTTTTCCTTGAAGATGTTTTGCTTCTCATCCAAGAAGCTTCTTCAGTTCTGACTGAATGACAAAATCCTTCCATTCGGTCAGAACTGAAGAAGCTTCTTGGATGAGAAGCGAAATGTCTTCAAGGAAAAACAAAGGAAGTCCAGTGGCCTCTTGAAAAAAAGCACCTCTGGGAGCTGAAATGCCTTCAAACGGCTGCCTGATGGCAGCCCACTTTCTCCAATGAAGCTTCTCCCCCAACAGCTTTTAAATACACAACAATAATTTAATAACTCAACCCACCGTGCAATGCTTTTTTTAGTCCATTTCTTACCTCTGCACACCAGTAATCAGGTCTAAAGCAAAAAGCATCTTGTTTTACAAACCTATCTCCATCCCTGCCTTAGAAGAGGCATTCCCCTCCAGATAAGAGAGGATGCCTCACCTTAAGGCTGACGTTTGCAGTTTCCACTACAGATGTAAAATTCTGCTGCTGTGTCAGGCCACTCTCGGGTTTAAATATGGTCACCGCTTAGCCCCTTCCAATCATTACTTCTTCCACGGTCCCTTAACACACACATTGTGTCCCAGATTGTTTACATTTCCTTTTCCGGTATCATCCCGTCAAAGTCAGAATTTTACTCATTTTGGAAGGAGGGGAGAAAGAGAGAGAGGGAGGGGAAGAGTGTGAAAGGAGATTTTCCCCCCCCCCCCCCGATTCCAGCCAAGGGAGAGGTTTTCCCTCCCCTGGCGGAGTCCATAGCGTGACTGATATGTGCCAGTTGACTGTGTGGAAAAAAATTAAATTCGTTGTGTGCTGTTGTTGTTGCTGCTACTACTGCTACTACTACATCCTCCCTCCCCAGCAGGTGAGTGTGGTGAGTGAAATAAGGTGGTCGGGAGGCACTCCCACCCGCCCCGAAACCACCAGGTGACAGGAAACCTTCACGATGGGTTTCCTTTCCTCCTCCCGGATGGGATAAACCCATCGGTGCTCCATGGGGAGCCCAAGAAGTGCCATGCTGTGGTGCCCGTATCATATGCGCCAAGTTGGCCAGAGGTGGGTTAGAGAAATGCCTGGGGTTTTTTTTTTCATGTTGCTTGGGCTTTGGGTGGGTGAATAGCGTGGAGGCCCATGCATTGGGTTGCTAAGGAACAGAAGGGGCAAAAACAAAATAAAGCTTGTGGAAAGTTGAAAAAAAAAAGAAAAGAACAAAACAACCCACTGTGCCCCAAATGGCAGAGAGATATTTTCGTCTTACCAGCCTGTTCCAGATGGGCCCATCTTGAGAGGCCTCTGGGAATCAACTACTCCACTCTAGCAGGGGTTAGTCAGGACTATGAGGTCCCACCTTTCCAAGGCCAGCTCTGAGCTTCAGGGCTAGCCTGCGTAGGCATCCTGGCTCCAGGTCACTGAAGACATCAAAGGAGGGGTCATTTCAACCAATAGCTGGCCATTGTGGGAGCCCCTTGGGAGGGGACAGGAGGCTTGTTTGATGGGTAGTAGAGGCTACTGGGTAAAGGACATTTCTTGGGTGAGGTCGGGGTGGGGGAACCGGCCCCGAGAGGCAACAGAGGTTATGAATTTTCAGTGTCCATCAGTTCATTAGAACAAGGTTCATGGAATCTCTCCATCCTTGGGAGCTTCTCTTCCTTAGGGACCTGTGGACCTTCCTTGGGCAAACGCTTCTCAGATCATTGAAACTGGGGTACTTATTTTCAATAGAGGAAAAGCATCAGTACCGTAGATGGTCTAACTAACTGAACCTCTCTTTTGAAGATGCTTGTTCTTCAACCAACCTGTTGTCCTTCAGATGCGTCACCCTTCAATTCTCATCATCCATAGCCCAGCCTCTTCTCATTCTAAACATCTGGAGGCTACCAGGGGCTAGAGATGTTTATAGCCCATTGTGTGCAACCCATCCACTGGGTGATTCATACATTTATACTGAGTCATAGCATGGCTTGTTCTGAGCTGATAGTTTTTGTGAACATCATCACCAAGCTTTTTCCAGACGAGTTAAAACAAATCATGGCTTAGTGAGTCGAGCCACAGGTTGGTTAAGATTTACTATGGAGCAATTTAAAAAAAATACACAATAATTGAAAGTTCAGGGTGCCAAACGAGTCTATAGATATGATGGCTGGGTCAAATCATAGAAGTTTGATCCCTGTAAGGCATCACTTAGAGTCTTCAAGGAAATGGATGGCCAAGAATTTTCATGTAACAATTGTCCATTTCATTTCCTTGAACTTTTGATCCATAAATAACCTCCCTGTTCACTATACCAAGCAGCAATGAAACAGAACACTTTGATTGATTAAACACGTAGGCCAAGGGGTTAAGCAAACATCCCCATTATATTCCTATCGAAAAATTGAGAAAACAATTCTTCCCATTATTTCATGAAGATACCAGAATTTCAGCCCGTGCGGTGGGTGGAGCTCTGAGCTACCCGTTGCTTAGTAAGGAGAGTGAAGTAATGTTTAACTGAAAAGGCTTTTATGAGTAACACATTCGTTTTGCTTTAAACGACAAACCTGCAGACTTCAGCCTGGAGAAAGCTTCTTTCTAAGGGGTGAGAAGAAATAATCACAGACCTCTGTCCCCAGTTGTCCAAATTATAAGAACACAGGACCTGCCGATGGTTTTATAACTGGCATGGCACTTTTCCGAGGCCAAATCTTTAAATTTTGCACCCTCGGTCTGCAAAGCTTGTCCTTTGCAACCTATGTTTAGCCAAGAGTTACTATAAGCTCTGCATCATTTTTGTAGAAGTGTTCTGCGTTCTCTAAACAGCGGGCCAGGGAGGTGCAAGCATATAAAAGCCGGCACGGAGCGACTTGTCAGAAATGATGTTTGTCCAAAGTTCCTTTGTTAAGCGAATGGAAGCAAGATCCTTCTCCGAACTCTTTTGAAAAAGTGGAACTTTTTTTTTTTTTTTTAAAGCTCTTTTCCCATCTTTTATCTGTTTTGGTTTTTTTAGTTTCTAATCCAAAAACAAGGATTTGTTTGTAATGGCATCCATGTGCTTGTACGTACACCCACACATGTAGCTTAAGGAGTCTTTTTGAGGTGAAGCTTTAATAATTTTTTTTTCAATCAGGAAATGAATGTGGATTTACTAAAATTCCCCTTAAAGGATAACTCCGACTCCATGGAATCAGAGAGAGAGAGAGAGAGAGAGAGAGAGAGAAATTATAATTTGTAAAAACAGTTATTTATTCCTCCTTTGGACCTTAGCGTGCATTTTATCTATTTTACCCTTGTTTGTATACATTCTTATGGCTTGGTCACCATGCTAAATGATGTTCTTCCCTCTTTAAAACAGCTGCAGAACAATCTATCCTTAATTCCTCTGACGGAGGAGAAAGGGGTCAGGCCACGCAAGAGCAGACTTTTTTGTATTGGCAACAGAACCAAAATTAACAGTAGTTTAAATGGCTTTTGCAGGGAAGAAGTTCAAAACTGACTTCATACCATGCTTTGCCAGATGGAAAGAGGTCTTTCAATCTCCCAATAGGAAGCTCCTCGGATCGGACACTGTCCAGAAATGGAACATGACCATCTCCTTCTTATCCACCTCTTCAACTGTGGGTCACCTCCCTGACTTCTCTTCCTTTGAACGTGAGACGGTCAATTCCTTTCACTGCCCCCCACAAGAGATAAAATAGGCGTCCCATCCACGGCCATTTGGGATGGGATTGAACTACCCATCCTCGTACAATCTGAGAAGTTGAAAAGTTAACCTTTGTTTCTCGAGAGATCGATTCCTCCGTGCTTGCTGGAATAGGGCAGTTCATTTGGAGCTAGTGTTCTTTTAAGTGCTTGGATTCCCTTGGAGAAAGGATGTTCAACCTTGGTAACTTTTAAGACCTGTTGGACTTCAACTGCCAGAATTCCCTAGCCGGGATAGCGTAGCTGGCTGGGTGAATTCTGGGAGTTGAAGTCCTCAAGTCTTAAAGTCACCAAAGGTTGGACATCCATGTCTTGGAGGTCTGCTTAATTAATTTCCTCTAACAAACCTGCTTGAGAAGCAGAGACAGGGGTGGAATTCTATTGGTTCGGACCGGTTCGGGCGAACCAGTAGCTCTGACGATCAGCTGGGAGCGAACCGGTTCGTCCTAGCAATCAGATGGGCCCACCTTCTTGCCCACACTATTTTCCTACCTTTATCTTCTCAGCTAATTCATGTGGTAGAATTGATTGCCACACAAATCAGCTGTGTTACTCCTCTGAAGAAACCAGAAAGTGAAGATTTCTTCAAACTGTGCGTGCAAATCGCACGATCACCGAACCGGTTGTTAAATCGGGAGGATCCCACCACTGCGCAGAGGGGAATAGCAGCCCACTGCTTTTTCTCAAACTGAAGGCAGATTTGGAGTATAGAAGCTTTCTCCCTGAGGACGCAGGCTATTTTTGGTTAAGAGGGGAAGAATCTCTTGGGTCATCAACTGCTCCACCCACTCGTTGAAATTCTCCACCCTCTGCACGAAATAAAGTCTTGAAAACAGAGACGTTCTGTCCTGTGCGAGAGGGGGCTTCACACCCAAAGGAAGAAACGACGACTTTCCATTGTGGACTCACCTGAGCGTGAAGAGCAGCGGCAGCAGCGGCAGCAGCTGGATAGGTGAAAGCTGCATGTGGAATGGCAGGGGTTAGCTCCGTGGTGTACAGGGGGTAGGGAGCCCATGCTTCTGGAGATGCTGGAATCAGGGCAGCTCCAGTCAGATCATCTAGAAGAGGAGAGGTAGCAGAAGGTCAGCAAATTCGCCCATCGGGAAGGAGGAAAGCATGGAGTCTCTTACAGGTTTGCAGATGGGGAAGGAAAATAGGTAGAGGAAAGGCCAACTCGTCGTTGGGAAAGAAAGCTTTTGAGCCCAGTGCCACATTTTTAAAGTCCTATCTTGGTCTTTTGAGAGCTATAGGGGAGTTTAGCTTGTGATGTCACCAGAGGGACGATGAACCCAAAAGCATTAAACTCTTTTTGGACAGAACAATAGCATTTGGCAAAATCCGGAGATGCGGTGGGGTGCTAGAGGCTGTCTGGGCATGATCCAATTGATGGGAAAGAAACGAAAGATTAAGTGATACATGCAAACATCTGCAAAAGCCCATTCCCAGACACAAATGTTCTCACCCCAATTCTGCAGGAAGGGTCTTCCCATCAATCTCTGCTTAGCACAAACCCTGTAAGACGAGCCCAGATCAAGAAGATGCTATCTTGGTTTATGAGTATGATCTGTTCATAAGCCTCCCTCAATGTAGACTTTTCAGATCTCACAACATCAGGAAATGGCCCATTTCTTTGTTGCCTGGGGGGCTATTCTTAATGTTTCATTAAGAGGTTGCCCTCCTGAACAGCATGAGGATGTTGGCCAAGGGTCAGGTTTGCAGGGCTCACTTTGTGCTCGAATTAACACTACTCTGTCCTTGATTTCCAGCACTGGGTCTTCCAAAAAACTCTAGTAGCCAGTAGCTACATTCAAAAGATTGGAGAATAACCCGTAGCCACATCCTAGGGATAGGGGAAGTGCATGCCACCCAAGGACTTAGGATTCCCCCCACTTGCACCAACTATGGAAACTGAATTTAGGGGTTTCCGGTGCATGTGAAAAAATAATGCAAAAACATCATAGTGGGATCCAAAGGTGCTTTTCAAAGGGCCACTGGACTTTCTTGGGGTTTTTTTCCCCTCCAAGATGCTTCTTCAGTTCTTACTGAATGGTCAGAACGCAGTCAGAAGGGTAGAAGCTTCTTGGAGGAGAAGCGAAATGTTTTCAAGGGGGAACCCAACCCCCCCCCCCCAAGAAAGTCTAGTTGCCTCTTGAAAAAGCACCTTTGGGATAACCATGACCTGGATGACTTGAGACAGAGGTGGAATTCAGTTTTTTTTTTAATACCGTGGGCGTGGCTTGGTGGGCGTGGTGTGGCTTGGTGGCAGTGGCAGGGGAAGGATACTGCAAAATCCCAATTCCCTCCCCACCCTTGGGGGAAGGATATTGCAACATCCCCATTCCCTCCCTACCCTGGGGCCAGCCAGAGTTGGCATTTGCCGGTTTTCCGAACTACTCGAAATTTCCGCTACCGGTTCTCCAGAACCTGCTGAATTTCACCCCTGACTTGAGAGTCTCGTTCGTGGGAGACCCACTAGGAATGTGCCCACTGACACCTTCACATGCCTTCCCAGAGACCCCCAACCCCAATGCCTCCCCCCTCTTTGCTTATTGACTTCTCCCCCCTTGCTCCTCACAAGGATCTCGTGCAATGAAGTGTGCGCCTAGGGCAGGGTGGAGGTTGGTGGGGTTTGGTGTGGCCATCAGCTTGCTCTTTGCCATCTTGGTGTTGGCTTTGGCAAACTCTAACCGCAGCGTTTGGGGATTCTCTGGGTCGAAGCGGATCCCCTGCAGGAGGTGGAGAGAAGGAGAAGGGTTACAAGAGTAAGAAACAAACATTGCATTTGCTCATCCAGAAACCGATTGGCTGAAGACTGGGACTCATATAAATGTGCTGACACTCTACCTACGGGAGACCCAAACTTGATTTAAGCTACTTCCTAAGGTTATATTTCCCTGAAACAAATTCCACCTAATATAAGTCTTAAAAAAAGAAAAAGAAAACCAGCAACAGAATCATTGCTTACAAAGCCTGGATGAAATGGAGACTTTCTTAGAATTGCTCAGAATTCATTTTTTCCCCTCCCTTTTTTGTCTTAAAAATCGATTAAGGCTCTAGACACCACCCACCCCCAAAAAGCAAAAACCCAGACCCACCCACTCAGGGGCATCACTTGAATGTACCTGCTGTGGTCAAAAAATTTAAATTATATAGGGCTCACCCTCCACCTTCCACATTGTCTGCCCATTTCAATTTAGGGATGCAAGAATGCTTATGGAGAAGCATCCTTCCCTTCCAGGTAAAGGGCAATTAAGATTTATTTATTATTGATTAGATTCATTTACCACCCATCTCGTTACACCTCTCCCCTTGTATCATCTGTTTAGTTAATAATATTCAGGTGAAAAGCTGCAGAGCATTTGACCGGAGATGTAATCTCCGGGGTGATTTATTATCACTGCTGCAACAAATTCCATCTTCTTTTAAATTCATCTTAATTTTCGTGTAATGTGGTGTTTCTCAACCTTGGGAACTTTAAGATCTGTGGACTTCAGCTCCCAGAATTCCACATGGATGTCTGGAGCTGAATTATGGGAGCTGGTCACCAAGAATGAGAAACACTTCTGTAACAGATGCTGATTTATTAAAATCATTTACAACACTGCTTTGCCATATTTTTAGTTTAGGAGTAAATGAAAATATTTAGCACAACCTTCCCATTTACCCCTATCTGACATTGGTAGTCAAGGTGTGTGGTTCTGGCCAGTCCTTATCAGTTCTTATTGTCCTGTGTTTATGACACACATCCATTAAGTAGCAGGAAAGAGAGATCTCCCTATCAGTCGGGGTAACTAAGATATGAGCAGAAAACATACGGTAGCTTTGCCCTCTGCGTAGAACTGGGGCCAAAAGCAATTAACAAAGCTCTGACATTTAGTGAGCACCAAATGCAACAAGACTGTTCATACTCACATTCAATGCATTCTTTGCAGCTTCTGCACCAGAACGGCTGTCGAAAGTAACAAACCCTACTGGCTGGGAAAGACAAATACTTTGAGCCACACGCATGTACATAATCCTGACCAGATTGCAGATACAGAACTCAAAGAGTAGGGAAGAAATATCTCCTATGAAGCCCCAGCAAGAGTACCTCTGTAGGGTACTCTTAATTGAATTAAGAGTCTTAATTCAATTTCTGGAGAAGCCATCAAGCAGGCAGCCTCCTAAAAGTCCTGGAGCCCCAGATACCGTATTTTTCGGAGGATAAGATGCACCTTTTTCCCCCCAAAAAGAGGGTGAAAATCTGGGTGCGTCTTATACTCCAAATGTAGCCCCACCCAGCTTCTCAAACGGAGGTTTCAGAGGCTGAAAAAAGCCTCAGAAACAGAGCTTCGGAAAAAAAGCCTCCAAACAGAGCTTCAGAAAAAAAGCCCCCAAACAGAGCTTCAGAAAAAAAGCCTCAGAAACAGAGTTTCAGAGGCTTTTTTTTCTGAAGCTCTGTTTCAGAGGCAGAAATAAAAGCAAAAAAAAAGCAAGGCACAGAGCTCACAACCAAGGAACCTGTTGCTAAAATTCACCTCTGGGAACAGCTGATTGGGGGTATTTACAGGAGGCTGATTCACCCAGCAATCAGCTTTTTTCTTATTTTCCTCCCCAAAAACTAAGGTGTGTTTTATACTCCAAAAAATACGGTATATATTTGTTCATTTCCACCTTGTTTCATTTCAGCCAAGCGCTGTTCCTTATAGCAACCAACTGTGGCCCGTCTGGCTAAGGATGAAGCATCATCATTTGTATAGGTAGCCTTCTCCAGGTAGGATGCTCCAGAACAGGTGAGCATTATTGAAACAGAACCACACATCTGGGTGGTACTAATACCCTGTTTCCCCGAAAATAAGACATCCCCTGATAATAAGCCCAATCGGGCTTTTAAGCGCCTACGCTAAAATAAGCCTCCTCCCGAAAATAAACCCACCTGAAAATATTTAAACGAAGAACTGGAAATCAGGTATGATGCTCCATGTGTCCCAAAATAATAAAACCTTCCCAAAAATAAGGCCAAGCGCTTATTTCGGGGTTCAAAAAAATATAAGACAGGGTCTTATTTTCGGGAAAACACGGTAGCAATAGCAGACTTGTACACTGCTCTATAGTGCTTTACAGCCCTCTCTATGGTTTCCAGGGTCAGTCTTATTGGGCCCCCAACAATCTGGATCCTCGTTTTACCAACCTCAGAAGGATGGAAGGCTGAGTCAACCTTGAACTGGTCAGGATCAAACTCCTGGCAATGGGCAGAGTTCGCCTGCAATACTGCATTCTAACCACTGTGTCACCCCCTAAGTTGGCCAGACCTGTTCTAGAACAACCCGAAGTAACCTTCACCAGACCTGGTGCCAAAACAGAAGCCCAGGTAGCAAGTAGAACATTTCTTCTAGGATCCAAACATAGCTGGCTCTCTCACTGCCAAGGGGGATGATCTAGGACACAGGTCTTCAAACTTGGCAACTTTAAGACTTGTGGACTTCAGCATAGCTGGCTGGAGAATTCTGGGAGTTGAAGTCCACAAGCCTTAAAGTTGCCAAGTTTGGGGACCTCTTGGCAACTTTATCTAGGACCCTGTTTCTGAAGCTGGGTAATCTCCAGAGGTGTTAGACTTCAACTCCCAAATTTGCACAGCCAGCACAGCCATAGATTAGAATTCTGGGAGTTGAAGTCCACATCTGGAGGTTGCCAAGGCTTTGGACAGATGCTTTGGATTGCTGAATTGAAGCATTAGCTATAACCCTGCAAGGTTCCTTTCCGTTAGGTCTTAGGAGGTGAACTGGTCCTTGATTTAAGCTGCACTGGGTGGCTGCCAGAACCAGGAGTTAAGGAGAGGCGTTACCTGTTTGGATGTGAGTTTGATCAGTGATCCTTCATAACCCTAGAGAAAGGAAAGTGTAAATTTGTTATATCGGTTGCCGTGAAAAGGAAAAAGTTAAACTGAGATGCAGTTACTATTCTGACCATATTTTCCCCCCACACGCACAATTTGTCAACTAGTGGGTTTTGCTAGTTGCAATACAATTGTGGGGTCCTTGGGGTTCTCTGAGCTTAGTAGTTTTTCTTGCAGAGGTTTAATTACCCAACTAAGCAACATCATCAAATGTCTGCAAGGCAAGAACCAAGGGTCAAGGATTCCATAGTTCAGCCTGAGCTAAGTGTATTTCCTTTGTACTGTAATACAATTTTCAGGCAAAACTCCCTTTGGTAAAAAGACTGCTTAATCAATACACTAAAGCAGGGGGGTCCCCAACCTTTTGGACCTCAGGGACCACTAAATTCATAATTTTAAATCCCACGGACTACTAATGATCTGCCTTAATGAACGGCTGGGAGGGCGTGGCTAAGTGGTCATGTGACTGGGTGGGTGTGGTCAACTCGATGTCACTCACGTTGAGTGGCGCCTCGCCGGTTTCTACTTGCCCCTCCACTCCCAGCCCCTCTTTGCCTCCCTGCCCGGGCTCCTTAGTGCCCCAACAGGAAGCAATTGTTGGAGCTAAGCAGCCACCATGAAAAAGAGTTGGCAAAACAGCTCAGTTCAAATTGGATCTGACTGAGAAGGAGGTTCAGTAGAAGCACCTCACTGAGGATGAGGAACAGAGGGAAGACCTGTGGGAGTGCAAGGCCAGGTACCGGCGCCTGGAGGCTCAGCGGGCTGAGATGGTCAGCCAGTTCTAGGCCATGAGGCAGTCCCACTGGAACAAGGCCCTCCGGCTCTTTGCCACCAGTGGCACTTCCCTCCAGCCTTCGCCCAAAGCCCCACACCAGGAGGCTGAAGCAGACCCCAAGTTGGAATTTCTGCCCCCCTCTGCCCCACACAAAAAGACCCCGAAGGGGGAGACTCTCTACAGCAACACAAACATTCATTGTACGTATCTATCCCAGGGACTGTAGTTTGAGGATCCCTGATTTAGTGCAAAATAAAAAATGCAAATAATTTTTCTGCGGACTACCAACATTTTCTCACAGACCACCAGTGGTTCATGGACCACCGGTTGGTGACCGTTGCACTAAAGAATGTAGAGTCACAGGAAATGGCCGCTTTCTACTGAATCAGACCAGAGGGTGGATTTGATTCTGCATCTGTGATGCCAGAGATGGAGAGCGAACAACTCCAGATATTGCAAACTAGAACTCCCAATAGGTCTCACAGTTCCTCTGCTATATGCTCTCTGGGATTGATGGGAGTTGTAGTTCCAGAAAGTCTAGAGGTCTGTCTTTGGATTCTAGCAGATTATGGAACCATAACCCATACTCTTCTCAACCTACTCTGGTTCTCTTTTCTTACATAAGTTTAATGTATATTTGGGGCTTTAAGCAAGCAAAGACAATAGGGCTGGTCCAGCAGCATGGATGGAGCCCAAAGGCAGGAAAACTGAACTTGTGGAAAACTGGGACATTTCTTTTTCAGCCTTCTTGATGAGATCTAAGAGACAGCTCAGAAGTTTTGTCTCAACGACGATTCATTTAATGACTGAAGTTACAACAGCACTGGAAAAAAATGACTTGCGGCTATTTTTCACACCACTGTTGCAGCCTCCCCGTGGTCATGTGATCAAAATTCAAACGCTTGGCAACCGATTCGTAGTTATGACGGTTGCAGGTCATGTGATCTCCTTTTGTGACCTTCCAACAAGCAAAGTCAACGGGACAGCTGGATTCACTTAAGGACTATGTTACTAGCTTAACAACTGCGGTGGTTCACTTAACAACTGTGGCAAGAAAGGTCGCAAAACGGGGCAAAACTCATTTAACAGTGCTCTTGCCTAGCAGCAGACAACATGGACTCGATTATGGTCATAAGTCAAGGACTACCTGCATGTTGAGAAGATGCTCTACTACTGAATAAGAGGGCTTCCCCAGTTAGACCCAGGCATTTGTTTTTTAGGTCCTGCTCACCTTAAATGGTCGAAAAAGGAGGTACAATTCTCGGGGCTTGATGTCCACTGGAAGGCCACTCACAAAAAGTGTCCGTACCTAGGGGAGACAGGGAACCATATATCTCAACAGAGTTTGAGATCATTAGACCTTGTTAAGGATATTGTTGTGTTAACCAACCAGCAGAGTGTAGAATACAGAAAAACGGTGCTGAGAGCAATGAATGAAATACATACAAACTGGTTTATCAAAGGTTTACTTATAGCGAAAAAACAATCTCAGTCTTTAATCAATCCAAGTCTTTGCCAGTTAAATCAGTCCAGTGATACAAAAATCTTCTTACCATACACAACAGCAGTAGGTAATAATAGCAAGTTCACGCTGGTAACAAACCACAATGGTAGCATATCTATCCATGACAGCACCTCCACACATGATGGTAACATAACATCAATGACTACATTTCACCTCCCTTCTTAAATACAGTTACAACAGAGCTTATCCAATTAGGATATAATGACTAAGCATTACAATGACTTAGCAGTACTACTTAAAGTCATATAATACATATATATGTTAAAGTCATAGAATACATATGTTGTCCATATATTGCCTGGACAACCTGTTATCGTATGTTATTTATGAGAGTTGAGGTCTCTGATGAATCCCAGGAAAAGGATGAATTAAGGGAAGTGTGTTCTCCATCCATGTGGAAACAAATGTTCTCGTCACATAAAATTGAATATCATCTGACTCAGGGCCAAGCTACACAATGTTAGATAGGTAACAATTTAAAAAAAAAAATTACGCACCAAAATGACTCATTTTCATCGAGACAAGAGCAAGCAGAGAAGGCCATTTTCATCTCTCAGCCCACCCACCCCCACTAACAAAAAAATGATCTCCCAACTCCCACAGATAACTTTAAGAGGTATAAAATCTCCCACCGGTACCAATAAAAGCTTTTCTACTTGCAATGTGGATAGCTATTTAACAACAACAACAACAAAAACACCTTTTGGAGAAAGAATCAGATTGCAATCTTGAAAAAAGTTTTTCTTCTGTACCTAGATAGGGATTTTAAAAACAAACTTCCTCTCCCATGTTTAAGATAATCTGATATTGGGGTCTTGCAGAATCAAGGAGTCCACTGAATGGATGCCCAGAGGTTTGGTCTCCTTGCCTACTAAGAGTTTAAAGGTTGCAAGCAGTAGATAGAACTCATTCATTACTCCTTGGCGGATTCTGGGAGTTGAGATCCCTGCATTTTCAAGGTGCCAAGTTTGAGGAAAAACACCGTGACACAGTGGTGGAATTCAATTTTTTTTACTACCGGTTCTGTTGGCATGGCTTGGTGGGCATGGCAGGGGAAGGATACTGCAAGATCTCCATTCCCTCCCCAGTCCTGGGGGAAGGATATTGCAAAATCTCCATTCCCACCCCACTCTGGGGCCAGCCAGAGATGGTATTTGCCGGTTCTCCAAACTACTCAAAATTTCCGCTACCGGTTCTCCAGAACCTGTCAGAACCTGCTGAATAACACCCCTGCTGTGATGGTCTTACGGCAGTTATGGACAGAGGGATTCTGAAATTTTAGCTTGGAAAACAGCACATACTCAACATTTGCTGCAGAATCTAGACAATGCCCTTGGTTCTGTAAAAAAGTAGTTTTCTTGTGCCACATTTCCAGTTTTAAGAATGAACAATTCAGCACAAAGGATCATTTCTTGCTGCTACATCCCATTTTCCAGATAAAATGCCCTCTTCATCAGGTTCTTCGCAATAAGGATGTTGGGCCAGCGATATTCTTAATGGCAAACCTTGGCTATTTTGCTTCTGCTAACCTACTCTCAGCTGAGCGCAACCAACAGTATCTTGAAATTAAACATGAGCCCCTTTTTAAAAACCATACACTGCTAATGTTATTGTTTAAGATCATTAATTCTACCCTAGCAACTATGTCTTGATGAAGATTATATTACACGTCAAGGTTGTTTGGAAATTGCAAAGACTTCTTGTTTAGAATTTTATGCAAGGTTTTGCAAATGTCAACACTTTTTGAAATGCTTCTGAGAATCTAGTAACTTCGCAAGTACCAGTTTAGGTTTGGGCCATGCTTCTTCATGTAGCATCTTTTTAGTTGCAGCATAATTAAAAATGACTGTTTTCAGAAACATGATTTGATGTCCAACTGTAATTTCTGACAAACCTGGGCATAATTCTCATAGCGATATTCTCTCTTCCACAGGCTAAGATTTTTGATGTCATCCCCTGGTGTGTGTTCTTCTAAGAACTACCGTAGCTTTCTTTCTATCTAGCCCTTGAAATCTAAATAGCAACATTTGGACCACATATTGTTCACATGGCTTTACTCAGAGGAGATGACAATCTCTTGGCCTGCTGGACAATATGACGAAATCTTTGCTTCTAGGAATACAATCAGTTGATGCAGCTTTTGCTGCATTGAGAAAAGAGGCACATCTTTTAAGCCTCCAAACGACTTGCCAATTTAGCTATAGACTAGGGAGAGCTTGTTTTCTGGACCAAGTAAGTCCATACACACGTGCACAAATGTGGGATCCAAAAGAACATTGAAGCAGAATACGGGAGAGGCAAAAACAAACAGCAGAAATATCTAATGACGTGCTCTTGACAGGGTGACAATTTTGACTGAAACGTGATGGCTGTATATTCCCCTAAGACACAAGTCACAGTTCTCTAAAAAGCCGCTTGCTCGATTTACTCCTAGCCTGAATTCACATCATAGGATGTTTCAGTTATGGATAGTTTAGGATTGCAGCTGCTTAACAAGAGTCCTGGCATCCTCAGAACTGGGAAAGAAGGAAAAGGTCTGTTGTGTAGATGTTTGGGTGGTTTAGGGGTGGGGAATTTGTGGTGGGTGGGAGTGGGTTTGGGGATTGTTGTGTGTGTTGGACCTGGTCTTTGGGCGTTAAGTGAATTTCGCTGTATGGGTATGCTGTGTATACACCTACAATGACAATAAAGTTATTATTATTTATTTGTTAAATTCAGCCCTCCGTTTGGGCCTTGACTGGGGTAGAGCATGAGTGTTCCTCAAATATGCCTGCTCTGGATGCAGCTAGGAGCCTGCTGTTGATGTTCTCCCAAGCTTTGTCTCATGTCCGGAGACACAATGCAGCTGGAAGCACTTGACGCGAGCCAGATGGAATGCTGAACTGCACCCGTCAACTTTAAATATCTAGACTTATAAGGCCCTGCGCAGTATCAAAACATACCCAGAGCTTGCAAAACAAAGTTGTGGGAAGGAAAACACTTGGGACCTTAAAAAAGAGGTTAGCTTTAACACCATGTTTTAAAACGATTCTCCCGAGAGACCAACAGCTTAATGAAGCCCCATCTTTATGGAGGGTTCATCTAAGCTGGGGGGTGGGGGTGGAAATCAAAATAAGTTCTCTTGTAATTTGAGAAACGTTGAAAGATTTGGAATGTGTTGATTAGATAACTTCTAAACTTTTAGGAAGGGCTGGACAGCCAACTCTCAAAGTTGGAATTCAACTGGTTTTCCTGCACACTGAAGAGTTTGGCTAGATGTTCCATGAAGCCCTTTTAAGCTTCATAACTTTCTGATTGCATTAGAGATAGCTGCTAACAAACTAAACCATGTCTATGTCATTTAGCAGAGAGCTAGTGGCTGCTGTATCTTTCCAAATAATGTGTGAATCAGCTTTAAAAGGGCCATAGCTTAATAATAAAGCACCTATTTCACATACTAAAGATCTTATTTCAGGACTGATTGATAGTCTGTGGAACGACTTGCCTCCAGAAGTTCTGGGTGCTCCAACAATGAAGGTTTTAAAGAAGAGATTGGACAACCATTTATCTGAAATGGTCTAGGGTCTCCTGCTTGAGTAAAGGTTTGGACTAGACCTCCAAATCCCTTCCAACTCCGTTATTCTGTTAAGCAGCAAAAGGCTGGCAATGGTTTTCTAATGTAATCTAAGCAAGGTTTAAATGTAGTCCATCAACTATGACATCAGAGGTATTACACGTGATGAGCTCTAACTGTCTTCTCTGAAGGCTGAAGAACAGAAACAAGGGAAATGCTTAAGCCTGAACAAACAAGTTGAATTATAGTTAAGGAATCCTGATCTGTTTGTTTGGGGTTGGTTTTGTTTGTTTGTTTGTTTTTTTGCAGATTTCAATCCAGAAGAAAGTTGGATTTATCCTGGTAGGTTTTAGAACTTGGAGGAAATGCTTGCCTTGGGAGTCTTACTTCATTGGGGGTGTTACTTGGAACCCTAACAGCTCAGACTTGCTTTCTCTTGAAACCGAGCAGTTAGCAGTAGCAATAGCACTTAAGACTTATAAACCGCTTTATATTGCTTTACAGCCCTCTCTAAGCGGTTTACAGAATCAGCTTGTTGCCCCCAACAATTTGGGTCCTCATTTGACCCACCTCGGAAGGATGGAAGGTTGAGTCAACCTTGAGCCTGGTGAGATTTGAACTGCCAAGTTGCAGCCAGCCGGCACTCAGCAGAAATAAGCCTGCAGTACTGCACTCTAACCACTGCGCCACCATGGCTCTTAAATTCCCGATCACCGATAAGCGTTATTAACAATATTGGTAAGGGTTTATGCAATCCAGTGCTTTTGTGCTGGATTATTTTCTCTCCTGTTTTCAGGGTGAGGAGGACCAAACCCAGGTACAAAGCAGTATCCAGGTGGGTATCCATATCAGTTTCCCCCTCCAAGATGCAACCTGTTAATTCAGCAGGGAGAACAAGGAAGCCCAGCTTTTTGGCTTACAACACCCCAACCTTTTTGAGCAGTCAAGCACAAATTATATACACATTTCAGCAAAGCAAGAAAGGTTGAACTGGGAACGTTCAGAAAGCCGTTCTGAATAGAGCAGGGCCCCTCAAACTTGGCAGCTTTAAGACTTGTGGACTTCAACTCCCAGAATTCTCCAGCCAGCATAGCTTTGAAGATCTCTGGAATAAAGCCTCACCTCCAGCAGGGTGTTGAACCTTTCATGAAACAGGTGTATTTTCCATCTTAGAATCCCAAGCCTGGAAGGACTGCAGTTGTGAGAGTAGAACCCTCACTTACCATCCCTGACAAGCACAATAGCTAAAGACAAGAGTAATGGCTTTAAATTTTTCAACCTGCTCAAACTTCCGCTTCCCCTAACAAGAAACAGGACAATTTTAACATCAGATTAGATTAGATTAGATTTTAGATTAGATTTATTGGATTTATATACCGCCCTACTCCCAAAGGACTCAGGGCAGTGTACAGCCAACAATAAAAATACATACGTACAAAATTTAAAAACCAACTAAAAACAGATTAAATGAATTTGGCCCGGACAGAATTAAAACACCCCAATATAATTTAAAAAATTTTTAAATTTGACACTAAAAACAGGGAGTGGTTAGGCCAGGCCCGCCTGGCGAAATAGAAAAGTCTTAAGAGCGCGGCGGAAGGTGGGCAGATCCGGGATCCTCCGTATCTCTGGGGGGAGCTCATTCCAGATAGTAGGTGCCCCCACAGAGAAAGCTCTCCCCCTGGGGGCTGCCAGCCAACATTGTTTGGCTGACGGCACCCGGAGGAGCCCCTCTCTATGAGAGCGTACTGGCCGGTGGGAGGCTATTGGTGGTAGTAGGACTAGACTTCAGCATCTAGCACATCATATATACAGATTAAAAGAGTCGGAAGGGACTTTTCTAGGTCATCTAGTCCAATCCACCCCCCACTCAAAAGCTGGAGACCCTACACCATTTCTGACAGATGGCAGTACAATCTCTTCTGGAAAGTTTCCAGCGATGAAGCTCCCACAAGTTTTGAAGGCAACTTCTGTTCCATGGGTTGATTGTTCTCACTGTCAGAAAATTCCTCCTTATTTCTTCCTTATAATTTAGGCACTTGGGAAATTAACTCTGGATTCATGTCTTATTATAAACCATAAAGCAAAGTTGACACTGACTTGATGGTCATAATCATCTACTTGTTCTATACGGTGTTTTCCTTGAAGAATGCCTGGAACCTTCAGCTTAATAAAAAATTATCAGCATCATCCTAGATGCTCAGTTACAATAATGCCATGTTACCCGCTCTGAATGCCAGATTTATGAAGCACAACTCAAGAGGCTGGATGCTCCCTCTACAGCCATATACGGCTTTGGGTATCTTAGGGCCCACTGATCCTTGAGAATTTCTGCCTGCAAGACTTGGATAAGCAGGAGCCCACCCAACTTGAGGGAATTGTCTTGAAGTAGCCCCCTTCCTCTTGAACAGCTGGTAATTAAGCTGCAAGTTCAATTTAAAGGAGCATACCTAGAGGATTATTGAAATACTCCAAAATCATAGGATGGAACGAGCTACGGGTTAATACCAAGTGTCTTTGCTTCTTTTTATTTCTTTATACGATGACACATTTCAGTCACTGCTATGTTATGCAACCCTGTATCAATTGAAAATTCCCATATGTCCAAACATATATTCATGTTGTCCTTTATAAAATGGATAAAAACCTGCCAGTGCTAGTGTAAACATTTCCTACTGTTTTTTTTTAAGCATGTGGATTTTATCAGAGACCTTGTCAAGCAGAGCAAACACATCTCACCATATCATTTTTCAGGCAAAAAACGATCCAGATGTTTCCACTGATAGGCCGTGATTGATTTGGCTATTAAGAGCAGATCACCAATAAGCTTCTTGCTTCATAACTATGTATTCTTTCAATGGAACGTATGTAAAAAGTAAGCCAACGTTGGGAAGAATTCACTCTTTTGATTATGGTATCACATTAATTAAAGACCTCCCTCGAAACTTTGAGGCTTTATGATCCTTCCGAAGATGAAAATAATCCTTTTTATTACTTCTGCAACATCTTGTAGAAGAGTTATGCAATACAGGGGAGATTCTTACAGTTCTTAAATGGCTGTAAGATCTTCAGCTGTAATTCCTGCATTGAAGTGGAGAACAACTTCCCAGGTCCGTGATGACGAACCTATGGCACACCTATGGCACATGTGCCAGAAGTGGCAAGCAGAGCCATCTCTCTGGGCATGCAAGTCATCACCCATTGCTCTTCCGGGGTCTGGCGCACCGGCCAGCTGGCCATCACACATGTGGGAGTGCTGGAAACCAAAAGAACAGCCAAGATGATTTTCTAGTTTCCGACAGGCGCAGGCACGCTGGCCAGCTGATCTTCGCATATGCATGCATGGCAGAAGCAGGAAGACCAAATGGCCAGTGCACATGCGTGTGCTCCCATTTCGGCACTTGGTGCTGAAAAGGTTCGCAAACATTGTCCCAGATCCTTACAAGGGTTGCCAAATTGCATCACCCAATTGCTTGTCTAAATGTGGTTCCCCCAAATATTTCATGCTTAGGATTCAATCTGGATCAGTCACCGGGACCAGAGGTTTTGTCTTCCGAGTTTTAGGACTCGCACTGGAGCCCACACACACAACAGCACACAGTCTGCTGGAGAGAAGCTCCCTGAGGAGGGGCTCTAGCACAAGTCCGAAAATTCTGAACACAAAGCTTCTGGTCCTGGTGACTGACTCAGATTGGGTCCTGCAGCATTATCCTGAGACACGTATATTCTCCTTCATTCATATTTCATGCTTAATGCAAGGAAACCTAGGCTGATTTCAGACAAATAGGTGTATAATCTCTAGATATCGTTTTTGGGTTGTGCAAAATAATAATTAACTCCTAAAAATTAGGCCACAAGAAGTTGACAAGTTACATTACCCTCTTTGCAAAAAACAACTTTACGTTTTGTGCCTTTAAGTCAGTGTGGACTCCTGGGAACAGCCTGGACAAGTTTTTGTAGTTTTCTAGTCAATATTTTTGGAAGTGGTTTGACCTTTTTCCTAGAGCGTAGAGAAAGTGACTGGTCCAAGGTCCCCCCAGCTTGTTTTGTGCCTACAGTTGGATTAGAACTCACTGTCTGCCAATTTCTGGTGCCTTTAAGTATTGCAGCAAACTGACTCTCAATTAGTCTACTGGAGACCAAAAAGGTCACATTATTTCACAGCCCAATTGTCACTTTATCTCCCCTTTTGGTATGCTACTATATCTCTATAAGAAGTCCCTTATTCTACATACAGCCTTCTTTTTCACAATTTCAGGTATGGTCTCCTATCCTGATTACATGTAACTTTGTCCCTAGAAAGGGTACGTAAAAATGGCCAGTATAGGTAGCTAATACTTCTTCTTCTACATCAGGATCCTAATTTAAGTAAATTTATTATTTCATGTCTTCTTTGCTAGAGGGGTCAGGTAAGGCTAGGAAATTTGTAAGCGTTAAAGGATGTATCTAGGGAAACACAGATCTTCGTGGGCACCACGTTGGCAAGCGCAGCAGTAAAGATGCGAATTACGCAATGGAGTCAGTTAGAAAAGAGCCAAAGAGCAGAATGGCGTCTCCTCCTCTCTAGCAGCTGCATTCAGAAGGATGCCCTTAACGTACCAAACTTCAGGATGCTCTTAACGTACCAAATAAGTTAAAAGGACCACTTCAGAAATGCTGGAATTGAACCAGACAACTTGCCAACTGAAGGCAGCGGGGAGAGCACGATGCCCGTTTTAGCTCCTGCCTTCTCCATACATGGTCATCCTCAGTAGACCAGCCGAGAGGGAACCGAGGCGAAGATTAAATATCTGCTTGTTTTTTTTGCTTCGCTCCAAATTGCATTCTAGCTAGGCAAGATACTAGTTCTTCGGGATATCTGGCTGGCACTCCAACTGTCAGATACCATTTTTAGCACAGATTAAACTTGCACCTTTGTTTAGAATGATATCTCAGCCTATAACAAATGTGACTTTTATTGCTGCTTTGTCATCTAGATCAGGGGTCTCCAACCTTGGCAACTTTAAGACTTGTGGACTTCAACTGCCAGAATTCCTCAGCCAGCATTATTTCCCTTCACCAGGCTAAACCCCTATAGAGAGGGCCCAAAAACTTTGCAATTTGCAGCCGCCTAATTTGGGGAAGAATATTATCTATGAACATTTGATTATTTGATTAGTTTGATTTATATGCTGCCCTCCTCCGGAGACTCAGGGCAGCTTACAATGCTTTTAAGCAATAGCCTTCATACTTTTGTATATACCTGCTTAGTAGGCTTTTTGGCCCCCCCCTAAGTGGTGTTCTATTTTATACAAAGTCAGCTTATTGCCCCCACAAACCGGGTCCTCATTTTACCTACCTCAGAAGGATGGAAGGCTGAGTCAACCTTGAGCCTGGTGAGATTTGAACTCACAGTAATTGCAGGCAGCTGGCAGCTAAATACTACTTTAACAGTAGTTTAGTCTACTGCGCCACCAGGTTCTTTTACTATTTTACTATATAAGCAAGCTTACATTAGAAGCTAGACAATATAATGTCTATCTCCCTTTAATTTATGCATCAGCAATAAGATACTAACAGGTAGGTCTATAAAACTACAACCTAGCAAAATGCTAACTTCTGTGATCCAGTGGCCATATTCTTTGGGTATTTGAGAAATAGAGAGTGAACCTATCTGGAGCCAAGAGTATCCATTAAATCAGATCTCTAAAGCCATTCTCTCCAACTTGGGCATCATTCAAATATGTAGGCTTGCGTTCTCAAAAATGCCCATGTTGGGACCTGAAGTTCAAGCATTTGAACAAACCAAACCAGGGTCCCAACTCTTATCCTAGTTACCTGTAGGATAAGCCACAGCTAGCTTCAAAGTTTAGATAAAAGGTAAAGGTTCCCCTTGCATATATGTGCTAGTCCTTCCCGACTCTAGGGGGAGGTGCTCATCTCCGTTTCTAAGCTGAAGAGCCAGCACTGTCCAAAGACTTCTCTGTGGTCATGTGGCCGGCATGACTCAATACCAAAGATGCACGGAACACTGTAACCTTCCCACCAAAGGTGGCCCCTATTTTTCTACTTGGATTTTTTACGTGCTTTCGAACTGCTAGGTTGGCAGAAGCTGGGACAAGTCACAGGAGCTCACCCTGTTACGTGGCACTAGGGATTCGAACCGCTGAGCTGTCAACCTTTCGATCGACAAGCTCAGCGTCTTAGCCACTGAGCCACCTGCTAAAAGTTTAGATAAGATTAGCCAATTGTGAATCTGCTGAGACTTTCATTTAAGACAGCTCTATTCCTCCTATTTTTCCCTCCAGTCTTCTCAGCCATTCTTAACCCAGATGATCCTATTATAAAGTTGAACATAAACCCTTGGAGAGATGTTCCTCCTCTTGTTGCAAAGTTTGACCTTCCAAGCTGACAATTCCAAGTAGGTCCAAGGGCACCTCTGTTATACTTCCTTCAACCAACCTGAAGGAGCAACAGTTAATCTGGTTAATGTTTCACCCTCAAGTTTTGTCCATCTGTTAATGTCACTAAGACAAAGCAACAGTAGGAGTGAACCCTGTCTTTGCAAAGATTTCCATCCTCGTTTTTCATGACAAGAGAGCCGTTAACCGGTGCAGTTACTATCAAAATAAGATGCCAGTGGAACAATACAAGGTTTTTAAACAAGCTGGTTTGATAAACACAAATGCCTCTACTCTTTTTCAAGGAGGATGGAAATATCTGCATTTAAATCAAAGCTAAAACTCAATTCTTCCTATGCTGGCTGTGAAAAGGCCTCCTTTGACCCAAAGAATCTTATACACTAGAAAAGTGGGATATGTAACTATGCCAAGCCATAATAGAGTTTGCTGGGTTTCATTTAGCACCAGGATCTAACCTTGGCCACTTTAAGCCTGGAGGACTTCAACTCCCAGAATTCCACAGCCAGGAAAGCTGGGAGTTGAAGTCCTCCAGGTTTAAAGTGGCCAAGGTTGGAGATCCCAGATTTAGCATACTACAGGTTTATGAGGATGCCAAAAGTAGGGTCTGAGGCCCACCAACTTTCTCTTTGCAAACCCAGAGATCTCTGAATAGTCAGGAACAAGTCCTCAGACCCCATTTTGGACATGGGGGAGGTTGAGGAGCAATTTGGATGCCATGCCTTGCAGATGGGATCCCTGCTTGATCCCTTTAAAATGCCTGAAGTTTTTCTTCAAACAAATCCTACTCTTGATCGCTTCAAAGGATGACTGCTTCAAGCTGAGGAAAACTGTAGCCCATTGGTTTATAGTGTGGCATGATTCAATTAACTAGCTAACTAGCATGGCGTGTCTTAGCAGCAGCCATTTGATGCCAATTCGATAAATCATGGTTTAGTGGGAAGATAGGCTTAGAATCGGGAAAATATATATACAGCACATCTTTGAAAATATTTTTCTTAATTAAATGTTTCCTTTCTGAACTCTAGGTTTTAGCAGCCTGACTAAACATATTACCTGAATTAAGGTGCATGCTTTTTTTAATTACAATATCAAGGCTTCCTTACTTTCAGAAATAAATTTGGGCTTCAAAAAGTTGTCCTCATCTCTTCAAAAGGTAGCCAAAAACTCATCTCCAAAAAACCGTTAAGAGCAAAAAAAAGTTACCAATATTTTTAGGAAGACCCATGTATACCTGTTGCCACCCCCTCAAAAGGAGGGTGAATCCACTCACAAGGGCTACTATTAATACATGAAGCAAATCTTTCAGGCTAACAATTAATCTCAACGGTTGTGGTAACAAGAATCATTTTCATGATTGCTTGGAAGGGATGTCTGAAACAAACTTTTGCTGAGTTGTTGTTAGTTGCAAAGTCGTGTCCAACTCATCGCAACCCCATGGACAATGTTCCTCCAGGCCTTCATATCTTCACCATCCATTTAAGCTCACGCCGACTGCTTCAGTGACTCCATCCAGCCACCTCATTCTCTGTCGTCCCCTTCTTCTTTTGCCCTCAATCTTTCCCAGCATTAGGCTCTTCTCCAGTGAATCCTTCCTTCTCATTAGGTGGCCAAAGGATTTGAGTTTCATCTTCAGCATCTGGCCTTCTAAAGAGCAGTCAGGGTTGAATTCCTCTAGGACTGACTGCCTTGCAGTCCAAGGGACTCACGGGAGTCTTCTCCAGCACCATTTGCTGAGTTAATCTATCATAAAGTGCTTAAAAAGCTGATTTGCTAGAGCTCCAGATGCAAAATAACCAAGAGCCACTGCCATCACTACCTAAGTCACCCAAAAGAATTTTGGACCTGAATTGCCAAACTTGCTCAACAGCTATAAAGGAAAGGAATATATTAACAGTTGTTGATATGCACTAAGGGTGCAGATGTTGAACATGTATGGCCGACCTAAAAGCTAGCCAACCTGTGGTTTTCCAGATGTTGGGACAACAACCCTCTCCTTAACATGACTAACACTGTCTGGGACTCACATCTTACATAATCCAATTAGACCTAGAAAGTCTCGGGTTTCCCAATGTTGGATTTTTGAATGGGATGTTGAATGAATGGCATGTGTTGCTACCGAACATTGGCTGCAGTTCATGAGATTGGTCTAATGAGATGTTTCCCAACCTCAGCAATTTTAAGAAGTGTGGACTTCAACTCCCAGAATCTTCCAGCCAGTGTGCAGTTAAAAGTCCACGTATGTTAAAATTGCTGAGGTTGGGAAACATTGGTCTAATGTCCCAAAGATTGCTTTTTTTCAGGAGGCAACTAGAGTTTCTGGTTTTTCTTTTAAGACATTTGGCTTCTCATCCAAGAAGCTTCTTCTGCTCTGACTGGATGATGGAGGAATGGAAGGATTTATACTTCTTGCAGACAGCTGGTAGTCTGCAATTTTTCTGGAAATCCATTCATACTCCCATATCATTTGAAGGAAGAGAAGTGAAAAACTCTTCAAAGAAAAAAATAATAAAACAGTCTACTTGCCTCTTGAAAAAGCATCTTTGGGATAAGCATGACCTGGATGACTGAGGATCTCCATAGACACTGGTCTAATGCAATTTGTTTGTGCAAAAGCAAGCAACGAAAAAGGCATCCATCAGTAGCACTGAAACTTTAAGATAAGCAATGGAGAGATTCATTGCACTGATCTTAAACATTGCAAACCAACCTTCCTACTGGGAAAATTTGCCTGTGATGAAGTAAACTAAGTTTACATATACTCAGAGACAAGATGTGTACAAGTAAGTTTGATCATGGTTCATTGAACAAAACCAACTGGTTGGGTTCATACAACCCACCAAGCCAAAACCCAATTAAGTATATATTATTAGAATCTTGAACTTAGCTATAATATTTACTCTCTAGCAGGAGACAAGGGAATTGTGCTTTTTGCTGCTGTTAATGATTTAAATATTGAACAAGGGGTGCCACTTGTTAACTCAAAGGCTGTATGAGGCTTAAAACAACCTATCTAGGGCTGAATTCCAAATGGGGATATATAGTGCCCTATTTTAAGTTTAAAGATTTTCAAAGGAGGTACCTTAAAGTATCCATTTGACTCACCCAAACATGCAAAATGTTTTGATCCTATCTACTCTGGTAGGTCTGAAGACTGCAACAGGTTATAGTGGTAGTAAGGTCCCAGGAAGTCCTCAATTTTTATCCCCAGGAGAGAAATGGGATACCCAATTAAACCTATTCTTAGATAAACCAGCATCTTCACAACACAGCCTGGCCTAAACTTCACCTGTTCCAAACCAGCCATGTAGAAGCTTATGCCACGAATCTCATTCTACAGCATGGGTCTCCAACCTTGGCACCTTTAAGACTAGTGGACTTCAATTCCCAGAATTCAGTGGTGCTGGCTGGGGAATTCTAGGAGTTGAAGTCCATAAGTCTTACAAGTTGCCATGGTTGGAGAGCCCTGTTCTACACAGCCAGCTAAATAGATACAACACAAACCGAATATTCATTTGAGAAGATACTTTCTTACAGTGAGGTTACCTCCTTCCCACCCTCCCAGATTGTTCTGCTGTCAATTTCTGTAACTTCCTGGGATAATGGAAAAAAAACATTTAATCGGCCAAGTTACTTGGAAAGATATAAATAACACACGGGGGCAACTACAGGACACCAAGAATGTGCTCTTTGGTCAATCAACTTTTTACGGCCAAGTTTGGTACTCTGCACCCCCTTGGAAAAAGTGCTGGTTAGATATTGGGAGAGGGGAGGGGCGGTGCCAAAACCAGATAAGCCCCAACAGTACTTGATTTGAAGTTAATCACACAGGCCCAGCAACTCAAGACCCTGGACGGCTACAGAGCGTGTCTTTATTATTCCCCCTTGTAACTAAGGCCTCTGCTTTTTGTCTCTGGAAGATGTAAACACATTTGCTGCAGCCATATATAGAGAGAACCGAGCTGGTCTATTTAGACAAGAAACTTCCTACCTTGGCTGCATTCACAGATTTTGCTAAACTACAAAGCAGTTGGGTGTCATACAGTGCTAAAGCATTGTATGTGGTTATTTGGGGCACAGTGTCCCTTTTAAAAACCTGCTATTGTGGCTTGTCACTCAACGTTTGGCTTAGCGTGCTGTGTGAATTCAGTCAAAGTGTGGCTAAACAAACTACAGCTTATAAGGTTGTTTGACACCTACCCTTGAGAATTGCCAACCCGCAAACAGGGTATTTTAATTGGGTGTTGCAACTCCAATAAACCATGATTAAACTGGTAGCAAATGAGTTCACACAGTGTAAATCACTACATTGAAAGGACCCACTTAACCAATCATTAGTATAGCCATTCTAGATAGGTTGGACTCCCGTTCCCACAACCCTCAGCCAAAACAATATACTACTACCACGGCAACTCAAAGGGACCAAAAACACTTAGAGGGGACCACTTGGAGAAATCTTAACAGAATTCTGAACTTCTCCTTCCTGAAATCATGTAACTAAAGAGGAACATGAAGGCACAACATAGACAATGATGAAGATTGGTGGGGCTTGTGTCTGATCTTATCCGATGCTTGAAATAGTACAAAGATCAGCACTCAGGCCTTGGTTTTCAACAGGAGGTCTCTTAGAACTCAAAATACACATAGCATCCCAACCATATTCATTCTCATATGTCATCAAGATTTGGAGAAAGCATGTGTGATGTTGTGGTTAGTGTGTTGGATCTGGATCAAGGAGTCCCAAATTCAGGTCTATCCTCAACTCAGAATTGCTATGGAGACAGGAAGAAGTACTATGTAGGCCAGGGGTCCTCGACCTTGGCAACTTTACAACTTGTGGTCTTCAGCTCCCAGAATTTCTCAGCCAGCATGGAGATACTAAACTAAAGCATGGAGTTGCAGCATGGCTGGCTAAGGAATTCTGGGAGTTGAAGTCACAAGTCATAAAATTGCCAAGGCCGGAGACCCCTGATGTAGGCCAACCTGAACTCCTAGAAGCTAGCAAGGATCTCCCACAGATCAAAGCTGGCTGGGGAATTTTGGGAGTTGAAGTCCTCCAGGCTTAAAGGTTGGAGACCCCTATCCCAGATGACCTTCAACCCTGTTAGCCTTTTTGTAAAGCTCTGAAGATCTGGCTGTCCCTCCCAGTCTTTTGGGCTAGCTAGAAGGTTAGGCGAGTCCGGCCGATGAAAAAGCTTTTTATTCTGAGGGTTATTTTAAGCAGAGTGTCATGAATTATGTACTTCTAGGGTGGTTTTAATCTTACAGGTTCAATCCTAGCAATCTCCAGGTAGGACAAAAAAAAAAAATCTAGCTTGAAATTTTGAAGACCGGTTGCCATCCCTAGATGCAAATGTGACATCACTTATGTTCCTTTTTCGGTATTTCTTTAAGGGAAACGTCTTACCTACTCACAGCAACTATCAAAAGGATCAGAAGTGCCCACAGAAAGATTATCCTGCAGCCAAAGGGACCCCCCCCCACCTTTGGTTACTGCAAATGGAAACATTGTTCTTAAACATTTTAGTGTGTAATCAATTTGTGAATGTGCCTCCTATGGGGGAATTTATTTAAGGAGGGTTTTTTCCCCCTCCCAAAGAAAGCTTGTTTTATCTTTATTCTCTCTTCAAAAAGAAAAAAAAACATGCAAGGCAGCCTCTGTGGGAAGCAGGTCAGGTTTACCAAAATGCTATAATTTTTCCATATACAAATTGTGGAAATGGAATCCCATGGAAATTATGGGTCCCCAGAATCTCCCAGAAATTAAAGCATTCCTAAACGAGCTGAATGTACTTTCAGGTAGTCTAAGCTCAATAAGATGAAGGTCGTGAATTCTTTTCTCTGACTGCCAGGATACACCAGTCGTGCCCTTACATGCAAATGAATGATCTAAATTAGAGGCAGCATTGACATTTTACATGGACCACAAACCAAGGTTCAGGTAGCATTCTACCAGCATTTAAAAAAAAAAAACAACCTCAAGCACACATTAAACTTTATTTAGAACATCTGTACATCCAAATGGAAGATTCACGAAGTGATTGCAAGATATTTAATGCGGGTTTAAATAAGCACCTTGCAGACCAAGTGATTTTGGCCTGTTGACTGACTGACAGACAGACAGACAGAGGAATCGTTTCTTCCTCCTGGCATAAACACCCAAAACCCACAAACGGAAGACATCAGAAATAGCCTGAACGAAAGATGCACAGTAGAACATCAGCCTTGGAAGTCTCTCTTCATAAACAGTAGCGCAAATATCACCTTCTAGTATATCCCATTGTCACTGCAGTTAAAAGCAAGTTTCAGGTGTGATATTACCAAACTGTATGCATCCCACCTATATGGCTACATCAGAAAATGGTATTTTAACAGGATTTTTCATACATCAGGACAAAGACTGCCAGGTCCCTGCCAAGCATTCTCAGAGGTTAATTCCATTACGGCGATACGCCTGGTAGGAATTCACTGTTCATTAAGGAATTGGATCAGAATTGGTCGCCATTCTGAACAAACGCACCGTTTTTCAAAGGGTCGGGAAGGAACTGAAGGTCTTTTCCTAAACAGAGGTCAGCTCAGTCTTAAAACCAGGAGCCGTTTTTCCCTTTAAGAACTAATTAGTAATCATAAGCTAGGTTTTGACCAGGTTTAGCAACATCACAGCATCTACGGAGCAAAAGAAAAGGACTGCAGCCCTCTTTGTAGAAGGTGGCCAATACTATTGAAGTGGTATATTTCATACAGAAGGGATGCTAGGAGAGAGGGGGGAAAAATCAGCAATCCACCATCACTCCGAAGCTGGTCTAGCAGTCACAAGGGTTAGTCAACTTCTCTAGTTAAGTTGCTTCTTCCATCGCTGACCAGTTTCTGGTATTTTTCAGGGCTGCTTTTCGATTGTGGCTTTACAAGAGCTTCCCAAAAGTAGGAAACGGGAAACTCTAATTGTTTCCCCAACAACTCTACCCCACCTCCAACCACCCCAGAAAAGTAGCTCTTTAGTCCCCAAAATATCCATCCACCGAAATTTAGCTTTTGCGGGGCAATGCTGGTTTAGAGACAGCAGAAGACTGGGGGGACGGGACACGGAGGGGGGGGGACGCAAGCTGCTGTGAAGAGGGGGGGCACATCTGAAGAAAGCAACCTCCTCTTTGGGGAACCCAAAGCCATCCTCAGCCAGCGGGGGTGGCATGCAGAGGCTGCAGTGGGGGGGGGGAGGGGAAGAAACATCTGGAGGGCAAAGCCCAGCCTCCATATTGGCCAATTCTACCTATACCTCCCCAAGTCTGCCCCACACTTCACCAGGTGGAGGGAGGAAAAGAGCCCAAAAGGGGAAGGGGGGCGGGGCCCAGGAGGGCTGGGATGGGGGGGAGAATCCAGAGGAAAGCAACCCAAAAAGAGCACCTGGGGGGGAAGGAGGGCTGCTCCCCCCGGAAGAAAAGAGCCCCAAAGGAGCACCAGGGGGGGAAGGAGGGCTGGGGGCCCCCCCGGAGGAAAAGAGCCCCAAAGGAGCACCTGGGGGGGGAAGAAGGGCTGCCCCCCCGGGGGAAAAGAGCCCAAAAGCAACACCTGGGGAGGGGGGTGCAGGGAAGACTGGGAAGCGGGAGGGGGGGGTGAGAAATCCGGACCCCCCCATCCGAGACCAGGAGGAGCCCCAAAACCTCTCCTCCACCAGAGGAGCCTCTGCCATCCCTCTCCGACTACACGGAGGACCCCCAGACGGCAGCGGGGGTGGGGAGGGGCCCTTCCTGGAGCCCTGGCCGGGCAGGAGAAGCCCCCAGCTCCCGGGGTCCCTGCAGCCCCGCCGCCGGCTCCCCCTTCCTTCCCCTTCCCCTTCCCCGAGGGGGCGGCCGGCGGGCGCTTACCTCCTCCTCGAGGCTGCTGCTGCTGTGCTCGCTCTCCTTGGCCAGGTTGCTCATGGTGGGTGCGGAGGGCGGGCGGGCGGCCGGCCGGGGCGCGGGGCAGGCGGGGAGGGGGGGGGAGGTGAGGCTCGCGGGCGCCGCTCCGAGGGGGCTGCTTCGCCTGGCCGGCGGCGGCGGCGGCGGCGGCTTCTTCTTCCTCCCCTCCGGGCTGGCGGGCTTCGTGAGGGGAGCGGAGGGGCCGCGGGGCTCCTGCCGGACGGGGCTGCGGCTGCGGCTGCTGCTCTGGCCGGGCTGCCGGCGCCGCGGGGCGAGGCGAGGCGAGGCGAGGCGAGGTGAGGCAGGTGGCGGGGCGGGGGTGGCCGGGCTTGCTGGGGGCCCCGAGGTGCGCGAGTGCGGTGCAGGTTGGGGCGGGGCACGAGCGCGCCTTATTGGACGCGCCCCGGGCTCGCGGCCAGCTGGACGCCGCTGCCGGCCAATGAGCGGCCGAGGGGCCAACGAGCTGCAGCTGCTGCCGCCGGGGCCCGCCAGCAAACACACTCACACACACACTCACAGAGCGAGCCCCGCAGCAGTGCGCGCGCCCGGCTGGGCTTGGGGGGGGTGTGGCCGGAGAGGCGGGGGGGCGGGGCCCCTCTCGCCGTCTCCAGGGCAACCCGCCGGCCAATCCCAGCCTCCGCCTTGCCCAAACTTTCGACGGTCCCGTCGCGCGCCCTGCCTCCCACCGCGGAACTTTTTAAACTTTGATGAACTTCCTTAAAGGGCTCGCGCGCTTTTCTCGCCGGCCAAGGCAGCCGCCTCTCGCTCGCTCAGCCCACGGCCACGCGCTCCCCGGGAGACGGAGGGAGGGAGGGAGGGAGGGGGGGGGGGTAAAAGGGAGCAGGGCGGGGAAAGAGGGGTTGTTTCCCCCCCCAATCCTCCTCCTCCTCCTCCTCCTCCTTATTATTATTATTATTATTATTATTATTATTATTATTATTATTATGTCGTTTGACAAGGTAGCAAAGGGACAGAAAAGTCCTGGTGTGGATGCTTTTGGGGGCCGTGGAGGGCGAGGGATCGTTTTTCCTCCCGGGTGCAAAGGAAAAAGGGGCCGCTGCGTTCTCACGACCCCTCGAAACCAGCGACTCCCCGTTTTTTAGCCTCCTTGGCTAAATGCGTGGGAAAGGCGTGTTTGTCAATGAGCGGGGCAAACCCAGAGAACTGGGGAAACGCAATGCGGAGTGGGGGAGGGGGGAGAAGGCATCGTGGAAACGCGGGCATCGGAGAGATGGAAGATACCCCCGTTACTGCATCCCTAGCGTTGTTTGGGGGCTTTGGATTTACACGTTATAGGTGGATTTAAAAAAAAAAAAATGAAACGAGCGCTCCAAAAAAACCGAGCTTGCGATCGGGAGACGAGATGAAATAGATTTCGTTGTCAATTCGCTTTTTTTTTAATTATTTTTAGCCGAAATTCCTCCCTGCCTTGAAATGCGCTGCATCTCTTTGAAAGGTGCCCAATTCGCCCTTTGTTTCCATGACGGGAAGCGGCGAAATCACGTTCCCCTCCGCGGCCTTCTCGGATCCGGGACTCGGGTTTGCTCCTCCTTCCGTCCCATTTCGGGATTTTCCTCTGATCTGGGCTCGATTCCCGTTGCTTTCCGTGAAAGCTCCGCATCTTTTCTCCTGGGAACAATACAATCCTCCGCCGTAGATTTCTTTCTGAATATTTTTTCCCCTCTGATTTCCTACTGAAATCCTACGGCCCTGGGCTTTCCTCGTGGTGTCCCATCCAGGCTGTAACCATCTCTGGCTTTGCTTCCCACCCCTCCTTTTTTCCCCTCCTGATAAGCCAGGGTTACTTTGATGAAAGCAATTCCTAGAATCTGCTCGTAGGATTTGCAACCTTCGTCGATTTTATTCCGTTTCCTTTATCCATACGGATTACCACCGTCGAAACGGAAAAGCAACACGCGTCTTCTAGCCAAGGCGGTTGGTTTTGGGGGCTGGGTTCACACAGCCAAGGGTTGTTTGGTTTGCACCGTAGATTGGAGTCGGGTAAATTGCAAGTTTGGGGTTTAAGACGCGCGGCGAATTCTGCCAATTGTGGTTGAAACTGGAGTTTAGCGCGACTATTTCCTCGTGGGTCTAATCCTAGTTGGCCAAATAAAGTACTCAGTTCAATTCATTTCAGTTCTGAAGTCAAGCGCGTAACGAACCCCGGTTGTCCGGGGAAGCTGGAGAATGGGGCGCCAAGAAAGCAACGATGGGGCAACGGAGGAGGAATTCTGGGTACCAGAAAAAGGATCAAAGGCTGGCCTTCCTTTGGAGCTTCAACGAAGGGATCCATTTCCCAAGTGTTTTTGTTTTTCAAAAAGCCACTGGACTTTCTGCTTTTTCTTTGAAGTCGTTTCGCCTCCCATCCAAGAAGCTTCTTTAGCTCTGACTGGATGGTGGGGAATGGAAGGATAACCAGTAACTCTTTCACCGTTTAGATTATTTGCTAAGAATCTAGTTGTAAAGTATCTTTGTAGGTAGATTCCTGGCAAAAAAAAAACGTTGGTTGTAAGATCCTTCCATTCCCCACCATCCAGTCAGAGCGGAAGAAGCTTCTTGGAAAAGAAGCGAAATGTCTTCAAAGAAAAATCAGAAAGTCCAGTGGCCTCCTGAAAAAAGGACCTTTGGGACAACCATGGATGGCTGAGAATCTCCATAGACATTTCCCCAAATGGGACATGCCAAATCCGTTTAGGCTACCAGCCAATGAGCCGAGAGGGCGGCTCTCGTTGGACTCTTAGCATTTAAAAGTGCTAAGGGGAGCGAGTCTGCACGTCGGAACGCTTCTCCGCGCGAAAGCCGACCCGCCTCGGTTCTCAGAGAGATCGCGAGGTTCATCCGTTGCAGGAAAACCCAAAGGGCTCTCCTGCCCATAAAAGCTCGGCCAATTTGGGGGGCATTGTGTCCACCCCATTTGTAATTCTGTTCCCCACCGCAGGCGGGGGGAATAGGGGGCCTCTGCCTTTTCGCAATCCCGGGCAAACGCCTCTTCTTTATAGTTAATTCCGATGAGGGGTGGGGCGTCCTTGTGGGAAGGAAGAAGGCTCTCCGCACATGCTCAGGAGCACGGTCGTCCTGGCAGATTGCGGGGAGAAACCTGATCTGAAGACAAGCGATGCCTTTGCCAAGCAAGATCTCGCCTGCGCCAGGATTGGGGTGGGGTGGGCGTGTTGTAGGGAAGAACCCCGATTTTCTTGGAAAGGGGAGACTGTTATTTTGTATCTGGGTTTGTTTGTTTGGGTCCCGCTGCAAAGAATTTGAGAGCCACGAGGCGGTCTCTATACACACTTCCGCGGGGAGCCAGCCCAGGTCTTTGTTGGGCGTGCTTGCGTGTGTCTACAGGAGACCTCGGATTTCCTTATTTATATTGTTTTAAAAAAAGAAAAAAAAAACCCCGAGTCCAAATGTATCCGCTCGATTCTTTAGCCCGCATTTTCCGTCGATCAGAAACCGTTTTATCTTGGAGAGGCAACCAGGCGAAAGCAAGGGAGAATTCGAGGGGTGTTAAAAGCTCCCTTCGCTCTTTGGGAGCGGAGAAAACGACTAGAGAAAATCGCTTTGTCGGATGCTTCTCTTTTCAGGCACGGAGGCAGGGGAACGAATCTCTCTGCATCTCCACCCTCGGAAGGAAGGGAGGAAGGGAGGGAGGGAGGAGAGAGAGGGATGGATGGATGGATGGGTGGAAAGAAGGGATAGAGATGAGAAGGAGGAGGGAGGAAGATGGGAAAGAGAAGGAAGGAAGGAAGGGTAGTAGGAAGAGAAGGAAAAAAGGGAGGGAGGGAGGCAGGAAGGAGAGGGATGGATGGATGGATGGAAAGAAGGAATAGAGATGAGAAGGAGGGAGATGGGAAAGAGAAGAAGGAAAGGGAGGGAGGGAGGGAGGCAGGAGAGAGGGGGATGGATGGATGGATGGAAAGAAGGGATAGAGAAGGAGGAGGGAGGGAGATGGGAAAGAGAAGGAAGGAAAGAAGGATAGTAGGAAAAAAGGGAGGGAGGGAGGCAGGAAGGAGAGGGATGGATGGATGAATGGAAAGAAGGAATAGAGATAAGAAGGAGGGAGGGAGATGGGAAAGAGAAGGAAAGAAGGAGATAGAGGCAGAAAGAAGGGAGGGAGGGAGGAATCTCAGCCCGTCTGTCTGCGTTTTGAAGGTCCCCCTTCTCCGACCCGTGTAGGGAGCCTCGTCTGAAGGCGACTGACAAGGCAGAGGCGACTCTTCTCCAAGCCAAATTGGCCGTAGTTTTAGGGCGCTGCGGCGGCTTCTCCTGTTCTAAATTTCATTTTCTCCGGATACAAGAGATTATTTTGTGGAAAAAACAAAATGCCTGATCATATCTTCCTCCAACCTGCCTTCTCCTTCAGGTGTGGGGTTACAACACTCGGGGTGCTGGGAATTCTGGAAACCGTAATCCAGAATTTACTGTAACCCAGCAAAAATGTTTTTTGTGTGTGTGTGGTGTGTGTGTGTGTGATTTCACCGATCCATTTGCAGAAAGCAAGGGATTCATTGGGCTTAGCTGATAAGGTGCTGGTTTAGAAACCAGGAGACTAGGAGTTCTAGTTCTGCCTTAAGCAGGAAAGTCAGCTGGCTGCCTTGAGTATCTCCTTCTCAGCCAACTCACCTCACAAGGTGGTTGTTGTGGCAAAAAAAAAAAAAAAAAAAAAAAAAAAATAGGAAGAAGAAATTGTATGTGTGTTTGCTGCCTGGAGTTACCCATAAAAAATAAAGACAGGATTAAAAAAAAATAGGAGCAATTAAAATAAAGAAAACTCTGTACCTAAAAAGGGATCAGTGGGTAGGAGGCACCCGATTGGGGTAGACTGCCCTCCTGCACCTCCTCTGATTAAGCACATTTATTTAATTCATTCGATTCAATTTTGAAAAAAAAATCAAGTCCTTCCCCTGGAGTTCAAGTAGTAGCTGTCACTTTGGCTAAAATCAAACAGGATCAGCTAATGATTGCTTAAGCCAAGATTGTTCTTAATAATAACAACCAGTAACTCTTTCACAGTCTAGATTATTTGCTAAGAATCGAGTTGTAAAGTATCTTTATAGGTAGATCACTGGCAAACCACCTTTGGGTTATAAGAATTCTTTTGGCAATAAGCGTTATATATCATCTACATAATCTTATATTTTATATCAATGCAAAATGCATTTCATGTTTTAAGACATCCCGTTGAGCTTCAGACTCTTCTCATTCCTCCGTGCTTCTCTGAATAGCCAGAGAGCAATTTGTAGCTCCTCACCTTAAAAGACAGACTGGGAGATTTCGGCTTTATTCTCTCTGGCGAGAGAGGAAAAGGCATCTTAAAAGTCCTGCTCTGGGAAGGAGCAGGAAGGAGAAGGAAGTTCTCACCAAAACTTTTTGAGTGGGAGTGGTGACAGTGAAATTCCCTTTGCATTTTTCCCATCGGGAAATTTTGCTTTTTTTCTCTCACAGGAAATCTTACAACTAGGAGGGTCTGGGAATGGGGGGGGGGGGAGACTTATTCCTTCTCTTTTTTTACTACATTTTTTCACTTTTCTTCTCTTTTCTCAACCGGAAAAGGCCAATATAGATATTGGAAACTGAACTTGGAGTAGATAATGCCCTTAAACAAACATCATACAAACAGCTAACCCTTATCTCAAATATTGTTCCTTCTTGTAAGAAGGGAGGTTCTTGGGGTGTAAGAGTCTAAGAGAGTGAAGAGAAAACTCAAGCAGACATGTAAGATTCTGTTTTCATGTTGTTGTTGTTGTGTCCAACCCATCCTGACCCCAACATTCCTCCAGGCCTCCCTGTCCTCTACCATCCTCTGGAGTCCATTGAAGCTCACACGGACTACTTCAGTGACTCCTACCAGCCACCTCATTCTCTGTCGTCCCTTCTTCTTTTGCCCTCAATCTTTCCCAGCATTAGGCTCTTCTCCAGGGAGTCCTTCCTTCTCATTCAGTGAGAAGGAAGGAGTATTTCAGTTTTATCTTCAGGATCTGGCCTTCTAAGGAGCAGTCAGGGTTGATCTCCTCTAGGGAGGGGTGAAATTCAACAGGTTCTGGAGAACTGGTAGTGGAAATTTTGAGTAGTTTGGAGAACCGGCAAATACCACCTCTGGCTGGCCCCAGAGTGGGGTGGGAATGGAGATTTTGCAATATCCTTCTCCCAGGAGTGGGGAGGGAATGTGGATTTTGCAAGTATCCTTTCCCTGAAGTGGGGTGGGAATGGAGATTTTGCAGTATCCTTCCCCTGCCATGCTCACCAAGTCACACCCACCAAGCCACACCTTGCCCACCAAGCCACGCCCACAGAACCGGTAGTAAAAAATCTGAATGTCAACACTACCTCTAGGACTGACCGGTTTGATTGGCTGTTTTCCTAGAACTATCTCAATAATGAAAAGTTGTAGTCTTCCTATGAGTGTGTCCTGCACAACCTCAGTTGGCTAAGGATGGCTTTACACAATATGCAGACTTCAGAGCCAAACCAAAAATACAGTTCAAATTAGCCAAACTTAGCTTGTCGTGGCTTGGGGTTTTAACGAAGGAAGACCATTCAAGGGAGTCCTCGACTTTACGACCACAATTGGGATCAGATTTTTTTTCGTCACTCAGCAAAGCAGCTGCTACATGAATCATGAATCACGCAAATCCGATCCTGCCCCCAAATGATTTTGCTTGTTGGAAGCCTTCGGAAGGCAAATCACACCACCCTTGGGATGCTACAACTGTTATAAAAGCATGCCAGTTGCCAAGGGCCCAAAATTTTTATCACGTAAACCACGAGGATGCTGGAAAGGTTTTAAGTGTGAGGTCCTGTTGTAAATCCCCTTTTTTCCAGCATGGTTAGAATTTCAAACGCTCCCTAAACAGAAGTCCAGGACTATTTATATCTCCTCCCCCTGCTAAGCCACAAGGAATTGGGTCCATTGAAAAAGAGAAATGCTTCTTCCGGTAGGGGTGGTGGTGTCACTTTGTAGGGAAGATAGGCAGCACAGAACTTAATTAATTAATTAATTAGCCTCTCCTACAAGGTGATCTGTGGAAGGAAGATTTCGCTTTTTTATTTTATTTTATAATAGTTTTTATTTAGCATTTTTCACCTTTAAAAACAGGGGGGAAAAAACCCAGAAAAAAGGACAAAAACACAGTAAAAAACATGAGAAATATAACAATATGTACTATTTTTACAGCCTCTGCATTCGGCATGTATATTCTGCTTTTATATTCAACACTTCTACTTTATCTTTTCATCCTTTATAACAACTTTGGTAACTCTTATAACCACACTTTTGGAATGTATGTACATTATACTTATTTACATAGCCAATGATTTACCATTAACAATAATTAATAGCTTTTGGCTTTTATTTAATCGATATAAGATTAAAATCTCCTATTTCTTATTTTCTGTTTCTGTTTTCTCTTTTTTAAATGGACCAGATTCCTTGTGGCTGAGCAGGGGAGGAGATATAAGTAGCAAATAAGAGATAAGTAAATTTAAAGTCATCCTCGATCCAGGTTGATGACCTCATGAAGTCATTGTGGTTTTCTTGGCAACTGTAAGAAGGGGCTTTTGCCGACTTCTGTCTGGATATTTCCCCCACCTCAATTTATTTTGGTCAACAATTCAGGATTGCCTCTCAGACCAGCCAGTATTGCTTCTCCTTACAAGGTTTAGCACCATTACTGTTATTTTTTAAATAGTTTATTTGTACCTTTTCATTTAAGATACATAAGTGCTTTTGTGAACAGTGGGTTGGTTGCTTACATAATGACGTTTTCCCAGCTCCTAATTTCTACCTCTGTCATCCAACCATTTATAAAACAAGACCCATATTTGAAAGTACTCTGTATCTATTTATTTTATTTATTTAGTTTGTCGATCATGTGCTAGATAACATGCATAAGTACAAACATGGACATGAACAGGAAATGAGTACAGATAAATGGGGACAGTGGGACAGGGATGGTAGGCGTGCTGATGTGCTTATCACACCCCCTTTACGGACCTCTTAGGAATGGGGTGAGGTCCACGGTAGACAGTTTGAGGTTGAAGCTGTGGGGGTTTGAGGATGTAACAATGGAGTCAGTTAGAGCATTCCAGGTGTTGACCACTCTGTTGCTGAAGTTGTGTTTTCTGCAATCGAGTTTGAAGCAGTTTACGTTGACTTTGTATCTTCCTTTTCTTTTATCTTTAATATCAGTCTATCCATTTCTGCGCAATCTTTTTTTTAAAAAATTACATCTTCTTTTCTCACCATTATTTTTGATACTGGCAGGTATTGGATATTCAAGAAGGTTCAGAGGAGGTGTTATCCCCCCACCCCCAGCCTCTCTCTCTCTCCCCTCCAGCTTTACGGAGACATGTATGAAAGGAAGCCCAGGATTTCTCCATGCAAACCACTTGGGCTACTGCTCGGTAGATAACTCGGACCTAAACAGCTCACCCAAGTAAAATCCAAAACAGACGGATTGAAGAACTTCCTGATCAGCTGCTGGGAATCTTTCCTAGGTTGCTTCTGCGAGGCAGCTTGCAATAATTAAGCCTGCTTGAATAATGAACAAATAAGAAGATGCTTTGAAAACAATGCGCCCAAGAGGAAAAACATGCTCAGCGCTGCATTCATTGCATCATTTACAAAAGCAGCGTGAACCTGCGAGCTGAGGCTTTTCTAAGGGGGGGGGGGAGGGAAGGGAGACAGCTTCCAGCAGCCAGATTTGAGCTCAGAGCTGGAGAAGCCCCAGTGACTGTCTCAATGTGCTGGCTCTCCAGTCAAGGATGCTGAACAGTAGTGGATTTCAAATCCCGGCGCTACCAGTTCGCTATTGGTAGCATGCGGGCGTGCATGGGCAGAGCGTTTTTGATGATGTCTGGGCGGGTGGGCGGAGTTTCCCACTGCCACCACTACCAGTTTGCTTGAACTGAGGCGAATTGGGAGCAACCCACCGCTGATGCTGAACATCTGGAGTGTTAGCCCCTTGCAAGATGCAGGATATTCTCCTGACCTATGGAATGAACTGCCCCCAGATATTTGAAGCATTCCCGACCTCCGCGCCTTCCGTCGTGCTCTGAAGACCCTATTTTTTCATTATTGACGAAACAATAATTTTTTAAAAAAATTTGATTTATATGCCGCCCTTCTCCGAAGACTCAGGGCGGCTTATAATGCGTTAAGCAATAGCCTTCATACTTTTGTATAATTTTAATGGGGTTTTTAAAATAGTTTTAAAATGGTTTTTAGTTCTGGGGTTTTAATAGCAGCCAAATGTTGGAATTATTTTAATGGTTTTTAATCTATGAGTTGTTGCTGTTTTATCTTGGCTCCTGAGTCCTTCGGGAGAAGGGCGGTATAGAAATACAATAAAAGTAAAAGAAAGTAAAGTAAAAGAAGAGAAAAAACATCCCCAAAGGGGCTTTTTCACCTCGGAAACGCATCGTCTCTATAAATGGCACAGGGCTGTGCTTGGTCATGGCGCTCTTCTGTTGCATTCCTTCCTGCCCAGAAACTCTGGCTTATTTGCGGCAGCCATCTGATAAAGCAAAGCCACTTCATCACAAAGCACTTTGTTGTGACAGCGTGAAGCTGACGGTCTCCAGATCCAGCCTCTCACAGGCTTCCCCTTCTCCAAGCAACGTTTCTGGCCAACGGTTTTGTCTCCGTCTTTTTGCTTTGTGGCCTCGTTGAAGGTGAAATCTCCACCGAGGAGGAATCATTCATTCGGGCCTTGAGGGAGCCACCCAGGCTGTTTTCTTGGCTACGCTATGGCAAGTCATGGAAAACATAAACCCCTTCTTTGGAGATGTTTTTTTAAAGTTTCCCATTGGATCTTAATTTCCCAGGAATTTCCTATCCTTTCTACAGGCAATCCTTGACTTAATATAATGTAATAACAAGGGTTGGAAGGGACCTTGGAGGTCTTCTAGTCCAACCCCCTGCTTAGGCAGGAAATCCCACACCACTTCAGACAAATGGCTGTCCAATCTCTTCTTAAAAACTTCCAGTATTGGAGCATTCACAACATCTGGAGGCAAGTTCTTCCACTGATTAATTGTTCAAACTGTCAGGAAATTTCTCCTTAGTTCTAAGTTGCTTCTCTCCTTGATTAGTTTCTACCCATTGCTTCTTGTCCTGCCCTCAGGAGCTTTGGAGAACAGCTTGACTCCCTCTTCTTTGGGGCAACCCCTGAGACATTGGAAGACTGTTATCATGTCTCCCCCAATCCTTCTTCTCATTAAACTAGACATACCCAGTTCCTGCAACCGTTCTTCATGTGTTTTAGCCTCCAGTCCCCTAATCCTCTTTGTTGCTCTTCTCTGCACTCTTTCTAGAGTCTCCACATCTTTTTTACATCGTGGCGACCAAAACTGAATGCAGTATTCCAAGTATGGCCTTACCAAGGCCTTATAAAGTGGTGTTAACACTTTGCATGATCTTAATTCTATCCACTTACAATAGTTCGTTTAGTGACCTTGGTGTGGCTTGGTGGGTGTGGCAGGGGAAGGACACAGCAAAATCTCCATTCCCTCCCCACTCCTGGGGGAAGGATACTGCAAAATCTCCATTCCCACCCCACTCTGGGGCCAGCCAGAGATGGTATTTGCTGGTTCTCCAAACTACTCAAAATTTCTGCTACCGGTTCTCCAGAACCTGTCAGAACCTGCTGGATTTCATCCCTGAAGCAACATGTGCCTGCTGGCTTACCTAGAGAGGGTGGCTTAGCTTTGTTAGACCCAGGTGCTGCTCTTTTGTAAGATCGTCACCAAATTATTCAAGGACATACATACATACATACACACATACACACATACATTAAATTAAACTAAATTAAATTAAATTAAACTAAATTAAAAAATAAAATAAGATAAGATAAGATAAAATATAAAATAAAATAAAATAAAATATAAAATAAAATAAAATAATAAAATAAAATAATAAATGAAATAATAATAAAAGAAAAGAAAAGAAAAGAAAAGAAAATAATAAAATAAAATAAAATAAATAAAATAAAATAAAATAAAATAAAATAAAATAAAATAAAATAAAATAAAATAAAATAAAATAAAATAAGCAAGCAAGCATCCCAATGACATGCTTCTGGGCAACTCAGCCTTCTGTTCTGTTCTGGGACCACGACAAAGTGGCTCCAGAAGTCAGCGCTGGAGGAAAGTAAATTGTGTACCAGGCACATCGGCCATGTTCTGCGCAAAGCCGAGCAAACTGCAGCTGGTGAAATCATCCATCGCTTAGCACGATGTGTGCACTGAAGCATCTCGGGGAAAAACACAACTTGCCTAAGCTTCTTCTTCTGCAAAAAGACTCCGTCAGTGCGAGATGCTCGGCTCCGAGATTTAACGCTGCGTTTTTTCCTCCCCAAACTTGGCCATTTAACACAGTACAGGGAGTCCTTGACTTACATCAATGGAGCCCAATCTTTCTGTTGTTAAGCGAGACATTTGTTTGGGGAGTTATGTCCCATGTTGTGCCTTTTCTTGCCCCAGTGGTTAAGTGGATCATTGCAATTGGTCATTTAGTAACGTGGTTGTTAAATAAATCTGACTTCCCCGTTGACTTTGGCTTGTCAAAAAGGTGGACAAAGGGGGAAATCCCGTGCCCTTGGGACACAGCAACGGTCATAAGTATGAACTGGTTGCCAAGCGTCTGGATTTTGATCACGTGACCCGTAGGGATGCTGCAAAGTTGTATGTGAAAAATGGCCAGAAGTCACTTTTTTCCCAGTAACTTTGAATGGTTGCTAAATGAACGGTTGTAAATTGAGGATGACCTGTAACAGAATAACGGAAGGGACCTAGGCAGAATTCAACAGGTGGTGCTTTTCCCAACATTGAGATATAGAACTGCCTTAGGGGAATTCTCTCTTTTCTTTTCTTTCTTTCTTTTCCTTCCTCCCTTTCTTCTTCTTTTTCTCTCCTCCCTCCCCCCCTCTCTCTCTCCCTTCCTCCCTCCCTCTTCCTCTCTCTTCCCTCCCTCTTCCTCTCTCCTCCCTCCCTCCCTTCTCCCTCCCTCTCTCCTCCCTCCCTCCCTTCTCCCCCCTCTCTCTCTCCCTTCCTCCCTCCCTCTTCCTCTCTCCTCCCTCCCTCTTCCTCTCTCCTCCCTCCCTCCCTTCTCCCTCCCTCTTCCTCTCTCCTCCCTCCTCCCTCTCTATGCCCTCCCTCTCCCTCTCCTCCCCCCCTCCCCTTTATGACCTCCCTCTCCCTCCTCCTCCTCTCTTCCTCTCCTCCCTCCCTCCTCCTCCCTCTCTCTCTCTCTCTACGCCCTCCCTCTCCCTCCTTCCCTCCCTCTCTCTCTCCATGTGCCATCATCTCCTTTTTCACACAAACTTCTGGAAGACCCTGGCAGGCTACCACCTGATTTATAGACTTCTGCCTTGCCTGTTTGTTCCCAGCAAGTTATTTTAAAAACCAGGGACAGAGATAGGCTGGGTGTTTGGAGCAAGATTTGCCTTAAATAGTCAAGGCAAGAGGGAACAGCAGCCTGAGAAGGAGGGAGTCTGCCAAGGGGGCTCGGCAGACCACACTGGCTCCCTACTAGCTTGGGGAAGAGTCGAGTTAATCCAGTTTAACCCTTTAGGATTAGGCTGGGAGGATTGCAGGGCATTCGGCTTTGAGAGGTAACCTGGCTATTTTGCTTATTTTATTGATCAAATTTAGGGACTTATGGTGCATTTGACTTCAGACGCTGTCCTGGACCTCGGGAGTTCGATTCACACAACCTGCAAAGTTAACCATATTTTATTGAATGAGCCCAATGCCTGGAGTCACCCACAAGGCCCAGAATTAACAAGCTGACCACGTGAGATCCCTCCATTCTGCAAAGGTTTGCAATGGATCTCCTCCCTCCCAAATTGGCTATCGGCAGCATGGATCCCTCTCACATGGCTATCGGCAGCGTGGATGGCCAACGGGATAGATCTTGGCTTTCCTGTAATTGAACTACCACCGAGGAAAGGCCAAAGCTAAAATTCAAGCATGATTCTAGTCCTCATGGATAAAGGTCTGATTTTTAATAGGAACAGAGGAAGTTACTAATCCGTAAACTCATAGGGCTGGAAGGGAACTCGGAGGTCTTCTAATCCAACCCCCTGCTCCAGGTAGGAATCTCTCATATCATCCCAGTCAAATGGTTGTCCGGTCTGTTTTTGAAAATCTCTCTAGTGATGGGGCACCCCCCCCCCCCAACCACAGAAGGCAAGCTATTCCATTAATGAATGGATTGATTCATTAATCCTTAGTTAGGTCTGCATCAGGTTGCTTTAGCTCAGTGTTTTTCAACCTCAGCAACTTTTAAGATGTGTGGACTTCGACTCCCAAAATTCCCCAGCCAGCATGCTAAAACATGTGGACAAGCTCACTGGTTGGGGAATTCTGGGAATTGAAGTCCACATGTCTTAAAAGTTGTTATAAAGTTGAGAAACATCATTTAACTCAATCTTGTTCCCACAGGACTGGCAGAAATTCTCCTGGGTTTTTCCTTCCTTCCTTCCTTCCTTCCTTCCTTCCTTCCCTCCCTCCCTCCCTCCCTCCCTCCCTGAATGCTAAAGCATGTCCTGGACCTTTCTCGCCAAACAAAACAGTTGCTCTGTCCCATTGCATCAGTCCTTCTCTCCCACCACCCCAGCCCCCACCAACAGAAAAGTCTTCGGACACCTGAAAAAAGATCTCCGGTGGACATTCAGCCAGACATTTATTTCATGAGTTGCAGCCTTTTAACTGACTGGCTGCTTTTCTTGCCAGGGTTGGCCGTTTGAAAAAAATATTCCCGAGATTCTACTTGCGTGCAAAACCAGCGAAGGAAACCAGGTAAGGAGGGCGGCATTGTCAAAACTGTTCAGGGGCTACAGACGGTGATTTTTCTGAGAGCATCTGTACCTTTAAGGGTGCCCAGAGGCCAATTTTCTTTTTATAGGACCTCAATTTTCCATTGCAGGGATCCGGTGAAACACACACGGAGAGATTTTCCTCCCATGTTCCTTCCGAAAAAATAAACAAGGGGCCCACTGCCATTTTTCCCTGAAAAGAAGCCAAAGATTCAAGGCTCCAAAATCAAGCAGACTTTCCCAAGCAAGCCAGAGGTTGGATTCACATGTTGCCCTGAACTGTGGTTGGTTGGTTAGCCAGGTTTAGTGGCTCACCAACCTTTGCACAAAATCGGCAACAAATTGCTGTAGCTGTAGCTTCTGTGCAGGGAGGGCGAGCACCCACCCACCCGACTAGATGATGTAATTCATGGACTTGACTGAGCCATGTGGCTGGGGTTTCATAGTGTGATGCTCAGGTAGGGTTAGTGAACCAACCAGGGTTTATTTTAGATAGTACGTAACATTGAAAGTGGTTTTTGCTTTTTGCTTGCAAGTGTGACTCAGGGTGATGGATCAGAGAAACCAATAGTTCAATATTGGTTGTTTATTGAATGGAGGACAGGGGGTGGGGGAGAAGGAAGAGGACGAAGGATGATGATGATGATGAGGAAATGGAGGAGGAGGAGGAGGAGGGGATGGAGGAGAAGAAAGAGGAGGAGGAGGAAGTGGAAGAGGGATGAGGAGGAGAGATGATGATGAGATGGAGGAGGAGGAGAAGGAAGAGGAGGGAGGAGGAGGGATGATGATGAGGGAGGGATGAGATGGAGGAGGAGGGATGAGGAGGAGGAGGAGGAGGTGGTGGTGGTGGAGGTGGAGGAGGAAGAGAAGGAGGAGCAGAAATAGCTTGATCTCCACATGTCCTGATCTATTTAACGGAGAGGACCTCAACTAAGTTTTCAAATCAAGATCTAGTGAAGGAAGTCTTGGAGGGCTCTTATAGCTCTAGCCTCTCAGACCTGGGGCTCCGTCCTGGGGGGGTGCGGTGGATGGCCTCCAGCTTGGCTTGGCCTCCTTGCCTAACGAGGGAGACAGGAAGGGGCCAAGTTTCCCAGCCTTCCCCTTTGGGGGCCCAAAAGCCGAGCTTTTGGTGGTTGCGTTCCCCGGAGGAAGGTGGGTGGGAGAGATAAAGACACTGGCAGGGCCTTGGCTTCCATAAAAGGCTCGGCCTGTCACATCATCCAGGCCTGGGATGTCTCAGCTACCTCCCCTGATGTGGAGGGTGGGGGGAGAGGAGGAACTCCCCCTCCTCTCATCAGTGCTGGTGGCTCTGGATCTCTTGTCCCTCCCCACAGGCTTATCCAGGGGGAAGGGGCGGCCGTGGGGAGGGAACAAGCCCAGCCAAAGGGGTGAAGGCTGCTGCCGCCGTCAGCTCTGCCTAATCGGTTGTGTGATTTTCAGGAGCCAAACTGGAACCGAAGGCACCTGCTGTGAAATGTCTGGTCCGTGGCATGGGATCCAGCTTATCCCAGCTCCCTGCCTCCATCCTGCCCACCTGCCTCCGCCACCTTCGGCAGCCTGGATGCTTTGCCAAAGAAGTGCCTCCCTCTCCCAGAATGCTCAGCGATTCTCAGGTAGGCAGGGAATTCTGGGACTTGAAGGCTGAGCTAGGGAGGGCCATCCATCCTCCGGAGCAGGGATGGCCAAGCATGGCAACTTTAAAGACTTGTGGACTTCAACTCCCAGAATTCCCTAGCCGGTGATCTGTTTGAGGAGGAATTCTGGAAGTCCACAAGTCTTTAAAGTTGCCAAGGGATCCCTGCCCTAGAGGTCTCTTCCAGAGATGTAACAGTAACCGAGTTGGAAGGGACCTTGGAGGTCATATAGTCCAACCCCCTGGTCACGCAGGAGACTTGTACTGGGGATTCGAGCTGCTGACCTTTCTGACTGGCAAATTCAATGTCTTACCCACTGAGCCACCTAGTCAGGCATTTTGGAGGATGTCTATCCTCCAAAATGATCTTGGTTGCATTTATACCTCCAACCATGGTTGGTACCTTAGCCACAACCCTCAAAATGTGGTTGGTCCCCTAAGCCGCAACCCTCAAACTGTGATTGGTCCCCTCAGCCGCAACTCTGCAATCATGGTTGGTCCCTCAGCCACAACCCTCAAACCGTGGTTGGTCCCCTCAGCTGCAACCCTCAAAGAGTGATTGGTCCCCTCAGCTGCAACCCTCAAATAGTGATTGGTCCCCTAAGCCGCAACCCTCAAACTGTGATTGGTGCCCTCAGCCGCAACCCTCAAATCGTGGTTGGTCCCCACAGCTGCAAACCATCTGGGTTCCTCTCCAGGCCTAAACTCCCAATACCCAGTCCTTGCCATAGCTGGCTTCACACCGCACACTAATCGCTGCATTTGAGATGCGGCGTGAACCCCAGCCTAAAATGGGTTCCAGGAAACAGCCCAAAGACATCTGGATGCCGCAGCATCCATCCTCAAGGAAGAGAAAGCGGAGCAGGTGCCTGTAGGATTGTGCTGGAGACCCTCCGTCTTCTGCAGTTTGGGAGGGTCACCTCTCCCCCACCCCATCCCCAAGGCAGCAGCTGAGTGGAGTCTCCACCTGCACGCCTGGCTGCAGCCGTCACATTCGATCAGCATCCGGCAGCCACAAAGCACTTAGACGGGGCTCCCTCGCCTCACTGAGCAAACGCTACATTCCTAGAGCCCGGAATTTTCTCCAGCTGGTACAGTTAAAGAAACAGACTTCATCAACAGATTTTTCTTTTTCCAGGCATATGTCTCTGTTCCGGCCTGCCGGCTCTAAAACTCCCATCCCCTCTCCCGTAAAGCCTGGCAGGGTTGTCCCCAGGATGTGGTCAAGATAGCAGGTACATTGGTATGATGGAAGCTTCTCCTTCTTCCTCTTCCTTTGGATGTTATAAAGGTAAAGGTTCCCCTTGCACATATGCGCTAGATGTTCCCGACTCTAGGGGGCGGTGCTCATCTCCGTTCCAAAGCTGAAGAGCCAGCGCTGTCCAAAGATGTCTTTGTGGTCATGTGGCCGGCATGACTCAACGTCAAAGGCAACGCTGTTCTCTTCCCACCAAATGTGGTCCCTATTTTTTCTACTTGCATTTTTTATGTGCTTTCGAACTGCTAGGTTGGCAGAAACTGGGACAAGTCACAGGAGCTCACCCCATTACGCGGCGCTAGGGATTCGAACCGCTGAACTGCTGACTTTTTGATTGACATCTCAGAGTCTTAGCCACTGAGCCACCCCCATCCCTTTCGATGTTGAAGGAGATACAAATTTCTGGTTCTTGTTCTTCTGGCAGCCTGCATCATTGTTAATGGATGCTATTGTAGTGTGTCTTTGATGGTCTCTCTCCTTCTTCTTCTGGCTCTGCCTTGTGTTCTTGGACCGTCTCTTCTTTTTTCCCCCGGTTCAATTCAGAATAGAGCTGGAAGGGACCTTGGAGGTCTTCTAGTCCAACCCCCTGCTCAGATAAGTGGCTGTCCAGTCTCTTCTTAGAAGCCTCTGGAGATGAAGCATCCACAGATGAAAGCAAGTGGATCCACAGGTTAATTGTTCCGTCAGGAAGTTTCTCCTTAGTTCCAGGTTGCTTCTCTCCTTGATTAGTTTCCACCCATTGCTTCTTGTCCTGCCCTCAGGTGCTTTGGAGAATAGCTTGACTGCCTCTTCTTTGGGGCAGCCCTGGAGATATTGGAACACTGCCATCCTGTCACCCCTAGTCCTTTTTTTCTCTAGACTAGCCATATCCAAATCCTGCAACCTTTCTTCATATTTTCGCAGCATTTATTTTTTTTATGGAAGCCCCAACAGGAAAGAAATACCAGACTGCCACTTATGGCCCAATCGTTCCTTTTTCTCCATGCTGGTTCTCAGACGTTGGGCAAATGCAGAAGATGAACTCCTATTTAAGAGGCTGTGTGCAAATCAAGTATTGGGATCATTTCCTCGGGTGCAAATTTAGAAGGTAACAGAACTTCCGGTGAGATCGGGGTGCTATTCAGCAGGTTCTGGAGAACCGGTAGCGGAAATTTTGAGTAGTTCTGAGAAGTGGCAAATACCACCTCTGGCTGGCCCCCGAGTGGGGTGGGAATGGAGATTGTGCAATATCCTTCTCCCAGGAGTAGGGAGGGAAGGGGATTTTGCAGTATCCTTCCCCTGGAGTGGGGAGGGAATGGGGATTTTGCAGTATCCTTCCCCCAGGAGTGGGGAGGGAACGGGGATTTTGCAGTATCCTTCACCTGGAATGGGAAGGGAATGGAGATTTTGCAGTATCCTTCTCCCAGGGATAATCTCCTGGGAGATTTTGCAGTATCCTTTCCCTGGAGTGGGGATGGAATGGGGATTTTGCAGTATCCTTCCCCTGCCATGCCCAGCAAGCCATGCCCACAGAACGGTAGTAAAAAAAATTGAATTCCACCAATTCAATGGGTGAAATGGCTTAGGAATCATAGACAGACTGTCTTTTGTTTAGGTATCAGTGAGAGTCGGCATTAACACACTCCGCCCTGGACTTTGCGACTGGAGGAGCACCTGGTTTTGGAGGTGTCTGCAAAACATGTGGCTTGGTTGCCATGCTTGGCTGGCTATACCTGCCACGTTTGTAACATTTTGGCAGGTGTTTTTTTTTTTTGTTTTTTTTTTACGGAGCAGACATTTCCCTCCCTGGTAGATATCTCCCTCCTTGCAAACATTTTTCATTGGACGTCTCTCCTTTGGTAGTCCTCTCCTTCCTCATGACCGAGTGGCTGTGGCTGCCGGCGTCCCGATATAGCCAGCTGACACCATCTCTGGTTATTGGGGGCGAATCATTGGCCCCCACGGAAAGGGTGCGCAACTTGGGCGTCCTCCTGGACCCACGGCTGTCTTTGGAAGATCACACGACAGCTGTGGCCAGGGGAGCTTTCTATCAGGTTCGCCTGATACGCCAGTTGCGGCCCTTTCTAGATCGGGACTCCCTACGCACAGTCACTCAGGCACTCGTCACCTCTCGCCTGGACTACTGCAATGCTCTCTACATGGGGCTCCCCTTGGGATGCACCCGGAGGCTCCAACTAGTGCAGAATGCGGCCGCGCGGGGGATTATGGGAGCGACGGGACGCTCCCATGTGACACCTCTCCTGCGCGAGCTGCATTGGCTACCTGTGGACTTCCGGGTGCGTTTCAAGGTGTTGGTGACCACCTTTAAAGCGCTCCATGGCTTAGGACCAGGGTACTTACGGGACCGCCTTCTGCCGCCAATAGCCTCCCACCGGCCGGTGCGTTCCCACAGAGAGGGTCTCCTCAGGGTGCCGTCAGCCAGACAATGCCGGCTGGCGACCCCCAGGGGGAGGGCCTTCTCTGTGGCAGCCCCTACCCTCTGGAACGATCTTCCTCCAAAACTGAGAACAATTGCTGACCTCCGGACTTTTCGTCGGGCCCTGAAAACTCATCTCTTTCAGCTTGCTGGTCTAGCCTGACCCCGCTGAATTTTTAAGATCTGTATTATAGGGTGGGGTATTTTAAATATTTAATGGTTAATGGTTTTAATTTTTAGCCAAAGTTATATGCTTTTTTAAAGAAATTGTTTAACTTTTGTGTACTATTTTATTTGGCTGTTCACCGCCCTGAGTCCGCAAGGAGAAGGGCGGTATACAAATCTAAACAAATAAATAAATAAATAAATGAACGTTTGATGGAGGCCAGGAATGTTTTCCAGATTCCATCTCCTGGTTCTAGGTCGTCAGGATGGTGGGCTGTGGATTCCCCACTGTAGCCGTTTCCTCCGCTTGGTTGGAGGTGGGTGGAGAGGTAGCCCTTAACCAGCTGGTGAGAGCATCAGGGAAGGGACTCCTGCACCTGGGTGCATCTGTGTGGATGGAGTGGGAGATGGTTGCTACCTTGTTGGCACTGAGAGCTAGTGAGGCTAATGCCCTGGGGTGCCCACCAGCTTCCCCTCCTTCGTATGAATGGAATGGAAGGGGTGGGAGAACTCTGGTCTTGGGAACCAGAGAGGCTGGAATGGGGGCTGGGTCTGCCTTTGAGGGGTGCAGGGTGGTGGTGATGGACCTGTGGGGAGATGGTAGGAAATAGGAAGTGGGCCATTCCTGAGGAGCAGAATGATAGAAACGATGGAAAATATGTTAGCCCAGCAGGTGGAGAAGAAGAGGTCCTTCTAATATTTAGGAGTTTAGGAGTATCTAGTTCAATGAAAAGAAGGACCAGGGGAGACATGATAGCAGTCTTCCAATATCTCAGGGGCTGCCCCAAAGAAGAGGGAGTCAAGCTATTCTCCAAAGCACCTGAGGGTAGAACAAGAAGCAATGGGTGGAAACTAATCAAGGAGAGAAGCAACTTAGAACTAAGGAGAAATTTCCTGACAGTGAGAAGAATTTATCAGTGGAACAACTTGCCCCCAGGAGTTGTGAATGCTCCAACACTGGAAGTTTTGAAGATGTTGGATAATCATTTGTCTGAAGTGGTGTAGGGTTTCCTGCCTAAGCAGGGGGTTGGACTAGAAGACCTCCAAGGTCCCTTCCAACTCTGCTATTCTATTCTGTTCTGTTTTGTTCTGAGCAGTGTTTTCCAGCCTTAGGAACTTTTAAGACAGATGGACTTCAACTCCCAGAATTCCCCAGCCAGCATGAAGAAGTAGTAGTCCTTCTCCTAATACTTAGAACAGTGGTTTCTCAACCTTAGGGACTTTTAAGACGGGTGGACTTCAATGCTAGCTGGGGAATTCTGGGAGTTGAAGTCCATCCGTCTTAAAAGTCCCCGCGGTCGCAAAACACTGATTTAGAGAGACAACCCCCTCTGCCCACTGCATCTGTTTGGAGCCCAAGGCCTCTATTCTTCATTCTTTCCCTGCTAAGGCACGCCAAGGCAAGCCATGCACCAGGGGACAGCCATAAAATATTGAGCAATGTCTCCACTCCCTGCGCAAGTTGAGATGATGGAAGCTGACGCAGTGTGCAAAGGAGGCAGTGGGTGGGGGGAGTGAGTGAGAGAGAGGAGGATGCAAAGCTTTGCTGCTTTGCTGGTCTTCTGAAGAGAACTCCTCTAAAGCAGTTCTTGGCCTTGGGAAGCGTGGACGTGGCTTGGAGGAGCCGTGATCCAGCCACGGAGAACGAAGAGTGGCATCTGGAACCAAGAAGCGTTCTAGAAATGCAAGCCATCTGGACAAGCCACTGGGGCGTGGCCAACATGGGTGATGCATCCTCTACTGCAGGTGTCTCCAACTTTGGCAACTTTAAGACCTTTAAGACTTCAGCTCCCAGAATTCCTCAGCCAGCAAAGCAAATTCTGGGAATTGAAGTCCACAGGACTTCAAGTTGCCAAGGTTGGAGACCCCTGCTCTATTGCACCTGGGAACAGCATAGTGGGCAAGTGAGCCACAGGGTGAGGTTCTCCAGAACATCTCCAGAACTTGGTCCCAGCTTTGATGCTCACTTATTCAGGGCCTGTCCCAGTTGTCCTCTTCTCAAGACATAATGCGGGAAGGGGATTAAACCAGATGGATGGAGAAATTGTCTCAGCAGTTACTGCCAGGATACTGCCCAGAGGAGCTGGAAAAGCAGAACAGACAAAACAACAAGTAAGAAAACACAATAAAAAGGAGACAAAAATCAAAATAAGAATGATTGATGAAATAAACCAAGGGGTGGGTATTTTAAGGGAAGTTAATCAGGAACTGAAGACTTTTTTGGGAGAGAAACAGGGGTAAGAGTAGATAATTTGAAACTGAGACAATGGAATAGGGCTGAAAAGGGAGAAATATTTAATAGGATTGGCCAAGTAGTGGAAGCAGGTAGAGAAGATCCAAGAGAGGAATATGGAAGACAAGCCAAGAAATGGAAAATCAAAGCTTAAAGCGGGTGAGAGATGATGGGTAAAAAAGGGAATATTTTTTTCTAAATAATAGTGAGACAACTTAAAATAGGGTTGGAAGTTAGAGAAAGGGGGATTAATACAATATATATTTTCAAGGTGAATTAATAATAAGAAGGGAACCTAGACTCTTAATGTTGGTAAGTTTGAATAGATTTGAATAATATGGTGAGAGCTATAAAAATAACATACAGAAATATGGAATAAGCAAGTGGGCCCCAGCTTTGGTGCTCATTTATTCGGGGCCTGCCCCAGTTGTCGTCTCTTAAGACATAATGTGGGAAGGGGATTAAATCAGATGGATGGAGAAATTGTCTCAACAGCTACTGCCCAGGGTTCCAACTGGGGAAGGTTAGATGATGGGATTCTACTGTACCATCTCCCCTCCTTCTTGCACCTGTTGCTGGAAGGGACCACCGCTTCCCTAAGAGTAGAGCTGGCCCTGGAAGTAGTGCCAAAAGTATAAATATTGCTGGTCCTATAACAATATCTTCTTGGATAATCTTCTTCATAGCTGACTGAAGACCCACCATGTTTGAAGAGGCAGAAAAGAGTTTGGCCAACTGTTGATGGATTTGCTCTGTCCGCTCTTCATGACTTCTCGGGATTGTTTTTTCTGAAAGTCTGAAAGCCGAATTCTGAGTTCACAAAATCATGCAGGGGGTATGGGAGAATAAACCACAGTGGGAAGGGCTTGGGTTAAACATGGTTTATTACAGTATTTGCACTGGTTGGAGCCACACACAGCACATTAAATCACAAACTCAGCTTTCCTGCCAGGCCAGAATGATGAGAGCAAAGGACGGTTAAACACAAACTTATTCCTGTTTTTTTAGACAGAAATGCCACTGAACCCAACTTGGTCTACTTTTTATTCACAATAAGCTCGTCGGTTTTTTACACTGCAGAGCTACAAAGCCAAGCGTCTTTGTTTGAAAGTGGGTTCCACTTTCCAACAAATGGTGCATTTGCCTTCAAGTAAACCTGCTTACACTTGATTCACAAAAATCCAACACAAACTCCTGATATTTAGAATGGGGAGATGGGATGAAGAACAGCACCTCTGGAGCAGGGGTGCTATTCAGCAGGTTCTGGAGAACCGGGAGAGGAAATTTTGAGCAAATACCACCTCTGGCTGACCCCAAAGTGGGGAGAGAATGGGGATTTTGCAATATCCTTCCCTCAGGAGTGGACAGGGAATGGGTATTTTGCAATATCCTTCCCCTAGGAGTGGGGAGGGAATGGGGATTCTGCAATATCTTTACAGTGGTGGGTTGCCCCCGGTTTGCACGGGTAGTAAAACTGACGGGAGGCCCTGCCCACTGACCCTGATGTCATGAAAACGCTTCTACGCATGTACAGAAGAGCGCGTGCGTGCAGCCCCATTGCAAACCGGTAGTAAAGGTAAGTAGAACGCACCCCTGTATCCTTCCCCCAGGAGTGGGGAGGGAATGGAGATTTTGCAGAATCTTTCCCCTGGAGTGGAGTGGGAATGGATATTTTGCAATATCCTTCCCTCAGGAATGGAGAGGGAATGGGGATTTTGCAGTATCCTTCCCTTGCCAGGCCCACCAAGCCACGCCCACAGAACTGGTAGTAAAAAAAATTGAATTCCTCCACTGCTCTGGAGCTTTAAGAAGAAAACTGTTAGACACTCAATTGTTAAATATGCACACCCGAAACGCAAAGGGCAATAATAGGGTCTGTGAAAGTTCTGAGTTATTGCCGATAAGACACTTTTACAGGATTAAATACCATTTCAATTTACTCCTTCTTCTTTCGCAATGTTGCTTCAACTTTCCAGTCCTTAGGGAGACCTCAAAATTTCCTGGTGGTCTCCTCTCCAAGTATGAACAAGGCCCAATATTAATGTTTTCATTTTTAAATAACACGGATGATGCGGTGGCTAGTAGTTGTGCTTTTTAGAGCAGGCCTAAGGGAACAATTGCTAGGTTCGAGTGAATGTGAGGCACGGAAGCCAAAGTTATATTAGATTAAAACAGCCTTCCCCAACTTGGGGAGCCCCAGATGTGCTGGAATCCAGCTGCCACACTGGCTGAGAAGTTGACAATCCATCGCAATCGGAAGTCATGAGGTTGATAGATGCATCTAAAGGGGGAAAGGATGAAAGGAACAGAGATTATCCATCCTTTGGACCAAGAGGGAGAGAGATTGTGGAAATTGTGTGGTCTTCAGAAACAAAAAGGTCAGGCACAAAGGAGTTGCTTTTCATTTCAGCCCTCCAATTCCAGCTGCAAATTCTATTGAAGTTTCTCACTCTCTCTCCTTTTAAAGGCTACACTGCCATCTACTGGTTGAGGAGGCTAAAGACCGCTGAGCCAGATTCCATTTCTAAAATTAATAGGCATTTCACTTAAAAATTAGGCATCTCAGCATCGCAATTCTGACTTCCTTAATAGAAGGCCACAACCTTTTCTCAGATCGGTACTCTCGTTTGATCTGGCGGTGGAGTAAAATCAAATATCAGATCTGGTCAGCATTATTGGCTGAATGAATGCAAAGTTTTGCCAATCTTCTTGCTTTGTTGAATAAAGTTGCAATTAGATCAGAACCTACAATAAGGTGAGATCTTCTGGTGAGATCTGTGTATTACTGTAGTTAAGAGATTTCTGGGAAAAGCTTAAAATGTTAAAAAGACGTTAATGTGCCGTTGAATCATATAGGTGTTCCTCCTGTAGCAACTGCCTTGTTCAGCAACTCTCTGTAACTATAAGGTTGATGAAAAATTAATGTTGCAACCCATATCCTGGATCTTTCTCAAAAATCCAGGCCTGAGCATAACGTAGGGCGATATTAAGTCATGTTTCCAGCATTCAACCGTCATGTGATCTATTTACTCTGACTGTTTGCCAGATCCATTTCCTTTCCCTCCCCATTCAGAGGCTCTCGGGCTGCAAAAGGGACGGATGTCGGGAGGCCCCGTCCAGTGCAGTGCGTGGGTTGTATTTTCCACACACCTGCCTTAGCGGTTGTGTTTGCAGAGCGGACTCAATCTCTGGCCGAGATTATTGGTTAGTTTCCCCCAAAGTTACTACAGTATCGTTATGGATTCATTCGGATATGAGTTTTAATATGGCAGAAAGCAGGCATGTCCTCAGGATCTGGCCAATGACAATGGGATTGAAATAATTTTTTAAAAAATTTGATTTATATGCCGCCCTTCTCCGGAGACTCAGGGTGGCTTACAATGCGTTAAGCAATAGCCTTCATACTTTTGTATATTTATACAAAGTCAGCTTATTGCCCCCACAAACTGGGTCCTCAATTGACCTACCTTAGAAAGGATGGAAGGCTGAGTCAACCTTGAGCCTGGTGAGATTTGAACTTACAGTAATTGTAGACAGTGGAGTTAATTACAATGCTTTAGTCTGCTGAGCTATCCAGGCACTTAAGATAGGCTTTGCTTGTGTTTTTAAATATGCATTGCACAAAGGAATTAGCCAAATGCTTATTGATTGAGATTAGTTAGTATCAGGTTATCAATAGGGCTAGCAAGTAGTTGAATTCAAATTCCCCCGAGTTTGATGAGGCATTCATTCACACGTAGACTGTACCTGCATGGCTAGGACTATGAGAACTATAATTTATTCAACTCACCTACACTCCAGAGCAGTGGTGGGTTTCAACATTATTTACTACCGGTTCTGTGGGTGTGGCATGGCTTGGTGGGCATGGCAGGGGAAGGATACTGTAAAATCTGTATTCCTACCACACTCCAGGGGAAATTTACTGCAAAATCCCCATACCCTCCCAATCAGCTGGGATTTGGGAGGCAGAGAATAGATGGGGGCGGGGCCAGTCAGAATTTCCACTACCGGTTCTCCAGAACTGGTCAGAACCTGCTGAAACCCACCTCTGATCTGAAGGATCTTTAGTATTCCTCCTCTTGGAAATTTTAAGAATTTCCCAGACGTTTCAACGAAGTTTCATTCGTCATCTTCAGGCTGGTGTTTTCGGCTTCGTGCTTCCAGGAGCATTGCTGGAGAACACCAGCCTGAAGATGACGAATGAGACTTCATCGAAACGTCGCCAAGACACTTCCAATTTTACGTGGGAGAAAACCCAAATAACCAAAGATCTACATACAAACACCCGCGAAAACCTCAGAAAACATACATACATACATACATCTCTAAACAAAGACAAGTCTGTCTATGACTCCTAAGCCATTTCACCCATTGAATTGGTGGAATTCAAATTTTTTTACTACCGGTTCTGTGGGCGTGGCAGGGGAAGGATACTGCAAAATCCCCATTCCCACCCTAATCCGGAGGAAGGATACTGCAAAATCCCCATTCCCTCCCCATTCCAGGGGAAGGATACTGTAAAATCTCCATTCCCACCCCACTCCAGGGGAAATCTACTGCAAAATCCCCATTTCCTCCCAATCAGCTGGGACTTGGGAGGCAGAGAATAGATGGGGGTGGGGCCATTCAGAATTTTTACTACCGGTTCTCCGAACTACTCAAAATTTCTGCTACGGGTTCTGCAGAACTGGTCAGAACCTGCTGAAACCCACCTCTGCTCCAGAATATGGAACCATCAACGACAGACACAGGATGGTTCATACACCATTGTACTCTAAACTGTGATTTTATTCTTCTGTTCAAATCCTGTCCAATTCTTGCAGGCTTGTACTCTAAACTGTGATTTTATTCTTCTGTTCAAATCCTGTCCAATACCAATCGGCCGGTTTATGGTTTGGCGTCAGGCAAACTGAACAATCTTAGCAGCTTTTAAGCTGTGTAGACCTCAATTCCCAGAATACCTTGGCAAACATGTTTGGCTGGGGGGATTCTGGGAGTTGAAGTCCACAGGGCTTAAAGTTACTGTGGTTGAAAAAACACTGGTGTACATTCAGGGGTGGGGCTGCTAGGGGTTTCGGAGAACCTCTAGCTAAGATTCTGTGCAATACGGAGAACCCCCAAATCCCACTCCTGGCTGGCCCCACCCACTCCACTCCACCCCTCCCAGGAATCCCCACGCAGTTCATTTTGGATGCAGGTGAATGCAGAGTGCGCATGGAGGCTCTGGAAGGGCGAAAAACGGGCCTACTGGAAGGCCAGAAATAGGCCTGTTTCCAGCCTCCAGAGGGCCTCCGGAGCCTGGGGAGGCCATTTTAGCCCTCCTGGAGGCTTGAGAAAAGCCTCCGGAGCCTGGGGAAGGTAAAAACACTCCCCCTGTGTTGCAGGAGGCCGACTAGGCCACGCCCACCTAGCAACCCCTTGCTAAAATTTTTGAAGCCCACACCTCTGTACATTATTGATCTGTTTCAGGCTAAATGGGGAGAGGGTTGGTCAATGGGGCACCCTCCCTTTTTTCAATTCCTTCCTCATAAACAGCCTACCCCATTTGGGGACAAAAAGTCAGAGATAGCCCCCCCCCCCCGAAAAAATGGGTGGAACACAAGGTGATCCCAAAACAGCAGTCTAATTTAGAACATCTGGATATCAGGAAATCAATGCATTTTTTAAATAAAGGCAGGCCTATCCCCCACTGGAAGACCTCAACTCCCGAATCTGAATGAAACCCACCTAAGGGCTTCAATGGGGCTGCCCCATCTGAGCCCAAGGCATCCTTTTGGAGCAACAGCTGGAGAGGGGGAGTGGGTGGGGGGGGGAAGGCAGCCTGGGATTTCTGCGTGACGCCTTGGGTGTACTGCATGCACATTATTTGTGCCTGTTTGGTCTGCCGGCATTTGGCTGGGGACTGGCACATTGTCCCCGACTTCCGTGCCGAACGCAGGCAGGGAGGGGAAGCAGCTGGCTTGAGCCCCGGCAGGGAGCTGTCGCCGAAAACTGGTTCCCACGGCCTCCTGTCCTTCCTGCTTCTGTTGCTCTTGGAGCCGGGCCAGGCGTCCATTGGAGGAGATTTGGAAATGGCCAGAGGCTGGGGCAGTTGTGCTGTAACAACCTCCTCAAGGCAGCTTCTGTCTTATAGCAAGAGCACTTAAGACTTATATACCGCTTCACAAAGCTTTACAGCCCTTTCTAAGCGGTTTAGAGTCAGCCTCTTGGCTCCCGAACAATCTGGCTCCTCATTTTAGCCACTTTGGAAGGATGGAAGGCTGAGTCAACCTTGAACCTGGTGAGACTTGAACTCCTGACTGTGGGCAGTTAGTCTGCAATACTGCATTCTAATCACTGGGAAGGAAGGAAGGAAGGAAGGAAGGAAGGAAGGAAGGAAGGAAGGAAGGAAGGAAGGAAGGAAGGAAGGAAGGAAGGAAGGAAGAGCACTTAAGACATCCTTCCAAGCCCTCTCTAAGTGGTTTACAGAGTCAGCCTCTTGCCCCCAACAGTCTGGCTCCTCATTCTACCCACCTTGGAAGGATGGAAGGTGAGTCAACCTTAAGCCTGGTGAAATTTGAACTGCCATTTTTGCCAGTACCTCTTCCTCCAGGTGACTGGACAATCTCTGGACTTGCCCAGCTGTGGAGAAGGCTCCCAAAGGATCCTGCCTTACTAGCTTCCCTCCCTTCCTTCCCACTCTGGGAAGAGGCATCAGAAGATGAGTGGGAAATCCAGGCCCATTCCCCCTTTTTTTTTTTAAATTTGATTTATATGCTGCCCTTCTCCGGAGACTCAGGTCGGCTTACAGTGCGTTAAGCAAGAGCCTTCATACTTTTGTATATTTATATTTATATAAAGTCAGCTTATTGCCCTCAACAAACTGGGTCCTCAATTTACCCACCTTATAAAGGATGGAAGGCTGAGTTGACCTTGAGCCTGCCTGGGATTGAACTTGCAAGTAATTGCAGCAGCTGGATCTTAAATGCTGCCTTTGTAGGAGGCATTACTCCCCTACACTACTCAGGCTCAGTTGTCTTTGTGGTCGCCTTCAGCTGACTTCTTGCCCTTACAGGTAATTTTCCACTTAGGGCCACAATTGAGGCCAGCATTTCCGTTGCAAAGCGAGACCGTTCTTAAGCGAATCACTACATTGTTAAGTTAGTCACAGGGTTGTTAAGTGAACCTGGTTTCCCCATTGACTTTGCTCGTCAGAAGGTCACAAAAAGGGGATCACATGTGACCCCGGGACACTGCCATTGTCATAAATATGACTGAGTTGTCAAGCATCCCAAATGCAAATCACGTGGCCATGGGCAGGCTGCAATGGTCATAAAGTGTGAAAAATGGTCGTAAGTCACTTTTTTTCAGATCATTTCGAACGGTCACTAAACAGACCATTGCAAGTCAAGGACTACTTGTATTTCTTTCTCTGGCTGCTATGTATTTCTCAAATACATATCTGAGTGTGCTAGTTGTTCTCGACTCTAGGGGGCGGTGCTCATCTCCATTTCAAAGCCGAAGAGCCAGTGCTGTCCGAAGACATCTCTGTGGTCATGTGACCAGCATGACTCAAAGTCAAAAGCGCATGGAACACTGTTCCCTTCCCACCAAAGGTGGTTCCTATTTTTCTACTTGCATTTTTACCTGTTTTTGAACGCTAGGTTGGCAGAAGCTGGGACAAGTCACGGGAGCTCACCCCGTTATTCAGCACGAGGGATTCGAACCGCTGAACTACCGACTTTCGATCGACAAGCTCGGCGTCTTAGCCACTGAGCCACCGCGTCTGTTATTTTTCAAATAGCCCTCCTGCAAAACATGAGATCAATTGGAATAAAAAAAAAAATTTTTTTTTTCCTGGCCTGATAATATTCCATAGTGCTGGAAGTGAAGCAATAAACACCCCCCCCCCGCTCCCCATCCTTTTCCCATGTGAATCCTAAAAATAATATAAAGCACATTCCAGCTTCCTCTAGCAACAATTAACCGGCAGAGCGGCCTCTGTGAGAAAGACCAACTTCGTTTTTCCTGAGGCCTATAAATAGAATTTTTCCTCAAATATGGGATGCTGAATCAGAAACGGGAGGGGAGGGATGACAGCCATCGGCTTCGTCTGAACTTGAGTTCCAAGATGACTTTGAATTTCCCCTTCAAAGCGAGTCCGTTTAACTGAGGGAAAGTCATAGCCAAGTAACGCTCCCAGACGAATTCGTGGTCTATGGAACATGGGCTGAGCTCGCCCGTAAACCAGAGTTCAACAAACCATGGTGTCATGTGTGAATGCAGTCACGCAGCGTACTAAGATGGCTGACTGGGTGTAATAGTGATGGGGCTGGCCTAGAAACCAGGAGACAGGGAGTTCTAGTCCTACCTTAGACATGAAGTCCGGCTGGGTGACTTTGGGCCAATCACCAGGAGGTGGGGAGTTAAGTTCTAGTTCCACCTTAGGTATGAAAGCCAGTTGGGTGACATTGGGCCGGTCCCTCTTTCTCAGCCCAAACCCACCTCACTGGGTTGTTGTTGCAGGAAAAAAAGATGGCAGGAGTATTAGGTTACTTGCCATCTTGAGAATAATAATAATAATAATAATAATAATAATAATAATAACAAAAAAAATAATAATGTCAGGTTTCGAAGTCGTCTCAAATAAATTGCATTTCAAACTAAGTCTGATGAAAATCTTTCATTTATTAAGCACGACATTCTAACTCCGACTCCATCGTAGCCAACACTGACTTCCTGACCCAAAAACCCTCCCTTTCCTTCCCCCACTCCTCTGCACTCATTGGCCATCTTCCAAGTCACTCTACCCCTAATCTACTGCTCCAGTTCAAAGGAATTTCCCCCTCCCATCCCATCTCCTAGGGGATATTATCTCCAGGGAAAATAAGTAGGTGAAAAGTCAAACGTCCCTTTCCAGACGCCTCCGCTTCTCCTTCTTATGTCAGCACTAGAGAAAATGCAGCTTGAAGTGCTGACATAATAATCAGCAAGAAAAAATCACAAAGTACCGGGACTTGCAAATTGAAGTTGAGCGACTGTGGAAAAAGAAATCGTGTGTTGTCCTGGTTTTAATTGGAGCCCTTGGAACAATACCCAAAGGGCTACCCTGCTATTTAGAAATTCTAAATTTACCGGACTTGAACATTTTGACTCTACAAAAAAACCACCTTGCTCGGAACAGCTTACATCCTCCGACGATACCGTTAACAGTTCCGAGGTCCTTGGTTAGGACTCGAGCTGCTGAGCTATTAACCAGCATCAAAGGCTGTGAATCTCACTACAGATTAAATAATGATGATGATGATAATAATAATAATAATAATAGTAATAATATAATAATAATGTAATAACTTGGCCTATCAGATCTGGGCTGTGAAAATCGAGATGACCCCAAGGCAGTGATGGCTAACCATTTTGCCATCATGTGCCAAAAGAAGGGGGAGCGTGCACATGCATGGGCCTACACCCATAATTCAATGCACCCCACACCCAGCACATGCATGCACAACTCCCCCATGCTCCCTCTGCTTTTGGCACAAGATGGCACAGTGGGCCCAATAGGCCCATTTTTTTTGCCCTCCCCAGGCTCCAGAGGCTTTCTAGGAGCCTGGGGAGGGCGAAGACGCACCTCCAGAGGCCAGAAACAGCCCATTTTCCGACTTCTGGTGGGCCCGAAAGGCCGAAAAATTAGCTGCCTGGCACACGCATGGGTGCTGTAACTGAGCTAGGGCAACTCTCACATGCCCACAGATATGGCTCCGTGTGCCACAGGTTTGCCATCACAGCGCTAAGATGTCAGGAAAGTAGTAACATCTTTGCTGACATTTGTTGGCCATGGTAGATTGAAATCCTGATTTATGACTCAGGATAATGGGTGAACCCAGGCACATTGGCATGAATTTAATCCGGCACAAGCAAGCTGAGCCCTCAAGGATACACATGGCACTAATTCCCCCTTTGGCCTGGGGAACCTTTTCTGTGCAACACACACACACACACACACACACAGAGACCTTTGATTTTTTTTATTTGATTTATATGTCACCCTTCTCTGGAGGGTGGCTTACAATGTGTTGATTTTGACCAGCCAGTTGACTAGGGAATTCTGGGAGTTGAAGTCCACACAACTGAAAGTGGACCAAAGTTGAGAAACCGCTGCTCTATAGACACCGCTGGTTCTAAGGTTGGAAAAAACTGACAAATGGTATCTTTAATAAAGGTGATCCTTATTTAGCCACTGCCTTGTTTAGCGACCGTTTTCAGTTACTGCGGTAAAGAGAAGCTAAGTTAACAAACAGTTCTCGCATTTAGGACCTTCGCAGGTCTACAGCTATATCTACACATACGCACACAAACATAAAAGAATGCACACATATACACACGTTTGTTTTGTGTATATAAACATATATATTTTATATAAACACGCATATATAAAAACCTACACGAATGCACACATATACACATTTTGTGTAAACATATAACTGATATATATAAACACACAAACACATATGCATGCAGATTGTTTTGTGTATGTGTGTATATATATATATATGCATGTGTATATATATATATATATATATATATATATATAATATATATATATAGATGTATGTATATATATATATACACATATACATACATACGTATACATATATATACATACATGTGTGTGTGTGTGTGTGTGTGTGTACAGGTAATATCTCAGGTTTCTTCCCGTGTAATTGTAAACATATCTTTAGAAGGATAGCAGCGACGTTTCGATGAAATCACATTCATCATCTTCTGGCTGATGTTCTCGGTTTGGTGCTTATGAGCAAACTGTGTGATCTTAACTTATAACTTAACTAATATATACACACACACATATATATGCAGATTGTTTTGTGTGTGTATGTGTGTGTGTGTGTATATGTATATATATATTGTGTGTGTATATATATATATACACATATACACACAAATATATCTATAATCTCTGTGTCTATCACACACAGATATATGTATGCAGACTGTTTTGTGTATGTATAAATATATATATAAATATAATTTGTGTATGTGTCTGAGAGATTATATATATATATATATATGTGTATGTGTGTGTATATATACATATATACACATACACACACAAGTATATACTACATTTTCCTGCGTATAAGACTACTTTCTAACACACAAAAATCTTCTCAAAAGTCGGGGGTCGTCTTATACGCCGGGTCTCATTCTCCTGTAACCAGGCAGACCAGCCCATAAGGCTCTGACGAGCCTTAAATGGCTCTGAGGAGAGTTGTCTTATACGCCCAGTCGTCTTATACGCCGGAAAATACGGTATATATAATCTGTGTGTGTCTATATATCACACAGACACATATATATATGCAGACTGTTTTGTGTGTATGTATATATATATATATATATACACACACACACATATATATATATATATAATTTGTATATGTGTGTATATATATATACATATATACACATACACACACATTATATGCATATAATCTGTGTGTGTGTCTATATATCACACAGACACATATATATGCAGATTGTTTTGTATATGTGTGTGTATATATATCCATATATACACATACACACACAAATATTATATATATATATGTATATATGTATATATATATATATATAAATAATAATCTGTGTGTGGGCGTATCACCCACAGACCCGCGCAGAAGCCGAGAGAGAAAAGAAGGCAAACGGCAGCCCTTTCCTCAGGACGCCCCACCTACCTCCTCGCTCCGGCGGTCCCGGCAGCGCCTGCGCAATACTCCGGGGAGGCGGAGCCTCCGCGCCCTCCCCGCCCCGCCCCCGCCGCGTCCCTCCCCCCGCGTCTTTGTTTCGAGCGGCCTGTTTCCCAGGCAGCCTGGCGGCGGAGGGGGCGTGGCTATGCAGATGAGTAACGGGGCGGGCAGTGGCGGCGGCGGCGGCGGCATCGGCTCTCGCTCTCGCTCCCTTCGCCAGCAAGCGCAAGACGGTCGGAGCTCGGCCCTCGCTCGCCCACGGAGGAGCTGAGAGCGAGCGCCTCCTCCCGACCCCCGAGGATGATAAACACCCAGGACAGGTACGGGGGGGGAAGGAAGGAGAGGCTGGGTGGGGGGGGGGGGTTGGAGTGGGGGGGGGCAAGGCCCAGGCCTACCTACCTCCCCCCAACACCCCTTTTTTGGGGGGGCAGGGGGGGGGCTCCATAAGCATCCCCCCCTCCCACGCTGGCAAGCCTGGATCAGGAGTGGGGAGGGGGGAAGCGAAAGGGCGGGGGGCTTCTCCAAAGAGAAGGGGGGGGAGGAGGTAAAGGGGGGGGTCGAGGGAGGGGGAAAGGGAGAAGGTCGCTCCTTGCCCCTCCCTCGGGGTCTTCCCCCCCCCAGGGAAAGGAAAAGGGGGGGAGGGGCTCTTTGCATGGAGGGGAGAATGAAAATTGGGGAGGGGGGGAGAGAAGAAGAGGAAACAAAAACAACAGCAGCAGGCCGGAGGGGGGCGGGGCGGCGCTGCTGCTCCTCCGCACGTCCACACCGCCCGGGGGGGGGGAGAGGTGGGTGGAGAGAGGGTGGGGTGGGGGGGATCCCCTCCACCTCCTTGGATCCCCGGAGACTAGGAAAAAGGCTGCTGCGACCCCCGGGTTTTTTTTTGTTTTTGTTTTTTGCCCAGGCTGGGAGGACGTTTGCATGCACACACACACACACACACACCCCTACACCTAGGTGCTCTTCTTGTGTTGCAAAAAAGCTTTCACTTTTTTAGCTTCTCCTCCCCCAGGGTGGTCGCCCACGGATTTCCCACCAAATGGGCTTCCTGGGGTTGCAAGGCTGTTCTGGGGAGGGGGGGGTCTTCTGGTCAGTTGGAGAGCGGGAGGGCTGACTGGACTGTTGGGGAGGCCAGGTTTGGGTTTCAGGTCTGTTGAGTGCCAGGGAAGCCTCAGGTGTTTTCCCTGGAAAGGAGGGAGGAAGGGGGTGGGTGGGTGGGTGCAAAATCTTGCTTTGGCGAACAAAGAAACCCATCTGGGCAAAAGCGGGGAGGGGGGGCAAAGGGGCGGTGGTTCTGGGCATCCTGGGACACCCCTTCTTTCCCCCTTTGTGATGGTCCAGGGAGTGACCAGGGAGCTCTGAACCACTGGACAATAGGTGGAAATCGACAGGTGGACGAAGGAAGGAAGGAAGATGTGGCTTGGACTACCTTGGCTGAGGTCCAAAACTTATCCTCTGTATTGGGAGAAGACCTTGTTGTTTTTTTTTAAATTTTATATTCATATTTATTTTATTTAAACCATTGGAGTGTCTGTTGTGACTCAGCTTGGGATGTAAGATTTAGGTGCTTGTCAATCTTTTTTTTTTTGCCCCCGGAAAAATTAAAGGCTCAAGTCCAAAGTCAGGTGCCTTTGGAGGACTTCCCAAGAGCAGCAAAATCCCTGTTTGGTGCTTGATGGAAACTAGGTTTCCCCAGGGTGGGATAGATAGCAATAGCTCTTAGACTTATATACCGCTTTACAGCCCTCTCTCTAAGAGGTTTAGAGTCAGCATATTGCCCCCTCATAATCTGGGTCTTCATTTGACCGACCTTGGAAGAAGGATGGAAGGCTGAGATGATATTATTATGCAGAAAGAATCCCCAAATGCTGGGACATTGGCATGGATAATAGCTGGTCTACAGGAGCCTTTTTTTAAAAAAAAAGAAAGAAGAAGCATGCTCTGTCTTTTATGCTAGGAAAATAAAAGATGAGGGCTTGTGTTTTGAAGTTGGCTATGTTTTCTGGGAGAACGGCTCTTTCTCCGATTTGAATTTTCCTACGATAAAAGCAGCCATAGCTACACCCAAGATTATACATGCTACAATTACTTTTGTTCCCAGAGGTAGATTGGTTGGTTGGTTGGTTGATGGCGTTCCGTACCAAACTCCTGATGGAAAGTCGCCATTATATTGGGGACAGATGGAAAGGACTTGTGTCACCTGGATGGAGAAAAAGATCAAGTGCACCTATGGTCTTGCTTTATTCCCCGTGCACTCCTGTGACCTTTTGCAGTTGAAAGAATGAGGTTTGCAAAATAGTTTTAGATTCCAGGAAGCATAAACAGTTTCATGTTATGGTGATTTGCCTCCTTCCAACATGACAATTCGTACTATATAGTTTTATTATATAGTAGTTTTGCACTGGTTGGAAGCCAGTGATTATTTTTGGAAGGTGTTGCATATATTTTCCTTGCATTGTGTAAGTTTCCTAGAAGTGTTTATCTGAAGACAGTTTTGGGACTGGAGGGAAAGTTGTGTCTGCGTAAAAGCACAATTTCTTTCCTAATATTATTGAACCGAAGGCAGAATTCTGTCTGCAGCAGCTTGAAGGATTTGAAGTGATAAAAATGCTATTTTAACAGTTTGTGGAAGGAGCATCTTCCAAGCTGAGAATTGAATTTAAGGATCAGACTCGCTCAAGTGCCTTCAGCAACAGCTTTTCAGAGAAATGCAGCTCCCCTTCCTTCCAAAACAAAACGTTAATTATCTTTAGGAAAGGGGTGGTGGTGAAAGTTTTATCTTAACTAAATGTTTGCAAGTTAAGCTTTCACTTTAATTGGCAAGCACTGTGTGATTGAAATGGTTTGCAAAACAGGAAGGCTGTTTATTTACAGTTACTGCAAGGAAGGATTTCTTCATTTTATTGAGGCCATGAGTAATTAGTGAACTTTAAAAATGAAAGTCCTCTTGGTCTGATCCTAAATTTATCTGAAATGTAACGCAGGTCAGAATATGAGGTTGTGGTTAATTGTTAAATCTGGGTGCTGCCTACCCATAAAGCTCTCATCAGGGAGGGTTTTGTAATCTACTTAAAGACCTTTGGTGTTACGTAAACGGTGAAGTAATTCCATCTCTCCAGAGGCCTAGCTAGCAATCAGGTCAGCAATAGGGGTGGGAATGGGGTCCTTTTTAACTATACAGTTTATAAACTCCACATAAACTTATTTGCAAGTGTCCCTCCCTCTTTGAAGTGTCAGATCCAAGTAATTTTAGATCTGTTTCTACTAATGCGTTGGCTGGGGGGAAAAAAAACCCATCAGATTTGGCATAGCAACTATAACATGTGTTTTTCATTGTTCAGCCAGATTTCTTTTATCCCTATCTGCAAAATGCTTGTTTTTTCTATCTTGGGTTTTCCTCTGCTTGAAAATACAGCGCTTAAGGAGTTGAAACTGTAGAGGAAGTTTGGCCTTGGGAGTTTAACATACACTCTGTTTTACTGAGTTATATACAATCCTTTGTATTTATCAGTCTGTTTCCCACGCTGGGCATGTGTCTGCCAGGAAATGTTTATAATTCATACACTTGATTTTCAAAAGACTGCACCTTTGTTCTCTGTTCAAAACAGGAAAATATAGGCCAGCTGGTATGATGCAGTAAGTTGATTAGCATGTTGATAATTCATAATTTTTACACCTCTTTTCTCAATTCTGTACCTTTTGTAATTGGGACAAAAGTATCCAGAATTTGCATCCAACAAATTATTCCCCTGTTTTTTTGTTTGGGTTTTTTGTTTTGCTTGTTTTGTTTTTTGGTGCATTCGAGTCAGTGTTGATTCCTGGTGACTTCTTGGACAAATCCCTGCAATTTCCTTGGCAAGGTTTTTCAGAAATGGTTTGCCCTTGTCTCCCTTTTCCCAGGGGCTAAGAAAGAGCAATTAGCCGAAGGTCACCCAGCTGGCTTTGTACCCAAGGCGGAACTAGAACTCTTGGTCTCCCAGTTTCTAACTGATGCCTTAACCACTACATGAAATCCTGCTGGTTGGGAATTTACCATTCATAATACATTTAGAAAAGAAATCTGCTCTTCATTATGCATAAATACAGTGCTTTTTTAAAAATAATAATATGCAAAGCAAGAGTCAGCAGTGGTAAAATCAAACTGATATCGCTATCATTTACTAGGACTCCCCTTAACCTTGCAAACCAATCTTGTTTCATACACTGTCCTGCAAAATCCATGACACATTTTCAGAATGACGGATTTTTATCTCAATTACACCATTAACGCATCCTTGTGTTCCTTGAGAAAACCACAAGGCTGGCTGGTGGGCTTAATTCTCTCAATTTTTTTCCTGTTTGCACCTTGGAGGCACCACCTTTGCATTCCCTGAACAAATAAATGGCAGAAAGGCTGAATGTTTGTAATGCTCTCAAAAGCACATGGTTTTAATTCTCCCATCTTGACTCCCTATCCCATAATCAGTAAAATATTCGGTTAAATACTATCTTGTGTTTCTGAAATCTTTGCAAGATCAGTTACCTTATTTTTTCTTTTTTTAGCTGACTGAAACATACCCCTACTCTATCCTACTAGCACATTGTGGGATTACTATGGAATGGAAGAGCTCATACACATACACCCACACCCACCCTTGAAAATTAGTTCACGTTCATGTATTCATCAGTGGTGATTGTAATCACAATGAAAAATTCTTGCACACTTGCCAATATTGGCAAGTGTGCAAGAATTTTTCATTGTGATAAAAATCACCATTGATGAATACATGAATTTATGTTGCCAGGCTGTTTAAAACATTTCTGGATGTAGCCTCGTATTAAGACAAATTCTGTGGCATTCAGAGATAATTGGTGGAATTGACTGGTAAACCGTGGAAGGACCTTGGAGGTCTTCTAGTCCAACTCCCTGCTTAGGCAGGAAACCCTACACCACTTCAGACAAATGGTTATCCAACCTCTTCTTAAAAACTTCCAGTGTTGGAGCATTTACAGCTTCTGGAGGCAAGTTGTTCCATTGATTAATTGTTCTAATCGTCAGGAAATTTCTCCATAGTTCTAGGCTGCTTCTCTCCTTGATGAGTTTCCACCCATTGCTTCTTGTCTTACCCTCAGATGCTTTGGAGAATAGCTTGACTTCCTCCTTTTTGTGGTGTCCCCTGAGATATTGGAACACTGCTATCCTGTCCCGGAAGCAGTTTGTGACTCTGTACAGTCACATTCTGGTAACTCCTGCGACACAGCTGGAACTAATCGTATCGGTTTTGCCGTTCCATTCAACTATTTCAGCAACGTGGAGAGGGGGGATCTGCTGCTTGGGTAACAGTCTATCCTCCATATTAATCTACCCAAGCCTCGTCCTCTGGAGAGGACACTCCAGCTTTGCATACAGCATTGAAACAACACGGGAAGTGGCAGCTACCGGTTATAAGTCTTTGCTTGATTGGCATAGAGCGTGATGCCAGGAGCCACTTTCATCGGTGGGAGAGGTCATTGTACCTCACTGGGCAGCTAAGGATTGGCACTCTCGAATTGGCCTTTTTAGTCACACCAGGTGCTGTTTTAGGCCCTTTTCAGAGCATGATACCATAGTGTTTTGAGTCTGAAGGATGCCAATGCAAATATCCTGTCTCCCCTAGTCCTTCTTTTCACTAGACTAGACATACCCAAGTCCAGCAACCGTTCTTCATATGTTTTAGCCTCCAGTCCCCTAATCATCTTGATTGCTCTTCTCTGCACTCTTTCTTGAGTCTCCACCTCTTTTTTACATCGTGGCGACCAAAACTGGATGCAGTATTTCAAGTGTGGCCTTACCAAGGGATTATAGTGGTATTAACAGTATACATGATCTTGATTCTATCCGTTATTATTATTATTATATCAGGGGTGTCCAACCTTGACAACTTTAAGACTGCCAGAGGGAATTTTGGGAGTTGAAGTCCACCAGTCTTAAAGTTGCCAAGGTTGGATACTCGTGTTTAGGGTTTTGATCCAGGAAGAATGAACTGCTTCCTGCTGGCAGTTGATGGTGGGAATCTTAATTTTCATGGCTATACTTGGTTATTCAAGCTTCCTCCAGAGCAACAATAATGCTGTATTGTTGAGTGGAGAAAACAAGCACATCTGCCAGCTGTATTGGAGGCTACGGTGGGGAGGGGTGGACAAAAAAACCCAAAATAAAAACAAAAGTCTAGCATTATGCTTTCCCAGTCTCCGCCAGACACCAGCCTGACAGAAGGGCTGTTTTTCCAGTCAATTATTACAGTGAATGTGGATGATGAAGACGGTTGTGGGCAAACTCCTATGCTAGCAGCCTCGGTTGCAGCTGCTTTGTATCACTCAATGGGCAGAGTGGATTTGGGATTAAAAAGAAACGATTTTGTTCTTGTGGTGCCCAAGCTGCTTGACTTCCAATTTAGCACTCGGTTGGGTGTTGCTGCTGCCTGTTTTAATTGTGTTCCATTAAAAGGCAGTTGAGTGTGTTGTATAAGAACAGGCCAGCCTCCTCAAAGTCTGTTTTGAAAATCAGGGTTGCCAAGGAAGGTGCTTGATCCAGGTGTCCTGTTGAGGCAGCAAAATACAGGTACTCCTTCAACTGTGGGACCAGAATTGGGGCCCAAAATTTTGGTGGTTAATTGAGACATTTGTTAAGTGAGTTTCATCCCATTTTACAACCGTTCCCCCCCCCCCCCCCCCCCCCCCCCCCCGGTTAAGGGAATAGCTGCAGTGGATAAATTAGTAATCTGGTTGTTAAGTAATTCTGGCTTCCCCGTTGGCTTCTTGTCAGAAGGCCGCAAAAGATTATCACATGGTCATGGGGATGCTGCAAAGATCATAACTGTGAAAAGTGGTCATAAGTCACCTTTTTCAGTGCCGTTGTAAGTTGAGAGCATATGCACCAAAGACAAATTCCTTGTATGTCCAATCACATTTGGTCAATAAAGTATCCTATCCTATCCTATCCTATCCTATCCTATCCTATCCTATCCTATCCTATCCTATCCTATCCTATCCTATCCTATCCTATCCTATCCCTATCCTCTGTTCTATATTCTATTCTATTCCATTCCATTCCACTCCCTCTTCATTCTATTCTGTTCTGTTCTGTTCTGTTCTGTTCTGTTCTGTTCTGTTCTGTTCTGTTCTATTCTATTCTATTCTATTCTATTCTATTCTATTCTATTCTATTCTATTCTATTCTATTCTATTCTATTCTATTCTATTCTATTCTATAGTCACTAAATGAACTGTTGTAATTCGAGGACTGTCTGTATGTGCAGCTGGCATCAACACATGTTTGAACTGGTTTTGGAGGCTGTGAGAGAGACCGCAAAGTGATACCAGAAAGAGACTGTAAAACCCTTTCATCCCAAATTCTGCTTGCTTTGTCTACAAAGTTTAGAAAATACAGCATGAGTTTGCAGGTATCTTTTTAGAATGTCTTTAAAGATACTTCTAGTTCTGAGCGAAAGGAACAACAACACATAAAACCCTGGTATGAGATAAGCAATGTTGTGCATCTTGGATTATAGCTAGCCTCCTGGCCTGTTGGGAGAAATGAGAAATTACAGTGTCTGTTTTTGCAAAACATCAGTAGCGCCGAAAGTGTGTGTCTCGGCACTAGAACAAAGGACACGGCAGCCGGCTGCACCTGTGTAGGTGTTATACTGAGACAGGGTGTGGCATGGGAGGGGCCCTGCTAATACCTATTGTATCTTTGCTGCCAGATTGAGATTTCACCTTACAAGGCTGTAATTAAAATAGGATAATCAAAAGCATGAGATGAATGCAGTTTCGCAGTTATTTCTCAACCTTGTCAGATTTAAGGTGGGTGGACTTCAACTCCCAAAATTCCCCCAGGGGAATTCTGAGAATTGAAGTCCACCCATCTGAGATAAACACTGCAGTGTAGGACACAAAAGCACTGAAACATTCTTTGCTCGGCAGACAACGTGGGTGGCGCATTGCCTAAATATTAAAATAAGGTATTGCAAGGTTGAACGTCGCAATAGCCTTAGCTTATACCTGGAAAATATGTAACCGAAACCCTTCTTCGAAACCCTTTGTTGCTCTGCTGTTTGTTGAAAAATGTAGCGTCGTTGAATCATGCCTTTATGGTTACTTGGCCAGTAGAAAAATGGAACTGCTCAGATGGTGTCCCGCGAGGCTGTCTTTTAGCTTGATATAGTGGCCAACCACAAGGATTTTGCGCTCCCGAGCCTCCTTTGAATCTTGCTGGGGTTTGTGGTTCTCACCTGGGTGCTTTTTCTCTTTCCAGGAGTATCTTACCTTTGAGTAACTGCCCCCAAGTACCGTGCTGCAGGCACATTGTTCCAGGGCCTCTGTGGTGCTCCTGATGCCCCTCACCCACTGTCGAAGATCCCCGGTGGGCGAGGGGTTGGCAGGGATCCTTCTCTTTCAGCTTTGATATATAAGGTGAGCCTAATTCCGCATCTCCTGGGTTTTTTCCTGCGAGACGACTTCCCTTCATAGAAACTGTCAAGAACACTCTGAATATTTCTCATTTTGCCCGTCCCCTCATCCCGTTGTTTCCCCCCTCCCCTTCACAGCACTGTGTAAATCAAGCACGCTACTTCTGGAAGCTCATTATTTTGGGGGGCTGGTTGCCTTGGAGATCTTTTTAAATAAGTGACTTCTGGTACTTTTTCTGGCACCTCTCGGTGTTAATTGCTTTGTTACATTAAAAAAAAAAAAGAATCCAACATGTGAGAAAATATAATGAAAGGGTGCTCTGCATCAGGTCAGTCGGTGTAGATTTTTGAGTTCACGAAAGGAAGAAAACAAGTATGGGTTCCAGTTTCCCCCCCTAGGGTGATCTTCGGTAATCATCCAACTGCGCTTCTCCCTAGAGCTCTGTTTCCACAACGCTTACAAAGCGAGTACTGAATCACAGGCTCCTAAATATCGTATAACTTGGGTGGCAAAAATAATGAGGCAAATGAAGAGCTTTCCAACGATGAAATTTCTGGACAGTATAGAACTACTTAGGGACAACTTTATAGGTATTAAAAGAGAGATTTCCTCTTGTAGTTAGCAAGAAGGGTCTCTTTTGAACCTGAAGGATCAATGAGCTGTTACAGTCACAAGATTTGGCTGCCCCATCAAAAGGAACATTGCTATGAGGCTTAGAGATGGATAGCATTCTGGATTCTTAAAAGTGGGATAGTATTCTGGGTTGGTTTTGCTTATCAAAAATATGCAAAGGCCAAGTTTTTTACCTCTTATTTTTCTAAAGCTGCTTTACGGTTGGGTTCCCAATTCCTGTCTTGCAAAGTGTAAGATGGAGCAGCTATCAAGGATTGTGCTTGTAATATATCGACACAATTCTTTGGCTAGCCAAGGCTAGGTTTTCCTAAGACCGTTTCTGTTAGCATAAGCATTTTTGAAGACGTGTGACTTTTGTTCCGTTTCTTTGAATGAATTGGTGGTACTTATTGGAGATTACCCAGGAGACAGGACTTCAGTTGGTCATTGAGTACAGCGAGTTGAAGCTTTATGATTGTTCTTTAAAAAGCAGAAGCTTTGGTTGGTTCCCATAGCAATGAGGAATCGGGGAGCTTACTGCTCTTTACTTCTTCTAACCCTTGAAAAATGGCTTTTCCCCTTTCTTAAAGGATGAGAAGCTCACTGTTAACCAAGATCTTCCAGTGCATGATGGGAAACCACATATTGTCCACTTCCAGTACAAAGTTACGGAAGTAAAGGTCTCCTCCTGGGATGCAGTGCTATCCAATCAGAGTCTTTTTGTGGAAATTCCTGATGGCTTATTAGCTGAAGGAAGCAAAGAAGGGTAAGACATGTGCAAGACTCCCACAGATTACGCCCCAAGGAACATAGTCATCAGTAGGAACAGGTTGCACGCGCCTGACTTCTCCTACAAGTGCTGTGCACAGATTTATCTCTCTTTAAGCTCCTCGTATTTTGAAGATGGGGTGGGGAAGCTTAAGTCCTGCCACTGAATATTGATTCGCCGTCCAAAAAAAGCTCACGCTGCTACATTTTCCCTTTGGATTAAGCAGGCTAGAGCCTTTCAGTTATAAAAAGGCTTCAGCTAGTTTATTCTTTCCTTTTGCCATAATTCTTTGATCGGCGGCATTTCCCGTCAGCGTGCTTTAAGTACAATTGCATAACTGATTAATTATAGCCAGCTAAAATAAGCAGCTTGGAAGTTATAATTAAAATGGATGTTAACAAAATCCCTTCTAAGTTAAAATCTCTGCTGCTTTCCGCCTCCGATTAAAACCTTGTTGATCTGCTACTTGCTCGATCAGTTAGCAAAGATACCCTTGGACCAAAGCGAGAAGAGCAGTTTGTCCTGTGCCAGGTAATTTCTTTAAGGCTATTAAAGGGATAACTTGAAAACCATCTGCAATGTGACTCTATTCCCTAACGCAGGCAAGGCCCCACAGAGGATTGTTATATAGCTTAATATTTCTTTAAGGCTAGCTGCAAAAAGAGATGGTTATGTAGGCATTGGGTTCACTTATCCCTTCCAAGGTTATGGGTTATACATCCATCTCCTAGCCCGCTGCCTCGGAGTTGGACGTAGCTTGGTCTGAAGTAGCAGGACATCCCTTGCCCCTCCCTGGACGCATTCCATAGGACGTCTCTCTTGATAACAATCTACTGGTGTTCAAATGCAGTTTGAAATCCAAACTTTAAATCCAGACCTCAGTACTTGAAATGTTATGGATTTCCTGCCTGAGCAGGCGGTGTTACTAAAAGACATTTCCAACTCTGTTGTTCTGTAAATGTCCCCATTTCCTCTTTGGATTTCTGTTTTACACAGCTGTGCTCCCCTGCTGTGCAAATAACCAACCACTCGGCAAGCATGCGTGGTTAGTATCTTGACCAACTTTCCCTTCCCCACGTACTGTGCAGCCTGTTTTCTTCAGCACCCTCGTTCTTGCCCAAGTATCAGTACCAGGGGTGTTATCCAGCAAGCTCTGGAGAACCGGTAACAGAAATTTTGAGTAATTCGAAGAACTGGCAAATTCCTCCTCTGGCTGGCCTCAGAGTGGGGTAGGAATGGAGATTTTGCAATATCCTTCCCCCTGGAGAGGGAATGGAGATTTTGCAGTATTGTTCCCTTGCCACGCCCACAGAACCGGTAGCAAAATTTGAATTCCATCACTGATCAGTACCGACACAGGGAGAGGAAAGATTGCAGGGATGCACCATCCAAGACAAACATGATGGAATTATTTAGCAGTTTAGCTGAGTGTAACCTCCTTTTTTCTCCCCACCTGCCAGATTATTAGCGCTGTTAGAATTTGCTGAAGAGAAAATGAAAGCAAGTTATGTCTTTATTTGCTTTCGAAAAAGCAGAGAAGACAGAGGTAAGTGCTCCCATCCTCTCCTTGTTTCACGCGTGCAAACTTTAGCAGCAAAAAGTGGGTCTCTCATTCATTCTCATTCGTGGGTGTGGATTTTCTCCTTCCAGTTGAGTACTAACGATTCAGGGTATAATTGCTACCGATAGAGACTTAAATTGCCAGCATAATTTTCTCTCCCCCTTAAATTTCTGTGATAAGAGTCAGGATTCCAGGTTGGCGTATCTGCTGAATGACAACAACAAGCAGTATCGCACCTGTCTTGATGTGCTCCGCATGCGTTGGGCCACTTGCAGCCCTCATCACGAGCAGAGCAAACTCACTTTTGCTCATAATGTGACTTTGATGAATGAATTGATTGATTGGACAGCATACAGGTAGTCAACTTAACATTTCATTTAGTGACCGTTTGAAGTTACGACGGCATTAAAAAAAAGTGACATGACCATTTCCCACATGGCTGTTGCAGCATCGCCATAGTCACGTGATCAAAATTCAGGCGCTTGGCAACGGATTCATATTTACGACCGTTGCAGTATCCCGGCGTCCTGTGACCAGTCGCCTTCTGCAACCTTCCGACAAGCAGTCAGTGAGGAAGCCAGGTTCACTTAACAACTGCAGTGATTCACTTAACAAATGTGGCAAGTAAATGGGGGCGAAACTCACTTAACCTATTTCTCACTTAGCAACAGAAATTTTGGGTTCAATTGTGGTCGTAAGTCGAGGGCTACCTGTATTCTAGGGCCAGTAACCCATCGTCTTGCAACACAGGACAGAAAATTAGGATGGGCTGCACAAGTTACACGAAGGATAGCGCTGGTTTAGGAAACCTCAACAATTGCGTTGTGCCCTATGTAAAAAAGAGATTAAGAGCACTGGCTTTCTATTTATCTAATCTTGCACATTTTCTTCTCGTTTTTGCAGCTCCGTTACTGAAGACATTCAGTTTTCTGGGTTTTGAAATTGTGAGGCCTGGTCATCCTTGTGTCCCATCACGGCCAGATGTGTTGTTCATGGTCTACCCCCTGGATCAGGTCTCTTCCGATGATGATGACGATTAGACCTAGTGCAGCATTTCAGTGGGGCCTGGACATGCATCGAGGACGAGAGGGGGCTAAAAGGCCTCTTCTGAGGAAAGGGAAAACAAAATTCTTCTGGACTGAAACTGCATTTCTTATTGTTAGAGTGACCTGTATATCTTCTGAGTTGACTTTTCCATTGAAATGTGTTACCTAGCGAATAATATAAAGTCTGCACATGTAATTGCACAATAGTAAATGGAAGGTAAACGGAGCTCTGGGGCCCGCTGTTAAGCCTAGCGAAGACATCTGCCCGGCCACCCGGTGGCTACGGAGCCCACACAGACGGAGAGAGGGAGAAGCCTCAGTTCCTTGTTACATACATGTTGGGCTTATCTATTAGTTTGGATATTTGGCTTTCATTTCAAATGCATATTTATATGTTCACTCAGACTCTTAAGCAGGGGGATGTTTCGAGTGTGGAAATATGAGGAACGTTTGCTTTTTCTTTTTTTGGCAAATAGATGATGGCACCACTGGGTTAACCAATACCTCTGGGGTTCTGAGAAACTCTTTATTCTCTTTCCGGCTTTATTAGGTTAGTATTAACTCTAGCGCAGCTTCATTGAGGAGGAGGGGATGAAAGAAGGGTGCAAAGCTGGCCTTGCTTCTGAAGTGCGTCGCCACCCCTTTCAAAAGGATTGGGGGCAGCCAAGTGTTCTGCCATGGGGTCAGGTGGGGAAATGGAGAGAGAATCAAGTCAAATCAAGCTCCCCCTCCCTTTATTTTTTGGAAGACTGTCTGGCCCCCCACACTGAAGTCTATGGATTCCGGGAACACCCTAGGCAACTTGATTTGACACTTAATTAGACTTCCATCTTATGCCTCCTCAAAATGGATCGGAGACGTTTCCTTAAAAGTAGTTCATGTAATCGAGATCTCCTTTCCTCATCCTTCCTTCAAATGCCCCCCCTGGGAATATTAGATGACTGCTATCATGCTTTACCTTTCTTTTAAAACAGCCAGTTCCTTCAAACTTCATTCACAATATACAATTCTAAAAACTCTTCTTTGTCTTATTTACTTGTGTTATCCAAAACACTTTTCGCTTCTGGGGCATTCATCTTGTGCAAAATGGGAGCCATCTGGCTATCATGGAAGGGCAATCCTAAAAAAACCCCAAAACAGCTAGGGGTGCACCATAAGCTGCTGCCTCTTTGGAGGAAATTCTTCTTAGTATAGTTTTAGTCTGTCTGTGTCTTGATTTGCCTCACTGCATTTTAGGGCAGCATAAGTTATTTTTCAGCCTTTTAAGGGCCTGCTGGTTGGAGGGGAGTATCTCATATCAGATCTTTGGCTGGTTTTTGTACTGGGCTGGGGGCAGTGGGGGACAACACAGGACTGGTTATCATGAGAATAAAACAAAACTATCTGCATCATCTCACAATTTTTGCTCGTAAAATGCCAGTTCTCACAACTGCAGGCTTTAATATTAGCCATAACCTGAACATTTATTGGAGTAACCTATTGATAATGGAAGGCAAAAAAGATAATGGAATAGGTAGGCAATGGAAGGGAAGATACTCCTCACATAGGTTTGTCATTTAGGGTTACCTGGCTATTTGATAAGCTGAGAGAAAAGCAATTTAAACTGCACTGTCCAGTTAATGGAAAACCACCTTGTGACATGAACCAACAACTCATTGAGCCAAGAATTATATGCCAGTTGGACAGACTACCAGCTAGTAAAGTTGGCTTCTACATTCACCACGCCTTTTGACTGATGAGGCTACTTATGTCTCTTTAAATTTAAATTCTTGACTATATTGCCCTTGCAAATTATGACATCTAAAACCATACCTCACTTGTTCTGCTTGCTTTCCTGGCTGTCATAGGCCACACCTAGATCCTAAATTACACTGGCCCCTTAATCTTTAAAATACTTGTGCTTACTGTTTTTTCCCAGATTTCTAGCCTATATAAAAGAATTGTAGCTTTTTAAATTCAAGCTTCATAATGTCCCCATTTCTTCAGTGTGTTACAAGAACTGCTTTTCAGTTCCTTTCATCCAACTCTAATTAATCTTGAGAGGGACAAAATCGTATTTAAAGACATTTCTACGGAACCCAGGAAATAGTTCAATAAAATTCAGAGTCTTTGATCAAGGGCTAATCAAAATGCAATTTTTGAGGAAAAGGGAAAAAATTCTTCTCCCCATTGTTACATTTACAAGTAAGCTTGTTCTATTTAGGAAGGCACGTATTTGGCTGGCAGAGAATAAAAATATTCACTAGTGCTACCAAATTTTCTTCCCCTCATTTGTTACTACCAGTAGAGAAAAAAAAAACTCATTTAGTTGAACTTGAGCCATAATGATACCCAGTTTGCAGAATAAAGTTGTTGCTCGTGAATATTCTCGGCTTCTTACAACTTCCTTGCAGTCGATATTGGATGATTAGTCAATAAAACATCCTATATAGTGGTTCAAAAGCCTTTTTGGGAGGGTTTGGATACAGATACCTTCCATGAGTCCAGCTTTTTTGCCCTTTGCTTACGACCTACGTTAAAAGCCATATGACAAGTGAATTCTTGGCATGAAAGGTGAAAAAAAAAACATGGCTTCTTATTTAGTTCTCAGGCACATCCTCAGACTGAGTTGTTGCCCAAAGTACTAAACTCTACACCCCTTGTGCCTACCCACACCTGCAGCTCTGTGGAATACCAGATTGGAAAGGGCCAAACGTTAAATCGATTTGTTTTGTGAAATACCAATATTTGAGAGAGTAGCGTGAAACATTTCCCCACTATTTCCACTCCTGTTTTTTTATGCTTATGGTTTCCTCTAGAGCAGTGTTTCTCAACCTTGGCAGCTTGAAGATGGGTGGACTTCAACTCCCAGAATCTCCCAGACAGCGCTGCTGGCTGGGGGATTCTGGGAGTTAAAGTCCACCCACCTTCAAGCTGCCAAGGTTGAGAAACACTGCTCTAGACTTATTATCTTTGGTTTTTAATTCTCCACTCAGGAGGTTCTGCAAAGTGGGGGCGGGGGGGGGGGAGATCCCTAGTGAACAGTAGGCTGCAAAGAGCTTACTGCTTACTAGATTGATCCAGCTGCCCAGGCCACAACGCGCGACCTCCAGGTAACTTGCACAACTGCCGAAGCAGCCTGGAAGCTGAAAATGTATTTCTAGCCCTTACACAAGTTGGGAGGTGCACTAACGTCAGTTAAATAATTTTGTATTTAACACAAATATGACTATCTGTATTTTTTTAAAAAACAACAACAACAGCAGCAATACACTAACACCAATACAAACAAAAGGCCGAAAGCCTTTTGCAACAGGGCCAGCATCCTGCTGCTGAGGTAGGCCGTTTCTTATACGAATACCTTAACTAGTTAAGGTCAGGAGCATAAAGTCGGGCCCGGAAGAAAAGTTGAGTGGACTCCTTATCTCATATTGACAAGAGCTTGCTACAACAACGGTGCTTCTGTAAAGGCCTCCCCCCCCCGCCTCAAAGTAGGTACTGACCCTGAGGTTTATTCACTTGAGGCCGCGCCTCTCATCAGGAGTTTGCACGGCTCGTATTTTGGCTGCTGTATTTTGTGCCTACCTGAGTCACGAATTCGTAAAACCCTTATCAAGGTGGGTGAGCGTTCGCTCTTAACTATTGAACGTTCTTACGGGACTACGCTGGTAAGAAAAGGCTTGCATCCTCCCAACCTTCTTGCCTTCGAGGCCGTCCTCTCGTCTGGGTTTAGAGAGGTCCTAGGCCGTTGAAGTCCACAAGTCTTAAATTTGCTAAGTTTGGAGACCCCGGACCTAGGTCATGATTCTAAGGCAACTCTTGGAAGGCCTCCTCCGTGCAGACGATCCGGAAGGGCAAGCAAGTGCCAGAAAGGCAGAGAGAGGATGCCACGCGGCACGCTGCGCAATGTGCTTTTAAGACAGTGGGAATCTCTGTCAAACGAGACTTGTGCCGGAGATAAAGCAGCCTCTGCTGCTGCCTGCTGCCCCCTCCCTCCCCCGGGTACTCTGACGAAGCTCCGTGAGACCTCGAGCTTGGGGGAGGGGATGGAGGGGAGGGGGGGTGTTAGAAAAAAAAAACCCCGACAAATTTCAAACAATTCCTTTTTACAGTATATACAAAGTCCAAGAGGCAGAGGGTGGCCTCGCGCAAACATACAGAACAGGAACAGAAAGACAAGAGCTGGGAAGTTGCACCGCTGAGACAGACGTACAGCACCCGTTCCTTAAGAGTCAGCTTGGGAGGGCAAGACTGGGCCCCTTTACCCTTCCAACTGACAGGCTTGCAGGAAACAAAGGGGGGGGGGGCAGAGCTCCAGTCAGATGGGTCCTGCGAGGGCACTGGCAAGGGGCAGGGAACAAGAGAGACGGCCAGGCAGAGGTCTGACAATGCACAGAAAGGGGCCTCTCTGTTCTGCACGGGGACTAGCAACTGTCGCCAGCCCAGGGGTCATTCAGCAGGAGGGAACTGCTTCTTGCCTGCTTACCCGTGTAGAAGCTGCAACCCGCAGCAGGGCTCTGCAGGAGGCTGGCGGGTCGCTAGATGTGCCCTCGTGGTCTCAGCAAGGTCAAAGCTCGGTTATTTCAAAACCGCAGGGCCCAGCCAGCCCTTAGCTTCATTCCTTGCCGGGAAGGGAGGGTTTTTCAGGCGTGGGGAACGGCCTGAAAAATCAACAGCCCTGCCCAGACGATCACGCCACGCCGTGGCAGCCAGGCTTCCTTTCCTCTGTACAAAGGGCTGGGGAAGACAGGAGTGACAGGCGCCCTTCAAGCAGAGAGGAGCCACCTGACTGCTGGGCCACTGTGGGTGGGTGGGGCCCGACAGAAGCAGGACCAGCCTGCCCAAAGGCCATATTGTAGCGGTACTGAGAGGCTGTTTGAGCCGGGGAGCAAAGCAGCTGCTGCCTTGCCACACGCGAGTCCCGCCAGCAGGGAGAGGGGTTAGAAAAACGGCCGGTGGGACGGCCTTTCGGAGAGCAGCAGGCCCCAAGGCAAAGTGCTACAGAGAAGTTCGGTAACCGTTCCTGACATGACTCGGGTTGGTGGCAAGCCTGGTGGCCTCCTTGCTTCCTCCCCAGTTTCCCCAGGCCAGTGTAAGGCAGGAGGGCCTCGTCTTTCCGGTGCTCTTTTTGTGAGAGTCCACCTACCTGCTTGTGCCAGGTGACTAGTTCTCACCAATGAAAAGAGTTGAGGGAGAGAGGGGAAAAAAAAAAGAACCCCCCAACCCACCATCTGGACGTTCTCTTCGGCCAATTCTGGAATAGCTTTCTCGGCTGCAGCCCAGGAACGAGGGGGAGCCATGAGTGGAACTGAAAACTCAGGCACTCTTCCTCCCCAACGTATTTCCAAAGGTCCTGTGATGTCACACTGCTTGGCCCACCGTCCCCGTCCTCTTTCCCAGAAGAGTTCTGGAAAACGGCCAGTCATCCCAAGTCAGATGAATAAATATTTCGGCAAGTCCCAGCTCCATAACTCACTCGTATGGGGCTCAGCGTGTGTGTATGTGTGTGTGTGTGTGTGTTGAACAGGGGAGGGGCAGAGTCTGCATCACACTGTGGCAGGACCATCAAGCAGAACAATCAACACCATTCAACTGATGTCTTAAATGCAGTTTCCAGCGCTTCCTCATGTGAGCCAGTCACATGTCTTGGTACAGCCGGGGTTACCTTATCAGTCATGTCCTGTTGCGAAGAGAAGAGGGGAGGGGGGGGATGTGTGTGTGTCAGCAAACTCAATCTCAGCCACAGGGTGGAGCCAGAGTAACAGCAGCTGGGAAGATGGACTTGGAGATCTGGCCTTCCCAGCTGGAGCGGCAGGTGGGCTTAGAACTAGGAAGTGGGCAGTTCTGTGGTTAAGAGAAGCGACTGCAAGCCATGCTAAGTCTTACAGCCATTGCCCAATTTTTAATTTTATCAGAACCGAACAATAGGAAAGCAGCCCCAAAGGTGCTTTTCCAATAGGCAACTGGACTTTCTTGTTGTTTTTCCCTTGAAAAAGTTTTGCTTTTCACCCAAGAAGCTTCTTCTGTTCTGGTTAGGTTCTTGGATGAGAAGCAGAACATTTTGGAAGGGAAAAAAAAACGATCACAAGAAAGTCCAGTTGCCTTTTGGAAAAACACCTTCGGACCACTATGACCTGAGAATCTCCACAGACAATAGGGAAGCAGGTCTCAACTGGGGGCTGGGAAGGGCTGGTACAGACATAACTGGGATAGAATAATGTGGGGATGAAGACAATTCCATAGCAGTCACCTGTGCCACAACTGGATTCTTTACTTAGGACTTTGCCACAAGAAAATGAGGGTGCTGACGCCACTTTATATGTTGCCAGTCCCCTTGGGTTTATAAGTGATGCTCTCCCTAGAATCTGAAGGGAGGTGAAGCCAGCAATGAAACCATCCCCCTTGTTCCTCCCCACAGCCCCCAAGGCAGGTGTGTCGGGGTGTCCTTACCATTTTCACCTTCGGGGCGGGGGATAGAGGGAAGGAGCAGGACCTTGCTGACTGGCAACGATGGCTGTAGATGAAAGACCTGTAGAGGAACAGCAAAGAGATCCCCAAAGACCGTTAAGACCGCAAATGTGGCTACGTAAATGGAATCGATCAATAAAACCTGAATTTGGAATCCTGACCCATGCCCCTCTCCCAAATCACCCGCCTCTGCAGAAGCACTCACCTGTTGCATAGGGCAAGTTATACTGGGCTGGGAGCAATGAGTAGCCCAAGTGGTGATGATGATGATGCGTAGACATCAGACGCTGTGAAGGGGAGGAGCGAGGCCGGTCAACGCTTCTCTCAGCACCACTGGCTCCCCCTAGGCTGCTGCAGCCTGCGCTGCTTCCTCCTATCCCGCAGCCGCTGCGTTCCTGAGAGGCCTTCTCACTTATCTGCACGGTAAGCAGAAAAACAGACGGGTTTGAAGCCCCAAATGTCAATCTGTAAGGAATGGCAGACCATCCTAGGCAGATTTTTGACACTGCCTTGCAATTGTTGGATTTCTCCAGTCCCTGTAAACTCCAGCCACCAGGCAGGACAAGTACATCATCATCTCTTCTCTTCTCTCGTAGGATCCGCGAGAGAAGAGCCACAGGTTCTCCTCCAAATCATGGTAGGATCCACGAGAGAAGAGCCACAGGTTCTGAGCCAGGCTCAACCAAAAGGCCCAGCGCTGAGAACTAGTTAATGCAGCACCAAATAAACTCACCGTGGGGGATTTGCTCTTGTAGTGGCTGGCGTGTTGCTGCAAGATGTCCAGGGCCTTGGATTCAGAGCTGGATTTACAGCCGATAATAGGACTAGCTCGAGATTTTTCGCTCTCTTCGCTTCCCGAGGATTTGCTGCCGTACGGGGAGAATGAGTAGCTGGAAGGAAGGTAAGAGCCTGCGGGAGAGATACCAGTCAGCATTTCTACCCTGGGTTTGTCAGAAGAGCCAGCCACCCAAAGAAACCAACTGACGTCATACATTCTACAGAGAAAAGATGAGAAAAGGAAAGGGTTTGACTCAAGGTTGGCAGTAGGAGAAGTTTTAGGAGATGTCATTCCACCCAGTCTTCTGGTTTTATATTCCTAGATCATCATTAGCTGCTAAAAGAAAATTACCAAGTTCCAATGCTTGGGGCACACAAGTTAATATAACCCATACACACACAAAAATCCTTTTAGGATCCTCCATAATTTTAAAAAATGAGCAGGGGACCTGAGGGGGAAAAAAAAAAGTTTTAGAAACGCTGCCATCAGCCAAGTAAAGGTAGATTCCCTGCAACTAAGGGAATGAGGTCTGAATTCCCAGGAAAAGAATTCCAGGGGAGAAAGAAACATCTCAGTTCAGGTCGTTTGTGTGAGGGAAAGCGGGTAGAAATGGCTCCTCCCTCATCATTCCCAGAATATATGCTTTACAGAAGTTTGCTTTAGTTTGACAAGATTCTGTCTATGGGTGAGAAACACTAAAGAAATCTGCTTGGAATAATCCTGATGTGTCTTTCTTGGTTTTTCGGAACCTGACAGCATCTTGATCTTATGGTGAGACATCTCACCATATCAGTCTATCTGAGCTCAATTCCCTCATTTTATTCACCTGTACCTGTAATCACAGGGTTCCCTTTCAATTCCCCCTACCTGGATAGTTCTGCATCATGACGGTTGGCATGCCACGATAACTGGGATGGCCGGGGTCGTACGACTGACTGTAGGAGTAGCCGTGCATGTAGGGGATGTAGGATTGGTGCTGGGTGAGGGGGGAGGACACGGGCACATGGGTGCCGGATCTGGCATCTTTCCCCATTAAGCGCGAGTCCTCGCTGGAAGGCATTTTGCAGTCAGAGTTGATGCTCTCTTTCCCGTCTTCCTTCCCAAGGGATTCTTTGCTGCGGCTCCTCTCCTCTTTTAACTTTCGCTCCCTCTCTTCCTTCCACCGCTCATCCTCCATTTTGATGTCAGGGTATTTAGCAGGGTAAACATACGTCCACATGCGGGGTTCGGCCTCCTGCAGCAACATAGAGTTGAGTCAGTCAGGTGACTAGCAATTCCACAGCCCAGCAGTTGCCATATTGGAAGCCGAGAGAATCTCAGTTGGAGTATTTAAAAAATAAGAGTCCATGGAAGCAATTCTATATTCACATGGATCCCTCTCACTTTACTTCTGGGCTTTTTGGCTTTTCATCTACCAATCAAATGCCTCTCTGAAGCATCGCATAACATTCACCAAAATTCTAAAATTCTAGTTACGTTAACAAGCAGAAGTAAATATACATTATAAATCGTTCATTTCTATTGATTAATGTTACTTAATATATTATCACCAGTCAGCTTCATTAAGACTGAGCAGTGAGATGGCCCAGCTTTCGAAGCACTGATCAAAGTAAGACAAAAGCTACACAATTCTCGTGTTTTTTTCTGCTGTGTGCATCATTAAACAATAGCTCCTCTTCATCTATTTGGCTGCCCAAAAATCAAGCATTAATGTGGGTGGGGGGAGTGATTAAAACACCACCCAGGGTGAATTAAATATCAACAAATCTGAACCAACCAGGTATAGTTGTGCTAGCTGTACTTATTTCGGCAGAGATTCCAAGATCCAGAAACCCAGGAAACCAAACAAGCATCCACATTAATGCTGTTCTCACTTCCTCTCCATCTAATTTTCTGCACCCAGGAATTAGTCATTCTGACAATCACCTCTCCCAGTTCAACCACCCAGCATCCTCCTCGTCCTCCTCATTTACCTGTCTGTACCAAAGTACCGGGTCCACCTCAGCCTGCCGACTACAGTCCAAGCCTGCCTTTGAGTCTGCTGTCTCTTTGCCAAGATGGCTTTCGTTTAATTTTCCCTTGAGGCCTTCTAGAGTCTGGCCTTGGAGTTTTGTGGAGTCCTCTAATTTGGGGATAATGACCGACTTGGCTACGTCACTTCCTTGATCCTTGGCCTTATTGAGTCCAGGTTTGACCAGGTCAGTTAAGCTGGGTGCTTTGGTCAGAGTGGGTGGGAGAGAAGCCTTCTGCTTCCACTCCTCTTTCAGGATCACCTCTCTTTCCTTCAGTCCCAGGTCCACCTTTTTGTCCAGCGCACGTTGCTGCTGTTGCTGCTCCAGATTCTGGCGCTGCTTCTGCTGGTCTTCGTACTGTTGCCGATAGGTTGGGTTAGTGCTGAGCAAGTGGGCGTGATAGCCTTGCTCGCTGTAGCCGTAGGGAGGCACGTAGGCGTATTGGTTGTAGTACAGGGATTGCATGTACATGTTGGACCTCTGCTGGATGACCGACGGCTGCTGGCTTGAGGGACCCAACTCGGCCTTCTTCTCCTCACAAGCCTCATTCTTCACCTTTACCTCTGGGCTTGGTGGCTCTTCATCTTTCTTCAGCTTCAAGGCCTGGCTATCTATGGACGTTTGGTTGTTGGGATTAATGGGGCTGGGGCTTGACTGGGCATAACCTGGTGAATAGTAGGCCTCAAACCCTTGGTAATAAGGAGATTCCTTGTTCTGGGGCTGAGAAGGGAAGAGGGCTTTCTTGGCCCCTTCCTTGGCAATTTGATCAGGGTCCTTGGCCTTCATGCCCTCCAGCTTCCCTTCCCCGTCCTCCCCAGCATCTGAGATGTCAGAATAGGCCGGGCTATTCGTTTTCACCGAGCTGGCTTCGGCTCCGTTCTGGGTGACCACATGAAGTGGAGTCATGGGCTGTGCGGGGGCCGTGCTGCTGTCTAGCCGGCTGGTCCCCCCGATGGATGGGCTTGGGGCATTGTCAGTGAAACTATAGATTTTATCTGCCTCAGCCTTAATGCTGGCGAGGCGGCTCTGGTGCGGGTCGGAGGAGCCATTGAGAAGGTTCTCTCCCTTCGTCCCAAGATCGCTGGGCTCCCCACGGAAGGGGCTCTTGCCTTCCTCAGCCCGACACCCTTTCCCGGGGGTCAAGGGGCTCTCCACTTCCTTGGGTTCCTTTTTTTTCTTGTCCTTCTTCTTCTTGTCCTTGACAGGGGTCAGGGTTGGGCTGACTGTGAAAGGCTCACCCATTACAGTTGGCTTAGGCTGAATGGGCTTCAGCTGGGGGCTGTTAGGCATGGCCTGGACAACGGTCGTGGTGAGACCCGTGGAGGAACCAGGGCTGGCAGCGGTGAACGTGGCTGCCTGGAAGGTGTAGATCTGAGGTGGAATGGCTGGGGCGATGGGCCGGGCGGACTTGATGCTCTTCGAACTGATCTTCTCTGGCTTGATGCTGACCAGCTTTTTCGTCTTTTCTTTGTCACCGGTCCTCTTTTCTACCGAGTCAAAGCCGTCATTGCTGGTCTCATCGGGTATCAAAGGACCGTCCTCGGAACCGTCATTCGAAAGAGCACCAGAATCGGGATCTCCTTCGGCACCTAATTTCTTCTTGCAAGTGGCTTTGAGGTTGAACTTGTTTGATGGCGAGGGACTGTGCGGTTCTATCAGCCGCACTTTAGGAGTAGTCGAACGGGCTGGTGAAAGAGAGCCCTTCTGGCTCCCGGAAGCACCGTTGCAGCTGCTCAAGTCAGCCGGAAGAGAGGATTCCTCTCCATACTCGCTATCCCCATCGGCCTCAGGCTTGCTGTCATCATCCGTGTGCGCATGGGCCTGGTGATACTTGAGTCCATTAATGTGCTTGTATTTTTTGCTGCAGTTGGGATGTGGGCAGTCAATGAGTATAGGAGAGGGGCAGTTCCTATCCAAAATGGCAGGCTCCACTTTGATGGCTGTGGTGGCTGCTGCTGCCGCAGCAGCTGCCGCCACAACTAGAGGTGTCGTCGTTGAGCCCATGGAGTTTGTGCGAACACGTTTGCTTCCCTTGGAGTCCTCAGAACTGGAATTCACTTCCATGTCAGAAAGAGGCTTGCTCTTTCGCTTGGTCACGGACGAAGGGCTGGCCTTGACCTCTTCTGAAGTGCCACTGGGGGGGAGGCGGTGCTCCGAGGAGTTCTGGCTGCCTCGGCGTCCTTTGCTGTTGGTCCCTGCCCGAGTCTTGCTACTGTTGCTGGAGCTTTTGGTATCCGTGGCTGTTGTGCTTTCGGCCACTGGAGGGTTGCTGTTGGGACGCACGCGCTTGCCTCTCCCACGGCCATTCCGCATCTCCAGGTCACTGGTGGGAGAGTCACAGAATCTAGGAGGCAGCAGAGCAGAAGTTAAGAAAAAGCCCTGAGTGTAGTCCTTGAGCCATTCTCTCTCTCTCTGCAAGTGACTCTCTATCTATCACATGAGTGGTTGGAGTGCGGTACTGCAGGCTACTTCTGCTGCCTGCCGGCTGCCTGCAATTTGCACTTTAAATCTCACCAGGCTCAAGGTTGACTCACCCTTCCATCCTTTCGAGGTTGGTAAAATGAGGACCCAGATTGTTGGGGGCAAGAGGCTGACTCTGTAAACCGCTTAAGAGAGGGCTGTAAAGCACTGTAAAGCGATATATAAGTCTAAGTGCTTATTGCTACTGCTATCTCCCAAAGCTAGAAGGTTAGCACCAAGGCAGTAGCAGCATCCTGGTTGCTTGTACCAGCCAAGCTCAAACCTGCGTTTTCCAGCTTTTAATACCTCATATCTCTAGCATTCAAAGACAAAGAGCGGTTTCAGAATAAGCACGGTCCCCACCTGACAAGTCGTTGAAAGGTTATCTAACCTTTCCCAATTCCCTCTTAGTAATTCAATAAAAAGTCACACGACAGTTCAATGGGCTCAGCTGAGACGCAACACTGATTGGTTTCCTAGGTAGAAGTTGCCTCACCAGCTTCCCACGCAGAAATGAACAGGCTCGTTACTCAAGGCAAGTTTCCTTCAAAACCTGTAGCTGCTTGAGTTCTTATATCAAGCTGATTTTTTTAAAAAAAATTAGTGGTTCACTAGGGCATACACTGCAAGAGGAAGAAAGGGCACAGGCTGACAGTTTCTCAATATTCCCTAAAATTAGAGTACTTTCTCTAGCAGACCCCTCCCCCCTGCCCCTCCCCCTAGAGCTCACGAATGAGCACATATGATCAGACGCAGCAAGAGAGACTCCTCATGTTGGGTTTTACCTGGGTGGTGCCCAATCGTGTTGTGTGCAATCCAGTAGTGTACCCACATATGTCTTATTCCTCCACGTAACGTTCACCACCAGCATGCCTGTGAGGGGGAAGTAGAGGATCGTGAGTTCCCAGGTCTTTGGGGGGCCAGAAACATTTTCCCATCGTTCTCAACCACAGTACAAAAATATCCCTGCCAAACAAGTCAGAACAAGTGTGGGTGGTGTCTAAAATTCTATGTAGCTACTCAAATCTATTCTGTGTAGCTAAGTCAGCAGGAGAACCTAGAGAGTATTTGCTTTGGGTTCACTACTACTTATTTCTTTCGTATAGGAAGATCCTCCCTGCTCTAAAAGCTACCGATCGCAAAAACTACGGGCCAGTCTCATAATGTTGTTGAGCTTGGCTAAACATAAAGACACTTCTGCAATAATGGCAAGAAAATGGCAAGGATGCCATCACTCAGAATCAATTTTGACTCGGAAAGCATTTCTACTCATTGACCTTGATTGGGGGGAGGGGGGGACGACGTTAAATAACAGATATTTTTGATCAAGCCAAAAGCCAAGCTGGTTCAGCAATTTTTTCCACTGTGTTCAATCAAAAGTGCCTTTGGAAGCTTTTAGAACACAATTTGCAATAAAGCAACCGGTAGTGAGGAGCACCATCGCCAACCCTTAAGATGATAGATTCCATATCTATGAATTGTAGTGAGTTTTGCAAATAGCTTTTCCTGGATTTCAAAGATCACTTAGATTAACTTGGGATACCTGTTATATATTTTCTGCAGTGACAGCTGCTCTTTGGATTACTCTCCAGAGTTGGAGAGTAACCCCAGAATTGGAGACCCTAACTGATCCCTAATCCATACATCATCAGCTTTTCACATCCTGGTGTATTTATATAATTATTTTCAAGATCTTATAATAAAACGCCTAACAGCTTGTCTAGTTCCTTAATTAGCTTATCATTTTCTTGGATCAAAGTTAGGCTGTGAAAGCGGTATCATGCATGGCTCTGCTTTTCTTCATTCAGTTCCAAGCAAACTCTCTTCACTGTGAGTCAAACCAGTTCTTCTTCAATGTAATATGATGATTAGTCCTGTTTACAGTAGACTACTTACATTTCTCTTGTGGTTTGCCATTCTGGGATAACTGCCTTTGGGGGCGTGTTCTCTGCTGAAGTAGATCAGCAAAAGCTCCCTTGATTGTTTAGAGTAATAAGGATTGGGCTAATGGGGGAGATAATACAACCTCCTTCCATAAATAGGGTCCTATATTCGTTTGGTGCAAGTGTACAAACATGGCACCTCATCTATTCTCTAATTTGCCAACCTTTCCTAAATTACTGTTCAACAATCAAAAGTCTCATAATGAACGACAAAGCATCCCCAGCCACAAGTTTTCCATTACCAAAAAACAAAAACAAACGAACACTCTCCATTGAGTCCTAGTTTACATTTACATACCCTGTTTCCCCCAAAATAAGACATCCCCTGATAAGAAGCCCAATCGGGCTTTTGAGTGCACGGCAATAAGGCCAGGCGCTTATTTCAGGGTTCAAAAAAATATAAGACAGAGTCTTATTTTTGGAGAAACACGGTATACGGTACCGTATGTTAAGATACATATACTGAAAACTAATTTTCATCTGAGCAATGTATTATGAAATAAATACATCTGTTTACTCAACACTTACATCTGCCCTTAGAATTTTCAGTTTCTATGCTGAAGAGTTTGAACAGGGTCTTTGTCAAAAAACAATCATATCCTACAACAGTGATGGCTAATCTTTTTGCCATCGCGTGCCAAAAGCGGGAGAAACATGGGGAGGGGGTCGAGGGCACACGTGCCCACACTGATAATTCAATGCACCCTGCCCTGTATGGCCCTGTTTTTGGTACACGATGGTCCGGTGAGCCCATTTTTTTGCCCTCCCCAGGCTCCAGAGGCTTTCTAGGAGCCTGGGGAGGACGAAAACAGCCTTTCCCACTCCCCTGGAGGCTAGAAACGGCCTGTTTCCAAATTTCCAGTAGACCCAAAAATCAGCTGGCCAGCGCACAAATGCGGGCTGGAGCTAAGCTAGGGCAATGCTTGTGCGCCTACAGATATGGCTCCGTGTGTCACCTGTGGCACGCGTGCCATAGGTTCGCCATCACAGTCCTGTAATATCAGGCCATTGGTAGAATTTACCTCAAATAGACTTTCCTTCCAATGACTACCTGCCCTGATGATCGCAGGTGTGCTTATGCAGCTCGCAAGATGCATCTCCTGCAAGAATCTGGGAAAGCAATGTGGGGAAACCTCTAACTCACTCTTTGGGCAGAGTAGGAACAACCTTTTAGAATGGCTGAAGAATGCAGACGCAATCTAGAACAGTAAGATCTGTAGCATTACTTCGGTCATGACCTCTATTTATTTAGATATTAACTATGTTATTAAAAAACTAGTCTCTCTCTCAAGTCAAATCCTAGTCTAAACCTCAGAATTCTCGTTCTTTGGACCAAAAAAAAAAAAAATCTTCCAAGATATAGAAAACTGATATTAGCATCTTCTAATATTAGCCAGAAAAGCACAGAAATATGAACCAGAGCAACTTCCAGGGATTAAGGTGAAAGAAAAGCAAGTTGGACCACATTTAAAATTCAAAACAATATTTTTCTTTAAATTAATATTAACGAGCAAAAGTTGTTTTGTATACTTTTAAATGTTTAGAAAATGTCTCTCTTCTCTCACCAAAAAGCATCATGCTTTATTAACTCACACCCGTTCATACATTAATGGGAAATTACTGTGTCTGTTCAGCAGTTAATGATTTCCAGACCTCATTAGCCCAATAAAAGTGGCCGATTACCAGAAATGACAAGAAGGTTATCTCAACAGGGCTGTAGCTTATCGTGTTGCCTCTGCTTCAGCTTCTATAGATATTTCACCCTGAAAAACCTTATAAGTTGCAAAAGTTCATTTTGGAGGATTGGACTGGTAAGATAATGGAAAATTATTCCTTCGTCATCAAGCAAAGCCCATGTGGATGAACACAATGGTATTTGTACTTTATGTAGAAAGCAAGCTGACCATATGTAATGTTGCAGGCTTTCAAGTGTGCAATGTTGGATGACTTTGGGCCAGCCACTTGCTCTCAGCCCAATCTACCTCACAAGATTGTTGTGGGGGAACCCAGGAAGGAGTATTGCGTGTGTTCACCGCCTTGAGTTATTTGTAAAAATAATAAAGGCGGGATATAAATAAAATAAAATAAATATTTTATTTATTCTCTCTCTCCAATAAAACTTTTAGGCAGGGTTACGCTCAAATTGTAATACAGCAGAGAGTCAGGGATATAAATTTGGATAATGGGCAGATAATGGATTTGGAGATTTAAGTTCTATCGTTCCAGGATAGATTTGGGTTTGGGGGTGTGGGGGAGAGACCAATGGGGCAAATCTTATCTTTGCTCTGGAAGTGACTTAGAGGGAGGGAAGGAGGGGGATGAGCAGATTTCCCCCTCCTCTCTGTTCACCTCGCCTTCCTTAGAGAGAGAAGCTCCTCTTGCTGACTCGTAAGCTGCCAAGATGACCTTCCACTTATCCTAACATCTTTCTCTCAACTTGGGGGGGGGGGAATGGATCTCTCTTCCTGCAGGTGTCAGCATCAAGCAGGAGGCGCCAGCTTTTGAAGGCAAGGCTGCTTTGTACAGTTTCACGCTCGGGCTTCACACACTGCTTTCCTGCAGAGCCTTACAAGTTAATTGTGTGGCAATGCGCCAGCAGCTGCTTCCATCTCAGCGCTGGCAGGTCAGATTAGGAAGGACGTCCTGGCAGCTTGCCCGCTGCCATGATCACAGGAGAAAGATGAAGAGCTCTGTAAAGCAGAGACCTCAGTGGTGGTTGAACTCACAACCCCCCCCCCTTTTTTTTTCTTTGCCTGCTGCTCTGGCAACCAAACAAAGCACAAGACTAATTGTAACTCCTGCCTGACACACCGTGTCCTAGATTTAACCTACCTCAATCAATCATGCACACACAGAGGTGGGGGGAGGGAACCCCTCCCAGCAAATAAATGCGGAATTATTTTATGAAATGGAAGGTAATTTGCAGAGCAGCCTTTTAACCTGTCTGCCTATTGGAAGAACCACCACCTTTGCTGGAAAAGGAAGCTGGGGGGGGGGTGGGGGGAGAGAAGGGAAGAACCGTTTCCCACAAGCTCTCTCATTTCAGGGCCAGCGATGACGGCTACATTCAGAGTAATGATATGGACGGCTTATTTAAAACTAACTGCTTTTAAGGAGCACTTTGTAAAGCAATACAAGATTAAAAACTTTGATTTTAATAAGGCCAAAAAGATAGAACTGTCATCCCAAAAAGCATCCAGTAGTTCAGCTATTAAGCCAAAATTATTTTGTGCTGATACAGGCTGGTTTGGTCAGATTTTTCAAATTGCAGCCATTTTATCACTGGGCAACTCACTGGGAGAGAAGGCTGCGCCCATCTGGCATTTCCAAACTAAATAAAAATGTACCGCTTTCCTACATTATTATGGTTACATAGCTGTAACTGGGGAATTGCTGTGATCTGCCAAAGAGCCACTTCTCTTAGGAGAATTAATTTCAACCAACATTCAAGAGGTGGTTTTATTGGACAAACTTTTCCTTTCACCTTGTGCTTCCGTTTGTGACCTTGTGACTGCACATGAAAACCAGCCTCATTAAGAGAGTCTTAATGAACCAACCCCACTTTGTCAATATTAGTTCAATGGGGTTTTACTTCCTTTTTATTTAAAGGAAAAATATTTGCCCTCTCGTATAACTCACATTCTTTCGTGTTCTTTTAAGTTCAGATTTCACCTGTTTGTTTCAACCATGGCAATTTTGTTGTGCTTCGCACTTACTGGACCATCAACCTAAAAGTTCAAATTATTTTTTACAGCATCTAGCTCTGAATACACGAGCATTGTTTATTCAACTTCAGTACTGGACTGGATCAGTCCTTCTTCCTCTTTTTTTTTTTTTTTTAAATAGCCACAGGTCTCTAGTGCTACAAAGAGAAACAGAAGTGTGAGAAATGTTGTTCTTTCTTTTTATTAAGTACTCTCTTTCACAAAATTTTATTTTCCCACCGCCTATTGCCATTGAACGCTATGGAGGTTGTTGAGAAGGTGGATTTTATTTAATAGAAAAGAGAGCACAACAGCTCCAACGATGGCTACTGATGCTTTCAAACTGGCACACGCTCTGCTCTGCAATTTCTACACCAGAGCTCCATCGCTAAGTTTCAGCTCTTGGGGCAGAATTTAATTATGCAAAATTCAAAGTGCTGGTCTGCTATAAGCTTACAATGGCAGCAGCCTCCCTCCTTTTCTTTCCACCGGGGACTTGACAGAACTGCCTGCCCTCTTTCAGAGAAAATGTATACCTCTCAAAACAAAATAAAGAAGAAGAAGGGGAAAAAAAGAAAAGAAATATTGCAACTCAGAGTGCTTCTCATCCACCAGATAAAAGGGAAGGAGAGAGATTTGGAGGAAGACGCTTCTGATGGTTCCTTTGTGCAGCAGCTGCTGTTGCCATGCAGTGATCCTTGTTGCTATGAAGATCTGTGTGTCAGACAATGGGCTTTTTTTTTTTTCTTAACTGCAAGCCCCACTGCTATTGGCTGAGATATTTCCCAGGTGAGCGGCAATGGTACTTCAAGCCTCAGATTTTGAAGGTGGCTGAAATGGGTTTGCCTCCAACCTGGAGCACGTCTGCGGCCATCGAAACCCCTCCTCTTCCATTACTGGCTCCGCGCCAGATGGCATCCATCACAATTAGAGAGGAAATGGGAACCAGGCGGCTGGCAAGGCCGCGAGTGGAGGGCTGCATTTTGCTATAATTAAATCCATTAATGATCTCAGCAGATCAGAATTGCACGTAACAGAATTAAGAGAAACTGCCACGATTGCCGCCTTAAATGTCTTTACAATATCCTTGCTGTTATTCAGCATAACGCATTTCTGCAGGAGGCAGGTGAACAGAACAAGCAGTGCTACACTTTAGAAGTCTGTTTACTCAGCGAAAAAGAGCAGATGGCCATGAAAAAGCCGCAAGGACAAGTGGTACAACTTGCACAGAGGTCAATAATTTCCGAAGAGACAAATTTAGCCGTTAAGAACTCTGAACCGGTTGTTGTTTATGCCCGTAGGAAACATTGCCATCCCTTTGCCCTTCTGCGTGACCATGGGGGGGGGGGGTCCTTTAGACTCAATTAAGGCAAAAGGGAACACATTTCTTAGTGACTGGTAATTGACTTGTGATCAGTTCAGATGCAAGAGTTCTAATTTACCAGAGTTATCAATGACCTACGTGTTTCGTTATAATGGAAACGGTGGCTTCAGCAGAACTTACAAATGGAGTCCTTAGTGCTGAAAATGAGCCTGGTGTCTAATGTCATGTGTGAACTAAGGCGCTGGGTAAGTAGCCCAACTATGCAAACAACTGCAGTCAAATGTTCACTTTGCTGCCCAGACATTGACGTTGTTAGTGGTACTTGGCATCTCAAGGATTGTAGAGAAAAAGAAGAGCCAGCATTTTTTTTTTTTTAATCTTCTGCTTGCTCACCTAAAAGAGATTTGCTTGCCACGAACAGCAAAAGTAAACGAATAAGGATTACGGCAATCTGTTTTCTGGCTCGGCATCATGTATCATATAGGAGAAGTGCCTTCATCAGGCAAAATTGTAAATCATCACCTGAAAGCCAAGTACCATTGCTAATTAGGCAGCCAACGTCTTGCCCAGTACACAATTGGAAAACACATACAGCAGGAGAATGGTTCAAAATCGATCCAAAGGATGCAAAGACTTTTTTTTTTTTTTTTTTTGGTGAGGATTACATTATTTTCCTGACAGTATGAAACACGGCACAGCTGGAGTAATGTGGCAGACAAGAACTCTGCACGTTTACAGTGAGTGCAGGCTAAAAATAGTTAAGCTGCAGGAATCACAAAATAACCTCTAGGCAAGATCTGAAATTATAGCTGTTCTAGAAAAGGGTAATTCTGCAAACGCATTAGAGATAGTAAGAAGCGGGAAAGCACGAGTACCATCTCATTTGCCTCCTGAAGTAGTTTCCTCTGGATGTAGTGTGTAACGTGCTCAGATCCTGATTAATAAACAAACCTTCTTGACAATTTCAGGAGTTTGGCTAGGGCAGGGGTCTGCAACCTTAAACACTCAAAGACCCATTTGGACCCGTTTCCCACAGAAAAGAAAACACCGGGAGCCACAGAACCCTTCCCGTGCCTGACTATTCCTTGAGCGGCCACAAAACTAGCATATGTAGTTGAATTAAATGTTCTGTTTTCTTCTGAAACTTTTCTTGGATTTATCCATGTTTGGCCTACTGGGGGTTTGAAAAGCTCAATACATTGCGTGCTGGTGGGTATCGCACACTGGCAGTTGCGATGCATATTTTGAGTGACAGGGAGCCGCGGCAGAGGGGTGAAAGAGACACATGCGGCTCCAGAGCCGCAGGTTGCTGACCCCTGGGCTAGGATGATGGAGCTTGGGTTTATTAGGATATAGGTACCAATTCAAAACCTGACCAATTTGACAATGGATTGGCCCTTCCTCCCATCAACAGCCAGGGAATCAATATTTGGAACTGCCACTAGCAACAAATTGTTAACTCAACACCTTAACTCAACTTGATATCTAACAGAGCTATCAAATGGTAAAAGTAAGAACTGTCTGGCAGGTTCACCTATTCATTAGAATGTTTTTAAGTTATAGAGAAAAAGAAAACAATCAGCGGAAAGCCAAATATTCCCGAGATGATAAAGCTGAGTGATGCTTTTTTCAGATCTTTAATCAGTCAACTTCTCACACAAGCTCCTGGAGATACAAGTCTGTGAGCCAAGTAAGTTTGGAAAGAACATTTGTCAGCATGTCTTTGTCTTTCCAAATTATAACCTCTCAGAATCTGTCAATTCCACTCTGACTGGCATCACATCAAAATGGATCAGTAACAGCCAAGGATATGCATTTTGCATCTCAGCAAGATGCTTCTTTTGTATCACTCTCTCCAAAGATAATTGACTACCTCCCAATTGTTACTGGCTCCTTGCCAAGGCAAATCATACCTCTTCAGAAGTTTCTAAAGGGGTAGCGGCATTAATCTCTTGCAGCAAAAGCAACCAAAAAAAAAAAAAAAAGAATTTTATGTATCTTAAGACATTTTTGTGGATGAAAATCTGGTGGGAAAGCTGATGGAAGAGGACATTCTAGCTTACGAAACAAAGGAGGGCAACTCCTTCCTTTTTGAAACGGAAATCCAAAATTTCCACCAATTTAGAATATTTGCACATCTTACAAACACTGTTTTACACTGCGTTCAGAGGTGCAAATATTAAAAGAGTTTAAACTGAACAATGACTGGAAAAGATGGCTTTAGAAAATGCAAGCCTTTAAACAAAGAACAGATTCAAATCAATGCATTCATCTTTTTGACTCCAGAACATAGAACCATTGTAAGCATATACACATGCAAACCTGCAACTTACAGTGGTGGTATGACCTACTACATTATATCGATCAAGTGGCTAGCACTGGTCTAAAACAAGGATACTGAAGGACACCTACCGTCTTCTGTCTCCTGCCACACGATGCCTTCCAGATTAACGCTGGTGCCAGGTTCACAGGGGCCCAGGCACTCTGGTTCAGTAGCTAGTGCCACATCACAGGTGTTCACCCCTACAGAGCGAGTGCGTACCATTATCTGTTCACATGGTGATGAGATATCACTGTTAACAACAGGGACAAGAAGATGCAGTGGTAGCACTGCAGGGGTGGACACGGGAGACTCCATCTGGAAAAACAGAAAATGAAGCAGTCACAACTGAGGCATACCAACGATTGAGGGGTCCCTGGGTCCCACCACCACATGTATCTTCCCAAACTAGGGCTCTTTCACAAGACCTACACTTGACCTTACCTTCACAAATGACTGTAGTAAGTTCTTGTCTAGCGTATTTATCAGCGAAGAAGAAATTCTAGAGCAGGAGGGTCCAACCTCGACGACTTTAAGAGCTGTGGATTTTCAACACGCTGGCTGGGGAATTCTGGGAGTTGAAGTTCACAAGTCTTAAAGGTTGGACACTCCTACTCTAGATGGCCTGACTTGGCTATTTAGACTAGATATGGAAAAACATTAACCTTTCCCCAAAAACACCTCCGCTCAGTTCATGACACAACTATATCCATTCTCCAGCACTTGCCTCTGTGTTATGCTGCCAAACCAAAGGATATTCGTTTGGAGAGGAAAAGAGATAAAAATCTAGGCAGACAAGTTTATTTACTTGTTTAAAACATTTATAGAGCTGTCCATTTTATATCAAACTCTGGGCAGCTCCCAATGAAAATGCTTTGTGCAAGTTTATGCCTGAATTGTGCCACTTTAGACTTCAGATAGGATTTTAATAGGGAACAAATGTTCCTCCTTGATAATAGGATTCTTACATGCAGCAAACTAGCATCATAGATATATACAACTTTCTCCTTGACACTCTAGGCTTTTCATCTAAGGGTACACATTAAAGTTCAATCTCAAAGCCTCTGTCTGGAGAAGGATTGGGGTTTCCTATGGAAAAGGCACTCTGTGGCTGCCATTAAGTGCCCATATTGTTATTCACCCAACCCAGGGATCTAGCTATTGCATATAGCATCCAGAGAAAGTTAATAGTTTTCTAGGTTGAAACATGAGCTGCAGTGTAAGAAAGCTGGCTGCTAACCCAGAGCGCACTCCTTCCATAAAACAAGGCTTCCAACTTGGCTATTGTTGTCCCTCGCATCATCCGCTAATTTGAGAACTCCATGACATGTCACTCTGCAGTTAAGTGATGGCCTGAGTGTCTTCTGGGTAAGTGCAGACACATTCCAGCCAGGGAGATAAAGCCTTCAAGATGTCACTCTGGGAAATCTGCCCGCTTGCTGCAGATTGGAGCTTGGCTTTTGGGTTTCAGATGAGCCCAAAGCTCATCCCCTTTGCCAAAAGATAACCTGCATCCTCTTTCCCGTGAGTATTGGTGACCATAAAATCAGAGGTTATTTATGGAACACGACTGCCAACAGCCACACACACTCATTCAAACTAATTCTGTTTTTGAACGGTTGCCAGATCTTTGGTTGCTTCAAATTGTCTCTCTCTCTCTCACACACACAGAGCTAGCACTGTCTTTTTATGAAGCAATTAAACACAGTGAAATGGAGCAAGCTGAATCTTGCATGCTTAGTGTTGCTTGTCCAAAACATCAGAAGACCATCTATGCATTTTTTCTTCTTCCTGCAAACATTTTTGAGGAAGGGAAGAGTTGCAGCCTTGATTTATTAAACCGCTTCAACTGACAGGTACAGCCATGCCTGGAAGATGGTAGAATTATCTTGAAGCCCGCCAGGGCCTCTGCTGGACCAGGAAGAGGGGGAAATGCTTGTATTTATCCTTCAGCGCACACAATCTCATTAAATCTCTCCCATCACATAAGCAATAACTGAGGGAAACAGCTGTCTACCCTCTGGCAAGGTTCGGTGCCCAAGAATGTAGGCACTGCTGAGTTCTGGGAATGGATTTTCACTTCCAGTCAAGTTAACACAGCAGGGGAAAAAAAATCACCCAGAGTGTCACTGCCTGCTTGCCTGCATTAGGCTCTTTTTCTTCTGTGTACATGTTTGCTTTGGACAGCTAGCCAAACAAAGCCGATCTTATCTGATCAACGTTTAATACTGTCTGCCTTTTTAATCTGTAGTGATCGAGCTGGCTATGTTTGTCCAGGCAGATAACAGCAGCTATACCCTGTTTTTTTTCAAGGGCAGTAAGCCATACCTCAGATGTGCAAGCTCCCTGACGTAAGCCCCTATTTGCAAGGCGACCGGCGTTCTTAGCATAACACAAATCTCCCTCTCTCCTTGAGTTTGCCTATGTGCATTTGTGTACGTAAGGAGTGGAGCAACTTACATTTTGCTGAGCAGGATCCTTGACCCTGTGGAGTACACTTGTGGAGGCATATTGATGTATTTAGCTTTCTGCTCCGCTTAAGGGAAGAATGGCACAAGGAATGAAGGATAAACATGGTGCCCTGTTCTCAGCTAAGCAGAAATTCTAGGCACTCCCAGCACAAAAAGCACAGGAGCAGTGGAGGCAGACAGACCCTTCACCCAGGTCAGAACACAAGCAACATATTATTACAGCTTTATCATTGCTAAGATTCCAGAAACAGAAGTCAATCCATATTTATTTGATCAATGTCCAGCAAAATTTAACAGAACAAAACCAGAGTGACGCAAATAAATACAATAAGATATTAACAGTCCATGTATACGAGGGTTTCCAGGGGAAGGAAGGCTGTATTAATCAAAGATACCAAACCACTTCCCTTCTTTTTTTAAAAAAGCAGCTCTGACAATAGTAACTGAAGGAAGTACTTTTTGATTCTAATGCTACATACTGGACTGATTCTCTCATAAAGGGGCGAGTCCCAACATTGCCAGCTGAAGGTCAAGGTTTTACCACCAGAGAGAATAAAGGAGAGACCTCTGCCTGCTGTTTGGGACAGAAGAAAACAAACCTAATCAGCTGCTCCAGAAATCTTTATTCTCTAATCCCGAGCAGATGTTCCATCCTTTTCACGTATTACAGCAAAACATTTTGGCAAAGAACTAGGGACAGTCAATTTGTCTTGGAAGATGGAAATTGGTTCACCACAACACTTCCCTGGAGGCAGAGCTGGGGCACTTCTTGAAGTGTTTAAGAGTCAGAAAAGTTGCAGGTTTGCAAACTGTTCAGCTGCTCTTCTACTATGAAAGGTAATCAGTACTCGGCAGAAGAACGCTAATTGCTGCTCCAGCTTTGCTAATTATCATTTGGTCACGTCTGTAATCTGCATTATGCCACAATGCATAATAAGCAGCTTGCTGAGAACCATCTAATAAGTGAGACGCCTTTATGGGATTTCATATTTCACTCTGCAGTCGAACAAATGTACTTCCATTTATCAGCTGTTGGGGGACAGGAGGAAAAGGGGATGGCAGGTAGCTCAACCTTCCCTGCAGCTTTTGAAAAGATGGGGGGGGGGGAGAGAAGAAAGCGGAGAGAGAGTGAGTTCTTAAAAAATTTATGACATGATACATGCTGCTGACCAATGTACATCTGAAGGGGAGAAAAGGAAAGGGAGTTGCTCGTCTATAATTGATCAAGTTTCTGCCTTAAACCGGGAGTCTGAACTGCAAATGAGAAAAGGGTGTTTATCTAAACAAAGCTATAGTTGTGAGAGAAAGTTTGTGACCTCTTTAGAACTATCTGTAATCCTGCAGGATAAGGACCTGCTGCTTTCTTTAAGTCCTACAATAAATGAAGAACTTCTGATTAAACAAACAACACCTCAACAGTGCTCTATGTCATGTTTATACTGAATTCACTCAGCTGGCATTTATGATCTTTGTGGGAAAAATACATCAAGCTTTAGATTTAGTCCACCTTTAATACTGTATTTTAAAAATTGAGCTGCTTTCCTGTACACATTTTTGTCTTTTTCTGTTCCATTTCTTTCCCGCTGTTTTGTGTCTTTCGCCCCTGTATTCTAGAACAAACAAACAATAAATAAAGTTCCAGAGAAATGGTGTTATTTTTAAAGGGAGATGTCAAATGACACAGCGTTTACTAAACACTGATGCTGAAATCTTCCATGAAGAATATTGGCTGCAAGAAGTGTAATGTACCTTTTTATTAAATTGCAGTTATGGACACAAAATGCAGGCACCTATGGGATTGTAAATTAACTTTAATAATTAGTATACCTTATTCCTCTTGCTATGCCAAACATTGGCTAGAAATTACGTTGCTAATAATTGATTATTAACTGCCATTATATTTTGGTGATGTGATTTGAGGGTGCTCTGGGGATGGCAAAAAAAAAGGGGGGGGGAGGTTGGAAGTGGTATAGGCTGGCAGTTATCCAGCAGCTGTTATAGTGTGCTTGAAATAAACATTCCCCACCCTTCTCTTTCTTCCTCTTAAATGGCAGTTATTTATTTATATTAGGTTTGTGTGTCGCCCATCTTATCTAGATGACATGGGGCTGCAGGATGCAAAATGGAATTGTTACATGTCTAAGCTGTCATATGCATATATGTATAATTTGCATTCTGCTGCAGTGCTCTAACAATTCACTGCAACGTTTTTAGATTTCAACTTTAATGTGAGTTATAGCCAACCGAAGGGAGAGAAAGCAAAGGGCATTATAATACCATTTGCTCTCTGCAAGAACTAGATGGGAGCATTTCAAGATTAAGTAAACATCAAAGCACCAAATGTATCTCCAGTGCCAAATATTTACATTGCCTCCTCTGAACCTAGTCCCCTACAGATATGTGAGATCAATATTCTCATGTTCTTATATATTTTTCTCTATTTAATACAAAGCCAATTTATTAAATCAAAGAACCTAACTGTGACACTTGTGACAATGAGAGTTACCCCGTGGAAAGTCTGATGTTTGAACACATTTGGTCTAATCAAGAAGGTATATTTAAGAATGATAACCCCCATATAATATCAATTTAGCATACTGGTGACATAATGTACATATTACTTCTCACTAAAGGGATTACAGAGTACATTTTGCCATGGAGGTTAACAATTCTTAGCTTCTGCAATTTTTTTCAATCATGAAGTTTAAAATATTAGCTACAGCAACAGGCAGGGGAGATACCTAAAACAAACAAGAATGTGGCACGTCATCGGAATCACTCAATACTAGTACTAGCGAGAAGTAAATGAAAAGCTGATCATTTCATGATGGTTACTGAAATATGGATAACCCCCTCCCCCCAAATCTGCAAGTTTTGAAGTCGTGATCAAATCCATAAGGAACTTCAAGTACTCAACAACTTTATTCACAATGTGAATACAATGCATATTGCAATGTGAAAAATGCTCATGGCAAAACTTCATGTATCCCCCCCCCCAATTCAATTAAAAGTTAAATGTAGCTCACATACAGAACATGATGACAAGATGTCTTATCACACCGGCACCTGTGGGTGGTACAAGAGCCGTGCCTGACTCTGTCAAGCTGTGTCTTAAGATGTACATATTCCAACTGTCGCTGTCAAGAATACTTTGTACTATAATTCTTATGTGTGGCAACATCATCTTACTGTGCAATTTTAAACATAGTGCTTCTATTTTTAAAAGGATATGGAATAACATTTGCCTTTGTAGATTCTTTTGCTGGCAAACACTTTCTCCCCAAAGCACAAATATACAACCCTTGACATTAGAGTTATCCTTTTTAAATCTTATTTACAGCAGGCTCTGCGAACACTTCCATCACATCTCAAGTTCAAATGATGTTTTAAGAGGATACATTTCTTCCTTCTCATATAATAAACATCGCAAACAAGATGGGAAATTATTCACATCAAATGTATGTAGTTTTCTATACGTATTTGTTTATTACAGTGACTCCAACGTCATAATATTTCCTTACAGAAACTGCCAAGATGGTCAAGCACTTCTCATTTTATTAAATAGCTTGTAAATATTACTTAATAAAGGCAAAAGCAATTAGCGTTGAGGTGACTGAATCTTGATACTCTATTTTATTTATATTCTAACAGCTGAGTTGAATTACCGGTAAATATAGTTCAATATACAAACAGTAAAAGGTATCTACAATACTTTTTGTGTAAACTACACTGACAAGTAAATGTAAACATGTAACTTCTTAATATAAAACTGCTATTTAGTATTACATAAGGAAGATCCAAAATTTAGTTTTAATTAACAGAGTCCTATTAATTTTTAACAGATTGTTGCAAATCGTAGTTAAATATGGGCACATAAACTGCCGAAGTGTGTCTATGTACAATATGTGTGGATACAGATAACACCTGAATATTGGCTGGCTGTATGACGTTCCTTAGGGACGCAGTGGCTCAGTGGCTAAGATGCTGAGCTTGTCGAGTGGTTCAAATCCCTAGTGCCACGTAATGAGGTGAGCTCCCGTTATTTGTCCCAGCTTCTGCCAACCTAGCAGTTCGAAAGCAGGTAAAAAATGCAAGTAGAAAAATAGGGACCACCTTTGGTGGGAAGGGAACAGCGTTCCATGGTGCCTTTGGTGTTTCGTCATGCTGGTCACATGACCACGGAGAGGTCTTCGGACAGCGCTGGCTGAAACAGAAATGAGTACCGCCCCCTAGAGTCAGGAACAACTAGCACATATATGCAAGGGGAACCTTTACCTTTACCTGTGACATTCCTACATTAAACTCCAGAAAGACAACATTGAAGAGATTACAAAAAAAGTTTGCTTTTTATTCAAGCCTACAAGAGATGGTCCAAATTAGAAAACGATGTTTTTTACCACCTTAGCATTACCAACATTCTTTCTAGCTCAGGGGCGTCAAACTCAAGGCCCAGGGGCCAGATCCGGCCTGCAGGGTGTTTAGATCTGGCCGTGGGGCCACCCTGGAAACAGCCCGTGGTGTCTCTGCCAGCAAAAATGGAGCTCGCAAGGGCCGCGGGCAGACCTCCCGAGCTCAGTTTTCCCTGGCAGAGGGTTGCAGGAAGCCGTCACAGCCTAAAACAGAGCTCAGAAGCTCATTTCCGCTGGCAGAGAACTCGGGCCACCACAGGCGCCTCCGACACGAGTGACATCGAGCTGGCCATGTCCACCTTGGGCACACAAACCCTGTCCCCCCCCCCCCCCGAGGTCAAACACAATCCTGATGCGGCCCTGTTTGACACCCCTGCCCTAGCTGGTCCATCTGCAGACGCTACAAGGAATGTATTTGGAGAGACCCGCTGTCATATTTAGGGATGTTAAGGTCATTTCAGGCAACATATTTGGACCAGTCTTCAGTTAAACTGGCATGACTAGAGAGTGATCATTTTGCAAACTTTCAGCAAGGCAAAGACTATTTCAGCCATCTGTGTGTATCCAGGGTGTGGCCCTCCAGATTCTTTTTAAAGCTTGGCTAACAGCCCTGGGGTGATTTCTTAGTTACTGCAACTAGAAACCACATATGGTTATCAGGAACTAGAGCCATCCTTTCCCTCTGTCTTGTGATGAGTTAAAATTGTATATGTTTAAAGTGTTTGTTTGGACTCTTCTGGAAGGGCTATTATCTTCCTTGAAATGTTGTTCTTTGTCCTTCTTGCTTATAAGACCTATTGCTCCATAACTGTTGCTTTTAAGACTTAAAGGAACAGTGTGAAAGTAGCTGCACATCTGGAGAACATACATTTTACAGTGAGTACTGGTTCAATGTTATCGAACACCACCAGGGAAAATCAAAGAGATGGAGAAAGACAGTAAAAACAAAGCAAAATAAGCACAAACTACTACTTCTTTTGATGCAATTCCTCAAAGGGCAGGACAAACAGGCTGGCTTACCGCCTTTCTCTAACTCTGGCTTTTTAAAAGAAATCATCACTGGATTACGAGCAAAGAAAAAAAAAATCCAATTTATATTTCAAAAGTGGCTTAACTGTTTCAAGCTGAGCTTAACCCAGCACAAAAGATAAAATGTGATGAACAGACTGGCTGTAAGTGAGTCACACAGACTAATCCACTATGAACACAGGTTGAAGGCTGTTTCTAGAAAGAATCTTCTTTTTCTAGTTCTACAAAATTAATACATGGAAAACTTTCTTTTATGATTTGTTCTCCATTAATTATAGGTAGTCCTCAAGATACAACAGTTCATTTAGTGACCATTCAAAGTTACAATGGCACTGAAAAAAGTGACCGATGACCATTTTTCACAGTGCTCTTGGTCTGCAGCACTCTTGCTGCAGACCAATGCTTTTCGTTTGGAGGCTTGACAACTGACACATTTATGACAGTTGCAGTGTCCTGGAATCATGCGAGACCTTTTTGCGACTTTCTGACAAGCAAAATCAAACAGTAAATCAGATTCACTTAACAACCGTGTTGCTAATGTAAGAACTGCAGTGGTTCAATTAACAAATGTGGCGAGAAAAGTCATAAAATGGGGCAAAACTCACGTAACAAATTTCTCACTTAACAACATAAATTTTGGGCTCAATTGTGAAGACCGTCTGTATGCTGGAGAATATTTGCGAGACCGCCTTCTGCTGCCAATAGCCTCCCACCGGCCAGTACGCTCGCACAGAGAGGGCCTCCTCAGGGTGCTGTCGGCCAGACTATGTTGGCCGACAGCACCCTGGGGGTGCTCTCCCAGGGGGAGAGCCTTCTCTGTGGCAGCACCTGCCCTCTGGAATGACCTACCCCCGGAGATAGGCAAGATATCGGACCTCCAGACTTTTCGTCGGGCCCTTAAAACTCACCTATTTCATCTAGCCGGGCTGACTTGATCCCATCCTTTGTTTTAATTCTAACTGATTTTAATTGGGTTGTTTTAAATTGTGGGCCGAAATTATTTAATAATTTTTTAAAATTGTTTTAAATTTTGTATACTGTGTTTCACTTTGGCTGTTCACTGCCCTGAATCCTGTTGGAGAAGGGCGGTATACAAATCAAATAAATACTAAAAATAAATACTAAAATCTTCCATTTTCTTTAACTATCAAGTATTTTTTTGAGAGTAAAAGGACTATACTCACCTCTCCCATTAATTCATTCTCTACTTCAGAAAAGCTTTATGCAGCTGGAAGCTTATGCTATATTAGCTGTTTTCCAAACATTAAACCAGGGTTTTATAAATATGTTTGGCAGGGTGAGTATGAGGCCATCCATGGCAACTGTGGTGAGCTCTTTTTACTGGTTCTTGTTTTCACTTCCCCTTCCCAGCTGTATCCAAAATAGCAAATCATAATTGATGCTTCAAAGTGAAGCTGGGGATTTGCTTCCGATTATGATGCGTAGACATGTTGCTAACTAAAGAGAAAAGCGTGGTTTATTGATTGATCTTGGTTGGATAGCAAACAATGAGGAAACAGGACTGATGCGCATGAGAAGTGTTCAACCGGTCAGAATACTGAGATATTTATACGTTGAGGAAACGTCCTTTTTAGAATAAATCCCAATGTTTAGATTATTTAAAACAGCCAAAAGAAGGGTGAAGCTTCCTGCTCCCCACTCCGTGTAAGTAGATTGTATAACTGAGATAGTATGACATATCCTTCCATTTTCCTTAACTGGCCACCTAGAACTATGTGTGCAATGAGAAACCAACTAACTGCAGAAAATAGTTCCAAAGGGAGAAAATTAGAATAACTCCATCCTCTGAAGTATACAACTTGCAAGTACTGGGGCATGCATATCATAACAAGTTAGAGGCTTTAATAATTAATAGACTGAAAGAAGATGTCTTTTCTTGCCGGAGGGATAAACAGTTCTGAAATTATGTTGTCTTGCCTACTTAGACATTAGAGCTGCAAACTTCGTTCCCTACAAAAACTAAGTATTTTATAAATTCTCCCCCAACCTGTACGTGGCATGTGGGTTAATGTTTACAGCAACGCTGCATTCTAATTTATTCTCTCTGGGTCTTTACTGGCACAGGGCTCCTTGTGGGCACCTATTACATTTAATAACAGAAAAGATTAACAGAGTTGAAAGGGACCTTTTGGTCACCTAGTCCAACCCCCACCCCCCGCTCAAGCAGGAGACCCTACTACACCATTTCTGACAGATGGCAGTCCAGTCTCTTCTTGAAAGCTTCCATTGATGAAGCTCCCTCAACTTCTGAAGGCAACTTCTGTTCCATGGGTTGATTGTTCTCATTGTCAGAAAATGGACATTGACTTACCTGAACATCCATTTTTGGTGTGCTGCGAGATATTCCACGTATGGGGGTTAATCTCTTATCTATTTGCCCAAGACTGAGTGTAATTTTTTTCCCCATGACGATGCCTCCTGTTTCCTGTGGTCTTCAGTCTTTTTCACGAAGGTGTAGTCATCCAAGAATCTGTAGAAGGAGACAAAAGAAAAACAACTCACCCCTGCCAGGGTCAGGCAGCCTACTGGGTGGATTGGAATATCTCCGCAGCACACCGAAAATGGACGTTCAGGTAAGTCAACATCCGTTTTCCAGTGCGCTGCTCTAATATTCCATGTATGGGACACACCCAAGCTTATGAACACTGGATGGGATCCTGACTGATCCCTTAGTCCTGGGTGGAAACCACACTTTGCAAAACTCTCCTTCCAAAAGATGCCTCCGCCGAGGCAAAAGTGTCCAATTTGTAATGTCTCATGAATGATGACAATGACGACCACGTGGCCTCCCTACAAATGTCCGAAACTGAAGCTTGAGTGGCCCAAGCAGCCGTGGTGGCCGCACTGCGAGTAGAATGGGCCAACCTCTTGATGTTGGTTCTGAGGATCTTCAACGATTCCCATATTGGTCGTCACTTTAGCCTTATGAAGTAAAGACTTAAAAAGCGATGGGCGAAAAAGACCTGGCCGCAACCCTTCGTCTTCCGAAAATTCCAGATCGTCCGGGCAATCATCCCCTCATGATGACGCCTCACTGCTGAATGAGTCGTGCTGTGAAGAAGATGGAGGTCTGCCTGCCAACGCAGGATGCAATTGTTGATGAGGTCTGGTCACCAGCAAAGGCACTTGACTGGTTTGCTGAATCCCCACTGCCAACATCTTGGTTAGGGTGTCAGAAATCAAAGCCTGAACGTCCAAGGGGCAATCAGAGGCAGACCTTCCTCCGTACGTAACCCCGCTGCCATCGGAGTAAACGTGGCCTCAGGAGCTTGACGCCCTGGCGCCAAGTGATCAATATTCCCCACAGGTGTTGCACTATGGCTAACAACAGGATCAGCATGCACAACCTCAGGTAATGGCTGAGAAGAAACACCAGCTCAGATGTTGCCCAACCTTGGCTACTAGCAGCTGCAACAGGTCGTAATGGAAGAAAAACAGCCGGAGCAGCTAAGATGGCTCCAGATGTAGACGCATACATGTGCTCTGCACTCAAAGCAGTGCTCTGTGCCTTATCAAATTGCTTCTCCAAGGCCTTGTGGTGCCTGCTAGCATCGTTGTCTGCTACTGCAGATGGCTTTGCAGATCCTCCTGATGAAGATCTAGTTTTGGCTGACTTACTTCTAGTAGATTTAGCAGCACATTTAGATCCAGCCCATGTGGACTTACAGATTTTTGAAGGGCTGGGAGCATGCTCCAAGTCAGAAGATAAATCAGAATCAGACATGATAAGTAGAAAATGAAAGGGCTATAGAAAAAAAACACCTTCTCAATAAATCCAGAGAAAATTCCTTCAAGGAATATGTCTGCAACCAGACAAATTATGTCAAGGGAATTCCCAATCAAAATACAGATAATGTCAGAGTAATAAGGTGGCTGGGCTTAATTATCACCGTATACAAGGACCACGTTGCTCCCAGGCAAACCTGTCCCGCAAGAAGCTGCTCCAATCATTGAATACAGACTGCCAGATTTACATCTAGCAGAAAGCTCCAGGCACAAATTGACCAGGAAATTAGGCACAGAGTCAAATGACTCACAAAATACCACTTCGCCAGTCCCAAGGCGATGCCAGCCGCCCCAAATAACACCAGGGACCTTGCGCTCTCTCCGTTCCAACAACACCCAGATAATTGCCAAAATGGCGGGTGCGAGCAAGGAGGATTCTTCCGTGCCGATGCAAACAGCCTCAGCTATTTTTCAGCGCCCAAAACTGCTCCGTGCTCCCAAAAATGGCAGGTGCGATTGGAAATGCCTTTTAAAATTTGCTGCTACAGTCCTGCGGCAAGGAAACAGGCGTGGAGACCAACCAATCCTCCCAAGCGCCGCGAAGCCATCTCTAGTCATCAGAGTTTGCACCGGCATCCCGGTCAGTGACTCTGGAGTTGCCTCAAAGAAACTGGAGCTGCGATGGTGGTAGGAGCTCAGTTAGCTGACCAGTAAACTCACACACCCACCGGTAGCAATTTAACCACGGAGGCGCTCAAAATGAGACAACTCTAGAACGCTGCCTCAATATCAATATCTTCTACTGCATCCAGATGCGCAGCTCCAGAAATCCAGAAACTTGTAAAAGTAAAAATAAACTAAAAACAAAACAATCCAATAGAAAACAAAACAAAAGAAAGAAGTTAATCTGGCATCTATTTGCCAGAGAGCTGAACTCAGGTCTTGATAGATAGACTGAGTGAAAAAGACTGAAGACCACAGGAAACAGGAGGCGTGGTCATGGAAAAAGTAAAAAATTACACTTAGTCTTGAGCAAATAGATGAAAGATTAACCCCCATATATTGGCGCAGCGCACTGGGAAATTTCTCCTTATTTCTCTTATTTGGCTCTGAAATATCTTCAGATAGCAAAAATTTTGACATGCGTCATTGTGTCAGGGGTCCCTGTATGGGTTAAGGAGAGATTTTTATAGTCACTAAACTTTTAATTTTTTTTAAATTTTAAAGAGATTTTAGCAGGATAGTGACATTTTATATTAGAACTGTTGAGTTGAGTTAAAGAACTGATTTAACTCAAACCATAGAAGAGGAAAGATCAATGCAATATAGTAAATAATTTTCTCCATTTAATCTATGTACATTAAAGCTTGTATAATCTGCCCCTCTTTTAAGCAAATCACAATGGTGGTTTTAGTATTCATCATCCTGAATGACCTTTACTGGGCTTGGAAATTAGATTAAGTCTATCTTCTACTTTGAAAAGAAGATCAAGAGAGAATTCCTGGCTGTGGGAAAGAGTGGAACTTTTTTTTTTTTAAAGAGATAATTAAAGAAAGCAATATGACAATATGGTCACCCAAAAAACTGTATGAAGACATTCATATGATTACCAGAAGTGGAGTTTGCTTTGAAGAGCATCTATACCATTTCACCATCCTAATCTATATACTTTTACTATCTTAAATTAAAGGGGGAAAAAAAGAAAAAGAAAAAATTATAAGAATCTCCTCTTAGTTTCACTGCTCAATAGGAATTTGTACCTTGACTTTTTATCTGCTTTGGTAAATATCGCAGCACTTCTATCAACTTTAGAGTCTCGAGTTATTGAGATAAGGGTACTGATATCCTGGCACCATGAAATCCTGACTTGCACTTGATGAAGCAGTCTTTGGTCAGACACGGAAGTCAAAGGATCACAAGTTGTAGAAGTTACATTAATTTAGGCAAGTCAATTGTTCGTCACTGGGATTGGACACTAACTTTTATCTGTACAAATGTTGTTTGGACAAATACTCAATATGGATATTTCAAAGCTTTTTAATCTCTCAAGATCACACAATGAGATGTTTAAAAAATGTATTTTGGGAATTTAGAAGGGGCATTGGTCTTACCTGTTACGCTTCTTCTCGTTGGGTGGAGATAGCATCCAGGAATGGGTAGACCTCGTCTGCTAGCCGACTGGACTGTCTGTCAAAGCTATGAGGACACGCCTCCTTCATCAATGGTCCCCAGTTTTTGGTAAAGGCGTAGAGACAAACTCAACGTGTCTTGTTCCGATGTTCTCCCCATTGGACCAAGGACCAGACGGTTTCTAGGGTAGGGCTGGATGCTATCTCCACCCAACGAGAAGAAGTGTATCAGGTAAGACCAATGCCCCTTCTCCATTGTGGTGGCGATAGCATCCAGGAATGGGACATATCAAAGCTGGCTTGTCCTTATGGGTGGGCTGCAGTCTGGTCCAAGGTCCCCTGATCGGAATGGACCCTCTGGAGGACCCACCTTCAAAAGGCTGCTTCAACCGAAGCGAAGGTGTCCAGCTTATAGTGTCTGATGAAAGGGGATGGAGAAGACCATGTAGCTGCACGACAAACCTCCTCAATAGAGGCTTGTACGCTATTGTTGTGGCCGCACTGCTTGTGGAATGGGTCGTGATCCGTCTAGGCAACGGAAGGGCCTGTAGTTCATAGGATTTGGCGATACATGTAACCTTGGTGCCTAAGGAAGCTGGCTGGAAAGACACAAAGAGCAATTCTGTCTTCCTGAAGGGGGAAGTCCTCTCAATATAAATGCGGAGGGCCCTCCTCACATCCAAAATGTGCCACTTCTTCTCCAGGGTGTGGATGGGGCCTGGGCAGAAGTCGGGCAGTATAAGCTCCTGGGCCCTGTGGAACCATGAGTTCACTTTGGGGAAAAAAGAAGGGTCCAACTGTAATACCACACTGTTAGGATGGAAGACACAGAGGTCCTTTCTGACAGAGAGTGCCGCCAGCTCTGAAATCCGTCTAGCCAATGTGATAGCCACCAGGAAGGCCACCTTGCAAGTTAGGAAGCACAATGTGGCCGATCTCAGTGGTTCAAATGGGGCCCTGGTCAGTGCATGTAGTACTTTAGTGAGATACCATGTAGGGTATCTGTGAACCACTGGAGGTCGTAGGTTCGTTGCACCTCTAATGAACGTGCGCATGGTCAGGTGTTGAGAGAGGGACTCTAGATCCCCACAAGAGAGGACCGAGGACAGGGCAGCCACTTGGCAACGGATTGTGTTGGGCGATAGCCCCTTGTCAAGCCTCACCTGGAGAAACTCCAGTATCTGGAGCATGGATACAGATGTTGGGTCCAAACCTCACCTGGAGCACCAGGAGCAGAATGCCTTCCAAGTCACGTCATATATTCAGTTGGGGAAGGTCTCCTGGAGGCCTGTATCGTGTCTATCACCTTGGAGAAGTAACTGTCCTGGCTCAGACACCGCCACTCAAACGCCAGGCGGTCAACTGTAGCCATTGTGGGTCTGGGTGGACCAAGGCACCCTGGCTGAGGGAGTCTCTGTCTGGCGGTATCCTCCAAGGGCTGGTCACTGACAGGGTAACCAGGTCGGCAAACCATTGTCACCTGGGCCAGTGTGGTGCCAAGAGCAGCACCTCTGCCTTTTCCACCAAAATCTTTCATATAACCCTCGGGATGAGGGGAAGGGGAAGAAAGGCATATAGGAGTTCCCAAGGCCAAGGGTTGTGAAGCACATTGATCTCTTCCGCCCCCAGTACCGCAAACCTCGCAAAAAAACTTGGTAGTTGGGCATTGTCTTGGGTAGTGAAGTGGTCAATGGCTGGCCATTCAAAGTGTTTGAACTTTGTTTCAGCTCCTGAAACAAAGTCGGATGCAGGCGCCACTCTGAATGATCGACTGTGGCCCTGCTAAGCCAATCTGCCTGTACATTTGTGGCCCCTGAAATATGCTCCGCCGTTAGTGACAAATGGAGCCTCTCTGCCCAGAGACAGATTTGTTCTGCCTCTCTCATAAGGGTCCTGGAGTGGGTTCTTCCCAGCCGGTTAATGTGTGCCTTAGTGGCTGTATGTCAGTCAGAATTAAGACATGTCTGCCCGACACCATGTCCTGGAACTGTTTGAGGACCAGGTGTACTGCCCTGAGTTCCAGCCAGTTTATATTGTGGCCCAGGTCTGCCAGTGACCACTGTCCTTGGGCCATCCAATTTTGGAGATGTGCTCCCCAGCCAAAGAGACTGGCATCTGTTGTAATCGTCAGGTGTTCCGGTTCTTTGAAGAAACTTCCCTTTGAAATTGCCCAGGAAGCCCACAATCATAAGGAACGTATCACCTCCTATGGTACCCTGACCTTGGATGGGGAATTGCTCCTGCCTTTCCTCTGGTAAGGCAGGAGGAACCACTGGAGAGACCTGGCGTCCATGCATGCCCAAGGTACGATGAAAATGCAGGACACCATCTTACCCAGGAGCTGCGAGTGGGTGGCCAGGGGTACCGTACATTGCCTCCTGACCCAACCTACCAATTCTTTTATACCCGTCTGGCGCTCCTGGGAGAGGTGTACCTTGAATACAATGGTGTCTATTTCCGCTCCTAAATGAAGCAACCTGTTTGTTGGCGTCAAATGGCTCTTGGTTATGTTTATGGAAAACCCATGGCCCTGAAGCACCTGGATGGTGATTCTGATATCCTGACTCGCCTGGAGCTTAGAGGTGGATCAGGATATCAACCAGATAGCACTGGATATGCATAGGAAGAGCCTGGAGATGTGCTGCCAATGTGGCCAATAGTTTTGTGAACGCCCTGGTTGCAACAATAGCCCAAATGGCAAGGCCCTATACTGATAAAGTCATCCTCCATAAGAAAAACAGAGACGCTGTCTATGTTCCAGTAAAATAGGAACATGCAGGTAAGCTTCTTTCAAGTCAATGGAGGTAAGGATCCAGGAATTTGTAGACCTAAGCAAAAATACGTCTGTCTTTAGCTAGGATTGAGTCAAAAGCTGGGGACTGTTGGTGAAAGAGGTGTGTCCTCACAGCTTTGACAGACTCAGTCCAATCGGCTAGCAGAGGAGGTCTACCCATTCCTGGATGCTATCTCCACCACAATGGAGAATCAGTTTTTCTTTGATTCAGGAGGGTTTGTTTAACAAAAATAAAAGAAAAATAAAACCCTATTTGGAGAGGTATATTATTTACAGCTTCAACATAAGCAAAGCACCGACTCAATCATTTACAGCAGGTCTGCTCATCCAACACTTTATATAATATGGTTGAATAATCATTTCACAAACTAATAGCGCAACTCCACTAACTGTAGAGAACAACCAAGCCCAAAAACCTCATGTGAGTTGTTCTGTCACAGTGTCCAAAACCAATAAAAATATAGCTGCTTTTCCATAGGATCACAAAGAGCTTTGGGGCTCCCAGAAGAAATATGGTCTGATTGCAATTCACTGCAGATAGTTTTCCTATCACTTGTTTGCAGTGTCTGACTTTGCCACCCACAAATTCTGAATGTAATGTTTGCACTTCTTATTTGCTTGCAATGCAAACAGGGAGTTACATGGATCACAGCAAATTATAGCTTTCTGAGAAGCAGGAGCCTTTCTACACATTAACCAATTTTCACTCTCCGTAAGAATGGAAGCCATTTCAAATGTTCAACTGTGCAACCCTTCCCACGTGAATCACCATCTCTCCGTATTAATGACAATCCCCTTTTGGTATGGACAGGACAGAAACACTCAATAGCAACTAAAAGGTAAAAAATCACCACCCTGAAATGTGCATGTTTTTTTTTTTTTGTAATCATCTAAACTGAATGCCAGGAAGGATTGAATGATTGACGTTTGCCACAAACAGGTGAAAAAAACAAAATATAGACCATGATATCAAGAGATAAATTCAGGACAAAGGAAAAGGAGAAAACAAATTTCAGGACTAGGTATATAGAAGAACCGGAGATGAGGTCAGATGGACTACATTTTATGCAGCACTGCAAAAGCAGTTCTGTTAAATCAGATCAACAGCCTATCTTGTCCAATATCGTTTCCCACAATTGTTGGATTCTAAACAAGGAGGCTGGTTTCCCATCAGGCTACAGGTTAGCACTCACCCCAACAGGTTTTATCTTCTCTCATTTGGTCTGATTCTTTATTAAAGTCATTAAAACTAGCAGCTACTATCATTTCTCACAGTATGGAATTCAGTAGAATTAATTATGAGACGAATGATGAAACACACTTTCCTTCTGCTGTCTGCAATCTACAGTCAATCAGGTTCCATTCAGCCATTTCATGAGATCCACTGCAACTTGGCATCCTCGCCTTAAAATTCTCTTCTTTATGACATTCTACCTTGTCATTATGCAAGAAGGTGCCTAATTTGCTTATTCACTTCACCGCTATTTTTATTCTTTCAAAAAATGTCAATATAAGTAGAACAGAACATGGTATATCAGCAAATTCATGTACATTTTCATGTTTTCAGCAGATCCAGGAATAATTTGGAATTGTTTTCTCTAAGAGAGGTCGAATAAGACAATAAAATTAGAGAGGCTCAGTGGAGCATCTGATCTGACTCAGATCAAGTCTGAAAGCTGGAAGGCAGCAACAGGAGGCGGAGCTTCTCAACGATCAGACTCGATCTGAACTAGATCATGGCATTAACCCATCAATGACCACTGGCCTCTCCCTCGCTTAGAACAAGTTGTTGCCAAACTATATACTGAATAACGACATACAAGTAACCCTTGACTTACAACCATTCATTGTGACTGTTTCAAGTTACAACGGCACTTCTACGACTACAACTACAAAAATCACTTAGGGATAGCAGGTAAAGCTACATTTATTACAATAAACTATAATAAGCCCAAATGTAGAAGCGGGTGCAACTATAAGAGGGTTCACCTGATAATTTCATGCACTTTTTATTTACTGCTTAAGGAATGTATAGAAATTCTGTCTGGAGCCTAAGTGGTTTGAAGCTGGACCACGGCTTATTTCTGCAGCTATGGAACTCTAAATAGCTAATGCCACTCAGATCCCACTAGGAAAATTATAGTCAGGAGAAAGAATGTCAAACATAGGAATATTTGCAATTATCATCCACTGCTTGACTCACTGTAATTGCAGTTCACTCTTTCCTGTATGGTTTAATAGCTTCTATTGCTGCTTCCTGATTTACTATGTTGAAAGCATCTATTGCACCTGTTGTAATTTTTCCATGCTCTAATTCTTACTGGTTAGCTGCATACTATACCACTTGTAGAGGGCTGGTATGTACATTTGTCACAGTCTTGCTCCTAACCAACCCTAGCAAACAAACACCGCCTACTACTGTATTTCAGAACAGCACAATAAGATGGCCTTGCCAATTTAGTGCTGGCAATTGCCTTTTGTCCCAAAGCTGGAGCTGGCTTTAGAATTCTTGAGAAATTAAGAGATGGAGAGAGGATAGGATTGTCCTGGACTTTGTACAAAAACGTACTAAAGGAATGTTGTCTTTTTTAAAGATCAAGATTTGCCAAATGTATGAGTTATTGGATTTGATTAAAAGATGCAAGGAAGGAAGGATATGAAAAATCACAACATTCTGTTATTATTCTGCTGTGAATGAGCAAATGTGATTTTTTTTTTTGCCTTCTTGCTACAAGAACTTTTTGAATATACTGAATCCCTACATTATCTAAGCTATTTACTCCATCAATATCGGACCTTGCAATTTATCCAACACAACCATTATATAACAAGATACAAAATGCTTGGTTTTTCCATTTCACTTGCCCGGTCTGGAAATGATCAGAAATTTGTGGGTAGTTTGTCAGGGCCCACCTGTCCCATCCCTTGCACCCCTGCAGCTGATTGATTCCATTTAACCTTTCCAATTCTTCTATTCTTAGAATGAACGTCATCGAATTCTAGCTTTATAATCTTCTCTGGCTCCTCAGAAAAACAGCAAAACAAAATACATTTAGCACAAACCAAGAAACAAAAGTATAATTATTTACAGTTTGGTACAGACTATCAGAAAATCAGGCCTGTTCCAATTTTATTGAAACCAAATATATGATATGCCATTCTTGTTCTGCCTAAATAGAATATCATTTGAAAACTTTACTGCATACAATGAAACAACAATCTGTAAATGTAAACAATAGACAGTGCTATAAAAATGCCTAGGTTAGGCAATCAATTACCCAAATACATAATTTTGGCCACAATTTGACTAAACAAAAACTTTTTGAATAGTTTCAGTTCCTTGTTTTTTTTTCTTTGCAAATCAATGGCAAAAACAAAAACAAAAACAAAAAATGTAGTTACACATTATTGTTTCATTAGCAATACCACAAGATGATTGCTAGGAGTAAGACATTATTGATAGAATTCCTTTTACCAGGAATTAGGGTAACCACTCACACACAGCATTAATTAAATATGAATTCAGAGCACTTATAAAAGATGTGATTTTTATAGACACCAACAATTCCAACTCCAATTAAGACACTCTTTACAATATCTTATTTAATTGGATAAATCAGTCACACAAATATAGCTAAGAGACTCACCACCTATTCTAGTTTTTAACCAACAGAAACAAAACCACCAGGTTTAGGATAACAGAGTTATTCTATAGAATGGAACACATTACCAACAATTATCTCTCAATGGTACATGGTCAGATAGATGGTTTATTTAGCAAGGAAAACCAGAACAAAGCAAATAACATAAAATCAAACATCCCCAAACTTTAAGACATTGGGTAACTTTCCTGTTCATCATTTAATTAGTTCACAAAGGGTGGGTGGGTAATATTTGCAACCTGATCGTTGAATCTGGGGTGGTTTAGATTAAACACTAGCAGTCTGCTTAGTGTAGCAGTCTGCACATCTCCTTCCATCAATAGGTCCTTACTTGCTCTTTGCGAGCTACTTCCCAGAATTCTTTGATGGACGTGTTCAGCAAGGTTCCACGCACATGGACATTTGGAATGATGCCGTACTCTGGCTGTAAAAAACATTTTTAGAATTAGAACACAGAGAACTTTAGCACAGCCAGTGCTTGGAAAGAATGTTAATAGGCTTTTTCCATGATTTTATACCAAGGAATAAACCATGTTTTTCTAATAAAGGAGTTGCTGCTCCTAAGTTCAGTGATTTGGACAAGACAGAAGCTTGTATTTTGCAATTGTGAAGAGAGCTTCCTTGATCTATCATGTTTCACTAGAGATACAAAAATCTACATGATGCTAGAATTCTTTTTAACCTAGATGGTCTTACCCGTGAAAAAGAACTCTACTTCTAAATGGCAGGGAGTTCATTCCAAAGCGCACAGAAAAGAAAAAAGAAAAGAGAGTACAGTAGCTTCCATCTGTTCAACAGATGTGAAGGGATGATTCCATGAACAAAGAACAGCAGAAACTAAGCATGTGGTTCACAGTTATAAAAAGTTGTTGCTCTCATTCATATCCACAGGATATTCAGATTTTGCCATTAAAGGAGAGATATAAAGCAAAATGGTATTCTTTTCCAATCTGAGGAACCCACTATCCTCTCACCTACATGCCAACTGTATTTGATAACATATCCAGTTGACTCTAAAATTCTGAATGAATCATGCAGTTTTTAAGAACTTTCACCTACCATTGTTGAAAAAAGTTTTAAAAGGATTAACAATAAAACTCTAGTATTTCTGAGAAGAATTATGTGATTTCCAAGCTAGACTAAGGATAGAAAAAGAACAGTGTTTTAACAAGTGATCGGTATTAAAATAGTAACAAGTCTTTGTAGGCCACCATGATGAATGAACGGGGTGGAATAAATAGGATGACAGGAGAAAGACAGGCAATTTGAATAGGTTGGAGATATCAAAGGATTAAGCAGATGATTGAGATCTGAGACTGCGTTTACAATGTCAAGCCAAGATTTTAAACTACAATCTATTGAACAAGAGTTGCATGGTTTATACACAATAATATACCTTAATTTTATATCTTACTAAACCAAGGTATATGCATATCAAGGCATTTTTACAATTAGAGAGATTAGCATTTATTGCCATGTTCACAACATCACACTGCACAACACTGTCTACAATCCTTCACAGCGCTTCAGTCAGTAGAAAGGAAAACAGTTTAGGAAAACATTTATTCCATTTCAAATTCTTTAACTAGTAGATTATTAACCGAGATGAATAAATCACATGGAAATAAAAGATACTTATACTCTGTTTCACCCAAAATAAGACATCCCCTGATAATAAGCCCAAGCGAGCTTTTGAGTGCATGGCAATAAGGCCAAGCGCTTATTTCAGGGTTCAAAAAAATATAAGACAGGGTCTTATTTTCAGGGAAACACAGTACATAGTCTGAACAGTAATCCACGTCCTCAGAGTATCCTACAATAAAATTCAGTGAAAATACTAAAGATAAGATATGCACTTAAAACCATACCCATATGACTGCATTATTCAAGATATGTATTCAGTACAATTAATAGAATTTACTTCCAAGTAAAATGTGGTAAATCAGATTCAGAACAATAAGTGTCTTCTATGAAATATGCATGTCTATAGAAGTGTACAACGTAAGAAAATTATTGTAGTTTTTCTATTTTATTGTCACAATTTATCAGTAATTTGCGCTCTCTACTGAAACGTTTGCTTATGCAGCATAAGGAATAGAATAGAATAGAATAGAATAGAATAGAATAGAATAGAATAGAATAGAATAGAATAGAATAGAATAGAATAGAATAGAATAGAATGAAATAGAAATATAGAAATATAGAAATAGAAAAGGCGTTGGTCCTACCTAAACGCCGGTTCTCTTTGGTTGCAGAATGGCCCAGGAATGGGTTGATACAGTCTGATCTTCCTAGAGACTGAGTCATAATCTTTTGGCCACGCCTCCACATCTTTTCGTCAGGCCCGTTTTCGGCAATGAAATACCTGAAAGAGAGGCTAAGCCAGAGCATTAGTAAAGCCCCGGCTCCAGGCCCATGCGATGAAGGGTGGGGCTGGACCATACCGCAGCTGAAGAGAACCGGTGTTGAGGTAGGACCAACGCCTCTTCTCCTAATAGGCTGCGGAATGGTCCAGGACTGGGACATACCAAAGCCTGGCTGTCCTAAAGGCAGCAAGCCGATGGGCCTGGAGCACCCAAGGCTAAGTGTACCTGCTGCAGGACCCTCCTCCCAAATGATGCCTCCGCAGAGGCGAAGACATCCAGTTTATAATGCCTGATGAAAGGCAAAGGAGAGCCGCCATGCAAATCTCCTCAAGGGAGGCTTGCATGGCCCAAGCAGTGCTGCACGAGTAGAATGCGCAGTAATGTGCCTAGGTGATGGCAGTGCATGCGTCTCATATGCACGAGCGATACACGTCCTGATCCAGCGACCTACAGTCAAAGAGGACACCTTGGTGCCAATCGACATCAGCTGGAATGAGACAAAGAGATCCTCGGACTTCCTGGAGGGTGCAGTACTGTAATGTACACCTTGAGGGCTCGCTGCACATCCAAGGTTTGCCATTTCTTTTCCAAGGTATGGGAAGACCGAGGACAGAAGTTAGGCAAGATGACCTCCTCAGCACAGTGAAACCAGGAGTTAACCTTGGGAATGAAGGAGGGGTCGAGCCGCAATATTACCTTATCCAGATGGAATATGCACAGGTCAGTCCTTACCGAGAGAGCCGCCAGTTTGGATATGCGCCGTGCGGATGTAATAGCCACCAGGAAGACCACCTTAAGGGTAAGATGGTGGAGGCTCACCATTCTCAGAGGTTCAAAGGGAGGCACCGTCAATGCCCGCAGGACCTTGAGCAAATCCCAAGTGGGAAAGCGGTGTACAACTGGAGGTTGCAGATTATTGGCATCCCTGAGGAACCTGCAGATGACGGGGTGATGAGCAAGGGGCTCCCTGTCCAAGCTTGACAGGACAGTGGAGAGGGCGGCCACATGCCATCTGATGGTGTTGTGAGCCAGTCTTTTGTCGAGGCCATCCTGAAGAAACTCCAGCACCTGTGGAACAGAAGCTGAGACAGGGTTAATGCAGCATGCAGCACACCAATTAGAGAATACCTGCCAGGTTGAATCGGAAGGGCTGCCTCCGGGAGTATGGAGTAGCCCGCCTATCCATCCTCCTAGCTGCTGAAGGTAAGACCTTGCACTTATCTTTCCACAAGAAGAGGGTCAAAGGCCTCCCCAAATCATTTGGTCCCCATGTAGGGGGCTGAAGCCAGCCTCCATTTGGCCCTGAAATCTGCTGGCTAAGATTTGAGCCACAGTATCTTCTGGAGGTGACTGCTGAAGCCAGGGCCCTGGAGCTGTATTTTGCAGCATTAAGGGTTGCATCAGCTGAGAATTGGGTGGCGGCAAGGATCTTATTGTGGTCCTGGTGGAGCCGGGCCTCGGAGGGTGGTAATTTAGATTGGAGTTGTTGCAGCCATAAGATGGTGGAACAACTGAAGAAAGACGCCATGGTAGCGGCATTAATTGCCCAGGCGGCCGCCTGGTGTGTCTTTCTGAAAAATAAATTGAATTTTTTATCCTCGGGCCTTAGGTTTTCAGAGGGATCCCCTGCCATGTAAGGCGAAGAGGACAATAAGGCTGCCACCAGACTGTCCATGGATGGGACCTGCAGGATCTGACCAAAGGTCGGTGCCATATTATACTGCCTTTGATCTGTTCCAGTAAGAGTGGGAAGGAAGGTGGGATTGTTCCACTGGTTTTGGACAACGTCCATGAAAAGCTTAGGCGCCAGGATGAATAGTTGTTTAGACACTGGCTTTGAAAATATCCCATGTTCCCATCCTGTGGGTGGGGCTGGGCTGCGGGCTCGTCCTCCTGTAGATCAGCAATGGTTGTTGCCTTGTATAACAAGGACTTGAAAAGACCAGAAGGTAAGAGCCCTGTGAAAGCCGGGGTGTCAGGCAGGATGCTCTCATCATCATCAGAGAGATCAGGATCTCTCTGAGCCTCCTCCCCCGATACCAGATCAACGCTGCCCCCTGAGTGAGAGGGCGAGTAATGAGAGGGGTCTGTGAGACTAGCCGAAGGTGATGCATGAGCTTGCTGGCTAAGGTATTCTGAGACCAGGGCGGCAGAACGGTGACATTGAATGCCCGTAGCAATATCCTTGGAAATGCCTCTGGAGACCAATAATTGGATGCTATCGGGTAATTCACCCAGTTAGAGTTCAGAAGTCTCTGGGGCAGAAGCCACTGTGGGGTTCTCTGCCTGGGAGGAACATGCAAAAGGATGCCACTTCTTAGAGCGATCCTGGTTATCAGCGTCCTCCTGTGTAGTTGGCAGGGTTGGGCCTGGAGAAAGCCCACCTACGTCCTCTGGGAGTGATGCCCAGGGCAAGGGAGCAGTCAACTCCTGTTGTGGTTGATGGGAAACTGACTGAACACTACATTGTGACATGGGTTTCCAATTGTGCTTGTCTCCATTCTGCCAGTGAAAATTGCTTTTCCAAGGCCCTCTGTCTCCACTCCAGGTCCTTTAGTTCGGCACTGGAGAGCTGACAGGCTTTGCGGCCGTGCTTAGACTTGCAGGAAGCCTTTCCGCTGGTGGATACCTAAGGATCGGTTTGAGGCCTAGGGACCTCCGCCATTTTGTATGGATCAATAGGAGACCAATTTGACCAGCTCACTCAAGACAGACCTTTAATCTATCACAGGGTGGCTAACCCGGGGTGAACCTGGGTGGTGCCAGCTCCTAAAGGCTCCCCCTCTTTCCAATGGCAATACTTGCCAAAAGGTGTAGCCTGAGGCTGATCCGGTGCTCCTCAGTAGTAGGCTGACCTTATGCGGCTGTCAAGATGGCTGCCACGGAGGCGGTGGCTGCTATGTGATGCTCCTACATGGAGCAGAAAGGCCATGCAGCCAAGGAGAGCGTCAGCAGTGTTGGAGGCCGATGAAGGGCTTTAGTGGCCAATCCTCTTTGCCACGTGGTTGCAGTGAGCGGCGGCAGCAGCAGCAACACTTTAAGAGCCGCCTCCCAGTTGAGGATCCTCGCCACGTGGCTCAGGAGAGTGGTGCCACCGGCAGTTATGGAGGAAGCAGTGCTATGAGCCACTTCCCAGCCCTGTGGCTTTGCCATGCAGCTTGGGAGAGTGGCAACAGCGGTGGGCCTTTGAGCTGCCTCCCAGCTGTAAGAACCTCACCACGAGGTTTGGAAGAACGGTGGTGGTGGCGCTTTTAAAAGGACCACCTCACAGCCGATATCTTCACTGCGTGGCTCAGGAGAGCAGCGGCAAGTTGTAAGCCTTGCTGTGGGGAGGGTGGGGTGGGGTATTGTAGACGATGGCCTGTGTCTGACCAAGGCCAGAAGACCTAGTGGTCCTCCCAAGGGCAGCGCCGGCGTAATCAGCCAAGGCTGATCTGGCCAGCATGCAAATCTTGTAATGAACAATTAAAGAAACCTGAATAGTTGAAATGGTCCAGGAATGGATTGATTTGAAAAGCAATTGCCAAATATGTCTTTGTCAGAAGACTGAGTCAAAAAACTGGGGCCTGACGGAGAGATGTGGAGGCGTGGCCAAAAGATTATGACTCAGTCTCCAGGCAGATCAGACTGTATCAACCCATTCCTGGACCATTCCGCAGCCTATTAGGAGACTAGAATAGAATAACAGTTGGAAGGTACGTTGGAGGTCCAACCCCCTGCCTAGGCAGGAAACCCTACACCACTTCAGGAGTATGTGTTAAGGTGAATATATGCTTCTAAAACTGCCTTCTCCAATGTAATGTTCTTCAACTGTAGATTAGTATTCCCAGAAACCCTTGACAGCATGTATATTTGAGGGAAATGATGCTTTATAACATCCAAGATGAATCCTGATCGCAAGTCTTGAAACTCCATCAAGCATGTTATACACGCTGCTTGTAATAAAAACACAGGAAACATCAGAAGAATACCAAAAAACGCACAAATAATTTATTTATTGAATGTCAGTTTTGTGGACACACAACTCCTCTTTGGTTGTGTTTCCCTGGCTTACCTTAACCTTCTAAATGGCTTAGAAAGAATCGAGAGGACTGTGGATGTATTAAGCTACTCAATACAAGATTCATTCAGCAATTGCTACTTGAGGCAGGAATGCCAAGAATGTCTCTGCATTGCAAAACCTTTCAGACTGGCATGACACAAAGGAACATCAATTCGCAGAATCACTGACACACTGGGAGTACACTTAGGTATCTGGGTGTTGTGTTTAGGAAGTATTACCTGCTGGACAGAGATTGACAGAACCCAATTTCACCATTTTTTAGATGAAACTAATGTTTAAATCCTGTTTCAAACAAATCCACATTTAGCATACACAATAGAGAGCGAGCCCAAAGTAATTTAGCTCTTTGAGCAGCTTTCAAATTCTGGAGCTGCAAGTGGAAAAAAACTGCTTTTGTATGTTAATACTTGCAGCATTCAACCAAAGATTTCGATAAAGAGCGATAAGGTAGAAAGTATATGATTAAAATTGTTATTTTTACATTTAACATTTTTTTCTTTAAAAACTGCAGTAGACCCAGAGGAAACTTTATGGCCAATATTCTGTTAGGGTATTGCAATGGATGGAGGCTCCATCATGGAACACAGAATCAAAGCTTCCCTATTAATAACAGGAAAACCTCTATTTCCTTAGGTGTAGTTGTCTGGATTATGTTCTTGCTATTATTCCCCTGCTCAGGAACCCAATGGCTTGCCAGAGCTTTTCAGCTGCAGCCGTTAGTTTCTATGTATTTGCTGCTTTCACTGCCAACCCAGGGCTGGCCCATTTCCCAGGCACGGGCAAAGGCACCAGTTTTCCCCTTCCATTTACTGACATATCAAATCCTTCAAAATTACCTCCTCTGGCAAGCGGACCTGAAAAGCAGAACAAACGCCATCTGCCTTAATGCCTGCTAGGAGTGTCCAGGGGCTTTAAATCAACTATGCAATACCTTTAGGAGCTTACTAATACAAGATGCAGATGGGTACCGAACTGTACTAACAAATCTGCAAAACACCAGAAAGGAAAAAAATTGAAAATGTTATTTTGTGGAAAGATAACAAAGTTTCAAGCTATCACTAAATACATCCCATCTTAAATGATAGAATGAAGAAACTAAGCAAGGTTTCAGAGTTCCTTTGGAAAGCACTCAAATAATTGAAGAAATTTTTTTTCTTCAATCTTTTATTTCACCTCAGTATTCTGGGTTGTGTTCTGATGCACAGGGGAGTTTGACTTAGCACGCAACTTTCCATCTCCCAGGGAAGCGACAATGTGCGATACCTGATTACTTATTTCTTAAGACACAATTGGCACACCAGGACTAATATGAGGCCCATGGGCTCTTCTTCTATCTCAAAAACCCAACATATGTCACATATGCAGGAGACTGCTAAAAAAATGAAGACCCTTCTATTAAGTTTAAGACTGAGACCTGTTAGTGGGGCATATTTAGTACCAACTACACCAGGGACAATATACATATTTTTAAATTATCAAATGCTCTATTACATCATGGAGGGTGTTTTCTTTTAAAAAAGAGAAGCATAAAAATATATTAGATATGCTTTAGGAAACCTTATTTTGAACAAGTACTGTTTTGTCCATGCTACATTAAACCTTTCCTTGACAATTAATATGTTATCTTCACATTAAACCATAAACAACCGTTTTAATAGCTTAATGTACTTTATGAACCAAGTAATCACAATAAGCCATAATGCTTTTTTTTTGTGCTGTGTGCTGTGTGAGTTACTGTAGTTTACCATGTTTGATGTTTCAGCATCTGTAATAACCACTGCCTGAATGTGATTTAGAGAATAATTAATTAATTACAAAGATGCCAAATGTTTTAGTTTTTTTTTCAATGAGAACAGTGGTAATCTTAGAGGCACCACTGCCTTTCTTGTTTGGTCTAATGGAGATAAAAAATAGAATAAGGTATAATGTGTTTGGCTAATGTTATTGCATAAGCAAAAATAATTCTCTCATAGGTTGAGTGATATTTGAACAGTCAACAAGGAAACTGAAGGCAAAACAAAACCATTGGAAAGAATTCTTCAGATCATTATTCTTTTGCTAGAGGCTAACAGTGGCACTGCAGATGCGAAGTACAAGGCAACCACCCACTGCATAGCTCGTAGGCACTTTCACAATTCAGAAAATGCACAAGGTAACACGGCAACAACCCACTGCACAGCTCGTAAGCACTTCCACAACTCAGAAATGCTGTGAAAATGCTGTGAAAAAGAAATGGTGGCGATGTTTATCTAGGATCATAAGGATTTGATTTGATGAAATGGCGATCTCAGGTGGACTGAAGTAGCAAGCTTATAAGCAGGTATGTCTCATAAGGAAAGCAGAATAAAAATGAAACAAATCATTAATGTATGTGCATGTGTGCGTGTGTTAATTCTCACTGAATGCATTTCTTCCACTCATAAGGTTGAACAAGAACAGTGTATTTCTCAATTATAAGCCTCCAGAAAAAAAAGCAACTCATCTCAAACCTTTGGCATCTCATGGTTAATGGTACATGTCTCTATACACATACTGGGTACCAAAATAGAAGCCAAGGCACCAGATTTTGCCCTGGTTTCTACAACAGGGAAGGCGGGGTGGGGAAGGGAAGGAAATAAACCTTCATTTGCAAGTCTTCCAAAGGCAGTCCAGTCAGCAGCTTATTCATGCATTGCTCAGGGAGTACAGCAAAAGGAACAGAACTTGAGCAGCAACTGGAAGCTCCAATGAGAGAGGAACACCTTCTGGTGCATTCCAGAAATATTTAGGTCAAAAAGCAAAGCAGGTAACACACCACAGCAAATAAGTGGAAAAGTGAATGCACCAGTTAATAGGTGCTGTCTCTACCCCTAGAATGGAAAATAGAAATGAGTGCAACTGCCATAACACCACCGCAGATCATTCCTGGCTTCTTTGCAAAAACTACTGGCCTCAAAATGTATCGGGCGCATTGGGAATTCTAGCCACGAATAGCCTTTTGGACCGGTAGGTGGAAGGGGAACAAGTAAACATGAATACCACCAGCAGTTCAAGACTTGAGTGTATCATCTGCTTGGCTACAAACTGTTTTTAGTAGGAATTGGTATATTTACTGCTGCTGGCATTTTTAGAATCACAGCAACTGACTGGCACCACTTAGCGGGAAACCATAGCATGATAAGCATGCCTCTACTCCAGCTCGCTGGCCTTCAGCCCTTGTCATCGGGAGCAGTTGCTTGGCTAGAAGGAAGGAAATTGATGGCTTGGGAAATTGTCTCTGACAGAGCTGCTGCCCTTTTTGTCACATCTCCAGGAGAAAAGGGGATCGAAAGCTTGTGGCTGTACTTAGCTGGGATTTTTTTTTATTTTTTTCACATGGAGGTGCTTAAGGCGAGGGCTTTGCCCATTATTTTTCCAACAATCCCATAAACACCATATCCCTCCAGCGATAAATGTGTGAGAACCCCTCCAAATGTCAGCTCTCCTCAGTTATTTCTAGTGTTGTTATGTTACTCCTCTCACAGCCGTGCTGCATTCCCTAATTGCTTCTTGTATCCAAGCCACGGAAGAATACTTAGAAATTTTAACATTTCAAAGTATGGATAAAATGAGAGGAAGGGGATTCAGAAGGCACAAGCTTTGAAAATCATCCTTCCTCCTTCCAGACTGAAGCACATATTATTATTATTCTTCGTTACAGCCAGCTGTTTGGACTGGACATGGCATTTCTGTCCATTTATCGAATCCAAGGACCTGGGGTGGTGTTAAAGGTATCATCACAGGATGTAAGCTGTTCCAAGTAAAGCTGCCTTTTGCAATTAACTGATGGTGATTCTGTCAATGCCGTGTTGTTGTTATTATTATAAACATCTGCCTACCTCAGGTCCTTGGGAAGGGCTCAATAGGTGAACAAAAATGCCAAGTACAACATAATTCCTCTTAAAGATTAAAAGGACATGCTACCAGATAATCTGCAAGCTCAGGCGTAACTATTTTGCTTAAAGAAATACTTAAAGGTAATAAATCCACTGTAAGTAAATAACCAGTTGAAGCTCTAGGAATTTAAGGAAAAGAACAGATAGAAGCTTATCTAATCATAATAGTTTCAGCATAATAAAAGGATTTGTTTTGAATTTAGGTTCCCAGGATTGTACACTACACCATCCATTAGAAGTATTTATTTGACTTTAAACATGTAATCTTTCATCTCTCAAGTTACACAGTATGTGTGTCCAACCTTTTGGCCTTGCTTGGGATGCATTGGGTGAAGAATTTTCTTGGGCTGCCTACAAAATATATAACATATTTTATGTACAGTATATAAATCACATGATAATAAACAATCTTGTGGGGCTGCATTACAGATGGTCCTTATGACTGTTTTTCACACTTATGACCGTCACAGCAGCCGCATGGTCACTGATTAAAGTTAGGAGACTTGGCAACTGACTGATACTTAAAATGGTTGCAGGGTCTCTGGTCATGTGATCATTTTTTTTGCAACCTTCTGATGAGCAAAAGACATATTCACTTAATAACTGTATTACTGACTTAACAACTCCAGTGATTCACTTAACAAATGTAGCAAGAGAGGTCCTGTTGTTGTTAGTTGCAAAGTCGTGTCCGACTTATCGCGACCCCATGGACAACATTCCTCCAGGCCTTCCTGTCCTCTACCATCCCCTGGAGTCCATTTAAGCTCAGGCCGACTGCTTCAGTGACTCCATCCAGCCACCTCGTTCTCTGTTGTCCTCTTCTTCTTTCGCCCTCCATCTTTCCCAGCATTAAGCTCTTCTCCAGAGAGTCCTTCTTTCTCATTAGGTGGCCAAAGTATTTGAGTTTCATCTTCAGGATCTGGCCTTCTAAAGAGCAGTAGGGTTGATCTCCTCTAGGACTGACCGGTTTAATCACTTTGCATTCCAAGGGACTCGCAGGAGTCTTCTCCAGCACCAGAGTTCAAAGGCCTTCATTCTTTGGTGCTCAGCCTCCCTATTCTATTGTTTTCTTCTATTTCTTTGCACTGTTCATTTAAGAAGGTATTCTTATCTCTTCTAGCTATTCTCTGGAATTCTGCATTCAATTGGGCGTATCTTTCTCTTTCTCCTTTGCCTTTCGCTCCTCTTTTTTCTTCAGCTATTTGCAAAGCTTCCTCAGACAGCCATTTTGCTTTCTTGCATTTCTTTTTCTTTGGGATGGTTTTAGTTGCTAATTCTTGCACAGTGTTGCGAATCTCTGTCCATAGTTCTTCAGGCACTCTATCAAATCTAATTCCTTAAATCTATTTGTCACCTCTATTGTATATTCATCATGGATATGATTTAATTCATGCCTGAGCGGCCTAGTTTTTTTCCTACTTTCTTCAATTTAAGCCTAAATTTTGCAATGAGAAGCTTGATCTGAGCCACAGTCAGCTCCTGGTCTTGTTTTTACTGACTGTATAGAGCAGTGATGGCTAACCTTTTTGCCATCGCGTGCCAGGAGCGGGGTGGGTGGGTGGGTGGGATCTTGTGTGTGTGCCCACACCCGTAATTTTATGCACCCTGCCCCTGCACACATGACCTCCCCACACTCCCAGCACGCGATGGAACGGTGGGCCCGTTTTTTGCTCTCCCCAGCCTCCAGAGCCTTTCTAGGTGTCTGGGGAGGGCAAAAACGGCCTCCACCCCCCCCTCCAGAGGCCCTCCAGAGGCTGAAAATGGCCCATTTGCTAATTTCTGGTCCCACCTGAAGTATTTTGTAATGCAAAATACAAAAGAAGTAGTTTAAAAAGTCAGGATATTTGGGAAAAAAGAAAAGAATTAAATTTCATTTTCACCAACATTATTCACCATCAGGTGCAAGTAGCCAGGAACAGGAGTTGAGTTCAAAGCACTAAAAGTTTATTACATGCTACCTATACACAAGACTCTGATATACTATATATAGTATATATATAGTATACTATATACTAATAGTCAAGGCAAATTGATGGTAATTAAGAGTCAACAAGATTCATAGAGGCCTGGACTTAAGTCTCTTGTGGCTGCGTAAGGATTCCAAACTGATGATGCATTTGACCCTACCTTTGGACTCCACCTGTTCAATCTCCCACATTCACTATACTTCTCCATGCCATCTTTCAATTTCAATGTTGTTCTGTGACCATAATAAAATTTGATTTGATCCTTGCAAATATCCCGGTGAGTGAAGGACCTTCCACATTTGTCTGTGACATGCAGATTTATTAACTCTACTATAATTTTAAAATATCAGATTCCTAAAGCTTCCCCAATTCATACAGAAAGAAGCAATTTTTAAACTCTTTACTTTAACAAGGAAGGAAAGACATACAATTCTCCCTTAGCAGCCATCATTAGAGAACAGGTTTTGCAATAGTTTTAAAACTACCATGTTCATCAGCAGGAGAGAAGGTAAAAATGATGATTGAAAATAAATATAATATACTGGATTAAATCAATATTAAATATTTACTGTATTTTACTTTCTATTTCCACTAGGCTAACTCTATGCCAGCTGAAATGCAAATAAAACTATACTTAATATTTGTTGATAAGGCTTCTTTAAAAAAAAACCAAGTCCGTTGTTAGCAATTCAATGTTTGCTATGATTCAAATCTTTGCTTCCAGAACAGATAACTCTTACTTGTTATCTTTTACCTATTAACTAGTACATTTTAAAAAAATCAGTGAGACTCTACATTCTTAGAAAAGTTCATGGTCAGCGCTGATGATTAGCATATTCCTGGAATAATTGTTTAATGAAAGAAAATTAGCTTTGATCCTAGAATCAACTGTAAACATTGTTAATGGAAGCTACAGTTTCCATGGGTGTGTGTGAATGTGCTTGGTTTTGGTTTCCTTGAATGATTAGGCTTCACATAATCTGTCTTTTGCTTTATAGACCCCTAAGCAAAGGCTAAGCTTTTCTACTGATCTGAAATAAAAGCAATCTCACGATTCAGACAAGAACATTTTTGAAGCATGCAACTCTTTAGGTTTCAGAAGTTAAGATTTATTCTGTTGCGTTCAGAATGAAGGGGCTTTACTAATAATACAATGGTTTCATATTCTTGTATTAACCAATTTTAGAATGAGCTAAAACTTTCCCCACTCATATGGAACAAAGTACGACTGTTTATTCTAAAGTGACACAAGACATTTTCATTTTGTTTCTGACACAAAGACCCTCCCCCCACCCCACCCCAAGTTTAAGACTGTCGTGATAATCTCAACTGGGCCTATAAATAATTACTGACATACAGTAGGAAATGCTTTGATTTGTAAATTGGAATTGGTTCCTCTCTCCAACTATAATTTTAGTAGCAGAATAGCTGAGTCGCCTAATCCTTCACAATGACAAAGAACACATTCAGAACACTACTTGTGCAAGACAGCTGCCCATACATACCTCTACAAGAAGCTTATTAAAATCCCATCTTCCTCCATTTAATGGGAGCATCCCATATCTCAGAGGAGCATGCTTCCTCTCCATCCCATCCCATCCCTCCTAAATTAAAACAAAGCTGCAACAGAAGCAAACAGGGGTGGGGGGGGGGGTGTAGGGAAGCTGTATTGTCCACTGGTCATCCCTTGTCCTCCATTTATCCTAAATCAAGCAGACAGTCACAGCAGAGAACAATGATAACAGATGGAGCTGCCAGTCCACTGGGTTGTTCCTCCTACTCTCACAGGCACTACAGAAGTTGTTGCCCCACAGCAAGAAACTGCCATTTATTGTACTATTATCAGCACAAGCAGTATATAGCCAGAGTACTGCCAGCTGCCAGCCGCACAATCTCAGAGCTGGTAGAAGGAAGTGAAGTGGCATTATGCTCAGACATCAGGCCCCTGATCTTCCAGTTATTTCTTTTCCAAGGTCATGGGCAAAAGAGCCTGTCACAAAAGAAAAAGACCCCCCCCCCACACACACATACAAATATTGGCATTATACTTTATACAAACATCTATCTCCCAATTAACACAACAGCCTGGGGGAGAGATTTACAAGGATGAGTAGGGTCTTTTCTGATGCATGCAAAGCCTTTCCTGGAAAACCTTTCCCCAACTATTTCATTTTCTATTCAGGGCCAAATCTGATGGTTAGGATTCTGCTAAGGTGCCTTGAAATGGACTCTGTCGGTACTCCAATTTTATAAAGATATGCATTACTGCCAAATTCAAGCTAAACATTTTTTTTTAAATCCTTGCCCTCCAGGTAAGTTGGAATACAGCTCCCATTGGATGTGCTGCCTGGAGATAATAGAAGGAGGCAAGACTCTTATAAGGCATGTTTTCCTATTAGGTTTACCACAGGCCATTTTCATTGCTATAAAAAGCAGAACCAGCTTTATGCTCAATCTGACAGGGCTAATCAATTTTGTTTCAGAATCTGGAATCTAAATTCTGCATATTATAGAACTGTCACACTACTTTTATGTACACATCTGTTGGTTGAAAAAAGGCATTAACACCGCTCGTCTTTTTTCTTTATACCATACAGAAATAATGATAGTAAGCTTCAACATAAACACAAACCATTACCTATAATCAATAGGAAAGAAGTAAACTAGCTCAGTAGTACGACAATAAACATACAGCGAACAAACATCTCTATTCACCTTTTTAAAAAATACCTGCCAATCCTTTCAATATAGGCTATTTTAGTTGCAAACCAAAGTATATTCTAGGTCATCACATTGATAGAAAGGGAAAGAAATTAAAATATAAAGATACTAATCTTCCCTTCTTATACAAGCATCCCGAAAATGCAGATTTTCAGCTATTAACCATCACAAGGCTTCCACAGCACTTAAACCAGAGTATGTTTTCCTTTTCTTCCACGAATAGCTCTTGCCATAAAAACCATGATAGGAAAGTGATGAACCTTGACAGCACTCTGGAGAAAATGATACTGAATAGGCGTTTCCCCCCTTTTTTTTCCAGTGTAAGCAAGACACTCAGTCCCACTTCAGCAGCCATCTGGAAGGCATCAGGCTGGGAATGGCTATCCTATAGTGGAGAAGCAAGTATTCATAAATCCTGTCTGAATTGTCTTGATTCACTATAAGCCCAAGTGGTAGATTTTTGTTTCCTTTATGAGATATGTAGGCAGCTATGTGCATTTTTCTCTGCTTCTCCACATCAGTATTTTCCACATAAAAATAATAATAAAGCTAAAACCAGGCAATGCATACATACATAAAGCTTCGCTATTTCCAGAATCTAGGCAGAGGAAAGTAATAAGCTATCAGCTGGGCTACAGATCTGATTCTCTGAAAGCCATTAGCTTTAAGCATTTCCTAGTCTAGCACCTAAAAGGTCAAGTAAGCCTTATGCACAATCCATGAAGATGCTCTTTTCTCCTCAAAAACAGTACGTTGCTATAAATAATTCAGTACGGGCAGGTGACACTTCACAGATGTGCTGGGAGATGCAGTGGCAGAAATAATATATCAAGTTATACAGCTCACACAAGCTTCTAAACACACAGTCTGCTTTTAAAATCTTTTGATGCAACCAAGAAGCTTTATCTGTTTGTTCCTTCTGTTCTTCCTAGGAATATAGCTAGTCCTCGGTTAATGACCACTCGTTCGGCAACTGCTTGAAGTATGATGGTGCTGAACAAGTGGAACTCATGACTGGTCCTCTAAGTCCCAGCCATCCAGCTCCCCCCTTGTTACATGACTAAAATCTGTGACCTTGGCACTGCCAATGGCTGCTGTGTCCTACAGCCATGGGATCAATGTTTGCAACCTTTCCTATGGCTTTCCAAAAACAAAATTAATGGGAAGCTGGCAGGGAAACTTGCAAGTCACTATGGTAAGTCTTACCCACCCAGCAGGAACTACCCCCAGCCCCACTCACGCTGCACTAGCCACCCACGCAACCTCCCCACCTGAGAGCCGCCACTTACCAACATGCCAGATTGCTACATGGGACCTGCAACTTCCTGCTGTCTTTTCCACTGATTGTTGGAAAATGGCAAAGGTTATAATGAGGTCCTTGCTTAACAATTCATGATCCTTGCTTAATGGCGGCAATAGGGACTGCTGGGATTGCCGCTGTGGTCACAAGACACTGCACCAAACGAAGACAGCAAACGAAGTTATACTGCTTTGTTTGGTGATTGACGTTCTGGTCGCAATTACCGTTGTTAACCAAGGACCTCCTGTCGTGATTCTTTCCTTCCTCTCCAGATACGTGCCTTTGGATAAATAGGGCGAGTTACAGATTAAAGCCTGTATCACTAAAGTCATTCCATACAAACAATATAAGGAACAGAATAGGAAGTTCCCAGGTTGTCTAGCAGCAACAAAGAGCTATTAATAGCTACCCCTTCATCATTCCATCAATTGTCTTTTAGAAACAACCAGCAGATTAAAAACTACAAAATCAGCCTTCCAGTTCTTCTGGACATCCACTTAACTATCAAGATTCCAGAACAAGTGACACCATATAGCAAAATAGCATGTCACGTAAAGTACGGGACAGCATATTCCACCCGTTATTAAGAAAAAACACTGTGGATATTAATAATCCCTTGATTTCAAGCAAAAGCAGCATCGGAGGAACCCCCGAAAACCAACCTGTGTCTTACCTTCTCCGATTTGACTTTTTTGAGCTGTCGGCACTCGCTGTCCCCGTCTTCCAGTTCTGATTTAACTCCCAAAGGATTGAGTGCAGATCCCGTGTCAATAGCTATACCTCCAAGCTGCTCGGCAGCAGCGGTAGGATCAGATCCTTGACCACCATCGTATTGCCCAACCCTGACCGCCAAGGCAAGAGGTTGGAGTACAGTGGGCTCCTTCTCTGCTGGAGCACCCACACCCTCACTCCTTTCTTTCTTACTCTTGGAAGAGCCACCTTCCTTCTCCTTCTTGGAGTTCGCCACGCTGCGAGAAGTCTTGGCTGATTTCTCAGAGCCTTTGGGGGCAATGGTAGCCACCAAACCTCCAGAGTTCACACCATCCCCCAAGCGCCCCTGAACCTCCTTCTTGCCAGTAGTCCCTTCACTTGGCGTAAACAGGGAGGATCCTGGGGCAGCCTTGCCGTTGTCCTTGCTACTCTTACTCCGCTTGGATTTGGATTTGCCTTCCTTGTTCTGTGGACCTGGCACAGGAGTCACAAACTTGATGTTCTCTGGTAATGTCGCCACAGCATTCGGGGCTGGCAGACCCACCTCCTTGGAGCCTGACATTTCCAATTTCTGTTGGTCCTTCTCCAAATCCGCGTCCAGGTCAATGATGAGATTCCCTACTCCAATGTCCCATTCATCCCCACTGTCATATGTCTCAACTGGGTTTGCATCCACTCCTTTCCCTCCGGTAGCTCCACCGCTCAAGGACATCTTAGAGTTAACAACCACCTCAAGGTTCAAGCCTCTTGTCTGCTCCTTCAGCCTCAGGGTGTGAAGTAGCAGCTTCAGCTATGTTCTCAAGCCTCCAGTGATCAAGAAGTACCCAGGTGATAACATAATGGCTGAAAGGAAAAGCAGGGACAATATATGTTACATTGCTATTATTTAGGAAGCGTATTCTAAAATCATACACAACATACAAATATGGGAAAGGATTTTACATGCAGATGTAAAATGCCCAGGGAGAGTAACTGAATATCATCAGCCATTCCTGTTTTAATTTCAGACTAAAAGAAAAATTTGAAAGTCAAACCACATTAAACTATTTTCATAGGACTAAGGCCTCTACTCTTACATCAAGTCAAACAATTTTTATAAATTTAGCCAATAAGTCTATTACAAGGGGCAGTTGCTCTCTACGGTCTCTAAGCTTCCCTTCATTTACTCTTTGCTTTTTTTTTATTAGAGCAGCCTGGGAATGAATATGAGTCATTCTCTGTGGAAAGAATTTGCTTTCTACTACAGTCTATCAGTCCTGTGTAGCTTAGACTGCATATCATTTTCTCCCCACTAGCTACATGGTGTACATAAAATGAATACAGGATCCAAAGGACAAGGACAAAATTTCCCCAAGGTACAACTTCTCAAAGGCTAGAACTGCTCCCCCATCCAATTGGGCACAATATTACTGCATAATAGAATGAAGCTCAATTATCAGAGGGTTTAAAAAACAACAACCCAGATATGTACCAGGCTTCATTCTGAAGAATAAAAGCAACCTAGAAAAGGATGGAGACAATCTTGCATAATTCAAATTAAGAATCGGGTCCAGCATAGCAAATATGCTCATTTTTTAAAGAACAATATACCCTTATATCCTGATAGCTTTAACTGGAAGACAAGAATCAACAGCCTGCTCAATGTAGCTGATATAACACATCCCAGGTTCCATCAGTATGAGCCATAATGACTTGAATAAGAGACAATATTATCCAGATATTTTACATCACCTGAAAGTCGTTTCTTCCAAAATCCTAAATTACCTACAGAGAAAAGAAAAAGCTACATGTTTACTGCCCACAATATAATGTAACGGTCCCAGAAATAAGGAATTTACTAAAAAGTGATAGTAAAAGACAAGAATCGAATTTTTAAAAGTCCACATTAGGTAAACAGTCAGGTAAGAACAGTATAAATTAGAACAGCGAGAGCTATATGCAGTACTGCAATTATAGACCAAATAATACATAGATGTTGGTTCCCTTTTACTAGCATATAATGATTCTTAGCTTGTAATGATTCAGTGACCATCACACCTTTGAGAATAAATGACATACAAATACAGAAAATAAATAAATCTTCAAGAAGACTCTGTACCCTGGAGGATATAAATGAGAAAGTCAGTCATTCCATAAGATGCGTATAAGACAATTATATTTACAAGGCGTAATTAGCACATGAAATAGCATTTTCCCTGCAGTCAGCCAAATGCCAGCAAAGGGCATTCTCAGGTGCGCCTATGAACCCATGGCTGTCCCTCCATCTCTGGCTTTCTTGAAGCATTATTGTCTTTTGCGGCTCCATGCTAACCACGAGATACTGATGGTCTGTATTGTAACACATGGGGAACACTTAGGGGAACACAACAGCAAGTACTGTATTTTAGAGAGATGGCTACTGTATTTTCATTTTATTTTTTAATTCCATGAAGCACAAGGATGCAGGTTGGTAAAATAGATCAGGAGGAAGGAACAAGGTATAATATTAGCAATTAATTCATATGATTGCAGTAACTGCACTATTTCCCATTCATTCCCCCGAAGATTGTCTGACTTTGGCTGTTAACAATCTGCTCTCCGACAGGTCATTATGGAGATTTTTAACCTGAGGAGCTGAGAGTTGGTATTAGAGCAGGAAATTTTTAAAAACACAGCAGTGATTTTCCTTTTACGGAAGATAAATGCAGAAGCATAAGCAGCTGCAGAATCAGGAATGGCTTTGTAAAATGGCAGCCTCTCGCTACCCCACCTTCTGATAGAGTACTTAGTTTACAGTACTATTTGTCTCCCTGAAATATTCTGGCTGATTGGCTTGTCACATCTTGTCCCTAAGCCTTTATTCCTCTAATGAGATCAGAAGCAACCTTCTTCCTATCTGGAGTAGTTTTAGAGAAAGGGCAGAGCCACAAAATGGATTATGGACGTGCCCCATCTTTTATGTACTAATAGAACAAGAAACATGTCCTAGAGTCAGAAGAGGAACCTGTGCATATTAACAGTCCTTGAACATCATGTAATTTCAATTTTATTTATTTATTTATTTTTTGCCGTTGTTCAAGAGGTTGGAAGAGAAATTACAGCATTCTACAGACATTTCTGCCATATTGAAAAGGCTTATGGGAATTAAGATTTACAGAAGGATGCTTACTCAGAAGAACTATTATATCAAATATAGCCCAAATCCATCTTCATGCATTTATCAGGAGACTGCATACATGGTTTATTTTAAACCAAGTTAATGTTACTATTAATAATTAAACCACCTTGGTTAAATAGGTCTTTAGAACTCATGACAATTACTTTGATCCAAGACCGGTTTGCTTTTAACATAGAATAAAGCATCATGCTTTTTAAGGAACGAATGTTGCAATACACAAAATTAAATTGTCATACTGAAAAATGGCAGATGACAGAATTTGAAGAGTTGCAGTTTGTTAACAGGTCAAAAATCTGGCATGCAGTGCTCAGCTCCAAAGCAGGAAAGGAACTTCAGATGTGGTTGATGTATTTACTGTATCTGCCAGATGTTCTTTAAAGAAGACATGCTTTTTTCCAGAGTTACACATGGTCCCTGAAAAATATGTTTACCATTCAGCTACAGTCTAAATTCAGGAAAAAACCCAGCATCTTTAAGGAGCTGTTGGCAGGCACAGTAAATCCACCCCTGCTGGATCTGGAATTCCTTTCCTGCTTCAGATCTGAATACTGCACACCTGGCAAATAAAAACAGGGAGTGTAAACTATCTTTATGCCAACCAATTCTGTCGGTACTAAAAAGTAAATACCTTCCATGGCAATCATATCTTTACACTCATTACAGAAAACAACACACTGCAAAGAAATACGAGATGATGTTGTTTTTTCTTATATATCACAATTGCATTTCTGTCATAAATATTACCTGCATTCGGTATTTGAATGCTTAATAAAGCAGACTAGGCAATCATCATTTGATCAGTTCAGCAGAAGCACACATTTTAAGAAAATAGGAAACATGTATGCAAAAACTTTGGATTCTAACCACTGCCCCATCAAAGCTCTATCGGTGCCACCAAATGCTTACTACAATGGGTGGAGTACTAATATGAATTAGGGTTCATAATACGAATTCCACTTCTGGTGTCTTAGATCCATGCCTGTCTAGGCTTCTTTGGGTGTGGTTGTGTAGGTATGAGTGTGCGGATAATTTCTGCCCAAACTCTTGTTAAAGTAACCCATGTCCTCAACATTACTAAGATTACTATAGTGTGCTTGACCTGGGATTACTTTTGAAGACTACTCAGAAACTGGAACTGGTACAAAATGCAGTAGTAGCCTATATAGTAGGACTGCTACAATCACATTATACTCATATTTCAGGTGTTATGTTGTTATATTGGCTTTCAATAGGTGCTAGTTTTTAACCTACAAGTTCTTGTGAACTTAGCTCCCGAGTATCTTTCGGATACTCTCGTCCAATTAGAAATGCCCATCCTGGGCACTTGTTCTCGACTGGAGTGCTCACCATAACCTACGTGGGAAGGGGTTATGGGAGGCTAGGGGTACATGGAACAGCCTTTCCTCAAAGATCAGGTTGGCAGCTATACTGGCATCATTGTAGAAGGCAACTGGAATTTTTCCAGAGAGCCTTCAAGCTACAATTTGCTACCATGTATTCTAGAGTTGTGTCCAGGTTATCGCATATATTATTATCCTATTAATCATATTGCTAGTTTTATTGAATGTATGTCTGAAAACTTTACTGTATTTTTTTAGTTTTGCTGTGTTTTTACTTTTAACGTGATGGATCACTTTCATACAGGAGCATATAAAAATGACAGAAATAAAGCAGAAGTTTGCCTCTTGTATATTACATGAAAGTCCCAATATTACGTTTTGTTGAAAATTATAGCTGGAAAACGTAACTAATAAAATCTGTGCACTGTGCATTCAGCCAGATGTCTGAAATGATACAACCTATTTAGCCTACTGTACCTTAGCCTGCAGCTTGTGGCACATTGCCCCTCCAGAACGTCTAGTACAAAAACCAGAAATAGGCATCCAAACCCCAAAAAATGACGGATATCAGATGGGGAAGAAATCCAAGACCAAGCAAAGGAATTCTCCTCCATTTCCTTCTTGCCATGCAGAATTCTACCCATGCAAAGCAGAAACTGCATGTATTCACTTGTACAACTGGCAGCCTTCCAACGGGATTCTAAGGGAAGTCTTGGAACAGAAATACTGAGAGAGACAGCTTCTCACTTGGGAAAACCACCCATATGCAGGGCCAGACATAAATAATTTAACTCCATTAAAGGCTGCATGAAACCACCACTCACTGCATCTGCATTCCAAGAAAGAGTCGTGTCACTAAAGAGCAACTTGAAAGTTGACTTCCAAACTCTATGGCCTCTATGAAGACACCTCTATCAGATCTCGTAAAGACTCATTTTGACTTTTCGCACAGTTCCCGCTCTCTTGCTGATCACGACAGCCTACATTACTGCTGACCTTTGGCGGAGAAGTAAAGAGGGCAAAGAAAAGCCAACTGGGAACGATGTGACACCGAGAGATGGATTGATCCCACCAGCAGTTTCAGCTACATACAAAGAGAACGCCTCTTACCAGCTACATTCAAGCCTGCAGAACTCTAGCTGCTTCCAGACATTACCCACAGCAATTTTCAACCTGATTAACTTTCAGGAATGCCATCGCTGAGGAACAACAGAAACGGTGGAAAATCTCCAGCACCAGGCAACCGCAGCTCCAGAGCTTGGCCAAGGCTCACGGGATTTCAGATGGTTGCCTTGTCTTTTCCAGGGCCAGAGCAAGCCAGCTTGTGTGCGTTTCTGGCTCCAGGCAATCCCCAGGAAAACAAGTGAGAGCAATCAGAGCAGAACAAAGCAGTTTTTGAGACGGATCTGCCTCTGACAAATGTAACAGACCCACCTCGGAGGGCCCAGAATAATTCCACGTAACCCGGGACCTTGTTCCGTTAACCCCATCCAGCCTACTTTTCCGGAGATGGCTGTGGAAGCCCGAGCAGCTGCTGCTGTATTCTAGGGTCGCTCCTCCCGTCATCCTGGGGTTGGCAGCCAGCCCACGGCTCTCCTCTATCCACCACCTCGACACAGGCTCCTTTTTTGTTTCCTGACTAAAGAAACTCAGGGGGGATGCATCTCGCTTGGCAGAGGAGGAAGCTGCTGTACTCTGAGCTCCTCACACTACAGAGCCCGGCTCCCTCCAGCTGCTTTGTTTAGGTCGAACCTTTCTTTTCTCTCTCTCTCTCTCTCTCTCTCTCTTTTTTCCCTCAGCAACTCCCATGTCTTTTTGTAGCCTCCTTTTTAAGATGTTGCTCTCTCTCTTTCTCTTGCACTCTCTCCAGCGATGAAAACAATGTTGAATGAAAGCCAGCTGGCAGCCAGAAGGAGATGAAGGAATCTGCACAAAGGAGCTTCCTAACTCGCTGCTTTTCGTTCAAGGAACTGTCTGCTGGGCAGGGGGAGGCGGGGAGCCTTCGCTTCTCTCTTTCTGAGGCAGATCCCCCTCGGACTACAAAAATGTGCCGTTGCAACCCCTGCCCCCCCAATCCCTATAATATGGATGCCCAGCCAGAAAGATGGGGATGTACAGGGAAAGCAAGATTGAAATAAAAGATGAAATGTCCACACGGGATTATTCACACCTGTCTGTGATTTAAAATAATCTTACAAAATCATTGTAATTACAAAAGGCCCACCTGACTCATTATTTATCCAGCTTCTCATCTGAGAAATAATTACACATCAAAAAGTCCAAACAAAACCACACAGAGGATTGTACTCTACTCACTCTTTATGACAATTTCTTTAGCATACAACAGATGGATTACCACCAGGGTATACAAGGTGGAGCAGAGAGTACTTAAAAAGTAATAAAAAGGCAAGTTTACTTTGTGTCAGGGGGTAATGCTTTTCTGACGCAAATAACTAGTTATAAAATATGTCCAACAGCCTGCTTCTGAGTTATGCCTATGTGTATATATGCGCGCGCACACACACACACATATGAAACTGTTGTAAATGAGAGACCAAATAAACAGCAAGATTTCAGAACAGTTAAAGAAGGCTAATTGTTTTAAAATCAATGTTGTAAATCATGATACAGGAGGCAATAGGTTACACTGCCACAAATATCAGATATGGTAATAACAGGTTTATGGATTAAGGGCTTATTTATGTCCAAGAAGGTTTCAACTTCCCGAAATTATCAGACAATCTGGTTCTTGAATTTATTAGGGTTTTTTTTCCCAGTACAAATGTGCGGTTCATGTATTGTGGTGAGATGGATGGCAAACAAATTTAATAAATAAATACTTTTTTTCCTGATCAAATGTTTGAAGATGTGATGCCTTTAGCTTAAATTAATCCCGACATTTCTAGCTATCAGCTGGGGAGACAGCAATTTAAATGACAGCTCATCCCGCATGGCAGATTTCTTCATTCTGCATTGTACATGTAATCTTGCGAGTTTTCCTTCGCGGCTGCTTCAAACTAAGTTGTGTATTTCATGAACACACAAGAACCTAATGGAACAGAATGCTCTAAATAAGACTATTTAGAGCATGAAACTCTATTAGCCATGAAGGTTAATTGACACTTCCAAATTGAGAGGCAGCATGCCACTGAATGCTTTTTAGTGGAAGACAACAAAGGGGAAGGTGATTGCTTTGATTCCCTTTTTGTGAGCTTCTTGGGAGCATCTGGTCAGCCTTTATTGGATTTAGGATGCTGAATGAAGAATTCTGATCTGGTCCCACAAGGTGGTTCTTGTGTTTTGTACTCCTCATTGTTTTCTTATCCCCCTTCTCTAGCCAACCCTCACCTCTATTCAAATGTGCACAATAACAGCCCCTCATAAATTGACCCTCAAGATGGACCCATCTTGCCATTTCTGAAATTAAATGACTGGAAAACAAACAAAATACTTCATCTTCTCTTACTTTAAGGCTACATTTTGACATAATAACATGTAATCAAATTAACAAAATGGAGATGGTGCTGTGTTCACACAACCAACTTACATCATTTCCACTCTCGTCAGAGATGGAAGCTATGTCAAGGAATCATGGGAAGGGAACTTAGGAAAGTTATCTGCTGCAACTGTGTTCTTACTGGAACCATCAGTGGCATGTAACTTCACTTTCATCTCTAGCAAAGGAGAATTCACGGCTTGATCTGGACTCTAATGCTCTTGTTAATGTAACCCAAGATAGCCTTTTTAAGAGCTGCATCACACTGTGGGCTCATGTTCACCTTGTAAACAACAAGGACACCCAGAACCCTTTCCTATGTATTACTGACAAGCCAAAAATAGAAAAGAAAGAAGAAAAAAATATTAAAAAGTATATTCTAGTCTTCTTTATAGGAGTTATAACTACATAGTTATACTTCACATAGTTATGGGGCTTAAAGATAAATGCTCGTTCCATGCCACTGAGCATCCAAGGAAAAGCAATTATAATAATGGCTTATTATTATTTAGTATTGCCAAGTGGAAAACATCCTGGGCAAAGAAATAAGTCTAATAAGCCACAAGCAACAGTTAAAATGCTAGCCTGTAGAGTAGTGAACAAGGTGTACTGGGTTTAATGGTGATTTCAGGTATGTCAATGAAAGCTTCTGTTCACTCTTTCGAACCCCACTACAGGTGGGCAGTAGACAGGTTAAACTGAGGGTTTCTTCAGGGAGGTCAGAAATGGGCAGCTCAGGATGTCTTGGTGCTTTCAGGGAAGGCAATAAATAAGTAATAAAGCCAAACCAGATTCTAGACATAAAAGACGATTGCTATGTTGGCTAACAGCTGCAGTTCCATTCGTTCAGCAACTAATTAAATGAGGCATGTTGGAACGAGATGGGCTTTGTATGTAATAGTAGACTGTTTACCTGCACTTGTCATCTTCTCCTGTCATGATATGAGAAAGTAAAAACTGCAGCGGAAAAAACAATTTTTGCCCTGAAGCAGAAAGTTACCCTCTTCGTTACAACAGAATCCCCATTCCTGAATATCATACCTGCAGGGTTCTCACTCATTTGATAGAATGGAGAACATGACAACTGTATGTGGACACCCCCTCCCACATTGCAATGAAATGCAAGAGATCTATTTTACTGGATTAACCACATACGTGAATTAAATGCACTATGCCCATAATGCAGGGGTGAAATGCTACGGGTTCGCACTTCAGGTGAACCTGTAGTTAAAAAAAGCTACTGGTTCGGGTGAACTGCTAGTTAAAAACCTACCGATCTGCCCGAACCTGTAGTTTAAAAAAAGCTACCGGTTCATCTGAACTGGTATTTCCGACGATCAGGTATGCCACACAGTTTATGTTCTAAATAAATTCTAAAGCTAAATTGTGCGGCACAGCTGTCCCCCGCCCCACTGTTCTACTTACCTTCCCAACCCTCCTTTTACCATGTGAAACGTGCATTTGGCGCACACTGTGCATGCATGCAAAGTGTGCTTTTGGCACACACACTGCATGCACGGGCAGCAAACTGGTGACAATCCGCGGAGGATTTCACCACTGCCATGATGCTGAATCTATGGCACGCGTGTCACAGGTTGCATGCAGAGCTTCTCTGCGGGCACACAAGCTGTTGCCACAGCTCAGCTTCACCAGACATGCGCGCACATCTCCCGCTGGCGAGCTGATTTTCGGGTCTCTGCCATGCATGCATGGGGTGCATATGGGGGACGTGTGCATGTGCAGGGGTGGGGATCATGTGCACATGCACAGGGGTGGGGGAATGTGGGGGGTTGCATGTGCATGCACAAAGGAGAGTGCAGAGAGGTTGCGCACGCATGCATGGGGAGCGTGGGGGTCATGCATGCATGTGCAGGGGAGCATGGGTGGTCACGCACGAATGCACGGGGTGGGGGGAAGTGGAGGGGTGTCGCACCCACATTGCATTATGGATGCGGGCCAACGTGTGCGCTTGGTGCGTTTGCACACATGCTTTCGACACACCATGACAAAAAGATTAGCCATCACCGCATTATACCAATGATATGTAAGATTTCTTTGTTTTTTCATGGCTGCTACCACATCAATGTTAACATGACTAAAACATAACAATTATAAATTGTAGCCAGTGCTGTGGAGTCGGAGTCGGAACATTTATCTCCCGACACCACAGCCCTGATTGTAGCAAGCCCCAAATTACTTAATATATTAGTTAAATAATTAGCACGTGAAAAATACAAACAACGAAATTCAGATTTTTATCCCCATGTATGTAACTGAACAAATGACTTCTTAAAAGTAAGTTTAATGTCTAAGACACAGAGAGAGGGGGGAGGATGGTATTGTTTACATACATGTTTGATACAAAGAAAGACTTACTTGAAAAGATACAAGAGACCCAGAGAATGAAACAGAGCAAATATTAAAGAAATACACCATGTGTCTATAATATACACTTTTCCTCTTTTGTTAATGAAAGGAAAAGAGAAAACAAACCAGACAACTCTAAACAATACGTACATGAAAAGTTTTTGTATAAAGTAACATTAATTTCTTTTCTTTTTCCACAGGTTTTATTCCTACTGTCCCATTGCCCCAAGGCACGTATTCTTTTTCCATTCTGCAAAATATTATAAAGTAACATTTTATAAAGCAAACACATATGCATGTGAACTAAATTAAGTTGCTAACTTAATAAGCATGGTTTATTCTGAAAGCAGAATATGGATTTCTTTCATGTATACAAAAGAACATACCCAGTCCTAATGTATCTTCATATTCAGTGTATAAACAACAATCAGGACAGAAAAGTAAAATAGCACAAAAATCAATATTTAAACCATGAAAAAAAATGCTCATCTTATTAACATTTTGGCTACCTTTATGCAACTAAGTAATATCATAAAGGTACAATTAAACTTTTGATTTCTAAATATGGGCTATTTTTAAAACAAGTTTGAGACAGCTAAAACAGATGAGAATCCTATTTTATATTTTTAACTGCAATTGGGTTTTGATTTTTCTTCTAATGTCATGAAGCACTACAGTTTCTCAAAGGGGGATGTAGAGATGTTTAATATTTTTTAACTAAGCTTAAATAACTGCTCTACATATAGAGAGTGTACCTGAAATATAAAAATGGCCAAAAGACAATGCACAAAACAAACTGGCATTTGTAACTGATGATTTCCTTTTTATCTTTAGCCATCCGACAATAGCTTTTCACTCCATAGTGACTGAGAGGGTCAGAGCAAAACCCAGGAAAACGGCCAATGCCAACAAAAACACTGTCCTGAGACTTCATGTTTTCTACTGTAAATTAATATTTGCATTTTCTGTGAGATGTCCTTCTAATCACTAAAGATGGACTTGGAATGAAAGACTTAACTTCATTTTTCTCTGGCTTTAAAAAAAGAAAAAGCAGCAGCTATCCCATGGAGATTAAGCCCTGTTTCTCAACTGCATGAACCGACTTAAGCCAAAAGGTAGTATAAACAGAACACTTTATTATTCAACAAACAGCTCACAGCAGGCATCGTGATTCTCTATGGCTTGTGTATCTTAAAATGGGAACGCTGAAGGCTCACATTTGACATGAAACAAGATCCTTCCAGCAAATACTTGGGCAGATGACCTGAAGAACAAGATCTTACCTGGGTGGGACTGTACCTGAAAGGAATCTCATACTAAATCTAAGTGCCATTCTTGGTCATTTCTGAAAGTAGAGCTGCAAGAATGGGCTCTATTATAGTGGGGAGTATGTCTTTGCCAATGTCTACCCCTTTAGGCAGACAACTCTAACTATGTGGTTGTTTTGCAATTCTCTACTAATGGAATCCATGCCAATAAGACTATAAGGCTGGTATTCCCTTAATGGAGATAGCAATAATGTCTCCCGTAACTGTTTATTGCTAACTTACAAGCCCACATGACGGACTCCTTAACCCATCTGCCAATAGAAGAATAAGAAACTCCCCTCCCTAGATTGCCTGCTCTATAGGAGACAGACAAACTATCTTGCTCTCTAGGATTAACAGGATTTGGGTAAATATTTGGAAGAACAATCTCCTGTGCCCAGCAAAAAGTTAAATTTATCTTGCATATAAAGGCAGGATCTGGTCTTCGCACCAATTTTTCCCAATGGAACACACCCAGGTCATCCTGCACTGATAGGGGTTGTCAGTTTACTAAGCTGCCTAGCGGAGGCTAAAGACCATCAGTAAGGCTGCTTTCCAAATAGGATGCTCATAAAGATATGCTTAATTGGCTCAAAAGGAATTGGGGTCAACATCCTGAGGACCAATGTTAAATCCCATGATGAGAAACTGAGAATGGACGTTGACTTACCTGAACGTCCCTTTTCAGGGCGCTGCGGACACTATCCATGAATGGGTTAACCTTTCAGCTTTGGCAAACAACTGAGAGAATTTAAATCAAGGGACCTTCCCCCTTTCCTTGCTCTGGCCACACCCCCTAGTCCCATGATGCCCCAGTCTGAACGAAGGCGTAGAAAGAACCAGGCAGGTGTAGATAACCAGAGAACTTTATTAACAACCTTTAATAACAGATAAAAGTGAACTGTGGGGGTGGGGCCCCCTTCTTTCCAGCAGTCAGCCGGCTCAAATAGGGAGGGTATGGATAGTGTCCGCAGCGCCCTGAAAAGGGACGTTCAGGTAAGTCAACGTCCATTTTCCAGTGCGCTGCTCCCACTATCCATGAATGGGATATACCCAAGCTACAGACCATGGGCGGGAGGCTGACTGCTCCCCGCCTCTGCATCAGGTACAACTTTCTGGAGAACTCTGCGGCCAAATGCCGCCTCGGCCGACTCGTAGACGTCTATTTTATAATGTCTAATGAAAGGCGACAGGGATGACCAGGTGGCCACTCTGCAAATGTCCAGGATGGATGCTTGTGTGGCCCAGGCTGCCGACGTGGCCGCGCTTCTGGTGGAATGTGGTAGGATTCGTCCCGGTTTCGGTTTAGCGTTCGCGTCGTAGGCGAGGGCGATGCAGGCCTTGATCCACCTACTCACTGTTGAGGACGAAATCTTCTGTCCCAGCGAGGACGGGTTGAACGACACCAGAAGCGCCTCTGTACGGCGAAACGGGGCCGTTCTACGGATGTACAGACGTAGGGCGCGTCGAACATCGAGGGTGTGCCACCGCCTCTCTCTGTCGTCTCGCGGAGTCGGGCAGAAATCTGGTAAAACGAGCTCCTGGGCCCGGTGGAACCAGGAGTTCACCTTTGGGAGAAAGGAAGGGTCTAGCCGCAGGACCACGGTGGAGTCCCGGAATATGCAAAGGTCCTTGCGGATGGAAAGGGCCGCTAATTCTGAGACCCTCCTAGCCGATGTGATGGCCAGTAGAAAGGCGACTTTGAAGGATAGAAACTTGAGTCCCACCGACCCCAGCGGTTCAAAGGGGGTGGTGGTGAGGGCTCTCAGCACCAACGGTAAGTCCCACGACGGGTAACGATGGACAGTTGGGGGGCGCAGGTTCGAAGCCCCATGCAGGAAGTCCTTTAGTAACGGATGGTGAGAAAGTGAGCGGAATGGTGGGCACTTGATAACTGTGGATAGTGCTGCTGTCTGACGCTTCAAGGTGGCCGGCGCCAGGCCTTTCTCCAGCCCTGCCTGTAGGAACACCAAGACTTCCCGGATTGAAGCTGTTGTGGGATCTGTATGGTTCTGTGCGGCCCAGCAGCAGAAGGCCCTCCAGGTTGCCTCGTAAATGCGGGCTGTCGAAAGCCGCCTGGCTGCCTGGATAGTGCTGACGACGTTGTTTGGTAAGTTGTCTTTCTGTAGCACTACCCTTTCAAGTGCCATACGGCTAATTGCAGCCACTGAGGTTCTGGATGCAGCACCTCTCCCTGGCGCAGGACTACCTTGTGGGGTGGAATCACCCACGGCTGCTCGACTGAGAGGGCCACGAGATCGGCATACCAAGGTCTTCGGGGCCAATTTGGGGCCACTAGAAGAAGGTTTGCTCTTTCTAACAGCAATTTCCTGACCACCTGTGGGAGGAGTGGAATCGGTGGGAACGCGTAAAGTAGGCCCCCCGGCCATTCGCACCGAAGAGCGTCGTGTGTCTCTGCTCGAGGGCTTGGGTATCTGGTTATGAACCTGGGAAGCTGTGCGTTGGCTGGAGATGCGAAGAGGTCCACTGTCGGTGACCCGAACCTGCTTGTGATCTCCTGGAAGAGATCGGGATGGATCTGCCACTCCGCCTGATCTATTGTCTCCCGGCTGAGCCAATCCGCTCTGACGTTGGTTGCTCCGGAGATGTGATCTGCCCTTATGGACAGCAGGTACTTCTCCGCCCAGTCGAAGAGGTCCTCGGATTCCTTCATCAGGGCCTTGGATCTCGTGCCCCCCTCTCTGTTGATGTGTGCTTTCGCTGAGATGTTGTCGGTCAGCACCAGCACATGGTTTCCTTGGGTGTGTTGCTGGAAGTGTCTCAGAGCCAGTCTTATTGCCCGCAGCTCGAGCAGGTTGATGCTGAGTTCTTTTTCCTGGCTGGACCACTGTCCCTGTGCCACCAGGTTGTGGAGATGTGCACCCCACCCGCGCAGGCTCGCATCCGTCGTGAGCACTATCCTGTTGTGTTCGAGAAACTCCGAACCTTGAAGGAGGGAGTGAGACGTCCACCATCTGAGAGAGTTGCGGGTTCGAGATGGGAGACGAACCTTCTTTGGGGAGTTGGCCTTCCCCGATCGTTGAAAGGGGAGGAGAAACCATTGTAGGGCTCGCGAATGTCTGCGTGCCCACGGAACGATACCGTAGCAGGAGACCATTTTCCCGAGCAGGCATGCCAACAGCATCAGTGGAACCCGTGTTGAGGCCAGGACTTGAAGCGTTAGGCTCCGGATGCTCTGAATCCTCTCCGGGGACAGGGACACCCGGCCTCTGGCGGAGTCTATTACCGCCCCCAGATGGAGAATTTGATTGGTGGGTTGGAGATGGCTCTTTTCGAAGTTGATTGTGAATCCATGGGCTTGAAAGGCCCTCAGGACCCTCTCCCTGTCCCTGGCCGCCTGGTCCTGAGACGACGAGAGTATCAAGATGTCGTCTAGGTAGCAAAGGATCCTCACTGGGATGGCCCGGAGACAGGCTGCCACCACCGCAACTAATTTGGTAAAGGTGCGGGGTGCTGATGACAGCCCGAATGGCATGGCCCGGTACTGGAAGTGGCGGCCCGCAAACTCGAATCTGAGGAACTGACGGTGGTTCGGATGGACTGGCACGTGGAGATATGCTTCTCGTAGATCTACCGACTGGAGTAGATCCCCCCGTCGGATTCCCGCCAGGATGGAACGGAGGGAATGCATTTTGAACCTGCGGTAACTCACTGACAGGTTCAGCTGCTTTAAGTTTAGGATGGCTCTCCAGCCCCCCGAGTTTTTGGGGACCAGGAAGAGGCTTGAGTAAAACCCCAAGCCCTGCTGGGTCAGAGGGACCGGTTCGATTGCCTTGACCTCTAGGAGGTGCTGGATCTCTTGCCACATCAAGGCTTGCTGTTCTTGGTTGTGAGGTACAGGGCAACGGACATATCGACTGGGCAGGGGCCCCAAGAAGTCGATATACAGTCCAGAGGAAATAGTGCGCCGTGCCCAAGAGTCCGAGGTGGACCGGGCCCATTGTAGGTGGAAGAGGCGCAACCTTCCCCCTGTGGGTTCCCCGGTCTGGGAGTCATTTTCCTCTCTTGTTAGATTTGAAACCGGCACCTCGGAAGGGGCGCTTGGTGTACTGGTTCCGTCCTCGGTCCCGGAATTGTTGTCTGTGTTGGATTCTATCTCCTCCGTGGTATTGTGCGTGTTGGGGCGGGGGCCCCCTGGGCCCGGAACCTGAGCGAAAGGGCGGCTGGGGAGGGTATGGCGTGTATCTACGTTCCCTACGTCGGTAGGCGGTGGGTAAGACTTTCCTCTTGTCTTTGTCCTCTATGAGGACTGGATCGAGAGCCGCTCCAAAGAGATCAGGAGCCTTGTAGGGCGCTGCTGCAAGTCTCCATTTTGCTTTTAGGTCTGCCTTCCAGGGGCGCAGCCAGAAAAGTCTACGGGTCGTGACCGTCGACGCTAGAGCTCTGGAAGCAAATTTGGCCGAATTAAGGGAGGCATCTGCTGTGTACTCCGTAGCAGCAATAATCTTGTGGATATCCTGGTGTAGCCTGGTGTCCTCGGGTGGAAGTCTTTCTTGCATCTGGCGGAGCCAGATGAGGGCCGCTCTGCTGAAAAATGACGTGGCGGTCGCTGTTCTGATCGCCCAGCCGGTCGCCTGGTGAGTTTTACGAAAGGCGCCCTCCATTCGCTTGTCTTCCGCTCTGAGCCCATCCAGAGCATCCGTGGAAAGGGGCGATGGAGCGGACAGAGCTGCTACCGGTTGATCAATGGCAGGGAGCGCCAGAAGATCCTCCAACTCTGGAGCTGAGCAGAACAGCTTTTTATCTAAACTGCTAGGGGCTGTCGCCGCCGCTGGCTGACCCCAGGGATTTTGGATGACCTCTGTAAATAACTGTGGGCAGGGAATACAATCCTTCTCGGGTTTTGATGCTTTGAATAGTGCATCATGTGGCCCCGCCGTTGATGGCTGTGGTGGGGGGGCCACATCACCCGGTAACCCCAAGTTGGTGGTGAGTCGGGCCTTGTGCAGTAACGACTTGAACAATGCTGGCCGAAAAAGCCCTGTGAAGGCAGGGGTGTCAGGAGGAAGCCCTTCGTCCTCCGAAAACTCCATGTCGTCTGGCCCCTCCTCCGCTTGGTCTGAATCCTCAGAGGAGGAAGATTGTGTCTGGGGGAGGTGCTGCCGTGACCGGGGGATCTGTTGTTGCCCCTGGTTTTGCGGTGCAGTAGGCTGCTGCTGTGTAGCCTGTTGCCAGCTGGAAGCTAGAAAGGAGGACAGGGCTGAAGAGAACATAGCCTGGAAGTCCATAGGCATGTGTGGCTGAAACCCCGGATGGGAGTGCATGGCTGAGCCAGAAAGCATTGCTGGCTGATATGCCCGGCTATGCGGTTGTGGGGTAGCACGAGCTCCAGAGCCGTGTGCCATCATCCGGGGTGAGACCTCTTGCCTCAGGTGTGACAAGTCGGGTAACGGCTGGGATGGGGTTACTGGTGTCCTGGTTAGGTCTGCCAGATTCGAGGTGCCCGCTTCTGCCTCACTTAGAGCCACTGATGCCGCCCCGCATGGCGATGCCTCCCTGGCTGGCGAAGTGGGGGCTGCCTGTTGCGCCTTGGCGCACTGGAGTTCCAGTGCATTAAAGCTTCTTTGGGCGTGTCTGTCCAGGGCTTTGGGCATGTTGGCTGCTCCAGATGGGCGGGTGCTCGTTGTGCCGCTCTTCTTTTTCGACTTGGATGGTTTGCGCACTGGACTTAGGTCTAGCTCCAGGTCTGAAGATAATGGGGAATTCGCCATGGCTGACTGAATTGTCCCTTATGCCTGGAGTCTCAGGTGTGACTTGCTACGATAAGCGAGGTGTCCCCCCCCCTCTTTTTCGCTGCAATTCTAGGATGCACGCCAGTCGTTGATGTTCTAGATTCCAGGAACTGTTCCAGTGGAGGGAACCGTTCTGGGAGTTTGCCCCGGTCAGTTACCACTTGGGGTGGTAAGGCAGTGGTGGCCGCTAGCTGCGGGCTTACGCTGGCGGCCCGAGGGTCCTACCAGGTGCCGCGCTTAATTGCTGGCCTGGGGCTGTGCCCGGATGGAGGCCTCAGGCTTATACTGGTGGCCCGAAGGTCCAGCCAGCTGCTGGGCTAAAGAAGCACCCCCCCGCTAAACGTAGGTGTGGGGGGGGGGGCGGGGGGGCCTGGTAGCGTGGAGGATGGTCTGATGCCCCCCCGTTTCTCTGGGCGCTTTGTTTCTGTAGTGTAGTGGCGGCTCGCCCTTCCGAAGCCCCCCCGCTGTTGCAAATGAGGAGGGGGGGGTCTGTCGGGCTCCAAGATGGCCGCCGCCGCCCTGTGCCACGTGGGAGAGGCTGCGCGGCGCCGCTACTGTACGAGGGGGGGTGAGCCTTCGCGTGGGAGCAGGCAAACGCAGCTGCTCCGGCGCTTTTCTGTAGTGCAGGCGGCTTGGAGCGACACCGCTGGCCAGCTGGAGAGCGCTGAGCCACGTGGCGGGTCGCTAAGGCTTCCGAGTCGCTCCGAGAGTCGCCGCTGTGTTTCTGCTTAGAGCGGCGCTCTCCTGGCTTCTTCGTCTGCCTGGAGCCCCGGCAGACAGCTGCAGCACTCAAACTGCAAGTTGAGGGTGGGGGGGGGGGGAACGGGAGAGAGCGAAAGCGCCGCTCGTTCCCTGTGGCGTGGGCGGTTCGGAGCTGCACCGCCGGCCAGCTGGTGAGCGCCCGCCACGTGTCCCCAGTAAGGAGCTTGAAGCTCACAAAACAGAAACCCCGAGAGGAAGCTAATCAAAATGAAATTAAAAGCCTAGAAGCCCTGAGAAGCAGGGAAGGAAAGGGAATTTAACTAAATTTAAAGAAAGGTCCCAAGAAACAAAAGGGAGTAAAAAGAATTACCTGAATAGGAGCTCCCGAAAACACCTCAGGTTTGCCAAACAACTGAGAGAAGACTGGGGCATCATGGGACTAGGGGGTGTGGCCAGAGCAAGGAAAGGGGGAAGGTCCCTTGATTTAAATTCTCTCAGTTGTTTGCCAAAGCTGAAAGGTTAACCCATTCATGGATAGTGGGAGCAGCGCACTGGAAAACAACCGGGCAAGAAATAAAAGCCCCTGAGAAAAGGCACACAAGCCTGGTAACCTGGAAGAAATTTTCCCTACCCACCCAATGGTGGCACCTTGCCTTGTCAGGGTATTTGATACCAGCATTTTATCTAGATCACCTTACAGGAACCCCAGAATTTCCAGTATTCTAGATTCTTTCTCCTTTACTGTCAGTCAAACATTTGCCAGATCACCTGGTGTATCTTTCCAGCAGATGATCTTCACTACAAAAATCTGAAAACGGTCACAATTACTCATGGCTTGAGAAGGTTCATCTTTTATGCTTTCTGGACACGATCTATGCCAGTGAAATAGTCTAGAGCAAACCCTCTGGCCATGACGTTAGCAAATCATCTATCTCCTCTGCTCTGACATCATGGAGAAATGAGAAATGGCTCACCTGCCTGCTCTTCTCTGTTGCAAATAAGATGATCCATAATAAGCTGAATATCTCCGTTATCTTCTGGAAAAACCTTTGGGTAAAATGTCTGCTCTGACTGTGGAATACTCTGGTGGCTGAGTTCATTGTTTACGTGGTCTTCTGCTTACCTCATTAAATGATTTGCCTCCTTCTAAAAGGCCCATTGACTTCATGCCTCCCTTGGGGCGGGGGAGTGATGCCAGAGTTGGCTATAGTATTGTCCATCCTTCTTAGGAAATCCTTTCCCCTCACCGGATGCTACAAGTTCAACAACCCCAGATACACTGCCTGAATCTCTGAGCAACAGATTGGCAGGAGGAAGGCCTTAGACTGGACCAAAGGTTCTGAACCAAGACACAAAATGACCTCATCCTGCTCAAGTGACATCTATGGTTATCTTCTCTCTGTTCGGCTCTCTGAGAACTACACTTGGGAGGGGGGTTTAGAATAGATTACTAAAAATCACCACGTCAGGGATCTGCCCCCTGCATAGGACAATCAGGTTTATTCGGATCCTGGAGGCTCTCTATTCCTGTAATGAGAGCAGAAGCAACTGGAGCAGTCTGGAATGAAAATGTGGAGGTAAGACTATGTTCTGAGCTGCTGTTATCATTCCCTGAAGTCTTGCCAACAACATGTGGGGTTGTTTTTCTGTAATCTACCATTTCTCATGTTAGATTCTTCTGTAGCCTGAATGATTGTTCTGGAGATAGGAAGAGTCTTCCCACTTTTAGGTCTATCATCTACTCAAATGTAGTATTCACCTGGAGGGAACCAGGGAGCTCCTTATGTTTATCACAAAGCTGTAATCTCTAAGGAATAGGAGTTAAATAAATTCAATTATTTTTCCATTGAGGGAACTGTGATGAAAAGGTCATCCAAACAGGGACAAAATATGAACCTAATGAGCCCTCAGGTGCCCATTATGCCATCACTCCGGTTAAAAATTCCAACATCAGATTGAAGGGGACAGACATGATCTGATCCTGATAAACTGAACCATGTACACAAATCTGAGAAATTTCTGGTAGGCTTATCAGCATACTCAACATGACCACCAAAAGCTATAGAGGCTAGGCAATTGTTTGGAATAAAGGCTTCTAACCTTAGTCATCATAGTCTCCATTCTGAAGGTCAACTGTCAGATGAACCTGTTCGGTGGCTTGGAAAAAGGAGACCAGGCCAGGAGCTTCCTTCCTGGTTTGGAACATATTCTATTGCACTGATTCTCCATAAATGATCTATGACATCTCCTGTTCTCCATTGTGTCTCCCCTTTCTTTGAAACTGGGGAAGGTAGGAATCTTTCTTTCAGTATGTCTCTGAACTGGCCCACGTGCTCCAACTGGATTGTCTACTTGCCAGGAGACCCTCTACCAGAGAACTGATAGCATCAATTTGAAGGATATTTCTTCTAACACTTTTCTCCTTCCCTGATGACTATTCCTATGTTGTCTTGAGTATTCCAATGCATACTTCTAAGTGAAACAATCTAGGAAGAAAAGGCAAAGGGGCAAATAAGAAGCTAGCTGCATCTATTTTCTTCTTTATGTTGTTTCTGCTACTGATAGGGCCTTCCTATTGGCCTTGTTTTCAATTAGGATCAGGTCAATCAATTCCCCAGACATTTTCTTGTAAATGTTGCTCACAACAATGGTCTGGAGCAATGGTTTGCGTGAGACTGCTGAAACTACAATCTGGCTTCGGCTGAGGTCCCGGAGGTCACACGGTTCTGTTTGCACATCTGCCATCGGCTTGGCTCTTCTACAGACCTTGGTTATCTCCTCTTTCAGCTATCTCTGCTCTTTGGGCAATGCTCTGAATAATTATCAGGGCCGAAGTGTCACACCTCTATCCTCCATGGATGTCAGGTCAGATTGCAAACTGTGCAGTTTTGTGAACCTACCGGAGCGAGCGGTTTCTTTTCCATTCCATGGGGTCTCGCAGACGGGTTGAAAAACCTCTGGAAATCCTACCTGCTGCTACCAAAACAGATCCCTGACAGTGGCTCCAGGTAGCATGAGGTTACCATCATGCGGCTCCTTTTCTGAACCAAACTGCCTGCTCTCTGGGTGAGGCACTTGGCCTGTTCACAGCACTGCAATTATCTAATGAGAACTTCAATTGGAAGATACTATCGCTATGATATAGACTTTTCCTGTATAACTTGAGGCCCCACTGGAGCAAAGGCTGTTTCTGTATAGGGCAGCATTTACATGAACAAATCTTATCAAGCGGCTGCTTGTAATAAAACAAAGGTCTTCAACTTGGGAAAGTACAGTCTAAACTTCTGAAGTTGATTTTAGCGGCTCCTGGTGCATTTCAAATGCTGTAAAGGAAAGCTGGCTTCGTATCCTTAGATTTGGCAAAGCAGACTAGTGTAACGGCTTAAGATGATATATCATCCAGAAGGTCTAGTCCCCTTAACGGTACACGATCAACATCACTCCAGGAGGATAATTTCACTGCAATCAAAACTAAAAGGTTGCAGCCTTTCTCCAGCTCCCTCGTAAAATAACGTGCATGGGATTTGATATAACAAAATGACTTTAGCAGAACCATCCACTGCTACTTAGTTGCAAATCCAACTAAAATTCTTGCTCTGCCTTATGCTTTCAGAGATTTTCTTCGGCCACTTCTAGTGCCTTACTCTCTGAAATTTTGCAAGGAAGACTTGCTGGTATCCCATACAATAAAAGCTTATATCCATGCCTTTATAGAGCTGCTGAGTCAGCCGCATGTGTACCAATGTGCTGCTTTTTCTTACTGGGATGCTTGTCATTTCCTCACAGCACCTCTTTTAAACTAATATCCATATAAGCAATATTCCTTTTGTGTCAACTTCTTTTTATAAGATTTCATACTACTACAGGTTCCATAAAGATAGACCCTTATGGTTAAAATTAACTTTGCCGTTTTGCTATGTTCCAAAGTAGATTTTGGATTTTCTTTGCAATTTTTTCCTATTAGGCATTCTTTTTCCCTTTCACAACTTTGGCTGAATAAAATAAAGCAAACCTATAGTTTAATCTAGATTATAAATTACAATAAAGTAAGAAATTATTTTTATCTTTGTTTAGTCCAAGTGCTTTTTTTTTCCTGGTCTGTCATCTACATCGTGTAGCTGTATTGGAACTTTATAGTCCTAATATTAGAACTAAGAACCATATTTACAATTAAATCTTAGTGTTAACATTTTACAGATATGTATAAAATCAAATAATCCCTGTAACATCTACGTTAATCTGTTATTTTATAGCTTAATCTTGTAATTTCATGTGGCCTCTGTTATATCAGACTAGATTTTTTTGGGGGGGGGATTATTTTTAGTCTGTTATCTCATGTAATTTATATTTACTACCAGATTTTAATCTCTTGTTTTAATTTCAATAGTGAGAACAGTTTCAGACTTTAGCATCCTACCATTATGTGTTATTAATCCATATAATTATGCTGATTTACTGACTTTTAAAGCCAGTCCCTAAATTGTACTTTATACTAAGGCTAAATGGCAGGAGAAGATACTATCTCTGGGTGCTTGTGTGACGAGAAGCTCTTAATGTGCATTCTCTGGATACAGAAGTTCAAAAGCTTGGAAATTGTCTGTCTAGAATAATTCTGTGAATCTCCCAAGATGAGTTCACTCTCTTGTAAGAAGTAGGAGGCTCACAAAGAAAGAGCAAGACCACAAAACATTTCAAACAAAAGCAGCTGCCATACAGTGATCTGACTCCAAGCCCAGGCCTCTCGCACAGCACCAGTTCTCTAGTGAATAAGCACAAAGACAGGCCAACTATTATGGTTGACCAGTATGAACAAATTGAACCTAGCTAAGCTGCCACCTGCCTGTACAAAGCTCAGAAGTCCCCCAGCATCAGCTGAAAAACTATTTACAGAACCAACTAAATGCTTCTTTTGACACCCTTCCCTGTAACCTTTCAGTAGTTGCTCACCTGAATCAGCAAGTATTCCAGGTTTGCAAGAACCAGAGCAGCAGAGGGAGAAAAACAGGCTCATCACAGTATGGCTGTTCTTTAGTACAAGGATTTTACCTGCAAACCAGAACCTATTATTCTAGGACTAAGAAAGTGTAGCTCAGCTCACTTAGTAGAACCCGCAGCCTCCTGGCTACTAGCTCAGTGCAAGAATTCTTTCCCACAAACATTGTTAGTTCTTATTTTGATGTCATTTTATTACCTACAACTAAATATTATTGCTGCAGTTTTACCTGTTAAATTCTTCTTATTCTTTAGAAGAAGAAAAACCTTGAAAAGCTTCATAAACTCTAATTGTACTTTAAGAAGCATTTTTACCAATAAAACAGCTGCTATGTTAACAAATCAATCTTAACTAAAAGAACACACTATTTTTGACTTGAAATCAGCAAATTGCAATTTATATATACTACATACCCTACACTACATACACATACATATACTATATACACATACACTACAAAGTTGAGTGACAGAACATTTCCTGTTTTGGAGAGTATGAATTAGCTATCTTTGAAATATTCATATTGATTCATTCCATGGCGAAAAAGAAAAGTTCTGAGAGAAAGCAGAATATGATGTGGACAATGTATCTTGTTTTGCACATTAATCTCGCAGCAGTTTGTTTAGCAAACAGACCATGCTGCTGCAAAATGAGATCTGAACAAGTGAACTAATACTTGTAAACTGGAGAAGCATTTGTCACCCACACAACTTCAAAATACAAACATACCGAGACAAAAGTAGTAAAACAGCAAGGACTGAACATGCTTTCAGTCAAAAGATGAAATTATTTCTCATTCACCCTTTATAAATCTTGATTTCTTACACCAAAAGATGGCACTTACCCACCCCACCAAAACAGCAGCAAAATCCCTGAACATTGTTTTTTCAAGTGTCAAAATTATAACTCTTATCTTAGAAAACTGAAGCCTGTCAAGAGAATCTGTATGGTTATTAGACATCAAAGTCTGTGATTTCTCATTTCACACAATGGGAAAAACATGAAACAATAGTACAACTTTCTGATATTACTGTACTAACAAAAAGATTAAATATTGGTAATGATCATTTCTCTATTAATATTCAACATAATGGAAGTTTAAGTAAGAATATTCAGAATACCAAGCAAAAGACTATTGGGCAGAACACTACTGAGATGCATTAAAAAATTAACAGAAAATACACCTAGGAAATCTTAATATTTTAAAATATTAAATAATAAAACTAGTTGACAGATTGAGTTTAAAAATATTCCTTAGGATTTCCACTGAGATTACTTGTCATCTATAATTATGGAAGAGTGTCTGTAGCAGATCAAAAAACAGTATTTGAACAAAAGTACTAGCTCCTGTTTGTACTGACATTCTGTGCCTATTTATTTGAACAGAAATCCAAAAATTTAAGGACTTAGTTCCTATCAGGTTTGCACTGCGGAGGTAGGACACAGAGCAAATACAGTTTACTCATTTGAGGTAATAACTTGTTTGTGCAGATCCTGCACCTCTATCAAAAGAGCAAAACAAAGAATGAACTATTAACTATTCCATAGATTTAACCAGATAAGTGGTTTGCTGGAGATAGCTGTGGATGTATTTTCCAGTACATTAACATTTTCTATTTTATTAGATTGGAGTTAAGATTTTGATAGTGTTTGTAAACTAGAAATTGGATAGGTTAATGGTTGGGTTAAAATTTTTGTTGAAGAAGAGAAACCCTGTATTTCACTCTGGGAAGTCCGGGGGGGGGGGGAGGGGGGTTGAAGGAGGGGAGGGGTGGGGGTGGAAGGGGGGAAGGGGGGGTTTATATGTTTGTACTTTTATAAAACTTTTAATAATAAAAAAAAACATTTAAAGATTAAAACTTCCTTGCAGTTCACAACACATGCAGGCCTAAAAGATTCAGTGTAATCTAAACTAAGATCGCAAAACAGGATTTGGTATAAATTAAACAATTTTCAGAGCAATGGTACTGTAGTATCATGGATGGGACCCAAAACAGACCAATGAAAGTTTTTAAGTTTTTGAAACTCATCAGAAGTGATAGCAGTTACAACAGAACTGACAAAAGGCATTTGTTCCAGAGTCAAATAACCAGTCCAAATAAATCCCAAACGTAGGCATAAATAAATAAAGCTAGCTGCAACCAGATTGGCTCACGCAGAACATTTCAATCTACCCATTCATTTCCTCCTACAACCATCCACAACTGTTAAAACAGCCTTTACTTCAACCCATTGAGGGCACTGCTGATGAGCTGTCATTTCTCACTCTAGTTTCAGGAACTCTTCAAAGGCAGAAGGATGGTCTGTACCATGTGAGGCAGCCAGACTGGCTAGAAATATCCCATAAGAAACCAGGCCTGAATGCTATTATGTTCCTCATACACCAACGTTCAAGCGTAACTTTCAGCTAAGGCAACTCCTTCAGGACACTGAGATTTTATGGAAGTCTTGAGAGATACCAGAAGCACCAGCAGGATTTTAGGGCATCAGACCTACAACAAACCTGCCATTAACCACAGGTAGTTCTCAAGTTACGACCACAACTGGGCCCCACACTTGTGTTGCTAAATGAAACATTTGTTAAGTGAATTTTGCCTCCTCATTTTATGACAAAATTAAGTGAATCACTGCATTGGTTAAGTTAGTCACACGGTAAGTGAATCTTGTTTCCCCATTGACTTTACTAGTCAGAAGGCCGCCAAAGCCTTCTCATGACCCTGGGACACCACAACCGTCATAAATACGAAACAAGTGGCCAAGCATCTGCGTTTTGATCCACGAGGATGCCGCAAGGGTCGCCAACGTGGAAAAAAACGGTCACAAGTCACTTTTTCAGTGCCGTTCACTTTCAACAGTCACTAAACGAACTGTTGTAAGTAGGGCTGTGGAGTCGGGAGAATTGAGACATTTAAACTTGCTTTTTTAAAAAATTCCAATCTAAATTTAGTAGGAGTCAGAGTCGGTGCATTGTTTGCCGACTCCGACTCCAGGTACCCAAAATTTCCTCTGACTCCTGACTCCACAGCCCTGGTTGTAAGTCGAGAACTACCTGTGTATCCACTAAAAACTTTTTCCATGCAACAATTTTTTTTTTTAACCAGACCCATTGCTTAACTCCTCCGTGTGGTCCACAAGCCCGAGTCAGCTTAACCCCCCCTGGCTAAACCCTTACCTTTTACAACATCCTCTAAGGAGCAGAAAACCGGGCTTCGGTTACCCTTTTCCTACTTCCCTAAGTAGGCGTCCTCAAAACCCAAGGCACAAAACACCCCCGATTAAAACACGTGTCTCCCAAGCCAGCCCTGCATCCCAAGCCCCCCACACTTGCCGCCATAAAACGCCTTAAAACGGAGCCAATGCCCCCCCCCCAAAGAAAAAAACCACCCCAGGCTCCCTTCGCCCCCATCATCATCATCATCATCATCATCACCACCTTCAAGGCTGCCATGATCCCTCTCCCCCACCCCATCCCGGGCTTCCGATCCTTCGGCGGAGACTCCCCCAAGTCCCCCCACACCGAAGCTGCGGCTACCCCGCTTCGGAAAGCCCCGCCGCGGGGGCTGCTCCTGCCGGGGGGTCTCCCCGAAGGCTGGCGGGACACGTGCCCGGAGCGGCCTCGGGGCGAGCGAGACTCGGCGGTGACCCCGGGCCGTGCCCTCTGAGCGGAGGCGGCTCCGGACGGACGGCTAGCCGGACGACCCCGCTTCCTTCCTTCCCTCCCTCCCTCCCTCGGGGGTCTCCGGGTCCCCGCTCTCCCCCGCTTTTCCCCGGCCGGCCGCCCCCCTGCCCTTCCTCCACATGCCCAGTGGGCGCACCGGGGCTTTTGTGCAAGGGGGAGGGGGGAGGAGGGAGGAGAGGAGGGGGAGGGACGCCCCCCTTTTCCCCCCCCACCCCACGGGAAAAGCCCCGGATGAGGCCGCCCTCCGCCCCACCCCCTTCGCCAGGGGAGGGGTTTTCTGCCCCCCTACCTCCCCGCCGCCGCGTGAGGCGACTCCCGCCGCTCCGGCCTCAGCGGGAGAACCCCCGAGCCAGGCCGGGGCCTAGCGTGCCGCCATGAGGAGTTCGCTCCCTCGCTCCTCACTCGCCCGCCCGGCCTCGCCCGCTCGCCTCACACTCACTCTCGGGTCCCGGCCGGGGCCGGGCGCGCCCCTCAGCCGCCTCGTCCTCCATGAAGCCGCCGCCGCCGTCGCCGCCTCACGAGCCCGCCATCCTCCTCCTCACAGCCGCCGCCGCCTGTGGGAAGGGGAGTGTGCGCGCGGCCGGCACAGCGGCTGCGATCCGGCTCTTCCCGGCCCTCCCTCCGCGCGGCCGCTCGAGGGGAAAAAAAAAAAAAAAAAGAGGTGGGAGGGGGGAGTCGAGGCGCTCGGGGTAGCAGCAGCAGCAGCAGCAGCACTAACAACCCGGCTCGGCGGGAAGGAAAACGCGGAGGCTGGAACGCGAGGGGGAGGGAAAAAAAAAAAAAAAAAAGCCCGGGCGGAAAGGAAGCGTTCCCTTCCTTCCTTGCTTGCTTGCCTGCCTGGCGCGCGCGCGCGCCCAAGGAAAACCCGGAGCTTGGAGCGGAGCCGCGGCGCGGATCGGGAAGGCGGCGGCGGCTGCAGCAGCAGCAGAGACGTCGGTGTGCGGTTCTAAGGTGGAGAAAGGAGGGAGGAGGAGGAGGAGGAGGAGGAGGAAGCGCCGGGTATCTAGGCAGGCAGGTCATCCGCCAATGGCTGCGCCTCTTCCCTTGGAGGCAGCCCCGGCGGGGTGCCAGCCAGGAGAGGTGGGGGTTCCCGGGTCATCCTGCAAAGGATGCTCGGAAGGGTACCAGGGGCCTTTGTGAAGTGGGATGATGCATGTGGGCGGGGTGGCATCCCCTGGTTAATGCAGAGGGGGGAAATGATGCTTTGAAGGCCACCCGGCCTCCAGAAGGGTCCTGGGGCGGGAATTCTGGGAGGGGGAGGTCACTGACATGGGGAGGGGGAGATGAGAGCAGGTTCCAGCATCCTTCACTTTGGACCATTCAGGTTGGACCAACAGTGATTGGAACTGGAGTTCGACAACATCTGGAGGAGGGTCACAGTTTAGTGTCTCAGTTTTAGTATAATTGTTCGGTGGAGGACTTCCTGCGTTGTACTTTGAGGAGAGCTCACCCCACAGAAAGGAATAGGACAGGAGTGATTTTCAGGTAAACCTGTTTTGGGCTCTGATGCAAAGTCCATTTGCATGTTCAGCTCAATAGCCTTGAGACAATCTTCTGAGGAAGCCAACCCAGGGCTAAATTGCACTGGGTGTTTTGCTCACTTAAGTAGGGTTGGGCTGAAAATGATTTGAATGTCCACTTGCGCCATTGTTCTAGCAGCTGCTGTGTAGTTTCCAACACAAATTTTTCCAAAGGGGCCGGAACGATCATTTGAGACCACACAAGCAAAAATGATGCTTCTGAATCCAAATGGCTCACCTGATAGCAAGTGGATTCATAAATCCTGAGAATAGAATAGAATAGAATAGAATAGAATAGAATAGAATAGAATAGAATAGAATAGAATAGAATAGAATAGAATAGAATAGAATAGAATCCTTTATTGGCCAAATGATTGGATGCTCAAGGAATTTGTCCTTGGTGCGTATGCTCTCAGTGTACATAAAAAGGCAAGATACATTTGTCGAGAATCATAAGGTACAGCACTTAATGATAGTCATAGGGTACAAATAAGCAATCAGGAAACAATATCAATATAAATCGTAAGGATACAGCAACAGTTACAATCATGCAGTCATAAGTGGAAGAAGGAGGAGGATAGGAACGATGAGAAAATTAATAGTAGTGCAGACTTAGTAACTAGTTTGACAGTGTTGAGGGAATTATTTGTTTAGCAGGGTGATTGCCCTTCCCTTTAGAGAGCTGCCTAATCCAAAAGGTATTTCCAGACAGAGTGCATATTGCATAGGTTTTAAGATTTTTTTTTTAAAAAAACAAAAGCATTCGAGAAAGAAGGAACGGTAGCATTGCAGTACAAGTAGCCCTTGGCTCCCAATTGTTCATTCGGTGACCATTTGAATTTACATTGAAACAAGTGACATACGACCATTTCCCACACTTACAACCAGTGCAGCATCCCCATGGTCACGTGATCAAAATGCTTGGCAAGTGGTTTCATATTTATGACGGTTGACGTGTCCCGGGGTCACGTGATTCCCCTCTTGCGACCTTCCGACAAGCGAAATCAGTCGGGAAGCCAAATTCGCTTAATAGCTGTGTGACTGACGAAACAACCGCCGTGATTCACTTAACAACTGCGGCAAGAAAAGTCGTAAAATGGGACAAGACTCACTTAAGAAGTGTCTTGCTCAGCAATGGAAGTTTTGGCAAGTTCAATTATGTCCGTAAGTCGAGGACCACCTGTGTTAGAAGGACAACGTCACATCAGTCAGAAGATAGTAGTTACAGGTGCGTTGACCCAAGTTTTTAATATATATATCCTACAGTATCACTGCGTGCCATCAGGTGGCATTTAGGTGTAAAGCGCTTTTAAAAACATAATTATACCTATCAGCAGGCAATGCACCGACTCATCATCTTCTATTTGTTTGGAATTCATCGCAGGGTGTTTTGAGTTGTAGTTGAGGTGCTGCCGCAGAAAATTAGGGAGGTGTTTTGTTTTTTCAATGAGCATTGCTTCGTTTTACAAGTCATTTGCGGGAGGAACCTTTTCACCTTCTCATTAGGAATGCTAACTTGATGCTACTTCCACCAGGTGCAGCTGATGGGGTCAGTCTGTAGCACAGGCACTTAAACAAAAAACAACAACCCAGGAGTCCATTGAGGTCTGTCCCCCAATGATGCAAGAATCTTGGTGTGGCTTTATTTATTTATTTAGCCTATGGCAAAAATGTTAAAAAGCACATCACAATTAGAGTCTCAGTGAGCAAACCTGAAACTATTTACTCTGTTTACAGATTCAAAGGTAGACTATTCATATTATAGTGAATAGCTGTTGAGTTGCATACAGAAAGTATAGAGAAGAGTTGGGCAGGGTAAGGTAGGATAGGATAGGAGCTGCAAGGGAGCTTGGAGATCTTCTAGTCCAGCCTCCTGCCCAGGCAGGAGAACCTATACCAGTGATGACTAACGTTTTTGCCATCGTGTGCCAAAAGCGTGGGGAGTATGGGGGGGAAGGTCACACACACGTGTGCCCACATACATAATTCTATGCGTCCTACCTCCCCCCATATCCCCCCTGCTTTTGGCACGCAATGGCACAGTGAGCCTAGTAGGCCCATTTTTCGCTCTCCCCAGGCTCCAGAGCCTTTCTAGGAGCCTGGGGAGGGCAAAAATGGCCTTCCCCATCCCCCCAGAGGCCCTCTGGAGGCTGGAAACAGCATGTTTCCTGACTTCTGGTGGGCCAAGAAGACCTGAAAATTAACTGAGCTGAGCTCACGTGCCCACCAATATGGCTCCACGTGCCACCTGTAGCACCCCCGTGCCATAGGTTCACCATCACGGACCTATACCATTTCAGATAAGTGACTGTCTAGACCAGTGATGGCTAACCTTTTTGCCGTTGCGTGCCAAAAGCGGGGAGCACGGGGATGTCACGTACATGTGCCCACACCCATAATTCAATGGCCCTCTGCGCCCCGTTCCCTGCATGCGACGCCCTGCGCTCCCCCCGCCCCGCTGTTGCCATGCAACAGCAAAAAGATTACCGGTGGGCCTGGTAGGCCCGTTTTTCACCCTCCCCAGGTTCCAGAGGCTTTCTTGGAATCTGGGGAGGGTGAAAAGAGCCTTCCCCACCCCCCGGTGCCCCTCCAGAGGCCAGAAACGGCCTGTTTCCCGATGTCTGGTGGGCTTGGAAGGCCCGAAAATCAGCTGGCTGGCGCACACATGCACACTGGAGCTCAGCTAAGACAACGCTCGTGTGCCCACAGATATGGCTCCACGTGCCACAGGTTCTCCATCATGGGTTCAGACGCTTCTTAAAAACCTCCAGTGATGGAGCGCCCACGATGTCTGAAGGCAAGCTGAAGGCTAATTCTCCCACAACAGCAGCCATACAGTCCTAGCAATCTCCTGGCTTAAAACACATCACTATGAAAAGACCTCATAGTAGGAGCCTCAGATAGCTCAACCGGCTGAATAGCCTGTTATTAACATCCAGCTGTCTGCAATTACACCCGTTCGAGGCTCAAGGTTGACTCAGCCTTCTATCCTTTCTAAGGTAGGTAAATTGAGGACCCAATTTGTGGGGGCAATAAGCTGACTTTGTATAAAAAATATACAAAAGTATGAAGGCTATTGCTTAATGCCTTGTAAGCCGCCCTGAGTCTCCGGAGAAGGGCGGCATATAAATCTAATTTTAAAAAAAGACCTCAGGAAAACACTCATTCTAAGAAAGGAACTTAGCACATAGGTGTCTTGGACGAACCATCCAAATCATGCAAATCGTAGTGTGTGCGCAGGAAGCTACAACCTAACCGGTGCCATGTTACCATCTCTGCCCAGTGCACCAATGCCCTCTGTCCAAGATCAGGAGCTGAAAACAGGCAGGGGATGGAGACGTGTCCTTTTTCCTTACTCAGCACCGAAGATTGTCTAGCTGAGAGCCCGTTCACGGCATGATTTACAAGGCTGATTGCTGATTAGATTGTTCTGTCCAGTTGCACAATAAATAAAAACTGCTTACTCTCCTAAGGGGAGTCATGCGGGCGGGGTGGGATGGGTAGGGGCTGACCTGCAGCGCGATGCATCTTCATAGCCCTGGGAGATTTATTGCTGTTCAAGAACTTCATTGGACTTCTTTAAATTAGTCCCGTTTGGCCTTCCTTCAGCTGGCAGTCCATTATCCTCTCTGGCAGCTGTTGGAAGCGTTGTTGTCTTGCCTTCACAATCTAAGTGCTCTTGGCCTGTGGAAACCTCTTCAGCCAATGCCACATGAAATCTCTTTTTGGATGTTTGACACCGGACTGGAGGTCCCAGCTTTAGTGCAGGTCGTCCTCGACTTAACGACCGCAATCGAGGGCAGGAAGGCTGGAGGAAAGTTGTCCATGGGTCGCAATGGGTCAGACACGACTTGGCAACTAACAACAACAAGGCTAGGATGGAGCTGTACGGAGAATGGCATGGGTGCGGGCAACTTTTTGTGGGCTTTCCTTCAAAATCCACAAACCCTGGCAGTAACAATCAGCTCAAAATGAAATAAACACATAGACGGTTAATATACCATTAAGCAAACAAAAGCTTAAGGAAGTAAACTAACCTACATACCTGAAGTGCAGGGAGCAGCAACTTGGCTTGGAGCCAAGGCAGTGTCTATGTTACACAGGTAGTCCTTGACTTACGACCACAAGGAGCCTTGGTGGAGCAGTGGACTAAAGCGCTGTTAAATAGCACTTAGCTGCCAGCTGCCTGCAATTACTGCAAGTTCGAATCTCACCACGCTCAAGGTTGACTCAGCTTTCCATCCTTCCGAGGTAGGTAAAGTGAGGACCCGGATTGTGGGGGCAATAAGCTAACTTTGTATAAAAAAGAACACCGCATGGGGTGGGGCAAAAGCCCTACTAAGCAGGTATATACAAAAGTATGAAGGCTATTGCTTAATGCATTGTAAGCCACCCTGAGTCTCCAGAGAATGGCGGCATATAAATTGAACCAATAACCAACAATAATAATAAACAATTGTGCCTCAAATTTGTTAGGTGAGCTTTGCCCCGTTTTATTACTTTTCTTGCCACCGCTGTTAAGTGAATCACTGCAGTGGATAAATTAGTAATCTGGTTATTAAGTGAATCTGGCTTCCCCCCAAGCCTCTGAATTTTGACCACATGATCGTGGGGAGGCTACAAAGGTTGTAACTGTGAAAAGTGGTTTTTGCTGCCGTTGTAACTTTGAGCGTCACTAAACGAAGTTGTAAGTCAGGGACTACCTGTAGCGTACAAGTAAAAAAAAAATTGAATTCCACCACTGGTCCAGGGCGTTTCACCAGGCGAAAGACCGGTTTGCCAGGAGAGAGTGGCCAAGGCAAATGGCCCAAAGAAATTACTGTCAGATTTCTGGCAGGTACCATAATCCGGGTACCATAAAGCACAGCAGCTTTTCAAGGAGCAGCACATGCGCCAATCATATGCTTTGAAATTTCACTGTCTTCTTGCAAGCTTTTTGAGCAAAGTGTAGACCAAAAATTGGAGCTTCAAAGAACGCTGGAAAACTAAAATGGAAAGAGAGATTACCTACCAGAAGCAGCTCAATAATTAAACCGCATTCCCTGTTGTTACATTCTTGGGCTTCTGAACAATTACGTGAAACCCCACCCTTTGGTTTTCATGTGGGGTAATTAAGAAATTAAAGGATGGGGTTAGAAGATAAAAGGGGGGAAAAAAGGCTCTTCTATTTACTGACGAGGAAGTGGCAGATGGGGCGGGAGAAGATAGGGCCAAAGAGACTCACTGCAGGAATCCACCTTGTGCTAACCCAGGTGTTGCTACAATTGGGCGGTTCACACATTGCTTTAAGCAATAAACCATAATTAAAAGCCGTAAGAGCCGGGTTTTAGGAATGTGCTAAACCATAAACCAACCGGGTTATGGGCTAATCTGCTGAAGGGTCATCATGTGGGCCAAACATTGGATGGTTGAAATTGTGGTGTTTAGTTTGTGCACTGTAATGTTATTCTTGGCTGTGAAAATTGATAGGCATGTTCCTTTCCAGGCACAACTGATCACGGTTTAAGTTGGCCACCTGCTCCCCACATCCTTTTTTTTAAACGTACGTCTTTTTACAATTTTTTATTTACGTTATACAGTACAAGGCAGCCTGTTTTCAAACAAAGAAAACACAACTAAAAATGAACTTACTGCTCAAAAGGAATGCAATAGATAAAAGCACACGTGAAACCTTCAAAACCGTTCAATCCAGATTATGGGCCAAATTCCCCTGATTTTTAAAAATCTCTGAAAAAGAAAATGAATACTTTTAAGTATTCAACAAATCTAAGATTTTTTTTTTCTCCCAGAGGCAACCATCAAGTAACACTTTCTGATTGAGGGAACATGAAATTTTCTCCAAAATTGCTAGATCAACCTGCTTCCTAATTGCATCAAGAATTAAGGCCTTGAGAATATGAAGCCTCTCCCAGGGAGATGAGATCAGCTTGCCAGTTTTCCGAGGAATCTAGCAAATAGGATCTGTTGCACGCCGGGGCACCTCGGGGCTTCAGGGCAAGCCAGAACTCAGGAAGGAATTTTTTGAAGGCACATCCATCTAAAATTTTGGAACTGGTAATCCTCCTGTGGCTAAAAATCCAGAAAAACCCATGTAAAAAATATAGGAAAGCAACAAAAATAAATTAGTATTTTTCGGGGTAAGTTCAGATCATGGGTAGACTTCAAAAATTTTAGCAAGAGGTTCCCTGCCCATTTGCTTGGTGGGCGTGGCCTAGTCGGCTTCTTGCACTATGACGGGGGGCGATTTTGCCCTCCCCAGGCTCCGGAGCAGTGGTGAAATCCAAAATTTTTTTACTACCAATTCTGTGGGCGTGGCTTGGTGGGCATGGCAGGGGAAGGATACTACAAAATCCCCATTCCCACCCCACACGGGGGCCAGCCCAAGGTGATATTTGCTGGGTCTCTGAACTACTCAAAATTTCCACTACTGGTTTTCCCGAACCTGCTGGATTTCACCCCTGCTCCAGAGGCTTTCTTCGAGCCCCCGGGAGGACAAAAACAGCCTCCCCAGGCTCTGGAGGCCCTCTTCCCGAACTTCCGGTAGGCTCGTTTTTCGCCTTCCCTGAGCCTCTACGGACACTGTGCACTTACCTGCATCCCAAACGGGCCGCATGGGGACTCCTGGGAGGGGTGAGGCTGGGTGGGCGGGGCCAGTCAGGAGTGGGATTTGGGTGTTCTCCGAACTGCACAGAATTGTAGTTAGAGGTTTTCACGAACCCCCAGCAGCCCACCCCTGGTTAAGATCCTGTTGATTAGTTTTCAGAGAATCAGAGTCAGATGGGAACTAAGAGGTCATTAAGTCCAATCCCTGCCTACTGCAGGATTCACTACACCCCCCTCCCCCGTTTTAATTTTTCAAATTTTCAAACGGCTGCTTGCTTAGCTTCCAGGTTGTATAAAGATAGGAAGAGGGTAGACTATTAACTTCCTGTCAGTGAAATTGCTTGTCTCAGGAATCTCGGATGCCCAGGTGAGTGTATTCATTTATCATTCAGGTCAATCTTATTTCCCCTTCGTGGGAACAAAGGCTATCTTTTACAAAAGAGGCAGTGGGGTGGGGGGAGGGAGGAAAGAGGACATTCGGAGGAAGAAAAAAAAATTCTGCTTTTTGTTTTTGTTTGGTTTTTCACATTCTCTTCCCCCAACACCCACCAACCTTCTGTTGGGAATTCCATACGGTATTGTCATTTAACATAAGAGGGTTTGATTGTCTCTCCTTGGAAGCCTTTTGCAAAATGGCTCCCTCTCCCCATTTTTTGGCACCTTATTTGTGAGTCTTTCCCAATGTTCCCGATCGTTTAAAAGCAGCATTAATTGCAATCCAGATCCTAAGATGGAGCTGCTTGGAGGGCAGGACCATGCACATCATATAACTCTCTGGTTTGGTTCTGCAACCCAACAAGACAGACACAGACTTCAGAGGATCATTAGAACTGCAGAAAAAATCATGGTTACCAACCTGCCTTCCATGGAGGACATGTATACTGCACGAGTCACAAAGAGGGCTGTGAAAATATTTACAGACCCCTCGCATTCTGGACATAAATGGTTTCAACTCCTACCCTCAAAACGACGCTATAGAGCACTGCTCACCAGAACAAGTAGGCACAAGGACAGTTTTTTCCCGAACGCCATCACTCTGCTAAACAAATAATTCCTTCAACACTGTCAAACTATTCACCAAGGTTGCATTACTATTATTATTAGTCTGCTCATTGTTCCCATTATCCATCTCCTCTCACTTATGACTGCATGACTGTAACTGTTGCTGTATCCTTACGATTTATATTGATATTGTTTCCTGATTGCTTATTTGTACCCTATGACTGTCATGAAGTGTTGTACTGTATGATTCTTGATGAATGTATCTTTTCTTTTATGTACACTGAGACCATATGAACCAAGGACAAATTCCTTGTGTGTCCAATCACACTTGAGCAATAAAGAAATTCAATTCAATTCAATTCAATTCTATTCAATTCAATTCAATTCAATTCTATTCTTATTCTATTCTATTCTTCTATTCCATTCCATTCCATTCCATCCCATCCCATCCTATTTAATTCTATCATACCATAGTAAAAATGTTCTCAGAATATGTTTGCACCCCTAAAACCATCACAGCATCGTATTATCCATCTGGCACTCCTGAATTTCTAAACCTCCTTCCTTGCGTCTCGGCTAGAGTGCCTCTTTCTTTACCTTTATTTTAATTTAAGCCATATTCGGCCTACATCCAAAGTGTCTGGATTGCATCTACCATCTGGAACCACAGCTGGTTTAATAACTTGGTTTAGTCACGTAGGAGGACAAACCACATGCTGCTTTGGCCACAAGGAAGGGGAATCTCTGTCCCTCTAGACTGGGCTGAGCCACATAGCTCCTTGTAGACCCTAGCATTGATAACATTACCTAGTTTGGTAATGAAACGCCTGGAAGAAAACAAACTCAGAGAGCACCAAGGACCCCACGCTTCTGCTCCTTCCTCCACATCCTCAAAATCTCCCCCCCCTCCACTGTGGATAGAGTTCACAGCCCTTGGCATCGGAAAGTGTAGCCTCCTCCAATGTCACGGGCCGACGACCCTTGGAAGGAGCAACAAGAGCATTAAACCACAGCAGGCAATTACAGCCATTAAGAAAAGCCCAATAACCAATGTGGCTCCTATGTGCTCCACCCTATCTTTTCACAACATCCCACCTATTCTAATAGTTGTAACTTGTGAAAAATTGCAGTCGCTTCACGACGACGAGGTTTTGACAAGGAAACCTTCTGACTCTTATTTGGGGAGGGGAGGAGAGGAGTTGGGGGGGGGGTGGGAGATTAGAAAGGGGTGTCTGGATGAAGGGTGGCAAAGGCTGTCGAGGGGAGGCGTCATGCCCGCACGCTCGGGTGTCCATAGTAACTCCAAATGTCACCAGGAGACACCGAGCATCGGCAGTAGAAGCTGCCAAGGGAAGAATCTTTCAGTTCAGCTCATCCGGCTGCTTTTTGGCTGGCAGCACTGGATCCTATCCAAATGGGCAGGATGGAGCGGCAACCTTGCCATGAGCTGCAGTGGGCAGAAATGGCCCTTGGTGTTCAACAGATTCAAGGCCTGAACATTCATTCCAAGAATCCAAGAATGGAGCTGTGTGCGTCTTCTGTTGCCTTCTCCCCCAAAAGTTCATTCCTCAAGGTATCACCCGGCCCTTGACCCACCGTTCCCAGACTGCCACCCTCCTCACACACGCTCCAACTCCCTGCCTCCCAACTAACTTTTGGAATCGGGAGTTGCAATCCCGATGTATTGCAAGGATACAGGCAGAGGTGGGTTTCAGCAGGTTCTGACCAGTTCTGGAGAACCGGTAGCGGAATTTTTGAGTAATTCGGAGAACCGGTAGTAAAAATTCTGACTGGCCCCGACTCCATCTATTCTCTGCCTCCCGAGTCCCAGCTGATCGGGAGGAAATGGGGATTTTGCAGTATCCTTCCCCCGGAGTGGGGTGGAATGGAGATTTTACAGTATCCTTCCCATTGCACGCCCACCAAGCCACGCCCACAGAACCGGTAGTAAAAAAAATTGAAACCCACCACTGGATACTGGGCTAAGGAAGACCCGTGTGAACAAATCACCGTATATCGACCTTCAACCTCTTGCAGAAGAGTTTGCGAATCAATCAGTTAAAGAGAGGGAATAAATTGTCCTTTTCCACCTGCAGAGCACGGCTTTTCAACTCATACCCACAAACCCACCCTCAGCCAGGTCCTCCTGCTTCTCTGCGGATGCCCCTATGGGCATGGGTGTGTTTATGTGAATAAAAGTACATTTAAGCATGATGTCAGATTAGGAACAGGAGAAGGACTCGGAGACAGTTTCCCCCCCCTCCCGCCACTTCTACTCTTGACCTTATGATGTGGTTTACTTGGCAAACTGGCTACCCAGCAAGAGAGGAAGGTGCTGGTGTAAAATAGGAAGCCAAATAAGGCAGGGAAGCAGGTGCAAAATTCTCTGCCCGTAACTTTTTAGCGCATTAACTCCTGAAACTTTCCCGAGTCAAAAAAACTCTTCAGCTGCTGCAGTCAAAATGTCTAACCTTGGCAACTTTCAAGACTTGTAGACTTCAACTCCCAGAATTCTCCAGCCAGCATAGCTACGGAGTTCTGGAAGTTGAAGTTCACAGACCTTAAAAGTTGCCAAGGTTGGCTAACCTGTGTTACATCCCTAAGTAGGAAAAGGGTGGAAACTGTAACCCGAAGAGGACTCCAAGTATCCTGCCAATGGGGTGGGCTTCAAAACTTTTAGCCAGGGGTTCTCTGTCCGGTTGCTGGGTGGGTGTGGCCATGGTGGGCATGGCCCACTTGGCTGTCAGCATTTCACGCTGCACTTACTCCAATGCTGACATAAGAAGCGGAGGCATCTGGAACGAGACAATTGACCCTTCACCTACTTATTTTCCCTGGAGTGAATATCACCTAGGAGATGGGATGGAAGGGGGGAAATTCCTTTGAGTGGGAGCAGTAGATTAGGGGCAGAGTGACGGGGAAGATGGCCAATGAGTATAGAGGAGCGGGGAAAGGAAAAGGAGGTTTTGCCTGAGGAAGCCAGACTTGGCTGCAATGAGTCTAGGAGATAGAACGTGCGTGCTTAATAAACTAGAGTTTTTTTTCCCAAAGACTTTGTTTGAAATGCAATTTATTCAAGACGCCTTCGAAACCTGACATTGGCCTCCTGCACCCTGGTGGGGGTGGGGGGCATTTTTGCCCTCCCTGGGCTCTGGAGGTTTTCCTTGAGCCTCCGGGAGGGTGAAAACGGCCTTCCCAGGCTCTGGAGGCCCTCTGGAGGCCTTCTCAAACTTCCAGTAGGCCTGTTTTTCACTCTCCCTGAGCCTCCATGCGTGTCCTGCACTTACGTGCATCCAAAACAGTGGGGACTCCTGGGAGGAGTGGGGTGGGGTGGCCGGGGCGGGGCCAGCCAGGAGTGGGATTTGGGGGTTCTCCAAACTGCACAGAATCTTACCTAGAGGTTCTCCCGAACCCCTGGAAATCCACAGCAGCCCATTCCTGAAGACCCCCCTCCAGACCCTGGGGGAGGTACTGAGGCCTCATGCCACCCTCTCCAAGGATCACCCCCCCTTTGGTCACAAACAACTCAGCACACACACACACACATATATATATTGCCTGTGATTATAATGATGCAAGATAACAGCAATATCCTTCTTTGTTTTCCTCTGCTTCGAACCCTTGAGTTCCTAAGTGCCGGTGCTTTCTCATCAGCTCTCCTGGGGCCGCCACTCCTGAAATCTCAGCCTGAGTTGAGAGCCGTTCTGTCAGGCGAATACGATGGTGATTGTAGTAGAGGAGGAAGAGGAGGATTTGGGAACTCAGACGGCTGCTTTCTGCTTCATTAACCCTTTCTTGGCTCCCTGGTGAATCTTGGAATCCAGCTTCCCTGAAAAGAGAGAAGGGGAAAGAATGGGGAAGGGAGGGGAAACTCTTCAGTAATTCTTCAAGGCTGTTTGTAATTCCGTTCGGCTGCAGGCACTAAGACCTCTCTCCCAGAGAGTGAGTTGCTATCCTTGGGTTGTCCCATTTCAGACGACCCGGGGCAAATCTCAAAACCCAGCTGCAGAGCAGAAAGCCTTGAGTAAAAGGTGAGCAGCAGAGAAAAGAAACAAGAAAGAGGACAGAGGTTGCTTTTATGCCCCGCAAAGTGGCATGAAAGTAGGCAATCCTTGCAAAAGAGGGCCCCAAAGAGCGAACAGGACACTTAATAAAGCTTGCAAACTGAAGGTAGCAGAGGATTCTGGATGTAAACATGGCTGTCCTCAGGACAGAAAGTTTCATGTAACCTCATAGTTGCATTCTGAAAGTGTGAGTTTTTCTTGGCAACTTTTAAGATGAGTGGACTTCAACTTGTTTGCTTGCTGGGGAATTCTGGGAGTTGAAGTCCACTCACAGTTGCCAAGGTTGAGAAACATTTAATTTACAATTTAATCAGTGGTGAAATCCAAATTTTTATAGTACCGGTTCTGTGGGCGTGGCTTGGTGGGCATGGAAGGGAGAGGATACTGCAAAATCTCTATTCCCACCCACTCCAGGGGAAGGATACTGCAAAATCCCCATTCCCTCCCCACTCCTGGGGGAAGGATGTTGCAAAATCCCCATTCCCACCCCACTCTGGGGCCAGCCAGAGATGGTATTTGCCGGTTCTCTGAACTACTCAAATTTTCCGCTACCGGTTCTCCAGAACCTGTCAGAACCTGCCGGATTTCACCCCTGAATTTAATCCTGGAGGAGACCATCAACTTTTCCTTCTTCATCTTCTCTTCTTTTCGTCTCTCTTTTGCCAGGTCTGTTCAGTAGGCTAAGCCAACCAATAGGTTTGTTTCACTCCACTCGGGAGAGTGAACTGTAACTGATGACTTAGCAGGTTGTGTGAGCCCAACCAACCCTGGCTTAGTCAATAAACCACGATGAAAACAAATCTGGCTTTGCTCACTGTCAGGACCCATTTTTCATCTCCCTCGTGTCAAGCTGCTTACTAATTTTGCATATTCTTTTTCTTTTCTTCTTTTGCGCAAACCCCCACGTTGGCTCAAAGCCAGCAAGATGAAGCAGTGGGAAAAGAACGACAAACTGGCGAGCGTGTGATGGGAGGAGGGAAACACTTGTTATCTGGCTGAGATCATGGCCAGCTTAACCATGCTATGCAAATGCCCAGATATGGCTTTGAAAGACAAAGCATCCTATGATACATTACAGGCTGCCCGTGGCCTGCCAGGAACTATCAGCTGGTGCCATCACGCCATTCAACCAAGCAGTCTGCATTCTGCTCTCTTGGACTGAGCAACTGGGTCGTCTGCCACGCAATGCTTCTGCCTCGCAATGCCCCGGCTCATCTCCTTTCTCTACTAGCAGGATGGCCCTGCCGCTTCTGTAGCTCTGCCTGGCACGTCAGATGAAAGGGGCTGCCAAATGAAAATCCTGACATTGCCTAGCTTGCTTGCTTGACGGATGAAAGGCAGCTATGGAGGTGCGTGGGCACAGTGGTTTAAAGACACTGGATCATCTATTTTCTAGCGTATTTATTTATTTATTATTTATTTATTTGTTTAGATTTGTATACCGCCCTTCTCCTTGCGGACTCAGGGCGGTGAATAGCCAAATAAAAATAGTACACAAAAGTTAAACAATTTCTTTAAAAAGCATATAACTTTGGCTAAAAATTAAAACCATTAACCATTAAATATTTAAAATACCCAACCCTATAATACAGATCTTAAAAATTCAGCGGGGTCAGGCTAGACCAGCAAGCTGAAAGAGATGAGTTTTCAGGGCCCGACGAAAAGTCCAGAGGTCAGCAATTGTTCTCAGTTTTGGAGGAAGATCGTTCCAGAGGGTAGGGGCTGCCACAGAGAAGGCTCTCCCCCTGGGGGTCGCCAGCTGGCATTGTCTGGCTGACGGCACCCTGAGGAGACCCTCTCTGTGGGAACGCACCGGATTCCCGCAGTTGCAGGGTCCGCTTTTCAGATCATTGAATGCCACTTTGCATGGTCAGCTGCGTCTCCAGGCCGAAGGCCCGCAGCTTGCATGTCTTTGTTGATGGTGTCTTGCCATCTCTGTTTCGGATGCCCGCGGGGTCACTGACCCCTAACTTCTAGTTGGGTAGGCAGTCTTGGCCATGGTGGAAGATGCTGCTTTCAGGACTTGTCCATACCAGTGGAGTCTGCCTTCTCTCATCTTCTCTATAATTGGTGCCACACCAAAATGTTGTCGAATGGTGTCGTTTGTGATGTGGTCAAGAAGGGAGATGCCCGATATCCAATGGAGCATTCGCATTTCCATGGCATGAAAATAGCTTTCGATCCCTGTGGTTGCTGCCCATCATTCAGTGCCATACAGTGCAACAGGGCGGATGGTTGTCTTGTAAATCTTAGATTTAACACGGGTTGGCATTCTTCTAGCACATAACATAAAGACGCGGCATTCTAGCGGTTCGAGCCCTGATAGCACTGCTGGATGGGGTGAGCTCCCGTCACTCGCCTCTAGCTCCTGCCCTACCAGCCCAGCAGTTCAAAAGCATTATTGCGAGTAGATTAATGGGTACCATTCTGGTGGGAAAGACTTAACTGCATGAGGAGTATGCGAGCCGGCGCTGGACTTGCTTGGACACGAAGCGAGATCGGCGGAAGACACCCTGGAAGATATCACCAACCTGAATGCTGCTAGCCAGATGGTGCATGCTACTTCGCACACCCTTCCCCTGTGGATAAGCAGGCCGGCGCAAAAGCAAACGAACTAGCAATTAGGCTGCCGGTACGCCTCTGTAAAGTGTAAATCTCTTTGACAAATGCACGCCATGCAAAATATTGTAAATGTGGGCAGATATTTCCCTGAAGAAGGAAGAGTGCGGTTGGGTGGGGAAGGCACAGAATAGGCCTTAGTACACACCCTTTGAGGCTAGGCTTCCATTTTTGCATGCTAGACATGCACTAACACTTTCCAATGCTGGCTGTATTTTTTTTCCCCCCACCTGCCTTAAGCAACCATCCTTGGCCCGCTGTCCAAAACCCGAGCCAGGAATATTTCTCAACAGCTTGCCAGGGATTTTCCTGTCAGAAGCCAACCGAGCCCTCTGGGAGGTGAGAGAAAACCATCGTGACTGATAGAAACAGACAAGAATTTGATTCCGGGAGAGAGAAAGTTGCTCTCCCAAGGAGGGAGACACACTGCCACACAGTCACTGCTCCAGCAAATAAGCTGAATCAAGATTAGCCGGGCGCATTCCTGTTCAGGGCTGTGTCACCGACGCAGCTGCCCGATCAGCTCTCACAACAACAGGCTCTCTGCTTCGCGAGACAAAGCCACCGCGGATGTCAGGAAACCAAGCCACCTCCAGTCACACGTACCAGTGTGTCTACTGCAAACACAGAAGGGTGAGCCGGGTGCTGTAGGACGAGGCCACCTCTGCAGAGATACAAATGCTGTTTCCCAACAGTGGAGACTGGAGTGATTTTACCAGACGTGTTTTTTTTAACTACAATAATAATAATAATAATAATAATGGCAGGGCGGGGAATGCCTGCAGCAGGTTTCCCCGACAGAAGAAATAATGAAAAGGGAACAATATAATCCACACCAAGATGACCTCTGAGGTTCATTGAACACCTCAGACTCCATATTTTAAAAAAATCCTCCTCCTCCTCCGAAAGCAGGGGAAGGTGATGCTTTACTGATTGCCGAGGAATTTGGTTGCTTTTGAGGGCTCAGAACAAAGGGCCATGGATTTCGCCATTCAGACACGCTGGAGATGCGAAAGGAGCAGCATTTCCCCTCTTTGGAATTCAGAACTCAGCAGTTATTGAAATTGTTTCTAGCATTGTTCATCATCTCGTTCGGAACTGTTCAAAGGCAGAGAGCCGAAAAAGGAAAAGGAAGAAAAGAAAAGAAGGGAAAATGTGATTGGATCCTCTGTGCATCAGAAAAGTTGGGAGATTAAGTGTTGGTGACACAGGAGAAGCCGAATTCGGACATCTCACGCAAACACCAACAAAGGGGTTGTTTTCAATGGTGAAATTCAATTTTTTTTACTACTGGCTCTGTGGGCGTGGCTTGGTGAGTGTGGGCAGTGTGTGGCTTGGTGGTTGTGGCTTGGTGGCCTGGCAGGAGAAGGATACTGCAAAATCCCCATTCCCTCCTCACTCCAGGGGAAGGGTACTGCAAAATTCCCATTCCCTCCCTACTCCTGGGGGAAGGATATTGCAAAATCCCGATTCCCACCCCACTCTGGGGCCAGCCAGAGGTGGCATTTGCTGGTTCTCCGAACTACTCAAAATTTCTACTACCGGTTCTCCCGAACCTGTCAGAACCTGCTGGATTTCACTCCTGGCTGTTTTCCCCTCTTAAATCAAGTCAACAAAAATTGCTTTCCCAGCAGGAAACGGTTAGGACTGAAGGATCAGACAAATCCTGACCCATGAAATCAAATCGACTCCAATTCCTCAGATCAAACCACATGAACTGTATAGAGTTCTTTACAGACAAATGTTCATGAAAACTACAACAGGAAGTTACTGGTCCCTTACTAGTCCAATTATCATGGACCAGAAGTGTGGTGAGTTTCTTTCTTATCTTTCCTTTTCCTTTGAGGGTCTGCCTTCAAGGAACCTTTTGTGGCTTGTTAAACCACAATTTCCTGTGATTTCCAAAGTAGGCAACTGCTTTAAGGACCGCTTACAAACCAAGAGACTAACCAGCAGTTTCCTTGAATCAGGACACCTAAAGATGGGAAGAAAGGAGGACTTGTGGAAGCCCAAAGCTTATTTTCCCATTTCAATTAGACCACCGATGCAGGAGATGACCAGGCTGAGCCTGAGGAAGGGGTCAAATGCGTCACCAGTCTCGAGTCCCTTCGCGCCCGCAAGAGCTCTAAGTTCAGCCTACCTTGAATTCCTTCTGCTCTTTATCTCCTGCTAATTTCCCTTGGCTGCTAGTCGTTGAGATTCTTGCAACGAAGCTTGCGATAAACCTTGATACCCATTTGAACTGCCTGGATCTCCTGATTTTCCTGGCATTTGACAACTGATTAAACAGGAAATCTCCAGGCGTCTTTTTTCTTTCTCTCTAAGGGATGATTTCAGCTTTGGGAAGTCCCAAGTATTTTGTGGCCAGCAAGATTGTCCTGACGTACTTGGTACTTTTGAAATTTGGGCCGGTGTGTTTCTGTGTTTTCTAACGTATGGTTGTGGCCCGCCAGCGACCAGTGGAGCTGGCAGTAGAGTCGGACAATGAAGAGGTTGGGGAGGAGCTTGGGCCAGTCCTGAGGGCTGGGGAAAGCTCGGACAGGGGCTCTGCGTTGGAGGCAGAGAGGGAGCTAGACAGCAGCGAGGCAGAGGAGCAGCTGGAGCCCGTTCCCACTGTGTGCATGCGCAGAGCTGCCAGAAGACAAGAACAACTAAGAAAGCAGGGTCGATTTGGGAGTAACGCCACACCTTGGAGGTGACTGGCCCCTCCCACAGGAAACAAAAGAGGAGCGAACAGGGAGTGGGCTTTTGCAGGAAACAATTCGTTCGTTTGGTCGTTTCAAGAGTGGGAAATCTGTCCATGAACCCCAGAGACTCCGTGCCAAGTTTCGCCTTGCACTTCGTTTGGAAACCTTTGACATGGCAGCTTTCCAAGCGAGATAAGATCTGTGTTGATAAATATTCATCTGAAAGACTCTTTGGCCAGGCCTTGCTGACCGTGAATGAAAGGAATTCACAGTCGTGTAAATAAAAGGGGTTTTGCCGGGACCAAGACTCTGCTTCCTGCTTTTTAGGAAAGCCTAGGTCAGAACAAGTACAGCATAGATATTAAAGTACTTTTCGAATCGTAATGCAAAATTGGACGCACCATGCGTTCCAAAACTTGCTCCCACATCTCTGTAGCATGATGCCGTTGAGTTCTAGATTACAATAATGAATCTAGAGATGTGTTTTGACCAAAGGTGGCCTGCCTCATAACTACAGGTCTCTGAGGACCACTTAATGTGCAATATATCTTTGTTTCTTTAGAGCAAGAAAGCATGGGGATAATCTCACATGTCAATAAGGGCAGACGAATCCTTTTAGGTGCGATAAAAGCTGGGTTGCTTTGAGAGTTTCCAAGGGAGGCACAACAACACATAGTCAACTTGCTGTGCAAGGAAAAATTAAACACAGTTCAGCTATGCAGAAAGGATATCTGTGTCGGAAACAGTCACAAGTGGAATAACTCTGGTGCTTCATAGGAAATATAAGACCAAATCAAGATAATTAGACAAGGATTGATGTTGCATAGCGACTCTAATTATTGCTATCATTTTATCAGCGGTAACTGCTAGACAGGTGAGAGAAGACTGCACCAAAGGGAGGCGATTGTTACTGCATCCTAAGTACAATAGAAGTGGAAAAGTCTGGCTTTTCCAGAACCTAAACTAGGTAAGAATTCACTTCTTTCTGCAAGATTCCTTCCTCCCTTCCGTTCTCTATACGCACCCATCCAAATGTTGCTTCTCATACCAACCTAGAGTTTTCAAGAGAAACAGTTTTTAGGAAAGAGCAATGATTTTTCCCCCAGCAGTTCCCTGATCATGCTTGAATGTCAATTTTGTAATTACTGTATTTTTCGGAGTATAAAATGGTCCAGATTACAAGACGCACCTCCCTTGTTGGGGGGAGGAAAACAAGAAAAAAAATCTGCCTCTGCCTCCCAGCAATTTGCCTCCTTGCAGCAAACAGAAAACAGCCTGCTTTAGTTTCATTTTCAGCACAGCCTGATTAGCACAAGGAAAAAATCTCCCTCTGCCCCTGCCTCCCGGCAATTTGCCTCCTTGCAGCAAACAGCGGAGGCCCGTGCGGCAAGAGGCAATGGCAATCCCTGCAGCCTGAAACAGCTGAGGGCCTATCCAACCGACAATCAGCTGCTTGTGCTAATCAGGCTGTGCTGAAGCTCAAACGGGCTGTTTGCTGCAAAGAGGTAAATTGTTGGGAGGCAGAGGCCAAAGGGTGGGGGCCGGCGAGTGGGTGGGGCTACATTCGGTGTATAAGACACACCCAAATTTTCACCCTCTTTTTTTGGGGGGTGGGAAGTGCATTTTATACTCCGAAAATACAGTAATTCCCCTCAAGGTAAACCGGAGTCTACCGAGCTCTGGCTTGGCCAAGATCTTTCTACCTCAGAAGGACAAGGGGAAGTTGTACTTTTTTTTAAAAAATTAGATTTATATGCCGCCCTTCTCTGGAGACTCAGAGCAGCTTACAATGCATTAAGCAATAGCCTTCATACTTCTGTATATTTATACAAAGTCAGCTTATTGCTCCCACAAACTGGGTCCTCAGTTTACCTACCTTAGAAAGGATGGAAGGCTGAGTCAACCTTGAGCCTCGAACTCGCATAATTGCAGACAGCTGGATGTTAATAACAGGCTATTCAGCCGGTTGAGCTATCTGAGGCTCTCTTGGCCAAGAGCAAGCTTGGTTCTCTAGGGTAGGAAAACTAAAGAGGAAAAGGAACGCTCAAGTGCACTGCATGAAAACAGTAGAGGGAATCCTCAAATTATGACCGCAATTGAGCCCAAAATATGTCACTAAGCAAGACAGACACTAAGCAAGAGTTTGTCCCATTTTACGACCTTTCTTGCCTTTCTGGACTTTGCTGATCAGACGGTCACAAAAGGGGATCACATGACCCCAGGACACTGCAACCATCGTAAGTACATGCCAAGGGTCCGAATTTTGACCATGGGGATGTTGCAACAGTCAGTCACGAGTCCCTTTTTTTCTTCCAGTGCCGTTGTAACTTTGAACAGTCACTAAGTGAATGGTTGTAAACTGAGAACTACCTGTGTATTTGAATGCTTCAAGCAAAGACTTCAGGGCAGGGGGTGGGGCCTGCATGGCTGGCTGGGGAATTCTGGGAGTTGAAGTCCACAGGTCTTAAAAGTAGCCAAGCTTGGACACTCTTGTTTTAGGACATCAGTAACGGGAGCGGAAAACATGCAAACAAGGACAGAGCTTGCCCGGAAAACGTCTAGAAAAATTGACTTGGCTTCTTCGCCTGGGAAGTTGCTGACACCCACGGCAACTGCCTGTCCCTTCTCCCACACTGCCTGCCAGGACTGTGTAGCTGTCAGATATGTCTAGGAGATGGATGGATGGATGGATGGATGGAAGGATGGATGGAAGGAAGGAAGCTGAGTCAACCTTGAGCCAGTCAAAATCGAACTCCTGGCAGTGGGCAGAGTTAGTCTGTAATACTGCATTCTAACCACTGGGAAGGAAGGAAGGAAGGAAGGAAGGAAGGAAGGAAGGAAGGAAGGGAGGGAGGGAGGGAGGGAGGGAGGGAGGGAAGGAAGGAAGCTGAGTCAACCTTGAACCAGTCAGAATTGAACTCCCGGCAGTGGGCAGAGTTAGTCTGTAATACTGCATTCTAACCACTGGGAGGGAAGGAAGGAAGGAAGGAAGGAAGGAAGGATGAAAGGAAGGAAGGAAGGAAGGAAGGAAGGAAGGAAGGAAGGAAGGAGCGCCCCCCCCCCGGTCATTTTGCCAGCCTCTTCCCTCCTTCAGGAGAGGAGACCTGTTACTTACAGAGTTTATGTTTGCCCTTGATGGGAAACTTAATAACCATCTCCTGGGGGTTGGAACAGATGAAGACAAATGGAGAAGCCGACTCCTGGCTCAGCTGGGGATACTAGAAGAGGGGGGGAAAAAGGGGGAGAGAACAGAAACAGCAGCGTTACAAATAGGTTATCAGCGGCCGCCATAAATTAAGGGATGAGAACTACCTACCGAGGGAAGAGTACACGAATGGAGGGGAGGAAATGTTTCAAGCACTGCCAAGGAAGTTGAAACGCAAAGGCAGGGAAGAGCTTCCCCTACCCCGGACGCCTCTTGAAATCTCTTCAAAAGGGAGACCCAGATCAAAGGGAACCACACTGCGTGTGTAAAGAAATCCCAGCAGCCGGTTCTAAAAACAGTGCTAGAATCAACCTTTTACACTGCAAAATCGCCGCCTGGGAAGAAAGGAGGGAGATTTTTGCATCCCCTTCCCTTCTTTTGAGCTTCTTCAAATTAAGAAAAGGGGACATAATTAGCCCCAGGCTTCTGATGAAGAGAAGAGAAGGCAGGTTGAGAGGCGGGTTGAGCTAACCGGGGCAAAGATGCCGCCAAGATAGTCAATGATGTTTAAGTTGGCATCTTTTAACTCCCCCAAGTGATGTCACATCGGGGAAAGCCGAGTAGACTGTAATTCCATAATCCCTGACCACGCAGCGTAGAATAAAATTTAAATTTCAGGATTTAAAACTTTATAGGAAGACAGGATTCTGTTTGAATAGGAGAACGTAAGGTAAAGGTTCCCCTCGCACGTATGTGTTAAGTCATTCCCGACTGGTGGGAAGGGAACAGCGTTCCGTGTGCCTTCTGCGCGGAACCTGACCACAGAGACGTCTTCGGACAGTGCTGGCTCTTCGGCATTGAAACGGAGATGAACACCACCCCCTAGAGTCGGGAACAACTAGCACGTATTATTTATTTTATTAAATTTGTATACCGCCCTTCTCCTGGTGGACTCAGGGCGGTGCACAGCCAAGAATAAAAAACATTTCAGTACAAAATTTAATTTTTTTTAAAAAAGAATTAAACTAAACCCATTAACACTTTAAAAAGTTAAGAAAGGTTAAAAATGGGTGGGTGGGTGGGGGTTTACGCCAGCCCTGCTTGATGGAAACGTTTTTAGGGCACGGCAAAAGGCCCGGAGATCTGGTATCCTGCGGATTCTCCGGGGGCAAATCATTCCAGAGGGCAGGTGCTGCCACAGAGAAGGCTCTCCTCCTGAGGGTCACCAGCCGACATTGCCTGGCTGATGGCACCCTGAGGAGTCCCTCTCTGTGGGAGCGTACTGGCTGGTGGGAGGCTATCGGTGGCAGAAGGCGGTCCCACAAGTACTCAGGCCCTATGCCATGGAGCGCTTTAAAGATGGTAACCAGCACCTTGAAGCGCACCCGGAAGACCACCGGAAGCCAATGCAGCTCACACAGGAGAGGCGTCACATGGGAGCGCCCTCTCGCTCCCGTAATCCCCCGCGCGGCCGCATTCTGCACCAGTTGGAGCCTCCGGGTACTCCTCAAGGGGAGCCCCATGTAGAGAGCACTGCAGTAGTCCAGCCCACGTATGTACAAGGGGAACCTTTACCTTTACCTCACCTTAGAAGGACGTCCAATGGGATGCTTCCTTGGGGGGAAGGAGCGCTACAAGTGTGGATGGCCCTACCCCGGCCACCATATTGCGGACTTCAGAAGGTCTATGGAGAGGACCTTATTGCTTGCGCAGATGGCTACAGCATAAGGCAGCCTTCCGGCAGTGAGGCCTCGAAGCCATTGGGAACATGAAAGTATCGTCAACTGTGAAATATCAGCTGATAGAACATCATGTGCAGGCGGCTTTCAGAACCCCAACGGGGAAGCTGCAAAAGGCAGCTGCGTTGTGAAGGCCCCTCGGTGGGTGAGATAGCTTCTCACTTCTTCTCACCCGCGGAGATGGTTAGGTTGGGAGTCTTCTCCTCAACCTAGGCAAAAAATTGGCTTGCGGAGTGAGCAGGAAAAGCAACAGCAATAGCATTTAAGACTTATATACCGCTTCACACTGCTTTATGGCCCTCTCTAAGAGGGTTAAAGACTCAGGCTCTTGCCCCTTCAGCAATCTGGGTCCTTATTTGACCGACCTCGGAAGTCCAGTTTCAGTTTATTGGATTTATATACCGCCCTTCTCCTGAAGGACTCAGGGCGGTGCACAGCCGTAATAAAACACAAAGTCATACAAAAAATTAAAATCAGTTAAAAGAATTAAACAATTGGCCTTGTCCATTAAAACCCCTCACTTCAAAATCCCATCCAAGCTCTTATTCAGCCAGGCCAGCCTGTTGAAATAGCAGGGTCTTTAGGGCCCTGCGGAAGGTACGGAGGTTGGGAATCGTACATATCCCCGGGGGTAGTTCATTCCAGAGGGTGGGTGTCCCCACAGAGAAGGCTCTCCCCCTGGGGGTCGCCAGCCCCTCTCTGTGGGAGCGCGTTGGTCGGTGGGAGGCTATTGGTGGCAGAAGGCGGTCCCGTAGGTATCCGGTCCTAAGCCATGGAGCGCTTTAAAGGTGGTAACCAGCACCTTGAACCGCACCCGGAAGACCACTGGGAACCAGTGCAGCTCGTGCAGGAGAGGTGTCACATGGGAAGGATGGAAGGATGAGTCAACTCTGAGCCGGTGAGAATCGAACTATTGGCAGTGGGCAGAGTTAGCCTGCAATACTGCATTCTAACCACTGGGAGGGAGGGAGGAAGCGAGCAAGCAATAGCACTTAGACTTATCTACCACTTCACAGTGCTTTACAGCCCTCTCTAAGCAGTTTACAGAGTCAGCCCATTGCCCCCAACAATCTGGGTCCTTATTTGACCGACCTCGGAAGGATGGAAGGCTGAGTCAACCCTGAGCCAGTGAGGATCAAACTGCTGGCAGTTGGCAGAATCAGCCTGCATTCTAACCACTGCACCAACCACGGCTCTTGTAAGGCATTGGATTTTTTGGGACCATTTCAAAGCAAATCAGTTCTCAGAATGTTCAAGATCTGCTAAATCCAAGAACAGAGAAGCCAAAATTTAAGCCTGAGCCAAGTCCATGCAAGCTCCCGCTGCAGCAGATGCAGCCAGGGTCCCCCCAGCTCTGGAGTAGCAGGTCTTTCTTGACCAAATACAGCAACTGGGAAGTGCAAACCCCCCCACCCTCGCAGCTCATTTCTTGGTCACCAGACTCTCTTTGCCTCTGTTCCCCAGCTGCAAAAGGGCTGCTGTTCCCAGCTGTTTGAAGGGTAAGGTGCCAGGCCTGTCATTTCTCAACAGAAATGCGTGATTGATTTTATTTATTAATATCTCACCACCTTCGTTTTTATAAATAACTCCTCGACTTACGAAAGTTCATTTACTGGTCGAAGTTACAACAACATTGAGAAAAGGACTTATGAACCTTTTCCAGTCTCACAACTGTTACAGTCTCCCCACGGTCACTTGATCCAAATTCAAACGCTGGGGAATCGAACTCACATTTATGACAGTCGCAGTGTGTGTGTGTGTGTTATGTGTGTTTCACGTGATCCCCGTTTGCAACGGACGTTCTGACGTGCCAAGTCAACGGGGGGGAAGCCAGGTTCATCGAACTATTGTGTGACTGACTTAATTAACCACGGCAGGGATTCCCTTAACCACCGTTGTTAAGAAAGGTCGTAAAACGAGGCGAAACTCACCGAACAAAACGCCGCACTTAGCAACAAAAAATTTGGGGCTCCGTTGTGGTCGTACGTCGAGGAGTTACCGGTATTGAGGGTTAGGAGGGAGGGAGGAAGTGGCGGGGGTGGGTGGGTAGGGGGTTGGGTCTGGTGGTGATTTGAGAAGCCACCCTGCCTGGATTGTGAGAAAATTTCCCGGCAAGGAACAAGTGAGAAAGGACGGGCTAATCCGAACGGCTTTGTTCCGAAGCGGCCTTCCTTCGCCACCTCCACCGCTGAGGTTGCAAACCACCGTCCGTCGTGCTGTGCTATTGAAGGCGGGCAGCGTCTCCCCTGGAGACTGTCAAGAGCTTCTATCTGCCACTCAAAGATAACAAAAACAGGCCGGCAAGTGGCTTTGGCTGCTTTGATGGGAAGATGCAAAGAGCCTCACTGCGCTACTTCACTGGCCTTTCATCTTGCACTTCATGTGTGAACTCCCTCTGCGCTCTTCAGCGCTGGCTCGGCCAGAAGCCGGTCCCTGAGCTGGAACGGGGCAAAGGAGACGAGCTTGGGAGAGGCACCCTGGTTAATCTGGCTCTCCCTCGCCCTTATCAGCGGAAGGCGGAATCTGGAGTGTCATTGTCCTGCTAAGGATCAAGGGAGGGTCTGCAGAGGCAAGACTGGAACCACGGAAGCGTTGCTCGCTTGGAAAACCAGTGGAGCTGACAAATGTAAAATGAAAGCAAGGAATGTATGGAAAACACGTCCAAAGCAAAAGAGAGGATTACGATGGACGTCAGCGTCAAAAAAGACGGCAATCCCCTTCTCCTCTTCCAGCATAGCTAAAGTCTAAGACAAAGACAATAGGATTTCACACTTATGACCGTTCCAGCATTCACCCCATGGTCAAGTGATCCAAATTCAGCTGCTTGGCAACTGACTCCTATCTATGACGGGGATCACAGGATCCCTTTGTGGCCTTCTGACCAGCAAAATCGAAGGAAAACCCAGATTCCCTTAATTAACTTTAATGACTGCAGCGGTTCCCTTAACAACAGTGGCCAGGAAGGTTGTAAAACGGGGCGAAATTCCCATCACAACGGTCTCTCTCTCTCTCTTAGCCACGGAAATTTTGGGCTCAACTGTGGTCGTAAGCCGAGGACCACCTGTATTCTAGCTGGTGGTTATGACTTCCTGTTCATTTGGATCTTTTCGCCCTTACGTCAGATAAAGTTTTAAACCAGGCCTCCAACACGATGGAATGGAAAATTGTCAGTAAGATTAATTAGTTCTTGTTTCACTATTTCTCAATGACCTAAAATGGGGTGGGTTTTTTTTTCCTTCGTTGTTTGGAAACCAGATGTTCTTTGTATAATCAAAAACAAAAAGTAAGAAGTCCAAGTAATGCCCACTTTCTTGAAAAATGAACTGGCAAGGGTTGGGGAGGGGGAGGGGAGGAAAACCCTGTAGCAAGAGCTATTTTATCCTGATGCCAATTCTGCAAACACATCTGTGTAAAGGTGGCCGAAAGCATGGATGAAAGGGATACCACTTTTCTTCTCGGTCATGCATGGTTGGTAGCAGAGGTGGGTTTCAGCAGGTTCTGACCAGTTCTGGAGAACCGGTAGCGGAAATTTTGAGTCGTTCAGAGAACCGGTCGTGAAAATTCTGACTGAATTCTGACCCCCATCTATACTCTGCCTCTCAAGTCCCAGCTGATCGGGAGGAAATGGGGATTTTACAGTATTCTTCTCCTGGAGTGGGGAGGGAATGGACATTTTACAGTATCCTTCCCCTGGAACGGGGAGGGAATTGGGATTTTACAGTATCCTTCTCCTGGAACGGGGAGGGAATGGGGATTTTACAGTATCCTTCTCCTGGAACGGGGAGGGAATGGGGATTTTACAGTATCCTTCTCCTGGAACGGGGAGGGAATTGGGATTTTACAGTATCCTTCTCCTGGAACGGGGAGGGAATGGGGATTTTACAGTATCCTTCTCCTGGAATGGGGAGGAAATGGGGATTTTACAGTATTCTTCTCCTGGAGTGGGGAGGGAATGGACATTTTACAGTATCCTTCCCCTGGAACGGGGAGGGAATGGGGATTTTACAGTATTCTTCTCCTGGAGCGGGGAGGGAATTGGGATTTTACAGTATCCTTCTCCTGGAACGGGGAGGGAATGGGGATTTTACAGTATCCTTCTCCTGGAGCGGGGAGGGAATTGGGATTTTACAGTATCCTTCTCCTGGAGCGGGGAGGGAATGGGGATTTTACAGTATCCTTCCCCTGGAACGGGGAGGGAATGGGGATTTTACAGTATTCTTCTCCTGGAACGGGGAGGGAATGGGGATTTTACAGTATCCTTCTCCTGGAACGGGGAGGGAATGGGGATTTTACAGTATCCTTCTCCTGGAGCGGGGAGGGAATGGGGATTTTACAGTATCCTTCTCCTGGAATGGGGAGGGAATGGGGATTTTACAGTATCCTTCCCCTGGAGCGGGGAGGGAATTGGGATTTTACAGTATCCTTCTCCTGGAATGGGGAGGGAATGGACATTTTACAGTATCCTTCCCCTGGAGCGGGGAGGGAATGGGGATTTTACAGTATCCTTCTCCTGGAGCGGGGAGGGAATGGGGATTTTACAGTATCCTTCTCCTGGAATGGGGAGGGAATGGGGATTTTACAGTATCCTTCCCCTGGAGCGGGGAGGGAATGGGGATTTTACAGTATCCTTCTCCTGGAGTGGGGAGGGAATTGGGATTTTACAGTATCCTTCTCCTGGAATGGGGAGGGAATGGACATTTTACAGTATCCTTCCCCTGGAGCGGGGAGGGAATGGGGATTTTACAGTATCCTTCTCCTGGAGCGGGGAGGGAATTGGGATTTTACAGTATCCTTCTCCTGGAGTGGGGAGGGAATGGACATTTTACAGTATCCTTCTCCTGGAGCTGGGAGGGAATGGGGATGTTACAGTATCCTTCTCCTGGAGTGGGGAGAAAATGGGGATTTTGCAGTAACCTTCCCTTGGAGTGATGTGGAAATGAAGATTTTACAGTATCCTCCCCCTTGGGAGTGGAGAGGGAATGGAGATTTTACAGTATCCTTTCCCTGCCATGCCCAACAAACCACGCGCACAGAACCGGGAGTAAAAAAAATTTGAAACCCACCACTGGTTGGCGGCTGCAGTGACATTAAGGAAGTTTGCCCGCTCGGTGTCTGTGGGATGGGCCGGCAATTGCCCAAAATAAGACACGCATAAAGAGATCTTCCCGAGGCCCCGGAGAAAAGCCTTTTGAGCAATCTGCATGGCTTTATCCAACAGATGCAAGAGCAGCAGGAATCCGGCAGCTGATCCACCGGCGTTCAGCTGAAATTGGGGAAGTTATAAATAGAGATTCCCATCATTACAGGCTTCCAAGCACAAGAGTACCCTTTGCTTGAGAAGAAGGACACAGCCAATTGGCTCGCTCTGCCATCCAATTTCTCTAACATAAACTGCCTGCTGATTGTCAAGATGTTGAGCGGCTCTGATCTGACGCCGCCGTTTCAGGGATGTGTTTAATCTATTAGCCTCTCGCCTGAGAAGGAAAAGGGAAGGGAGAATCTGGCTTTTCCCTACAGAACGCTTGGTAGGCACTTCACCTGTTTCAACATCGGAAGATTAATCAGCTTCTAACAAGCCCGGCTACTCTGAAGACAGGATGATGTAGGCGCACGGGTGGGTTTCAAATTTTTTTACTACCGGTTCTGTGGACGTGGCTTGGTGGGCGTGGCAGGGGAAGGATACTGTAAAATCTCCATTCCCTCCCCACTCCAGGGGAAGGTTACTGCAAAATCCCCATTCCCTTCCAAACAGCTGGGACTTCAGAGGCAGAGAATAGATGGGGGTCAGAATTCAGTCAGAATTTTTACTACTGGTTCTCCGAACGACTCAAAATTTCCACTACCGGTTCTCCAGAACTGGTCAGAACCTGTTGAAACTCACCTCTGATGTACGGCAGGGGTGTCGAACTCAAGGCCCGCAAGCTGGTCTGGCCCGCGGGGTGCTTAGATCTGGCCCGTGGGCCCACCCTGGGAACAGTGAAGGAGCGGTCCGTGGTGCCTCTGCCAGCGAAAACAGAGCTCAGGACGGCCACGCGAAGCTTTCCCGGGCTCCGTTTTCAGCCACGAGGGTCCCCTGCAGCCCTCTGCCAGCTCCGTTTTCGCTGGCAGAAGGCTGGAGGCCATTGCGGCTGAAAACGGAGCCTGGGAGATCTTCGCGTGGCCTTGCCAAGCTGTTTTTCATTTTTATTTGATTTATATGCAGCCCTTCTCCGGAGATTCAGGGCGGCTTACAATGCGTTAAGCAATAGCCTTCATACTTTTGTATATTTATACAAAGTCAGCTTATTTTCACTGACAGAGGGTTGCAGGAGGTTGGCGCGGCAGAAAACGGGGCCTTGATGAGTGACATCGAGCTGGCCATGGCCCCCTGCCCCCCCAAGGTCAAACACAATCCTGATGTGGCCCTCAATGAAATTGAGTTTGACCCCCCCATAATGTAGGGATAAGGAGCAATGTTCTTAAGTGGCCAGAAGAAATCACCAGTCAACAGTGGCCCGTCCCTGAACAGCAGGAATAGGAAACCACAACACCCAGAAGTCCCTGCCATTAACAGTACAGTCTGGAGCCAATAGAAATTGGTTCCGTCCCAACGTGACTGAGACGGGAAAGCTCTCAGAATTTGGGATTCAATCCGCTGCGGATGAACCAGTCTGGCTGGTCACCCTGTTCCTGAGGGAGTTTTCAGCTTTCAAAAACAAGCGAAGGCCAGCCGAGGGTCGCCGAAAATGCAAAGTGGCAGAGCTGTGGAATTCACACACAGGAGGAATCTCTCCTTTCAGGCGTTTACGCAGGGCAAAGAGCGTGGGGTGTAACAAACCTTCTTATCCCTACCACTTCCCCCACCATCTGGAAATGGAGGTCAGGAGAGGAGAGTCGAGGCAGGCTCTAGCAAATAGGAATGGGGGCGGGAATGGGGGAGGGAGGGCTGGCAACTCAGAGTTTGCCTAATCTGTATAAATATTGCCCACCTAACCCAAAGGAATAGCAAACATCTGCTGAACGTCTCGGGAGGTGCAAAGGAAAGGAGGCATCTGTACTTTCTGACAGCTCCCTGCTTTGAAACAGCTTACCCCCCTCTGGCAAGGAAGCTCCCTTCCCCTTCCCGCCCCCACCCCCTCTGCTTTGCTTTCCCAGCCTTCCAGAGAACAGTGAAGGTTTGGCTCTTGCAGAAGCGTTTGGCGATTACGGAGCTGGGCTCCGACGATCTCTCTCCCACCAGCCCCAATACATGGAACTGCTGCTGTGTTGCGGTTTGACTCTGACTGTCTAAGTGCTGCGTTGCATGATTATCTGATGTCATCCGGGGCCTAGAGAGCCTCAGACGGTGGAGAAACCTTACACAACGCCAAACCGACAACAACGGATCTCATGCGGAAAGACACTCAGAGCAAAAGTCACTCAAGAGGAAATGGAAACCCCAAGACTGCGGAGGGGAATTATTTGGCCAAGGATCCTGGAGGGGGGAAGGGGCGGTGTGTGTCAATCGATGGAGGAGTTTGCTTTCCCGGAAGAGAACTTCCTGGAAGCTTCCGAGGCAGCTTTGTCTGCCTTTCTCAGGGAGGGCCAAAAATTCCCCCCTCCTCCAGGGGAAACGTTGTTTCTGGAAATCAACAAGCAGCCGACCCAGATGGCAGGAGCCTTCTTTGAAAAGCGATTTCCCTGACTCAGGGAAGCTGAATTGGTTAAAACCAACAGAGAGATGGAGAGAGATAGCGGAGAGATCTACCCTGAAACCTGCCTGCGAAGGATACAGAACGAGACACGAAAGAGCTTGTGGTTTGGGGTTTTTTTGGTTTTGTTTGTTTTTCATTTCCACCCAAGACTCTAGCTCTCAAGAAACCACCACCACCACCCCCCACTTGCTGAGAAAAGCTTTCTACAACATCTGAGTGGGCAGAAGGTTGGCGTTTCATTTAACGCAACACAAATCCTTAAACGTGGCATTCAAATTTCTCTCGTGTTCCCAGAATTGCAGTTGCCATTGGCCTCCCAGCCCTGCTCAAACGTTAGGAGGCTGTTCTGAGGACGGGGGCTATGAAGCACATGCCTGGCAAGTAAAAAATTCAATCTTTCGCACCTGGATCTGCTGACAGAATCCAGTGGACGGCCAAGGAATTGTGGCTGGCAAAGGAGGAGAGCCTTGCCAAAGAGCCTGAAAACCTGGTTCTGCCAACTGGTTTAGGGCTCTGATGAGGACATCCCATTTTGGAGCTGGCTAGTAAATTACCGTATATTTTTTGGAGTATAAAACGCACCTTTTCCCCCTCTAAAAGTGGGTGAAAAGCTTAGGTGCGTCTTCTGGACAGAATACGGATGTTTTTGGCCTCTCGAACCCTCTGCGCGTCATGTTTCCCTGCTCCCAGAAGCACTCTGCAGGCCAAAGACTGGTGCATTTTTGGCAAAAACAGGCTGTGCGGAGCCCTGCAGAGTGCTTCTAGAAGCCTGGGAGGGTGAAAATCAGATGCGCGGAAGCCAAAAACCTTTTTTTTCTTGTTTTCTTCCTGTAAATTTAGGTGCATCTTATAGTCTGAAAGATAACAGTAGTAAAAGATCCCACCTCCATCCTGTCCAAGCCGTCTCTTTTTTTATCAGTTTTAATATTAATGGTAATGTTTTAACTTTCAACACCCAATGTTTTAAAGTTTTTCATCCTCTTAATTGTTTGAAAGCCGTGGTGGTGCAATGGTTAGAATGCAGTATTGCAGGCTGATTCTGCTTCAATGCCAGGAGTTCGATCCTAACCGGCTCAAGGTTGACTCAGCCTTCCATACTTCCGAGGTCGGTAAAAATGAGGACCCAGATTGTTGGGGCCAATAGGCTGACTCTATAAAACGCTTAGAGAGGGCTGTAAAGCACTGTAAAGTGATATATAAGTCTAAGTGCTATTGCTATTTTTATGTTATTTATGGCATAGTAAGCCACCCAGAATCGCTCGTTAGCGAGATGGGCGGCCTATAAATTTAATAAATCAATAATAGCTGGTGGGAGGACCCAGAGGACCTACGTCAATCAAAGCAAGACTGCTGAGAAATGGAGCGAAGATGTAATGCTCCGCTCCCCGGAGAAGTGGTGCAGAAGGACTTAACAGAACAATCTTTACATTTTCTGTATTCAGGTCCTTTGAGGATACAACTGTTTCCAACTGCATTGATTTTATATAAGGGGGAAAAAAGGCCATTTATTTTTAAGGTAAAGGTAAAAGTTCCCCTCGCACATATGTGCTAGTCGTCCCTGACTCTAGGGGGCGGTGCTCATCTCTGTTTCAAAGCCAAAGAACCAGCGCTGTCCGAAGACGTCTCCGTGGTCATGTGGCCAGCATGACTAAATGCCAAAAGCGCACGGAACGCTGTTCCCTTCCCACCAAAGGTGGTCCCTATTTTTCTACTTCCATTTTTACGTGCTTTCGAACTGCTAGATTGGCAGAAGCTGGGACAAGTAATGGGAGCTCACCCCGTTACGCGGCGCTAGGGATTCGAACCGCTGAACTGCCGACCTTTCGATCAACAAGCTCAGCATCTTAGCCACTGAGCCACTGCATCTCCCATTTATTTTGAAAGCAAGTGACAAAAGCCGCCTAGGTTTGATTACCGCAACCTCCATCCCTCAAAACGAAACAAAACAAAACAAAACAAAAACAAAACAAAAACAAAAACCAACCAACAAAAAAGTAGGGATGAGTTTGTTTGTTTTCCGTTCGTTCACCTGTTCCTGAAATTGCTCTTGTGACAGGCAGTCAATCAAGTCCACGCAGCCGAGGAGACAGCCGGAGGGATAATCCTTGGGAAATTCCAAATCTGCGGTAAGCGGGGAGAGAAAATTATAAGGCAAGCTCACGCATGGGCCTCTGGTTTCTGCCGTTCTCCACATGGTCCTGATTAGCCCTCGCGTGTGCTCACGCCATGCTACTTTCAACTGCTAATTTAACGGTTTGGATAAAACACAGGCTTTCTTAGGGAGCCCTGCCTGGAAATACCCACTTCATGGCAGGAAGCAGCTCCCCATCAGGACTTTAAGGCAAGAACTTCCAAATTTCAACTATTATCCTTCCGTCCACCATTTGGATCCTCCTCGACTTACAAGAACGGTTTAGTGACCTTTTCGAAGTTACAACGGCACGGAAAAAAAGTGACTTAGGGCCATTTATCACGCTGACGACCGTTGTGGCATTCCCCTGGTCACGTGGTTTGCATTCGGGATGCTTGACAACTGACTCACATTTATGACGGTTGCAGTGTGGCTCCCAGGGTCATGGGTGATCCCCTTTTGTGACCATCGGACGAGCAAAGTCAACGGGGGAGCCAGATTCACTTAAGGATGGTGGGACTAATTTAACAACGGCAGCGATTCACTGAACAAATGTGGCAAGAAAAGTCGTAAAATGGGGCAAAACAAATTTCTCACTTAACAACAGAAACTTGGGGGGGGGTCAGTTGTGGTCGTAGGTTAAGGACTGCCTGTAGAATCTCCCCCAGGTTAAGGTGACCCTTTTAAGGTTAATGTTGTGTCATGCAGGCCTTTAAAACTTTCTTCACGGCTAAGAAACGCCCACTCGGTGGAACCCATTTCCTGCCTTCCTGTTCTCAGATGTAAGTGATAAGGCTTTTTGTCTTGAGAAGCTCACAAGACGTACTTGAGGGGAATCGAGAAATAAAAAAGACAAGGTGAAAGGACCCAGAGGATGGGGGGGGGGGGAAATGGAGTGCTGAAAAAATTGTCTGTTGGGCTATAAAAACACACACACACACACACAAAAGAAACACCATGTGGAGTTATGCAATGAACGAATAAGCCAGAGGGTTTGTGTCGAATTTCACCCTGCTAGGATGGTTTGTGGTTTCACTCACTGCATAACAACAGTCAATTTCAGGTCAATGTTCATTGTTAAATAATCCATGGCTTTACATGACATAAATGTCACACATCCATAAATAACAGGTATACGGGAGATATCTTCTCTTTCTCCCTTCCCGATTCTTGCCCCGTGGCTCTCTTTCTCTCAGAAACCTCCTTCCCCAGCGTCTTGATACTATGGAACTGAGCTAAGGAAGCTCGGTTGTTTTGAAGCCACTTCCCTTGTGTGGTTCATTTCCACAGACTGGATAGTCAAACTGAAATGCTACGTCAAATCACGATAATGGAGGGAGAAGATGAAAGGCCAAAGACAGCACAAACAGAAAGAATGGCACCGAAGGGGGAAAAAAAGGTCAAAGTTTTCATGGAAACACGTTGAATACCTCTCCTTCCATATAGCACCTTGTCCTACAAGCTATAAATACCCATTTGAACTGTTTTAAGATATAGACAGGCATAAAACAATTAATTAATTAAAACATAATTGACACTCTGTCAAGGACCAAGGAGTACTCGTTTCAAAAGATCTAAGCCCCAGAGGTCCCTGTAACATCATTGCAAAAAAGGCATTAAGAGTTATCAACCTTATTTTACGAAGTTCTCCCTCTGGCAACGCTATACTTCAAACTAGGGCATACAAAACCTTTGCCAGACCTATCCTTGACTACTGCTCACCTCACTGCATTTCAGACATCCATCCATTAGAGGGTCCAGAGATATTTTACTAGAAGAGTCCTCAAATTCTCTGCTCGAAATAAAATTCCCTATCCCACCAGACTTGAACTACACACAAGGATAGTTATTTCCCAAACTCCATCACTCTGCTAAACAAATAATTCCCTCAACACTGTCAAACTATTCACTAAATCTGCATTACTATTCATCTTCTCATCTTCTCATCGTTCCTATCACCCATCTCCTCCCACTTATGACTGTATGACTGTGTGTTGCTTGTATCCTTATGATTTATATTGACTGTTTCCTAATATGATTTAATTGCTTATTTGTACCCTATGACTATCATTAAGTGTACCTTATGATTCTTGATGAACGTATCTTTTCTTTTATGTACACAGAGAGCATATGCACCAAAGACAAACCAACCAACCTACCTACCTACCTACCTACCCTTTTCCAAGGGCCCGGGGTAGGCAGATATGGAGTATTGCTATCATTACCCTCTCTGTTGCTTTGCAGGTCCACTGAGTGCTTCTGTACTGGAGATAAATTCCTTGTGTGTCTAATCACTTGGCCAAATAAAGTATTCTACTTTAAACTTTTTCCCCACTTTCCTTCTGGCCTCCAGAGAAAATAACCCCAACAAAGATAAAGGATTAAGCTCACCTTCCTGAAGCAACATTCTGTAGGTGGCCTCCAGCTCGGAGATTTCCTGGGGGGTTGGTCTTTTTGCTGTGGCTGCTATCCATAGCCGGCCTCTGTGGGATGTGTACCAAATTCGGCCTTCCACCCTGTGGAAGAAAAAGGAAGGATCAGAAACACAGCCTGCCTCCCTTCCTCCTATGGCTTTCTTCACATGTCACTCAAAGAACATTTTCTTTGGAAACCACTACATGAAATTCTAGGTCAACTTTCGGGCCAGAGAGAGTCTCAGAATGAGCCTCGACAAACAAAGAGGAAATGGCCATGACGAAAGGGCAGGTGAGTCCTTAAAAAGCCTGACAACCAAGGAGACGGACAGAAAAACTGAGATCTTCCAAACAGGTGGAGGCAGTTTTACATCTTCCCAATTTTTTCAACAGAAACTGATGTTTATCCCTGCATATTTTACCCAGGAATAATAGAAACACTTTTTTTTAATATGGAAAAAAGGATTCTTTAAAAAAAAAACCAATTCTCTCTCTAGAGCTCTTTCTAGACTCAGGAGACAAAAGGAAGGAAGGAAGGAAGGAAGGAAGGAAGGAAGGAAGGAAGGAAGGAAGGAAGGAAGGAAGAAAGAAAGAAAGAAAGAAAGAAAGAAAGAAAGAAAGAAAGAAAGAAAGAAAGAAAGAAAGAAAGAAAGAAAGAAAGGCCTATCAGCCAATATACACTGTTCAAAAAAATAAAGGGAACCCAAGCAGAAGACATCCGAGATCTGAATGAATGAAATAGCCTTATTAAATACTTTGTTCGTTACATACAGTAGTTTTGTGTTCCCTTTAGTTGTTTGAGTAGTGTATAAACTACTGTATGTAAAGAACGTAGTATTTAATAAGGCTATTTCATTCATTCAGATCTCGGATGTCTTCTGCTTGTGTTCCCTTTATTTTTTTGAGCAGTATATAATATCTAGGGGAAAACTAAACCAGAGGTGGGTTTCACATTATTTTACCACCGGTTCGCTGCACACTGAAAATGTGAGCATTTTGCTCGCACACGCGACTTGCACGCACGCACGCACGCGGCTTAGAAAACATAGCTAAATAGGACGGCATAGCGCCGGGGCGGGTGGTCGCCGGCTGTATACCACCTCTGTACTAAACCCAATAAAATGAGGAAAGTCCAGGGCTTCATTTGTAAAACAGATAAAAGTCAAAGCCCAATTGTACTTTTAAATGCATGTTTATTTTTCCCCACCAATGCAAAACTGTTGGGATTGTCGGGCTTTTTACTTCGAACCACTGACCTCTAAAATAAGAAGGTTATCTTAAAACCCCTGAGAATGTAGGCTAAGGAGGGGGGGAGGAGGGGAGAGGGAGGAAAGGCCTGCCTTACAATCATAGTCCTTTTTCTTTGGGGGGAGAAAAGGAGCAAGGGAAGAGTTACTCTGCTTATATGTAGCTGCTCAACTGGCATTAAGCCCTTTCCTCTTAAGGAGCTTAGAACACTAAATACAGCCAAAGCCATTCTTTATCATTTTGTTAACTGTGAAAGACAGCAAAGAGGAGGCGCCCGAGCATAATACATGTCATTTAATGGCAAAGGAGCACCCCTGGCCTCTGGACCTGATAATATCTCACCCAACATATCCAAGTGGGGTCCTCATTCACACAATCCTTGTTGCTGCAAGCGTGGCCAATGATCAGCTGATTGTCCGTTAGATTATTTTTGACATCCAGCTCTTACCAACTTGTGATCTCCCAAGGGGTTGCCTCTCTACACTTACAACCCCAATATAAAAGTGATGGGAATTCAACATAATACTAAGCATCAGGGTTGGGGGGGAAAGCAACATTAAAACATGCAGCAACTGTGTTTAACACACACCCAAGGGCTTCCCCCCCCCCCTCCTTCAACTAGAGAGATGGAAAACAGCACCACCTGGTGAATGGATCAGAAGGGTTAAAATGTCTAGGCTAGGAGTAGAATTCTGGAATTCCAAGAAATTAAAAGACTCTTGGTTTAGGGGAGGAAAGCTATGGCAAACCTAGGAAGCATACTGAAAAGCAGAGACATCATCCTGCCAACAAAAGTGCGTATAGTCAAGGCGATGGTTTTCCCAGGTGCAATGGATGGCTGGGAAAGTTGGACCATAAGGAAGGCTGAGTGCCAAAGAATGGAGGCCTTTGAACTCTGGTGCTGGAGAAGACTCCTGTGAGTCCCTTGGACTGCAAGGCGATCAAACCGGTCAGTCCTAGTGGAGATCAGCCCTGACTGATCTTTAGAAGGCCAGATCCTGAAGAAGAAACTCAAATACTTTGGCCACCTAATGAGAAGGAAGGACTTCCTGTTTATGACTGTTGCAGCCTTCTGTGCAGAGCCGGTATTCAGCCGGTTCGCACCGGTTCAAGCGAACTGGTAGGGGCGATCCATCCCGGCTCCAAGTCGTGCTATTTAGGCATGTTTTCAAGGCTGGGCGCATGCACAGAAGTCACGCGAGCAAACAAAGCACATGCGCAGAACGCCAGGAACATGCACGGACAGTGTGCATGTATAAAGCGAGCGTGCGTGCGTGCGTGGGGCGAACCGGTGATAAAGGTAAGTGAAGCCCACCCCTGCTTCTCTGATCATGTGGTCACCTGATGTTGTGAGTCTTTGGCAGACATGGGACGTTTTGCTCAATGATCATGTCACTTAGCAGTGAAGTAGCTAGCCCTAATTCGGGGACTCATCCCAAGTCTCTACCAGAAATTTGATTCTGATCATCTTCTATGTATGAGGTGTTTTAATAAGCTAATACAATTTTAAGAGAAGTGCGAATTGTGCTTTGTAGAAAATAGCCAATGGGTAGAATCAATTCTTCAGCATCCTTAGAAAACAAAACATAATTGCCGGTGGCTATCGAAAACATACTCCCATGTTGCAATTTTTCCAGCTGCCCCCTGTGAAAAAACATTGTGCAAAATTATGCCCCCAAAGGATTGGGTTTTTTTTACAATTTACGGCAATCCCCAGGGTTTACAAGCCACAGAGGGGGGAAAAAGGGAAGGACATGAATGTCACAAACATGAAAAGAAAGCAACTAGAGCTCATTAAACCACACAAGCAGCTCCAATTAAAGGCGCACCAAAATGTTGATCCCTAAAGCTTGTGCTCCTATAAAATGGCAGTGCCACCTACACGATGCAGTTGACCTGATTCGCAATAAGCAGCTGGGCAAACCTCGTGTCACCCAAGTGGCCTATTTTCAGCAGAAGGCAGAGTAGAGGAAAACGTGTTAAATTCAGCTTGGAACAGAATTCCTCTGTTCACACAATGATCCTGGACAGATGCAGCAGGCTACAGCCTCCCAATTTCTCCAGAGTGGGTTGACACGTTACGCTGTTCTCTTCTCTGGCTTATGCTTAGGATGTCCTATGGCACTGGCGGTTACAGTTGGCAAACCATATTTACGACTTCATGATGCACAAACCCTGGCCCAGAAGCTTATTCAAACAAACCTTGGATACAGCACACCATGATTGGGTGCCGATGTGCCACGTGTTGGCCACCCCCCATGCCCAGTTTAGCAAAGTGGGGGGGGAAATCCCGATACATCATGTGACGCTGCCATGACGGCGTGAGTTTGACACCCCTGGATCTAGTGTGAACCCAATCTCCAAGTGCTCCAGGTGGCAGATCTCTCTTTACCTCTTGATCCCTTTGACCAGCAAGGAGGCCCAAGGCTGATGCATGCTCAGACACCAGCCGCCATCTGAAATCTCCTGTATCTCTCGATCCTGAATCCGTAAGCGACTTCTTCCTGAATCCGTGGGGCTCCCACTCTCCGCAGAGATGTCCGTTTTCCGATGTAGGAGCAAACCAGCTTGGTCCACCCACTTCAATATAATTTAAAAGAGAACAAAAAGACATTTTTATACTCGGAATTGTACGATGAAAGGTAGGAATAGAGAGGTTTTTTTTGACTTGTGCTTAACTGCCATGGGTGTTTTGTTACTGCCACTGAACTTGTGTGATGCTTGAGCCCAGGCACTGAAGTTTATTCAATTGGCTTCAGCTTAGAACCCCTTTTAACAAGGGGGTTCTCTGCCTGGTTGGATGGGTGTGGCCATGGTGGGCGTGGCCTAGTTGGCCTCCTGCACCACAGTGGTGGTGAGGGTTTGCCGGATGGGCTCCGGATGTTTTTTTCAAGCCTCCGGAAGGGCGAAAACAGCCTTCCCAAGCTCTGGAGGCCCTCCCGAACTTCCAGTTGGCCAGTTTTTCGCCCTCCCTGAGCCTCTGTGCGTGGCCTGCACTTATCTGCACCCAAAATGGGCCACATGTGGACTGAGAGGTGAGGAGTGGGCAGGGCCAGCCAGAAGTAGGATTTGGGGATTCTCCGAATGGCACAGAATCTTAGCTAGAGGTTCTCCCGAACTCCTGTGAACTCCCAGCAGCCCATCCCTGCTTCTCAGCCAACTTCCAACGGGTTGGCGATGCCCAAAGAAGACAAGTCATATGAACGGGGAAAAGAAGAAATCCTAACCCCAGGATAGCAATCTCCACAATTTATTCCTGAAAATTTACGAGACCGCCTTCTGCTACCGATAACCTCCCACCACCCAATACGCTCTCACAGAGAGGGCCTCCTCAGGGTGCCGTCGGTCCAGCAATGTCGGCTGGCGACCCCCAGGGGGAGAGCCTTCTCTGTAGGAGCACCCGCCCTCTGGAACGAACTCCCTCCCGGAATAAGATTGATCCCGGATCTCCGCAAGGCCCTGAAGATGTTTTTATTTCACCAAGCCGGCCTGGCCTGAAATAGGTTTTATGGGTTAGTTTTTAATTGTATAGTTTGGGGTTTTAAATTTGGGGAGGCCGATTAATATAATCTATTTTTAGTAATCTTAATTTTTATATTGTGTGTTATTTTAATTTTCGGCTGTTCACCGCCCTGAGTCCCTTCGGGGAGAAGGGTGGTATATAAATTCAATAAAATAAATAAATAAAAATAAATAAATAAAAGACAGCTACTGGATTATTGCCTGGGAGGAGCAGGGGGGATGTATTTCATAGGAAGGAAGAGGAACACAAAAATACTGACCACAGGAGCTGCCTGGAGAATGTGTGGATTGACCAAGACTCCCATGTCTTCAGGTTTCCTGTCCGGATTTTGCTTCGCCTTGACCAGGGAGCCGAGGTTAATCGCTTCAACTGCCTCATCCAACCTGTAAGGACAACCCGCCAAATTTGCCTTTAATCCCGTGATATTCTCTTCCCTCTTCGTAGAAGAGCTCCGATTGAAAACGCCCTTCTCACGCAAACGTGGAACTTGGGTCCTTAATGAGCTGCAAATGCCGAGAATGCATTTGCTCAATTATTTAACAGCATCCTCAATTACCCTGGTTAGCAAGTCAGTAGTAACCCTCTTAAGGGTCTGAGCCTGCTTTTTCCCTTCCCCTCAGGAGCTTTTATGGAAGCTTACTATTCAGCAGAACAGAATGAATGAATGAACGAATGAATGCAAGAGACAAATCCATCACGGCACATGATCTTTTCCTACCGCAAATGCAGGACTCTCCCGTTGCTGCCTGCTCAGTCCACTGTCTGGTTGCAGAACTGAAAGGATCAGGGGTGGGTTCTAAATTTTTTACTACCGGTTCTGTGGGCGTGGCTTATTTTATGGGTGTGGCTTGATGGTCATGTGACAATTATTTAGGATTTAGCAGGGGTACTGGTCTACCAGGCTTTTAACTGCTTGCAGAGCTGTACAAATCTACCCATTTATTTTTGCAGGCACCGGTCTATTCATTTGTTTTCTTTTAACACTGATCAGCTGTAGGGCGGCCCTTTGAAGCCCCAAGGCAAGAGTTTAAACAGTTTTTTTCCTTCTAGCCATCAGCTGGGACTCAGGAGGCAACAATAGATTGGGTGTGGGGCCAAATAAAAGGTAAGAATAACGCGGGGAGTGGATGGGGGAGCGGGGGAGCCCCAGAACCAGTTTGGTGACATCATATCATCACCACGACTGGCTCGGCGGAACCAGGCAGAACCGGGAGGAACCCACCACTGGATGGGATATATAAGTGTACTATAAATTACCAAAGTTTCTATCTGTTGCTGAAATATTAGTCTCTACTGGCTCGGCCCAGCCCAGCAGGGAGAGAGGCAGAAAACTAGTTTAGAACTATAGGCAGTCCACAACTTAAGCATAATTGAGTTGAAAATTTCTGTTGCTAAGCAAGATAATTGTTAAGTGAATTTTGCCCCCTTTTTATCGTCTTTCTTGCCACAGCTTTTCAGTGAATCTCTGCATGTTAAGTGAACCATGAGGCCATTAAACAAATCTGGCTTCCTCCAGATTAGAAATGGCAATCACACATGACCCCGGGGCACTGCAACCGTCATAAGTATGAACCAGTTACCAAGGATTTAGATCAGGGGTGAAATTTAGCAGGTTCTGGAGAACGGCTAGCGGAAATTTTGAGTCGTTCGGAGAACGGGCAAATACCACCTCTGGCTGGTCCCCGAGTAGGGTGAGAATGGAGATTTTGCAATATTCTTCCCCCTGGAGTAGGGTGAGGATGAAGATTTTGCAGTAACCTTCCCCTGCCATGCCTACCAAGCCACACCACACCAAGCCCACTAAGCCAAGTCCACAGAACCGGTAGTAAAAAAAATTGAATTCCACCACTGATTTAGATCACATGACCATCGGGATGCTGCAATGACTGAGTGTAAAATGGCCATGTTTTTTTTTCCCGTGACGTTGTCACTAAATGAACGATTATAAGTCGAGGACTACCTGTCCCAGAGGTGCTTTTTTGTTCAAGAGGCAACTGGACTTTCTGGTTTTTCTTTGAAGACATTTCGCTTCTCACCCAAGAAGCTTCTTCACCTCCGACTTCAGCTGACTGCAAGGAGTATAAATCCTTCCATTCCCCACCATCCAATTAGAGCTGAAGAAGCTTCTTGGATGAGAAGCGAAACATCTTCAAAGAAAAACCAGAAAGTCCGGTTGCCTCCTGAAAAAAAGCACCTCTGGGACAACCATGACTGAGAATCTCCATAGACATCAGGGACTACCTGGATTTGAAGGGCCACAAGTCCTTCCTTTCAGCACAAATTCTTCAGACAGTCATTCATAGAAGACCCCTTCATGGATGCTTAAACAGGATGAATGAATGAATGAATGAATGAAAATGCTTGAATGAAAGGAGGAACAGAGAAAAACCCTAAGCCCCTCCCAACATATCCACTCCCACCCAAAGTACATCCCCTGTTTTCCATAAGGACTCGCCTGTCCCAACCGTGATCTTGAGCCAACTACTCCCACCTCCCCACCGTTCCAGGATCCTCACTTGCTGTGATATTCCGCCATGTTGTCGTTTTCTTCCCGGATCTGCCGACCAGCGAAGTCGATGGTGATTTTCCTGGACAGCCGCGAGGCGTGCCGCAGTTCATAAAGCTCCTTCGCCCTCTTCTCCAGCACCTGCCTCTCCTGCTTGGACAGCCACTGGTTGGAGTCGGTAGCGAAGTAATCAGACTCGTCGTCGATCACGTGAGTTCGCCGCACACTGCGGGAGCAGAATGGAAGGTGGGCAAGGAAGCTCTGTACTACAGTCCATCACTGTGTCGGCATCTGGGAGGCCGCTGGAGATCAATCCAGACTAAGAGCCCTAAGCGTCAACCTTGAGCCTGGTGAGATTTGAACTTACAGTAATTTATGTATACATAGTAATTATAATATGGCTCTCCAACTTTTCAGTGGAGTCTCCATGACGAACTCAGCCAAACTATTGACGCCCTTATTATTATAAATCATTCAAAGGGGTGAACGCGCATAATACTCCTTCCTCCTCCTATTTTCCCCACTACAACCCTGTGAGGTGGGCCGGGCTGAGAGAGATGGATTGGCCCAAAGTCACCCAGCTGGTTTTCATGCCTAAGACGGGACTAGAACTCACCGCCTCTTGGTTCTAGCTTGGTGCCTTAATTACCCACTGTTCATATTTGTGTCCCAGATTAAAATTAATCACAGTGCAGTAGATTTTACCCATCATGGGCCGCATAAGAAGCCTAGGGCTGACAGCGAGGAAGGTTTTCTTCTTCTCAATCCAGGTACCAACCTGAGCCCTTCTATCACCCTGTTGGAGTTCTCCTGTCAAAAGGCAAGTCCAGCTCGCAGAGATTCTCACTGCTAATGATTTACCCAGTGGGCTTTTTCCCCCTCGCTCTTCGGGAAAGCAACTTTTCAGGTTTGCCATTAAAGACAACCGGCTGATTTAAAAGCTGAAGCTCGTGGGGCTGCTTTTAACAGAAAGTGCAAGAGCAAGGCTCAGTGGCCACGGATGTAAACTGCAGGCGGGATTCGTTCCAGCACAACTGTGAACGCAGGAGAACAAATGCATCGCAACTGGATTCAGCAGTCCGTCTGCATTTCAAAGAAACAGGCCACTTTTTGGAAGACAACGAAGTCCATATTTTTGGACAGAAAAGATCGCTGGTTTAAAAGAAGGGTCAAAGAATCCATCTGCGTCAAAACTGAACAGCCCTTTCTCAACAGAGGGGGAAGGATATGACATCATCTGCCCGGAACCCACACTGCATATCGGACATTAATACAATTGAACGTGTCCAGAAATATTTCACAAGAAGAGTCCTCCACTCCTCTGCTCGCAACAAAATACCTTATGCCACCAGACTTGAAATTCTGGGCTTAGAAAACTTAAAACTACGCCGTCTGACCTAAGCGTGGCTCATAAAATCATCTGCTACAATATCCTACCTGTCAATGACTACTTCAGTGTCAACCACAACAATACACGAGCACACAATAGTTACAAATTTAAAGTGAACCACTCCAAACTAGATTGCAGAAAATATGACTTCAGCAATAGAGTGGTCAATGCCTGGAATGCACTACCTGACTCTGTGGTTTCATCCCAAAACCCCCCAAATTTTAATCTAAGACCTTCCCACCAAAGTGGTTCCTATTTTACTACTTGCATTTTTTACGTGCTTTCGAACTGCTAGGTTGGCAGAAGCTGGGACAAGTAACGGGAGCTCACCCCGTTACGCGGCACTAGGGATTTGAACTGCTGAACTGCTGATCTTACGGCAGTTCAGCGGTTCAAGCTCAGCATCTTAGCCCCTGAGCCACCCCGTCCCATATTTTCTCCCACATACTCTCCCACATACCTGGTTTTGTCATACTCCAGCAGTTTGTCTTTGTGCTTCACAGCCATCTCCAGACCTGACTTAAGTCGAGCCTCCCGAAGTTGGAGTGAGTCTTTGTCATTTATATCCGCCTTCCCAGAATTTTCAACACCTGAAGGAACCGCCCGGCCCCAAGAGAAGCTCAATTTAGTATAAAGAAGAAAGAAGTCAGAAATTAAATGCTCACTACCCTATTTCCCTGAAAATAAGACATCCCCTGATAATAAGCCCAATCGGGCTTTTGAGTGCATGTGCTAAAATAAGCCTCCCCCTAAAATAAGGCCTCCCCAAAAATATTTAAATGCAGAGCTGGAAATCAGGTACGACAGTGAGAGGAGCCCCATCTTGTTCCATGTGCTCCAAAATAATAAGACCTCCCCGAAAATAAGGCCAAGCACTTATTTCGGGGTTCAAAAAAAAAAATATAAGACAGGGTCTTATTTTTTTTTAGGGTTGTTTTTCCCGTAACTTTTATAAACGATAATATAATGGGAGATTTTGGCATTACAGATGGTCCTCGACTTAGAACAGTTTGTTTAGTGACAACAGCACTGAACAAAAAATGACTTATGATCATTTTTCACACTTATGACCCCTGCAGCCTCCCCAACGTCACGTGATTTACATCCGGATGCTTGACAACTGACTCACATTTATGACGGTGGCAGTGTCCCAGGGTCATGTGATCACTTTTTACGACTTTCAGACAAGCAAAGTCCATGGGGAAGCCAGATTCGCTTAACAACCTCGTGACTAACTTAACAACTTCAGTGACTCACTTAACAACAGTGACAAGAAAGCTCATAAAAGGGGGCAAAATTCATGTAGTCGATGTCTCACTTAGCAACAGAAATGTTAGGCTCAGTTGTGGCCGTCAGCCGAGGATTACCTGTACATTCAAATATTTATCTGTCTATTCATAAGTAATGTTTTTGCATAATGTACCTTTGGTTCACCAAATAAAATAAAAAAGGATTATAATACAAAATTACAATACGTCATGCATGGAGCAGTGGTGGGTTGCTTCCGATTCGCAAGAACCGGTAGTAAAAATTTGTAGTCGTTCCGAGAACCGGTAATAATATTGGCTGGCCACGCCCCCGCCTGGTCGCCGCTCACTTACCCCGCCCACCTCATCAGAGGCGCTTTTTTTTTTTTTACTTTTAAAAGCATTTTTTCTACAACCTTTTCAGGTGAAAAAATGCTTTTAATAGTAAAAAAAAAAAGCCTCTGATGATCGTGCGGCTCAGCTGGGATCATCAGAGGCTTTTCAAAGCATTTTTTTCTACAACCTCTTAAGGTTGTAGAAAAAATGCGTTTAAAAGTAAATAATAAAAAAAAAAGTTGGCCATGCCCACCCAGTCACATTACCCTGTCATGCCACGCCCACAGAACTGGTAGTAAAAAAATTTGGAACCCACCCGTCATGGAGTACTGTTGATGTTCTTCTTAAAAAGAAGGAAATGTACATCTCTGTATTTGTGTGTCTGTAAACTATCATAGTTAAAGTTTTTAAACAAACAGGTGCTTGACAGTCAGCCCAGATTTTCAAGTATTGCTGTGTCCCCTCATCACGCGATCATGATTTGCAATTTTCCTTGCCAGCTATAAACAAAGCCGATTGTCCTTCAAAAAATACCAACCTCCCAAAAGTTTCTTTAATAGCTTTTGGCTCTTGTTGGAATCCCGTTGCAAGATATCCTGTTCTTCTTTGGTGCACACCTACAAGAAGAGAAGAAATGCCCGACTAAACTTAAGTCTTCCAACCACGTGTAGGAAATATCTTTGCTCATTGCTAACACGTGCCTAATTTGTCCACTTTAAGACTGCTTAAAAATCTAAGTGATATTTTATTGAAAGCTTTGGAATTAATATAGGATTTCTAGGGTTATATTTGGCTGATATGTTACTGAAGTTAAAGGTCTATTAAGAGATTTTAATGTTTAAAATGATATAACAGAATTTTTTTCAAAAGGTTGATATGTTAAGAAATTTTAAATGTTTCAGATGACACAAAAGAATTTTCAAAAGGTTTATATGTATTGAGGGGTAAGGTTTAATTAAAATTGGATAATTTTTTAAAACTTATTGTAGCTTTAAAGTTTATACATGAAGAAATGTTTATGTAAGAGGATATTTAGTTTAATGGTAATAACGTTGTTTCAAGGATAGTCTTTAAAGGAAAAAATCTTTTTCCTTTTTTTCTCTTTTTTCCCCCCTCTAAGTTGATGTTATGAGAGAATTTATCAATGTAATGTTGAAGAAAGTCAAATAGGGGAGTTAAAGAATGTGTGGAATTTTTTTCTTTTGGAATTTACAGTAAGGTAGTATATGTTCGCTTAGGTTTGTTAGATGTTATATCCTGTTTTTGTTCTGGGAAGTCGGGGGGGGGGGGAGTTGGGAGGGAGGGTAATGGGGGGGTGGGGGGGAATTTGTTTTGTGATTTTTAATATAACAAAAGACAGGTAGAAATAATAATAGAGAGGTAAAAATGAGGGTAAGAAGATGACATAAAAGATGTACTAGATGTTATATTTTGTGGATTGAATATGCATTGTTTATATGTTTACTTGCTTGTATGTTTGTATGTTTGATTATGAAAATAAAAAACTTTTATTAAAAAAAGAAGACTGCTCTCAAAACTGTAACTTCATCTACGTTTGATATGAAAGCATTTTTTAATTAAAATATGTTCCAAGGCCAATTAAAAACCACCTAGTATCAAGGTGAGACTTCACTACCTTTTAATGAGAAGAATAGAGCCGGAAGAGATCTTGGTGGTCTTCTCATCCAGCCTTCTGCTCAAACAGAAGAACCTATACCCGTGATGGCGAACCTATGGCACGGGGGTGCCACAGGTGGCACGCAGAGCCATATCAGTGGGCACGCGAGCTCAGCTCCGGCATGCATGCATGCGCCAGCCAGCTGATTTTCGGGCCTTCTGGGCCCACCAGAAGTCAAGAAACACACTGTTTCCGGCTTTCAGAGAGCCTTGGGGGGGGGGGTTGAGGAAGGCCATTTTTGCCCTCCCCAGGCTCCTAGAAAGGCTCTGGAGCCTGGGGAGAGCAAAACATGGGCCTACTGTGCCATCCCATGCCAAAAGCAGGGGGAGCACGGGGGGGGGGGGCATAGAATTATGGATGTGGGCACGTGTGCATGTGACCCCACCACACTCCCCCCACTTCTGGCATGTGATGGCAAAAAGGTTAGCCATCACTGACCTACACCATTTCAGACAACTGACTGTCCAGTTTCTTCTTAAAAACCTCCAAGGACGGAGTGCTCACGATTTCTGAAGGCAAGCTGTTCCACTGGGTAATTGTCCTCACTGTTAGAAAGTTTCTCCTTCATTCCAGATTGCTTCTCTCTTTGATTAGTTTCCAACCATTGTTTCTTACCTTGCCCTCTGGTGCATTGGAGAATAACTTGACCCCCTCTTCTTTGTGGTAACTCCTCAAATATTGGAATACGGCTATCATGTCACCCCTAATTCTTTTCTCTAGACTAGCCAAACCCAAATCCTGCAGCCGTTCTTGCTCTGTTTTAGTCTCCAGGCCTTTGACCTGTGATCTACACTCACTTCCTGTCTTATAGCTCAGTAATATGTAGCCTCTCTAGTTAGGGATACGTTTCTCTACTTTTTTTTTTATGAGCATATCTGGTGGCTGTCTTACACTGGGAGGTTTTGTGCTGTAGGCAAAGGGGAATCTGGGGTTATGACAGGTATTTCTTTCTTCTCAGTGTAAAACAGGTATTTAAAATATAAACTGAAAAATAATCTTTCACAGAGGTTTCCCCTTAAAACACCAGCCTTGTTTAGGTGCTGCTCTTATAAAGCAAAAACATACAGGAGATTTTAGCATACCAGAGTTCCACAGAACAGGCAAGGGCCAGACCCTTCTTGTTCACAAACGATGCGCCCGCACGTCAAACAGTTGTTGATGAGTTTGTGCTTCTGGGCCAGGCACTCACAGGAATGGCGTCCTGGAAGCATGACGGCCAGCTTGTCCTGACCTTCTTTTGCGTACAAATTGACGTATTTTGCCTTCTTCTTGGAGGAACAGGAGCTGCTGCCTCGGGGGACCTCCTGGGCCTGTTATAATGGTGGAGAAAGAGGAGCGAAATGAAGAGAGGAAAACATACCAGACAGCAGATAGACTATCACAGTGTGTGTGTGTGTGTGTGTGTGTGTACTCTCTCTCCCTCCCACTCTCTTCCTCCCCCCCTCTTTCCCCTCTCTAGATGTCTTGAGATAGATAGATAGATAGATAGATAGATAGATAGATAGATAGATAGATAGAAATAGATAGATAGATAGATAGATAGATAGATATAGATAGATAGATGGATAGATAGATAGATAGAGATAGATAGATAGATAGATAGATAGATAGATAGAGATGGAGGGAGGGAGGGAGGGAGAGAGGGGGGATAGAGAGATATAGATTAGATAGAGAGATAAGATAGATAGATAGATAGATAGATAGATAGATAGATAGATAGATAGATAGATAGATAGATAGATAGTGATGGAGGGAGGGGGGAGAGAGGCGGGATAGAGAGATATAGATTAGATAGATAGAGAGATAGGATAGACAGATAGATAGATAGATAGATAGATAGATAGATAGATAGATAGATAGATAGATAGAGATAGATAGATAGATAGATAGATAGATAGATAGATAGATAGATAGAAATAGATAGATAGAGATGGAGGGAGGGAGGGAGAGAGGGGGGATAGAGAGATAGAGATAGATAGATAGATAGATAGATAGATAGATAGATAGATAGATAGATAGATAGATAGATAGAACTTCCTGAACTGAAATTAGTTCCCTATTTTCCTTAAAGTTATTATTTTCACTGTAAAATAATGGGTAAACATTAAATTATTCTATATTTACTAAAAACAATTTTAGCTGCTGCTCTATCCAGGGTTTGTGGTATTTGGATTAAGGTAAGTTCTTATTATTCACCATGAAGTGCAGCGGCCTCTTGAAAAGCACTAACTGAAATAATTACAATTGATTGCATTAAAAAAGTATTCTAAAATGAATGTGGTTCTAATAACCGTAGGCACCTACCTACCTTGGCTAAATCGAGTGGAGTTTTTACTTTCTCTACAGGTTGGCAGGCTTCAACATAAATAGGTGTCTCCTGTTTATTTCTCCCTTTATGCCTTCCTCGCTTTGTCTGGTCCCCTGGTCGAGGCGTATCCAAAATATCTAAAAAAAACAGGAAAGATGTAGCAGAGGGTGGTTTTGGTGCAGGTTTTTTCCTCACCCTTCTGTAAATATCTAAATCTTGGCTTCCCAAAGTGGTCCATATCAACCTCTCCCACAAGGATCAATGGGACAGTCCAAAGAATTGATAAATGTCCTGGGAAATAAGTGTCTGGAGGTCAATAGATACTCAAGAAATGATGGGAGGTTGATTGGGGTCAATTCATCTTTGGGGGTCCCTGTAGAACTCCATGCCAATTCCCAGTTCTGAAGGTGAGATGCCTAGTAGCAAAACAGCATTGGATGGTCAGCCACCAGCAAGAGTGGCCTTGAGTTGTCTCTGTTGTTGTTCCTGTTGTTATTATTGCTAATGCTATTTTGTTGTTGTTAGTTGCGAAGTCGTGTCCAACCCATCGCGACCCCATGGACAATGTTCCTCCAGGCCTTCCTGTCCTCTTACCATCCTCTGGAGTCCATTGAAGCTCATGCCGACTGCTTCAGTGACTCCCTCCAGCCACCTCGTTCTCTGTCGTCCTCTTCTTCTTTTACCCTCAATCGTTCCCAGCATTAGGCTCTTCTCCAGCGAGTTCTTCCTTCTCATTAAGTGGCCAAAGGATTTAAGTTTCCTCTTCAGGATCTGGCCTTGTAAAGAGCAGTCAGGGTTGATCTCCTCTAGGACTGACCGGTTGGATCACCTTGCAGTCCAAGGGACTCGCAGGAGTCTTCTCCAGCACCAGAGTTTAAAGGCTTCCATTCTTTGGCGCTCAGCCTTCTTATGGTCCAACTTTCACAGCCATACATTGCAATGGGGAAAACCATAGCCTTGACTATACGCACTTTTGTTGGCAGGGTGCTTTTTAGAATGCTGTCTAGATTTGCCATAGCTTTCTTCCCCCAGGAGCGTCTTTTAATTTCTTGGCTGTAGTCCCCACCTGTGGTCATCTTGAAGCCCAGGAAAATAAAATCTGTTACTACCTCCATTTCTTCCCCATCTATTTGCCAGGAATTGAGAGGGCTGGATGCCATGATCTTAGTTTTCTTCATGTTGAGCTTCAAGCCAACTTTTGCACTCTCCTTCTTCACACGCATCAAGAGGCTCCTTAGTTCCTCTTCACTTTCTGCCATTAGAGTGGTATCATCTGCATATCTGAGGTTGTTGATATTTCTCCCGGCAATCTACTAATGCTATTAAAGCAGTATTAAATTATTTTCATATCATAAATGTTTGGGGGATTAATGAAATATATGAAACTTCATGAACAGGTCAATGAGCTAAAGAGTTTGAGGGCCACCAGTCTAACTAAACAAAGAGAATGACATGAGACCATTGTATAGAGTTTTTGCTACCGTCCATAAATTACAGGGCCATGTAGAATTATGACACATCACCACACATTCCCAGGTATTAAAGGAAGAAGGTGAAAGCAGCGTAAGCATACCTTTTTTTAGTCTCATAATTAATTCAATCTACGGAAAGCTGGCCAGCAACACTGCACTCTTAGAAATAACTGCTTTTTTTTTTTTGCAGTTTTGTTTGGTTAAGCCAGGGGCAGGTCCTCTGGATACCAATGAGCTATTAATTCCACAGAATTGCAACTCAACTAACCTTCATCGTAACAAATGTTGACTGCTATAATTCAGCAAACTGTGGAGGGCCATATTTGAGCTACGCTGCATTTAGGCAACACTGTCAAACCAGGTCTACAAGAATTCAGACCATGATAGATGGTAGCAAAAGGCTGAAGTTTGCTACTGTTTGGGGCTAATTTAACAATGATTTGCTAACGTTCTCTTTATCCCTGAAGAAATTTTTATCTCCTTTTCTGCTCCCCACTTACCATCCTTTTTCTGATACAGCGGCAAAGGATCCAAAGTTGTAGAATGGGACTGTTTCCACCTGGCTATGAGCTCATCTATGAAGTACTTCTTCTGGCCATCTCTCCCTTGGATTAAATCCGTGACATACTCGCGAATCTCTTCCTCGTCATCGATAGACAAAATATATCTAAAAATATACAGAGGGTTATATCTACGTATATACCTATGAAAATACAATTTGGGGAACTCAGGGTGGAGAAACACTGGCCTGGACTTAGTTACCAGGATCTCTTATCATTGTAAAGATCATTGTTATATTTATTTGTGTTATAAACAGTTCGCATATGGAACTACCTGAGACAATAACTTAAAAGCAGCAAAGCAGCTTATTAATGTATTTGCAAACACGGGTGCACAGAGAAAGTGGACACAGAACAAAGCATGAAGGTCAGCTTATACCCCCTTACACAGACTCACCGCCCCCTTCCCTCGTTAGCACAGCATCCTGTTGAAGCATTTAATTTATCTCCTCACAAAACCTCCTGCCTAGCATCATTTTCACAGTTTTAACTGTGTTACCCACTTTTCTTCGCATAAGCTCGACAGTTTTTCTTGTCTCCCTGCTTGCGGGTACAACTGGCATCTCACTTGCTGGGTTTGTGGTTTCATCCACCTGACATTTTTAGCTTGCTACCCGTTGCGTGTTTTTGAAGACAAAGCTTTATAATTTTTCCAGTTTGCATGCCATTATGCTAAGCATTTTAGAAGCAATACATACTCCCTTTTCTTTATGCATTTAATATTGTATGTAATGAAATTTGTATATACATTTTTGTATATTTATTTTCTTATTTTTGTAGGTTAATGTGTGTTCTTCTTTTTAAGCCAGGTTTTTCCTACATAACCAAGATTTTTTAGAACCACAACTGAGTGAAATCACAATTCACTACATTCTGGGCTCTTCTCTTCATTATGGCTGCAAACAGATTTTAGTGATGCATTGTGAGAGACCCAAATAGCTATTTCTGGCTCATAAGCCGTCATCAGTAGGCCATACCCATTTTATACATTCCTCCCTGTAAAGGCATAATATCTATTTTCTTATTTTTGTAGGTTAATGTGTGTTCTTCTTTTTAAGCCAGGTTTTTCCTACATAACCAAGATTTTTTGGAACCACAACTGAGTGAGATCACAATTCACTACATTCTGGGCTCTTCTCTTTGTATATTTGAGCACTCTTTGTATATTTGTATATACATACAAATTTTGTATGTATAAAAGTGCACCTAAGAAAGGTGCACTATAAAAGTGCACTATAAGAAAGATTCCTGACCTCCGTGCCTTCCGACGAGCCCTGAAGACCCTACTATTTCATCAAGCCGGTCTGACTTAAATTAGTGTTAATTTTAATAGGGGTTTTTAGGAGTTTTAAATTTTACCGCCAAATAGTTTAATTATTTTATTAGTTTTAATTTTTATACGTGATTGTTTTAATATGGCTGTAAACCGCCCTGAGTCCCCTCGGGGAGAAGGGCGGTATATGAATGCAATAAAACTCAAACTCAAACTCAAAACCTACCGTCCCTGTCTTACTGTCCCCATTTATCTATATTTACTTCCTTTTTTTTAATGCCTATGTTCATACTTAGACTTGCCACCTTGTGCATGTTTGAGAAACAAACAAAATAAAATAAAAATAAACACTTGCAATGCCCTAGATTCACACAACAGCACCCTGAGCTGCCAACAAGCCACAAATAGGGTTTCCTGCGTTGCAGGAAAGCTGTGGGTCATTCATCCCAGACCCCTCGGCCTCAACTGCCCCAAGGCTGTCACCTCACTGGGTTAAAAGGCTGGGCCGGCTCCTTCCATGCCCCGCACCTGTTGAACTTCTGCCTGTTGTCCGAAGGGGCAAAGCAATACCTTCGGCATGGCAACTGGCATTCTCAGCCTTGCCGGGGCCAAAGGAAGCCAAAGTGCAAGGAGGCAGGCCAGAGGGGCCCCCACCCGAGGCCCGTGACAAGGTGACATGCGCGAGCAGGGGGTCGGACTAGATGACCTCCAAGGTCCCTTCCAACTCTGTTAATGGCTCTGCCCCGCTTCCCCTTTGCCCCCGACACCCGCCCCCCCAAACCAAGCTCACTGGATAATCTCCTCGCTGACATCCAGTCCAAAAGTGCCGCGCAGCTGCCCCATGCACCACGACACCAGCGCCGCCGCCGCCGCCATCTCGGCTTCTGACAGCGACGCCTTCATGATGGGGGAAGAAAAAAGCGGGTGCACACCCATACACATAGACGAAAAGCCGGCCGGGCTTCAGTTCGGTGCATCGCTCAAAGGCGCTGGCTGGGCAACGGCGGCCTCGTATTTCTAGTTCCGGGGCTCATCCCTTCTAACTAACAGTTACAGCGGCCTTGAGGTTAGAGCTGGGGTGTGTGCAAGTTTGGCAACTTTTAAATCTTGTGGACTTCAACTCCCAGAATCCCCCAGCCAGCCATGTCCACTAGAACAATGACATATTCGAGCTGCAATCTTAAGTCTCATGCCACTGTAGCATAGATGGTTCGTTTATGATTGAATATGTTGTGTAAATCCAGACAATTGGAATAAGTCAAGAAACTGTTATTCCTTTGACCACAATTAGCATGGTGCATGAAAGTTAGCTACAACTAGCTTGTTTCTACTGTTGTAAACTATTTAAATGGCACACACGTGACTTAGATCAGAATCAAGATTTGGAATGTGGGTTAGTTTTGCTGTAAGATTTGAAAAACAAGTATATAATTAATATACCCTAGGGAAACAACTGAAACGAAACTAAAAACCGTACTAGCAACTGAGCCTTGATGAAGGTTGCAGATGAACATAGGGGGAACTACAGGATTAGGCAGAAAAGAATTAAAATAGTTTAAGGGCTACAACTTTTTTTTTCCCTTAGAGTTTATTCTCAAATACAGATGGAAATATTAATAGCAAATGTCTCAGAAAGGATGCAAATGTCTACGGATAAACTTTTTTAGAAGGTTAAAGAATGTTTTAAAACTTTTATGCGACATAGGCCTTACAGAGTATGAAAGCGTGGGAGATAATAAAATTGAGATTACCAACATGAAAATACAAAAGACAGCCCTAGAAAAGGACCAGGATATGGAACAGCTGTTACAAAAATATCCTGGACATCTTGTGGTTCTGTTAGAATGCAAATAAAAAGTTAACCAGCTACTTTTTTTTATCAGGAACCATTCAGAGAGGGGGAAGGCTGAGAGGGAGGTTGAGGAGAGATAATTGCTAACTAGGGCAGAGTAAAAAAAAAGGATGGGGAAGAAAAGAGATAACTAGCATCTAAAGCAGAAGAAATAAATTCAGTTAACCCTTTATGACAATGGAGGAGTAATTCAGTAAGAAATTACGGAGAAAATAATAGATAAGAAAGGCTGGCAATATTCACAAGACAGGCGAATATAAGACCAGATGAATTTTGGTGGTAGGGGGGTGATAATATGACTGAGTGGGCGTGACCAACTTTTTTTTTTTTTACTTTTAAAACCATTTTTTCTACAACCTCTGGCTGAAGAGGTTGTAAAAAAAATGCTTTTAAAGCCTCTGACGATCCCAGCTGACTTGCCTGATCGGCAGAGGCTTTTTTTTCTTTTAAAAACATTTTTTCGGCCAAAGAGGTAGAAAAAATGCTTTTAACAATTTTTTTAAAAAGCCTCTGATGATTGCGCGGCTCAGCTGGGCAATGGGAGGGGGCAGGGATTTTTGCTACTGGTTCCCCGAACCACCCGTCTCCATTGCTACTGGATCGGGCGATCCGGTCCGAACCGGGAGCATTTCACCCGTGATCCAAAGTGAGTAACCTGATGCAAAAACACTATCTCCCGCCTTCCCCCCACTCCCAAGAAAACCTACCTACCTTTCTGGATCCCACTCCCCCATAAGTATTAAGGCACATAAAGCAGAACAAAAATCTGACCCCGAAAAGTATAAAGATCTGAACTGACAATGCTGGAATTTGCAGTGGATAGGGGGAATGAAAATGCAGCAGGGCAAAACTGGGCATTGGAAAGAAACACAGAATCTTGCAGTCTGGAACGAATGCATCCGAAGAACAGTAAAAAAAAAAGAACATACTTAGAGGAGAACCAGAAAGAAATTAAAGTTAATCCCAAAAAATTCCCTTAATTCTTACCCTCATGTTGCTTCTGTACTCTGCTGGAGCAACTGTTTTTGTTCTCTGCAGGAAGTGAGGAAGAGGGCTGAAGTCCGCCCTTTAAAAATTATCTTATCTTCTTAGACAACCTTGAAATCAACAAAGGCAGTTTTAAATCCTTCAAAAGGAGATTGCCTACTTCAGTGGTTAAAATGCTGAGTGAAGGGCTTATTGGAGGTCTTGAGGTAGCTATTAGGCAATCTAGAAAGCTAAGGGTGTTGCCCTGAGGTTTTTCCCCTTCTTGAATTGTTTTCATTAATAACCAAAAAAAACCTGGATGTTGCCCAAGTATTAATAGGGTAAAGACTGCTCATAATTGAGTTCCTTTTTTAAAAAAAAGTCTTTTTTCATCATTTTGGCTTTTTTATTGATTTATTGTCTCTGTATAGGTCTTTTATTCTTGATGGTTTTATCTTACGTTATTTTATTGAACCAGAACATCTTAGTAGAGTTGGATAGAGTCAAGAAGGCAAGTGTTTCTTAAATTGGGCAACTTTTTAAAAAATGTGAACTTTAACTTTAGGTCCCTGAGGGTCATGTCTTACATTTTTCCCTCTTGAAAGCTATCTTATTCTCTCATCCTAGTTTTCCAACCTGTCCAGATTAAATTGCAAATTCTGTTATCCTGATGTTGGTAGGACTACTCAATGTGTCATCCACAAACTTGAAAATCTGCCCATTAGTCCTATTATTTAGATCCGTGAACCTATGGCACACGTGCCCGAAGTGGCACACAGAGCCATGTCAGCTGACCCGCGCGATGTTGCCCGTTCCTCTTCCGGGTTTCTGGTGTGCACGCGCATGTGATGATCAGATGTTTTTTGTGCGTGCAACAGTGCTGGAAATCGGAAGAGCTGGTCTTCCGGTTTCTGTTGTGCATATGCGCGCTGGCTAGCTGATCGTTGCATGCGCATATGCACCAGTGGTGGGTTCTTCCCAGTCGGCCCGGTTCGGCCAAGCCGGTAGCGGTGACAATATGATGTCACCGAACCGGTTCTCTTTGTTCGGAAGCTGGGTCCTCCCGCTCCCCGCGTTATTCTTACCTTTTATTTGGCCCCACCCCAATTTTTCGCTGCCTCCCAAGTCCCAGCTGATTGGCTGGAAGGAAAAAAACTGTTTAAACTCTTGCAGCGGGGTTTCAAAGGGCCGCCCTACAGCTGATCAGTGTTACAAAGGCAGTGTGGTGGTTTACCAGTGCACTCGAAAAACAAATGGGTAGACCAGTATAGCTCTACAAGCAGTTAAAAACCTGGTAGACCAGTACCTCTGCTAAATCCTAAAGAATTGTCACATGACCATCAAACCACACCTACAAAATAAGCCATGCTCACAGAACCGGTAGTAAAAAAATTTAGAACCCACCCCTGATGTGCACCAGTAAGCAGAAGACAAGCTGGCCCGGGCCCATGCCAGAAACTGGAAGTTCATTTCCCGGTACGGCATGCCCACTTGGCAGCTTCTCTTCTGGGGCGTGTCCCTGTCAAGAGCGCACACGTGCTCCATTTTCGCCACTCGGTGCCAAAAAGGTTCGCCATCACTGATCTAGATCGTTCATAAAAACGTTGCATAATGCTGACTTCAAAATATGTCCCTGTTGGACCCTCTGTGTTTGTGTATGAAATATATATTCTACTTTAGACTCCTGTGGGAGGGAGGATTAGAATAAAAATAGCTAACACTGATATTAGAACTGCAACGTACAGTTCGTAACAGCTTAAAAACAACCATATGGATTGGCAAATTAAAATCTTGGTTGAAGCCAATTCTTTTCTCCAGGAATCTGAAAAAAGAGAAAAAGGAGCAAAGAAACCAAACCTCCAAAGTCAAAAGAAGAGGAGAAAAGACATATCGTTGGAATATGTAAGTAGACATCCTTATTCTCAGCCCCTTCTGAGACCATGCCAACTTTTCTGCAATCGAGTTGAGTTACTCATCTACATACCAATTTAAATTTCTCTCATATCTCAAGGCCCAACCTTGGGATGTAAAATAAAATGTTGTAGCAATCAAAATCTCCTCCTCCTCTCCAAAAACAATCCTTTGTAGTTTTAATCAAAGGGAAAAAATCTGTTTTTTAGAAAAAGTTGTGAGTCCCCTTAGCTGTGAATATCTCTCCTGCTATGACATTGCTCCATTGTTTACGACTAAAAAATGGCTGCCTGCAGATTGCTGACTTCTTGCATTGCAGCTTCAAGGACACACATCTGCAGCTGGTTACAGGAGCTGAAAGACAAGGCTGAATGTTTATTCAGACTCTGAGCTAGAGTTTTGCCATGGGTCCATCAGCACTTTTATTATTATACCAAGTCTAACCACAGCCAAAAGAGCTAATAAAGCCTTCAGGTTGCCCACTAGCGGGTAGATAACTAGGACAAATAATAAGTAGAAAGAATAAACGGGTCTTCCACAACAAGGTCAGGTAAAGTAAAAGTAAAACTTCCAAGAAGTTTTATAGAGTTTATCATAGTGGAATAGCTAAAGAATCTGACTGACGAACTCCAATATTTTCAAATTGTGATGTCCTGATGTTGCTCATTGCATATTCTTCGCCTTTGATTTTATTTTTAAGATATCTATCCATCTATTGTACACTGCCAACTGGGCAACCAAACAGAGCTGGGAGGAACCTTGGAGGTCTTCTTAATTTGGTCTTCTAACCAAATAGAGCTGGGAGGAACCTTGGAGAACCTCTACCATTTCAGACAAGTGGCTGTCCAGTCTTTTCTTTAAAACCTCCAGTGAAGGAGTGCCCTTCTGAAGCCAGATTGTTCCACTGGTTAATTGTCCTCCCTGTTAGGAAGTTTCTCCTTCATTCCAGGTTGCTTCTCTCCTTGATTAGTTTCCATCCACTGTTTCTTGTCTTTCCTTCTGGTGCTCTGGAAAATAAGTCGACCCCTCCTCTTCTTTGTGGCAGCACTTCAAATACTAGAATACTGCTGTCATGTCACCCCCCTAGTTCTTCTTTAACTAGACTAGACATCCCCAGTTCCTATAACTGTCCAGGCCTTTAATCATCATAGTTCCTTTTCTCTACACTTTTTCCAAAGTCTCAGCACCTTTTTTGTAATATGGGGATCAAAACTGGAGGCAGGAAAGCCGGAAAATTAGATGAATTGAGTGAACCGCGAGACCTTTGGTACGACTGGTACAGCTCCAGTACAGGGTTCATTTTTCATAATGCGAAAACTCAGTTAACGGTGTTGGAAATTTCTAGGGAAACTTTCCAAGCCTGCATTGTTGCTCTACTTTTTAAAGGAAACCTTAATGGACTTTCAATGGTCTATTTTTTGGAATGTGCTTATCAATACTTACTGGAATGGGCCACCCGATGACTTAGATCATCCTTCATAAAATGTGTTTTCCTCAAACTGACACGGTCAACCAATACAGACATTTTGTAATTTGTTCCCAGAAGCAGTTGATTGCAACGATCAGCAGACTGTTGGAGAAAAACCCAGTGGAAACCTTTGCTATCAAGTGGAAACACAAGTATAACTTCTAAACATCCAACATCAGGAAATTCCTGCGGCTTTTATTTATCTTCTTGGCTTCATGAATAAGGAAAACTCTAGGATTCGGTTGGACTGTCTGTACTCAATTTCCTCTTTTACTGAAGCAAGAAAGCAATTGGAGAGAAGATAAATGACTACGACTGTTGGGACGAGAGCAGAAAATTAAGGTTTTTCCTAAGTTCAAGGTCCTTAGTTGATAGACCAGGTTTATCAAGAGCTCACCCGAACACAGCAGAGACGCAGATCAGGACAAGTGAAATGATGGACTTTATTTGAGCATTGGTGAAAACGTTCTAAAAATTGGGCCCATAATCCAGACCTTTATTTCCCATGGATCCTGATTATTACCATCAATTTTCTCAAGCATCTGATTCCCAATTAGCCTTTCTTCTTAACTCGCCTGGAACATGCCATCATGATTGTCACATTTCCAACATGTGTACATCTGTGGTTAGCACCGTTTTGCTTGACAGGTCTTTGACGTATGTCCATTTCATCAGTGTGGTCGATTCACCGACAAGTCCATCTGCTTTTGGTGATGGGCCTCCAAAATGCTGACTTAAAGGTAAAGGTTCTCCTTGCACTTATGTGCTAGTCGTTCCCGACTCTAGGGGGCGGTGCTCATCTCCGTTTCAAAGCTGAAGAGCCAGCGCTGTCGGAAGACGTCTCCGTGGTCATGTGGCTGGCATGACTCATTGCCAAAGGTGCACGGAACTCTGTTCCCTTCCCACCAAAGGTGGTCCCTATTTGTCTACTTGCAATGTTTACGTGCTTTCGTAAGCCCAATGTTTCTCTTGCTGAGAGTTGTCAAGAGAGTTTTTGTCTCATTTCTTGCCACAGTTGTTCAGTGAATCACCGCACGTGTTAAATTAGCAACATGGGTAAGTGAATCTGGCTTCCCCATTGACTTTGCTTGTCAGGAGATCACATGACTTCCAAACACCGTCATAAATAGGAGCCAGTTGCCAAGGGTCTGAATTTTGATCAAGTGACCATGGGGATGTTGCAATGATCGTGAAAAATGGTCATAAGTCATTTTTTTCAGTGTTACTGTAACTTCAAAAGGTCACTAAAGGAATGGTTATAAGTCAAAAACTACCTATAGTCTATGGAGGGCTAGATTTAGAATAGAACAGAAGATATGGGAGGGACCTTGGAGGTCTTCTAGTCCAACCCCCTGCTTAGACAGGAAACCCTACACCACTTCAGACAAATGGTTATCCAATCTCTTCTTTAGAACTTCCAGTTCTGGAGCATTTACAGCTTCTGGAGCCAAGGGGTTCTACTTATTAATTGTTCTCACTGTCAGGAAATTTCTCCTTAGTTCTAGGCTGCTTCTCTCCTTGATTAGTTTCCATCCTTTGCTTCTTGTTTTGCCCTCGGGGGCTTTGGAGAATAAACCCCCTTTTCTTTGTGGCAACCTCTGAGCAGTGAACACTGCTACCAGTATCATGTCCTTCTCTTCATTAAACTAGACATTCCTTATTTTTAGCCTCTAGTCCCCTAACCATCTTCGTTGGTTTTCTCTGAACCAATCTACTGGCCCTTTAATATTCAACCATAAAGCACGCTTCAATAAATAGAAAACAGAAGGTAGGTTTACATTAGCAAATCTAACCTGTACCTTCTTACAGGAAATGCTTCTTCACAGTTTAAACAGTGCCTTTTGGTAACAAAGGATGTGGTGACAGCTGCTGATTTAGCGTGAAAAGAAATGCATGGAAAGGGAGGTTGATGGGTAGTTACCCCCAAAATCAAGCATATTTTTCCACCAAATATCAGATACTGGCTAAAATAGCAGGGGAGAAAAATATGTTGGTCTCTTTTTTATGTACACTGAGAGCATATGCACCAAATACAAATTCCTCGTGTGTCCAATCAAACTTGGCCAATAAAGAATTGTATTGTAATTTCTACAATTTCTACAATACAATTGTATTGTATTTCTTGTAGCCTACGATGAAAACCTGATAAAAATGTATTTAGAAAATAAGTATTAGACAGTCACTGTAGAGCCATTCTCTTTCCTATAGACATTGATGCCAGGCCTGGGAAGGTGCTTGTGATACATTTCTCAATCAACAAACTAACTGCAGCAGTGATTCTTGGCATCTTGCTTCTGGTGAATGACAATGGAACTCAAGTGGCTTAACACCAATTAAGCTTTGAGGGTTTTATTTACCATGATAATGGATGAAGTTGCAGAAGCCAAGCTATCTTTTATCACTTGCAAGCAAAGCTTGATGGATTTAGATTGGCTGTATTGTCAGTCTAATTCAGCTTTGATTGGGTGTGGAATGGCACTGTTTACCTTTCCAGTTAGGTAACAGAAAAAGGGTTTAAGGAGGTGTTTATTGGGTGATTAGTAGGGGGCCTTAAAAGATAAGGAAGGAGTTCTCTTTGAGAATTGCAGATTTAAACAAGGCTTCTACTTTCCATTTTCCTTTGAGATTTATTTAGCATAGATGATATTAGATCTCTGCAGAATTACCTTTGGTGTTGTTGTTGTTGTTATTATTATTATTTGCAAAGTTTTTTTATTTTTTTCCAAACATACAAATTACATCCTTTCGGAACAGAGCTTTGATCCAATCATCAGTTTGTTCAATTTTTAACAAAATCTTTAACAAAATTTTATCTATACTATTTTGCCATAGTACTAATTTCTATATCTTATATCACATATTCAACCAATACCATCTTTAAAAAATTAACACATATTTCCTTAATCAAAACAAGTATCCTTCTATTAACCCACCTTAATTCTTAATTCAAAGAATTAATTAATTCTTAATTCAAACATCTTTAGTATTATTGACAAGGCCTTCCTATGCATGCTTTTTCAGAGTGATATCTCACTAGGTGGCTTCGTCTGGGCTAAAATATGACTAGTTAGTGCAGCACTGTACAAACTCAGGCAGCCTGGTCAGTTTATATTATAAACTATATATTATAAACTTATAATATAAGTTACACACTTATATTTTTCACACCCCACCCCTTGATTCCATTATTTACAACTCCTTAGGGAGGCGTCGAGCATTGTTCATTTCTTCCACTTCTTTTTTCTTCCTCTTTCCCCACCTCTCCTTTAGACTTGCTTTGTTACTTTATGTAAAATCTTCAATAAATAAATAAATAATATATATATATATATATATATATATATATATATATATATATATATATATATATATATATATGTTTGTGTGTGTGTGTGTGTATTTCTCTTTAGCCAGGTTCTTCCTACGTAAACCAAGATTTTATGTAGAAGAACCTGACTAAAGAGAAATACACATAAAACCTACGATATATATATATATATATATATATATATATATATATATATATATATATATATATATATATATATGCCCATAGGCACCAAACCAAGAACATCAGCCAGAAGATGACGAATGTGTTTTAGTCGAAATGTCGCTACTATCCTTCTAAAGATGTTTACAATTACACGGGAAGAAACACGAGATATTATCTGTACACACATATATATCAGTGAAAACTTACATACATATACATACATTCATATATATATATATATCCTTTAAACCAGGTTTTTCCTACGTAACCAAGATTTTTCTGGAACCCTAGGGTTCCAGAAAAATCTTGGTTATGTAGGAAAAACCTGGTTTAAAGGATATATATATATATATATATATATATATATATATATATATATATATATATATATATTTTCTGAGGTTTTCAAGGGTGTTTGTATGTAGGTCTTTGGTTATTCGGGTCTTCTCCCGCGTAGAATTGGAAGTATCTTGGCGACGTTTCGACGAAGTCTCATTCATCATCTTCAGGCTGGTGTTCTTGGCTTCGTGCTCCTAAGAACACCAGCCTGGAGATGACGAATGAGACTTCGTCGAAACGTCGCCAAGATACTTCCAATTCTACGCGGGAGAAGACCCAAATAACCAAAGACCTACATATATATATATATATATATATATATATATATATGTATGTATGTATGTATATGTATATGAGTATATATATATATATGTATGTATATGTATGTAAGTATATATATATATATATATATATATATATATATACTTACATACATACACACACACACACACATATATACACATACATATACACATGTATATACTTACATACATATACATACATACACACATATATATATATACTTACATACATACATACATACACACACACATACACATACATATACACATGTATATACTTACATACATATACATACATATACATACATATACATACATACATACATACATACATATATATATATATATATATATATATATATATATGCCAGGTTTTTCCTACATATATATGCCTTCTCCCGATCCAGATCCCCCCAGAGGAGCCCAAATCAAACTTCTTCCGATTCGGTTCATTCGACCTGCGGCGTCCCGGGGTTCGGAGGAATCCCTCCCGCCCAAGGACGATTCCGGGCGGCGAAGAGAACCAGAGTTCCCCGGCCGGAGTTTCGAAGCGCGGGTGAAAGTCGCGGGCTGGCTCCTGATTGGCCGCTCGCCGTCTCAGCCTCGGCCAATGGGAGCGCGGCGCGCGCGCGGGAAGCCCGAATATTTGCGGCAGTAGGAAGTTAAAGCTCGGCCGCTTGCAAGAAAGTTGCGCCTTTTGCCTTTTATCCAGCTTTCCTTCCCGGCTTTCGGTTTTTTTTTCGTTTTTTCCTTGTGGGTTTTTTTTTTTTTTTTTTTTGGTGCAAAGGCAAAGGACGGGCATGGTGCGGACCAAGGCGAACTGCGGAGGCACCGCTGGTGCCTATCGGAAAGGTAAAAGCATTTGCACATGCTTAACCAGGATGCAGCATTACGTGGGATGGAGAACTAACCAGGATGCAGCATTACGTGGGATAGAGAACTAACCGGGGTGCAGAATTAGGTGGGATATAGAACTAACCAAGATGTAGAATTAACCAGGATGCAGAATTACGTGAGATATAGAACTAACCGGGATGCAGAATTAAGTGGGTTATAGAACTAATCAGGATGCAGAATTACATGGGATACAGAACTAACCGGGATGCAGAATTACATGGGATATAGAACTAATCAGGATGCAGAATTACGTGAGATATAGAACTAACCGGGATGCAGAATTAAGTGGGTTATAGAACTAATCAGGATGCAGAATTACATGGGATACAGAACTAACCGGGATGCAGAATTACATGGGATACAGAACTAACCGGGATGCAGAATTATGTGGGATATAGAACTAACCGGGATGCACAATTAAGTGGGATTTGGAACTAACCAGGATGCAGAATTAACCGGGATTTAGAATCAGCCCGCTTGCATAAGGTCTCCAACAATTAACTGCTTAAAAAGGTTAGGTTCACACCAGATGTGGGGGGAGGGGGAAAGGAAAGCAAAGCAAAGAGACAAACCGTGGTCTGACTAATTGCCTTGTAGCCTCCTGGTTAAAAGAACTGTGTGAATTATCATATTTGAAGCAACTGCCTTGCATTCCTCCATCTTCCTTCTAAGCGGGATGGATTTTAACTAGGTTTAGGCCATTAAGCTGGATTTAAGACCCAGAAAGCCCTGAAAAAGACAGCCGAGGTTACCATAGGGTGCCCAGGCCGTTGGATGTTTAGCCAACCTTGTTGCTTGACCGCAGGGTGTGTATTGCAATTCCCAGTGCAAGTCCTTTGAAATGTAGGAATGCTCTCATTCAAGGTTGCCCTACCTCCCATGGCTGCTGAGATGAAATACACAAAAGTCAGTTTTTTGCAGTTTCTCTAACCTCCAGGGAAATGAGGTGCTGACTTAATTCAAGAAGACAGAAGATAAAGGATTTGTCTTGGGCTGCATTCACACAGCGCTGGGAACTACATCCAGTCAGCTTCCATTAGTTTATACTGGAAGCAGCTTGGAGTAGGGTGCATTCACTCTTGTTACCATTTTAACCCCTGCATGCTTTTAAATTGTCCTACCCTTTGTGGATTGTAAAAAGAAGCAGCTGGTCTGTGACCTTGATAATTGGACTTAAGGGCATTTTTAAATGTAAATAATCTCTCATTCTTTCTTTATGCCAGTGGTAGCTGCTAGGGCTCCTCGGAAGGCGCTGGGCTCTGGCCAGGCGAATGTTAGTTCGTCTCCTACATCAAGGAGAGGTGAGTGTGTAAGATGGACTTCATCTTTCACTGGCTTTAATGCTGCTTTGGACAGAGGTTGAAGACCGCTGGTGCTTTTCAATTTAGAATTGCTCTGCATGTACAAAGAGCCCTCGAATTGCAACCACAAATGAGCCCCCCATTTCTGCTTTTAAATGAGACATTTGTTATGTGAATTTTGCCTTACCGTACGGCCTTTCTTGCCACGATGGTTGATAAATTAGTAACCTGGTTATTAAATGAATCTGATTTCCTTATTGGCTTTGCTCGTCAGAAGAGACCTTGGGACACAGCAATGGCCATAAACAGGAACCAGTTAGCAAGCATTTGAATTTTAATCACGGGGATGCTGCAAAGGTGCGCTTGGAAAAAATGGTCATAAATCACATTCTTCAGGGCTGTTGTAATGTTGAACGGTTGCTAAATGAACTATTGTAAGTCGAGGACTACTGCAATCAGACTGAAGCTTATCTCCTTCATGGTGCTTTTGTATGCTTTCCTTCAGCTTCCTTTAAATTGAAGATACTGTGCTGTGGCTGTTTTAATCTAGAGCTGCAACACCACAGGGCTGTTGCCACGTTTAATATGGTTAAATAAATAAATAGAATAGAATAGAATAATTTTATTTATATACCGCCCTTCTCCTGGAAGACTTGGGGTGGTGTACAGCCGACTTAAAAATAGAAATATACAAATATCATAGTTAAAATTAATTAAAATCATTAAATAGTTTGCCCGAATTTAAAAACCCCAAAATTTAAAACCCCAATTTAAAATAATTTAATTAGACAGCCCCGCCTGTCGGAACAGTAGGGTCTCGGGGGCACAGCGAAAGACCCGGAGGTCAGAGATTGTATATATGTCCGGGGGCAATTCGTTCCAAAAGGCAGGAGCTCCCACAGAGAAGGCTCTCCTCCTGGGTGTCGCCAGCCGACATAACTTGGCCGACGGCACCCTGAGGAGTCCCTCTCTGTGGGAGTGAACTGGTCGGTGGGGGGCTATCGGTGACAGAAGGTGGTCCCGTAGATACCCTGGTCCTATGCCATGGAGCACTTTAAAGATGGTGACCAACACCTTGAATTGCACTCGGAAGACCACTGGGAGCCAGTGCAGCTCACGCAGGAGAGGTGTTACGTGGGCATAACGGGGTGCGTCCATAACCATCTGCATGGCCGCACTCTGGACCAGTTGGAGCCTCCGAGTGCTCTTCAAGGGGAGCCCCATGTAGAGAGCATTACACTAGTCCAGGCATAATAAATAAATAAACTTTATTGTCATGCGTACACACATACAACGAAATTTACTTGACACCCAAAGACCAGGTCCCACACACATAATCCCCAAACACATTCCCACCCACCACAATTCCCCACCCCTAAACCACCCAAACATCCACACAACAGACCAAGTAATACTGTCCAACAGCTCACTGATGGTGGCCCTTTAGTTCATGGTTGAGTGCAATTATAGCTGTGGGATAAAAACTATTCAGAAAACGTGTGGTCTGAGTTTTAATTGTTCTGTATCTTAATATGGTTACTGGGCTTTTCTGTCATTCTGCTGTTCCTTCTTGAGCCGCCCCTAAAATATTTTGTACTTTTAAATACTGCGGGCTGAATTCCTAAAATGTTTTAGGACTAGGCAGCAGCCCCACATTCAGTTCTGTGAGATAGATAATCTGGTGCATTCTGGCGCTCTTGCATTACATTTTAGCAAAGATGGCTTGCTTTAACTAACTTGAGATAGCTTGTGCGTTCAGAGATGAATCCATACGTGGACTGGAAGCTTTTGTAGCTACTACAGGTAGTCCTTGATTTACAGCCACCATTGAAACTGGAATGTAAGTCGGCTAAACGATATGGTCATGAAGTGAGTTAGCATTTGACCACACCTGACCTTACAACCGTGATCAGCATGGTTAAGCAAGTCACGTGATTGTTAAGTGAATCTGGCTTTCCCATGTCACTTTTCTTGTGGAAGTTGGTTGGGAAGGTTGCCAATTGCCATGATGTGATTGCAAATTGCTCCAACTGTTGTAAATGAGAGCAGGTTGCCAAGTGCCCGGATTGTGACTGCATGACACACCAGGGGATGTGCAACAGTCAACTTTGAAGCCAGGTTGTGGCCAATCACCTTTTTCCCAAGGCCATCATAACATCGAACTGTCGTCGAACAAAATGATCATAAATCGAGGCCTGCCCGTAAGTTGGATGTGTTACTTTTTTTTTCTTTCTTAGCTGGGCACTGATAAATTCTGGTTTGCTTTCTACAGCAGAGAGTAAGTACGCAGGAGGCAATCCGGTATGTGTGAGGCCAACTCCTTCCTGGCAAAAAGGCATCGGAGAATTCTTCGGACAAACTCCAAATCGTCGGGAAAAAGAGAACCACAACTTGGAGGAGGAGCCTGGGTGCAGCGAAATAGGAAAACGCAGAAAGAGGTAAGGATGGCTATCTGTGCGTTCCTAGTGGGGCAAAACACCTGCCACAGTATTCGAGGCCTAATGTTCTATAGAAGAATTGGTGAAGCATGTTTTCAAACTTCTACCTCACTTGATATGATCTAACTACTCTTCGTTACTGCTCAGTGAAAATGACAATTCCCTAGCCTCGTTCACTCAGTCCAGCGTGAGTTTTGGAGAATCCATGTCTGAAATGGATTTTTACTAGGTATTTAGAGGAAATTGTTTTGGGGAAATTTATTTCACACGGTGAAGCTTCGTTTCATTGCTTTTTGCAAATTGCTCTTTAAAATAGTGTTTCCAGCATTACCTAGTTCAGTGATGGCAAAAGGGAGTGTGCGGGCGTGGGGCACCAAGTGCCAAAAAGGGAGTACTTTGTGCGTGCATGCTTATCTGGACCGAGACCAGGAACAGGAGTTACCCAGGGGCATGCGTGCACCGGAGAATGTTCTTTAGGTTACTGCCAGCAAGTCTTCAGGTTACGCCGATCAGCTGGTGAGCGCATGCTGGAAAATGTACTTCCGGTTTTTGGTGTGTGCATGCGTGCCAGACGGTAAGTTTTCAGGTTACTGCCACGCATGCGCATGTGCCAGTCAGCTAGCCGGCGCACATACTTACGCTGGAAAATGGAAGACCAGCTCTTCCGGCACTGACGCAAGCACAAAGGCCAGCTGGTTGTCACACGTTCATGCACGCCAGAAACCCGGAAGAGGAATGGGCGATGCCACACGTGGCAGGCGACATGGCTCCATGTGCCACTTTGGGCACATATGCCATAGGTTTGCCGTCACAGACCTAGTTCATTGTTTCTCAACATTGGCAACTTTTAAGTGGTTATGGACTGCAACTCCCATAAGAGTTGGCTGGGGAATTCTGGGAGTTGAAGTCCTTGCAGCTTAAAAGTTGCCACGGTTGAGAAACACTGACCTAGATAATATAATTTTTGACCTGTCTCAAAATAAACCATGTTCTGAAATCTTTATTCATGGCAACACAGAAAGAAGGAAGTGACTGTGTGACAAGGAAGGTTAGAAGGCTGCTAATCTAACTGGAAAACAGATTCCAGTTCAAGATGAAGGCCGCATGCCTTTACAATATTTTTAGTCTCTTCTAATGGCCCAACTATTGAAAATATAGATTACTGGAATTTTAGAAATATGAATGATTGCTGACTTGTATTTTTTTTCCCCCGTTGACAGAGCACGTCCATTGCCTCCTTGTCCTACAGAACAGGAAGAATGTGAAGATGATCAAATGTGAGCTAATCCTGAATCTGCAAGCAGATCTTGTGCTCCCAGAGAATTTTGTATAGGCTGTATATATATTGCATATATTCCGTTTGAATTTGAGTCTTTATAAGCATCTGGCATGCTATTCTGTTGACTAAAATAAGTTAAAAGTTGGCAGACTAAAAAAAAAAAAAGGCAGGTCATTGATACAATGCTCTTAATACTAAACTGTTTTAATGATTCTTAACTACTAACTATATGCTTTGTATTAAATTTGTTTTGCTTTTTTAAGCACTTATTAAAGTTCTGTGCCATATCAGTGTTAAATAACATTCTTACGCCTCTGTAAAAAAATCTTACTCGTTGCTATGCTGGATACCTAGTTTTTTCCCACCCTGTAAACTAGAAAATGCTGAAAGAATAATTCTTTTGGATTTAAAAGAAACAAGGTCCAAGACATGTATCTCATGACAGTGGCAGAATGGTAGACTTTCTATATGGCTCTGTACAATAGCTTGAATAGACCAAAATGTGGTACGAAGGCAACACGAAGCACAGAATTGCTGTTATTAGAAATAACATTAATGCTTCTAAAGTTTTCCCAGTTTGCTTCCATCTCTCTTTTGCAGCATTGGGGGTGGGGCTAAAATCCTTTCTGATTAACCAATTACTACATTATTTGTAATTGTGAAATTGGCCTAATAAAGATATAAAGGAGCGGTTTTTTTACAGAATTCAGCACAGCTGTCCTTGTTTTTATCTGGGTAACTGATTTGTCTATGTGCAGGTGTGATTGGTTCTTAAATGATTTTAAAGATTTATCAGTATTCATATCTTCCTTGTATCAAATTCTGGGGCAGTGAGAAAGATAAAGAGGTTCATTTGCAGCATATTCCGGCTCAATATTCAACTGCTTTGAGATTAGAATTTCCAGAATTCCCATTATATTTGGTCACGTTATAAAAAAGGATGTGGAGACTCTAAAAAGAGTGCAGAGAAGAGCAAGAAAGATGATGAGGGGACTGAAGGCTAAAACATGAAGAACGGTGGCAGGAACTGGCTATGTCTAGTTTAATGAAAAGAAGGACTAGGGGAGACAGGATAGCAGTCTTCCAATATTTGAGGGGCTGCCACAGAGAAGAGCCTCCCCCCCGAAGGCCAGACGAAATAATGGATGGAAACTGAACAAGGAGAGATTCAATCTGGAAATGAGACATTTTCGGACAGAACAATCAACCGATGGAACAGATGTTGCCTTCAGAAGTTGTGGGAGCTTCGTTGGACTGCCATCTGTCAGAAATGGTGTAGGGTCTCCTGATGGGTGGGGTGGGATGGGGTCAGGTGTTTAGGCTGAAGCTGAGCAATGTTTTAATTAAGACCCTCCTAAGTACCACAGCGTTGTCTGTGAGGTATGTCCAAAAAGTCAAGGCAGCCATGTTTCTTTTTCTTTTTATAAAAGTGAGATTCACATTTTTTAAAAAAAGTTTGTCTCTTCAGTTGGACCGTTGTGGCCATCATCTTGCCCTCCGGGCTGCATAATTCTTGGAATTGAGGTCCGCTCCTCTTTAAAATCGCCTCGGTTGAAAAATACTGCTCTGAAGTACAATGGTCTCACAGGACACTTGATGCACAAAGGCCAACCTTGTGCAAACAGTGGAAGCCAATGTGGAATATGGATAATTTGCACCTCGTGTGGGGTGCAGGGCTGCCTCTCCCTCGCTCAGTACCCTTTATTTTGGGGAGCAGAATCTAGAAATGCTTTGTAACAGGAACAGAATTGGAAGGGACCCTGAAGGTCATCTAGTCGAATCCCCTGCTCACACAGGAGACCCATACTAGGGATTCGAACCGCTAAACTGACCTTTCAGATCGACAAGCTCAGTGTCTTAGCCCCTGAGCCACCTAGCCAGGCTTAGACCATTGTCTTGGTCACCTGGATATTCCCCCACTTCCTGGGATTTCCCAGTGGTCTCCCATCCCTGCTCAATCCCGGGATCCCTTTCCAGGGTCAGCATATAAACAAGCCACACGTGACCCCACAATCTGCGTGTCTCTCTCTCTCTCCCTCCCTCCCTCCCCGTCTGTCTCTGGCTGAAGGAAACCCTCCTGCCTAAGTGCGCCTGCGCCGGCCCTTCGTCCGAAGCCCCGCCCTATTCCGCTTAGCAACCGGACGCGGTTGCTAAGGCGTTCGGCCCCCGGAAACACTTTTGTGACGCGCGCCTCGGACCGGCTGGCGTCTCTCCGATAGGGCGCCGGCCGTCGTAGGGCGTGTCCACGGGAAGCGCTTCCGGGGTGGCCCGCTCCCCCCCTCCCTCTCCCCTTGGAGCGCTCAGCGAAAGGAGGGGGCAGTGGCCCCGGGTTCGCGCCCCCTCCCAGCCGGGAGAAGCGGCTTTTCCTCGGGGACGGTAAGAAGGCCGAAGTGCGGTCCGCCTCGGGCTGGTTTTCTGGGCGGGCGGGGGCGTCCGCCGTTAACCGTAGCCGACGGGGAACGCTCGCGAGAGGCGGCGGGAAGGGGGTCGCTCCTCGCCCGGCGCTGCTGAGGGGGCGCCCCGAAGGCCCGGAACTGAGGAGGGGGGCGCTTCTCCCCTCCCCTCCGCCCCCCCCTCCCCCGCCTCAGGGGCGGAGCCCTCCGGCCATGGGGGGCATTTAAAGGGCGGCCGGGCAGCTCCAGGGCTCCCCCTCCTTTCCCCCCCCCCCGCCTTCGCCTTGGGCCGGGGGTCGCTTCTCCCCCCCCGCCCCCAGGCCCGGTCTTCGGAGCCCTCCCGTTGGGGCGGCCTCGGCCTCGGCTGCGATCTGGGCAGGAGACAAAGGGGGGAGGGAGGGAGGGAGGGAGGGAGGGAGGCGCCGTTCCCGCGTCCCCGGCGCTGCCCGTCGGAAGGGCCACGTGGAGAGCCCCGCGGAGGCTTCGCCCGGGCAGGCGGAATCCCTGGAAGGAGAGCCGCCTTTCCTCCCGCCGCCGCCGCCTGGGAAACGGCTGCCCGGGCCTGTCAGGTGCCTTTCCGTGGGTTGCTTGGGGGAGGTGTATATACACACACACACACACACACACACACAACATGCATACATACCATCCATCTCTCTCTCTGTATGTATGTATATATCTATGTATCTATGCATGTATATGTATCTGTATGTATCTGTATATGTATCTATCGATGTATATATATCTATGTGTGTGTGTGTGTGTGTATGTATGTATCTGTATGTATTTATGTATGTATATATGTATATATATGTATATATAATATCTATGTATGTATATAGGCGTGTATGTATGTGTATGTATATAAGTGTATATGTATGTATGTATGTATATTTGTTTTCTGAGGTTTTCGCGGGTGTTTGTATGTAGGTCTTTGGTTATTCAGGTCTTCTTCCGCGTAGAATTGGAATTCTCTCTTCCTCTCTCTTCCAATTCTACGCGGGAGAAGACCCGAATAACCGAAGACCTATATGTATCTATGTATGTATATGTATATATATATGTATGTATATGTATCTCTGTGTATGGGACGTGGTGGCTCAGTGGCTAAAAAGTTTAGAAAGGTGGTTTGGAATGGCCAGAGGTCTGAGGGAACCATGAAGACCAAAGTAAATTATCCATTATTTTTAAATATAACATGCCTCCAAAAACATCGGACAAGGGGATTTTGTTTTTTGTTTTTTTCTCAAATTTGGCAACTTTAAGGCAAGTGGACTTCGACTCCCAAAATTCTGGATGTGGAAGTCCACCCATTTTAGAGCCTGCTAGCCATGGAATTTAACTTTATTTACCTTGAGTAGCGAGGGACGCGATGGCTCAGTGGCTAAGACGTTGAGCTTGTCGATCGAAAGGTTGACAGTTCAGCAGTTCAAACACCTAGTGGCACATGACGTGAGTTCCCTTTACCTGTCTCAGCTTCTGCCAACCTAGCCGTTGGAAAGCACGTAAAAAATGCAAGTAGAAAAATAGGGACCACCTTTGGTGGGAAGGGAACAGCGTTCCGTGCGCCTTTGGCGTTGAGTCATGCCGGCCACATGATCACGGAGACGTCTTCGGACAGCTCTGGCTCTTCGGCTTTGAAACAGAGATGTGAACCACCCCTTAGAGTCGGGAACGACTAGCACATATGTGCGAGGGGAACCTTTACCTTTTGTATGTATGTATGTATGTATGTATATGCTGGGCTGGGCTGGGCTGTGAGTCCTTGGTGCCCCCTGAGTTTGGTTGCTTTCTTGAAGAGATTTCGTTGTTCATCCCCCCATTTTGCAAATTCCACTTCCTCGTTAGCCCTGAAATGCTACCTGGTGGGGTAATGAAAACTGCCAAGCTCGAGAGAGAGAGCAGCCAAGGACTCCACGTGTCTATGGAGATTCTCAATTCATCCAGTTCCTGGTTTGTTTCAAAGGTGCTTTAAAAAAAAAAGGCTACTGTTTTTCTCTGAAGACATTTCACTTCCCATCCAAGAAGCTTCCTCTGTTCTTCTGATGAAGCTGCTTGGATGAGACGTGAAACATCTTCCTCAAGGGAAAAAAAACCATAGTCCAGTTTCCTTTTTTTTCCTTTTTCCTGAAAAAAGCACCTTTAAGACAAGAACTGCACAGTTCAGTCCTGAAGTGTAAATTTCCTTCTTCTTGGAAAAGAAAGTTTCTGTCTTTTCTTTAAACCCACTGAACTCTCCACCTTGGTGTAGGAACCTGTTTTCCCCTGAGTATTGAATTGCATCCTGGATAGGATACCTTTTAGCATGGGCTCCCTCTGGCCAAACTGGAACAGTTTGTAAGGATGTAAGAAAGCAAATGTACCAAAGGAACATGTTTTCTTTCCCTTTCCTTTTTTTTCCCCCTCTTTCGGGCTTCCTCTTTGCCCTTTCTTGATTGCCTTGTTTTTCTTTCAACCTAGATGACTCAGTGCTTAAAGTGCAGTGGTTTATTACGGTCTGTAGCTGAAGGATGATCTTTTTGCAGTCCTTCTCTCTGTTGGACGTAACTCTTGACGAAATTCCTTTTTGACTTTTGGGGAATTAATGTTTGTTCGTTAAATACCAATCTGAAGACCTTGCGTCAACAAATTAAATGCTTTGAGGATGTTGAAATAGGCACGTTTAAAAAGATGGAGATGAGAGGTACAGGCTAAAATGAAAGGAATGTTAAATATAGTTGAATTGAAACGATGGTCTTCCTTAATTAATTTCCCAAATCAGAGAAGTGTTGTTATGTGAAAGAATAAAAGCAGGTTTTGAAAGTGGAACATAGTATAAGTGGTAATTTTATAAAGGAAATTCTAGATTATACCTTTGGCCAGAAGCTCGAATTCTCGTATAGATAGGAAATATCTGTAGGTGTTTCAGAGGAACTGTAACTAAAACTAAATTAAAACTGTAACTAAAACTTAAAACTAAAACACATTTGTTAGGGGAAGCAGCTTCAAGCTTGCTTTCAGTAGCAACTGATATAAATACTTTGATACTGAAATGTATAGTTTTACTTTGGTATAATTGTTCTGTTTTAATTTCATGGTACTCAATACAGTCATCATATCTCTTCTAGAAGGCTCATCTTTCCTCTAACATTCCTTTCACATATGGAATACCACTTCTTCCTGTTTGGCAGGGGAAAAAAAATCTGCAACAGATAATTATTTTGGCAGTCTGATGTTCAGCGTTACATGGACATAGACTGCCTTTGATTTGGGAGGCCTGCAATTAAATGTTCTTAAAATTGTAGAATACAGTTCTATTTAATGAGACAATGGACTTACAAATGACTACAAGAAAGATACCTATATACCTTCCTTTGAAAACGCTTCTTTATAATAAATGTCTATGAAGATTCTCTTTCATTCAGGTCATGGCTGTCCCAAAGGTGCCATTCAAAAGTCTAGTGAGCTTCCTTGGTTTTTTCTTGAAAATGTTTCACCTCTCATCCAAGAAGCTTCTTCACTTCTTTATAGTAATTCACCACGGCTATGGATTACAGCGTCGTGCGGTCATATCCATTCAGTCATTAAGTTGGGAATTAGACTTTTGGATTGCTTAGTGGTCTCTGATATGAGACTTGAAGGGATTGATCCAAACTAGAGTTTCTCAACCCTGGCAACTTGAAGATGTTGTGGACTTCAGCTCCCAGAATCCTCCAATCCATACAATACATCCTCAAGTTGCCAAGGTTGACAAACTGATCCAAATCACATGATGAATGCCCGTTACGATAGCTCATGTAACTATTGGTGTTATGGTGATAAATAGCGGTAAATTCTATTGCTATCTGAAACTTCATTCTTCCGTATTATGTAAAATTATCATTCCCCTTTTGATTTGCCAAGACAGAAGTTTTATAATATTTTATACCAAAATATTAACTGTCTAGTGTGTGTGTTCTTGTTAAAGTACAGACTTTTGATAATTGAGAGTTTTATTAGGGTTCTATTAGGTTCCCAAGGAATGTTAGTTGCAGCAATATGAACAAGATACTTTAATTGAATTGTTCGTGTCAAACCGAATAAGGATTGAAAGGGAATTTTGGAACTCTGACTTGTTTTGACAATGTTTTCCTTTGTTTTGAAAAGCAGATTGCTATATATATAAAACCAAAAAAAAAAAAAAGAGGAGAAATATTGATGATTATTCTCTCTTATTTAGGGTTTACTTAGGGCGTAAGTAATGTTTACTTAGAGTAAAAATTCCAGTGGTGTTTAATTCCCCTTTCAGTCTTTTTGCTCTATCAGTTTCTCCTGTAGCTACTTGTTTTCAGCTTCTCAGTCCTGTTGTGTGGGCACAACTATGTGCCACTTCCATGGCAACCACCTCCAGTTGTTGACTGTTCTTCAAAATAGGTGGTAAATCTATTCAGATTAATTGAAAATGTATATAATTGATACGTATTGATGAGTCGGTGGTTGCATTTAGATCACGGGGTATTTACCTAATGATTCATTCGAAATGTCTGCCTCTTAATACAGTCAGGTTATAAACGCTGTTCTTTTTTTCCCTTTGGTTTGATGTTTATATAAGTAATTCCAAAATATAACCCATCAACAGTTTTCTATTCCTTGCATAATGTAGTAGCATTAATTATTTGTATGTATTTCTGGCACTCTTTCGGCTCGCTTTGTGGCAGTTGCATTATACAATTCTATATCATGGGATACTCAACTGATTTTTTTAAAATTAATATCTATCCAGCACACATTTGAAATTTTAATATCATGCAAGACAGGGTAAGCAGCACTTACATTGGCATATCAGTCAAAATCTAATGAAAATGTTAAAGCTATGTGGGTGACATATCACCCAGTGATAAGCAATTTCCTATTTGTGATACTCAAAATATTGTCTCCCCTAAACAATCCAGCAGTGTCCAAAAATTGCTGTAATATAGAACGGCTCTCAGATTTTGTCCCTTAAAAAAAAAAAAACAACCCACAAGTTTCTGCTTAGGATCCAAATTTTGATGTGTTTAATACATCAGAATATTTAACTTCTTTTATTGTATTTTGTTTTCATTCACACTTGACACCAAAAGAACAAACTTTTGTTTTGCTTTCAAGGCAAATTCCTTATAAAGACCACACAGTTCAGACTTGGTTGAAAGCTCAATTTTCCCTGCCTTTTCATGGTGCTGGCTTGAATAGGAGTGGGGGGTAAAAACCCTTTCAAAATAAAATATATATATAAGCCGTTGTAAGTAGTTAACTATATATGCAGCTCAGATGTGTAATTTCTGGGATATTTTTGACTTCACATTTTTCTATACTACAAGGAAATGGAGATGTTAGGCTTTTTATTTTGCCGGATGATTCACAGACTTATTCATTATTACTTACTATTTTAAAAGACAAAAGAAGACACGATTTTTGGATTATTGAGGGCAAAGGCGCCTTGCCTTCTTAATGGTCCTGACTGCTGTCACTATTTTTCCTGAACTCCCATAAAGCTCATTGTGTTATCACAGTCACCTAAGTTCCATGAGGCTCTTGCATTCTAGGGGGAGTTATAGTGACTCAATGTCAGCCAGCCAGATTGGTTTCACCACAAACATGTAGCTGGAACAAACATTTTTTGGGGGGGTTGAACAGCAAAATGCTTTTATGCCTTTCTTTTCCAGGCCAGGTAGGATCATTGAATTAGGATACAATTAAATCGTAAACCTGTAGCATCAGGGATCGGTAACTTTGACAATAGTTTGTTTTGGACTGTCTAGCAAATGCAGGCCATCACAAATATTAGCTTTTTGCCTTAATCTTCCTGACATTTTTTTTTTGCATCCAACAACTCTTTTGAGTCATTCTTTTTTTCTCGATACCCAAGAAGGGGCTTTTCTGTTGCACATCCCTGTTTTGTTTCACCTTCCTTCACCAATCGGATTGTGATCTTGCCCTTTTTGCCCTTCCTCCCCCTGCAGGTAGTGTAAGGTTTTCCTCTACCTCACTGAGGACGGTGAAGTCATCCCCGGAGCCTCCGTGACAGTGCCTGAACAGCCTGGATATGATGCCAAAAGATCTCCAAAAGTATTTTATAGTTTGACCCAATGATTCTTCTGGATCTATATTTCTCTCTTCAAGAATAAGTGCAAAGACCAAATCCTACTTAACTACCAGATATTTTTTATTGCAAGATCATGGACCATATTACTAGGGAGAAAGATGAAAGGCGAACAGGGAAAGCAAATCCAGGAAGAAGCACACACAGTTCTCGAGCATCAAGTTCCACTTCGGCGGCTGGAGTTCTCATGGTTGGGCCCAATTTTAGGGTCGGCAAGAAGATCGGCTGTGGCAATTTTGGGGAGCTCAGGCTAGGTAAGAGCCTGGCAGGTTCAGCAGCTTTCAATCCTGGCTAGCCAGAATTGCCTACTGCGGGTAGTCCTCGACTTAGGACCACAATCGATCCCCACGCTTTTGTTGCTAAGTGAGACATTTGTTAAGTGAAGTTTGCTCCATTTTACGATCTTTCTTGCTACGGTTATTAAGTGAATCACTGCAAGGGTTAGGTTGGTAACACAGTTGTTAAGTGAATCTGCCTTCCCCATTGACTTGCTTGACAGAAGGTCGTAAGTGCGAAAAACATAAGTCATTTTTTTCAGTGCTGTTGTAACTACGAACGGTCACTAAATGAATGGTTGTAAGTCAAGGACTACCTGTACATATAAAACACTGTGCGTAGTGGTTGCAATTGGCAACATTTTACCTGTTGCTATAATGCATACAGGCATCATATACAGACATGTAACACAGGTTTCTGGCTTCCTGTTTGTTCATTTTTAATGAACTTTGGTTTAGTATTCTTGAAATTAACTGGGATTTTTGCTACTTGGATGTTACACCTCTGCTTGTAATGTAAAGTATTTTGAGGAATAATTATTTCCTGTATTTCTGCATTTACTTTCCAAAGTATATAGAATAAACTTTAAAGATTGAATTACTCTCGGAAGATGGATTATTGGGGATAATGTGAGTTGCAAACAAAAGTTGATACTAAGTAAACAAGCTATTGAACCTTTTTTAATTTTAGAGAAACTTAACAGCTAAAAATAATAATTTGAATGTCCTGCTTGCTCCTTGAAACAAATTTCTCTTTCTCTTGCAGGCAAAAATCTTTACACAAATGAATATGTAGCAATCAAGCTGGTGAGTAGTTTTGTGGTTTTAAAAAATTTCTGCATGCTAAAGGTTACCCCAACGAGACCATTTTTTTAAGCCACCTTTGTCCTGATTGCATCCAGCCAGGGGTGAAATGCTACCAGTTCGCAGCGGTTCAAGCGAACCGCTAGTAATAAAAGCTACCAGTTCGGGGGAACCGGTATTTCTGACGATTAGCTGTGCTGTGCGATTTAGATTCACTAGAAAGCAGGATTTCCTGCTTTCTAGCAAACCTAAATCGCACGGCACAGCTGTTCCCCCCCCCTCCCCCCCGCTGTTCTACTTATCTTCTTAAGCTTCCTTTTTCTTCACGCAGCATGCGTTGGTGTGCACTGTGCTTGCTGGTGTGCAGCATGCATTTGGCATGCACTATGCATGCGTGTGCACACCATGTGTTTGGTATGCACCGCGCGGGCAGTGAGCCAGTGGCAAACGGTGGAGGATTTCACCACTGCATCCAACCTACATTTCATATATATGCTGTATTGTGGTATTACCTTTAAATTTTGTAGAAACCAATTCAGTATCAGCTGTGCTGCTCACGAAAACCATTCCTGGCTCAATTTAAATGCCACTGATTATTTTTAAAACTCTTTACTGCTTGCCACCAAGTTTTTAAAAGGACTGCAGCAGATGAATGGAAGAATCTAATATGAGGAATCCTCCTAACATGCCCGTCCATCAGCTCATCTAAATTGGTGGGCATGAGAAATAGATTTATTTATGTATTGAATTGATATGCGTCCATTTTGCTAGTGATATAGATCCAGTTTGAAAGAAGCCATTCTGACCAATTTTGGAATACAAAATTCCCTTTCCTATGAGGTTGGAGTGGACTGTTTCAGAATCAGAATGTTTTGAGAGTGAATGTTTTGCATTCCCATCGTCTTTCATCTTTCCTATAAAGATGGCACAATCCTAATACAGATATGTGTGCATTTAGGAAACTAGGGACCTGGTGGCTCAGTGGCTAAGACGCTAAGCTTGTCGATCAGAAAGGTCGGCGGTTCGAATCCCTAGTGCCGCATAACGGGGTGAGCTCCTGTTACTTGTCCCAGCTCCTGCCAACCTAGCAGTTCGAAAGCAGGTAAAAAATGCAAGTAGAAAAATAGGGACCACCTTTGGTGGGAAGGGAACTGCGTTCTGGGCACCTTTGGCATTGAGTCATGCCGGCCACATGACCATGGAGACATCTTTGGACAGCCCTGGCTCTTCGGCTTTGAAATGGAGATGAGCATTGCCCCCTAGAGTTGGGAATGACTAGCACATATGTGCGAGGGGAACCTTTACCTTTATCTTTTTATTTACATTTAGGAAATGATCATATATTTCAGTGCGTATCAACTTTGGCAACTTGAAACTGGGTGGGCTTCAACTCTCAGAATTCCACCCAGCATTTTGGGAGTTGAAGTCCACCCGGCTTCAAGTTGCCAAAGTTGAGAAACACTGATATATTTCATTGAACATTAAAGAAGTGGCAGTTCATCTCCTTTTAAAACAATGTGTTTTTTCCACATGCCTGCACTACTTTTACATTTATTGTATTTATACAGCCATCCATCTCACAAATGTGATTCTGAGTGGCATAAAATAAAATTTTGCAATAGAAAGGCCTTGTTTTGAATGGCTGTGTGTGTGTATATTCAAACTGGAAAGCCAATTTGCAAAACCAATTTAATGTATTCCTGCTCCTATATTGTTATTTAGTGAAACAATCCACCATTAAACAATCAGTTCATTTTTGTTTCATTATTCTGTGTTTTATAGGAACCATTAAAATCTCGTGCTCCACAACTGCACTTAGAGTATAGATTTTATAAACACCTCGGCTGCTCAGGTAAGAAATCTTTCTCCTAGGAGTTAAAATAAATTGTGGCAAAGGGATGTAGTGAAAGTAGTACTTACCCAACCATACATTTGAATGCTACAAATACCCTAGAAATCAGAGGGTGCAGTTTTTAGCAGTGATAAGTGTAGTGCGTATAACTCATCAGATGCAAGGCAGGAGCTAAAGTAAAATTTTCTGTACCCCCAAAAATCTTCACTGTTTTTTTTAAAGTAATATTTCTCCATGTTGCATTTGTAAATTAATTTGAAATCTGGTGGTACCTTGGAAAAAGTAGCTGGTGATTTGTTTGTCCTAAACAGGAAAAAAAAAGTTATCTCAGAGGCCATGTATTTAGCTTTGTAAGCCATCATCAAATTCAATGAACTGAATTCTGCCAGTAGTATAAATGTTGTCAAAAATGGCTGCGCTGGCATAGGTCTAATTTGAAATTTGGTGTTTCCTTTTGAAAAGGAAAGACCAAATGAAATGTGGCGATGAAGAAATTTAGGATATATTTCTCTAGCACTTTTATTTGAGCGGCCCAAGTCAAAGCTGGTGGTTTTTGAGTCGTCTTTGTTTGTTTGTGATATCCTCTTGATATAGTGCAGTTAATTTTTTTTCCTTTTTGTGTTTGTTTCAGTTGAAGGCTTCCCACAGGTATATTATTATGGTCCATGTGGAAAATACAATGCCATGGTACTGGAGCTCCTTGGTCCAAGTTTGGAAGACTTGTTTGACCTATGTGACAGAACATTCACTCTGAAGACAGTCTTAATGATAGCAATTCAGCTGGTGAGTAGAAGAACCTTTTTACGTATTTGTAAACATCCTGCCTTCTTCCAACCTCAAATATTTCCAATGACAGCACTGCCATTTTTTGACAGTTAGGCAAACTTTTCTTTATAAGCTTATTTTGGTTTTATTTAATTAGCATGGATTCAGCAAAGAGCTTCCAAAAAGAAGCTCTGGCACTTAAAAGAGCACTACTTAAGCCAAGCTGCTAGTTTGATTACAGGTGATTTTATGGCTAAAATAGGCTGCATCAAATGAGCATTACGAACAGAAATCAGGTCATGGACAGTGGCTTTCAAACTATTTACTAGGGACTGTTAGATAGTTTTGAGGCACGTTGTTGCCTTTTCTCGGTCCATTTGGTATAACAGCGTAGGACAATAATTTAACATCTTTAATGAACAGAATGCCCAACCCAGAATAATTTCTATGCATTCTTTAGAAGGTAGCTTCTTAACCTGATTATGATCTAGTTAGCTTATATTTTCCATTTCCTTTAGCTAACTAAAGGGATGCATTTTTACTATGGCAAAAAAGCATCTTGGTATATAAAGCTAGTAGATATTTTCATAGCTAGTGATCCTATACAGGTGAACTTTAGTTCAAAGTACCAGGTCTGAAAGTTAGCAAAGGATTTTTAATTCAGAGGTGTAGAATAACATACTTCTTTGCCTTTTTGTAGATTACTCGAATGGAATTTGTGCACTCAAAGAATCTCATTTATCGAGATGTCAAGCCGGAGAATTTTCTTATTGGCCGGCAAGGAAATAAGAAAGAACACGTCATCCACATAATAGACTTTGGATTGGCCAAGGAGTACATTGATCCTGAAACACAAAAACATATACCTTACAGAGAACACAAGAGCCTTACTGGAACAGCAAGATATATGTCAATTAATACACACCTGGGCAAAGGTTTGTTCAGTATAATAAGCTGCATTAACTGATACTTTTCTGTGCTGTTTATATCACGAAAACATGTTTGGGAGCTGTTAATTTTCATATTGTGACTCTTTAAAATTAGAATATGACTTTGGCATGCCTGCAATAAATAAGAATTCAAAGAAGTTACCAGGGCATGTCCATTCATAGCTGTTTATCAGCTGGGATTGATCTAGTGAGACAACATTTCCAAAATTGTCTACTAGGAAGTGAGAATTATTACAGCTGTTATTCAATTTTTCCTCCTTTTCTCCTCCTGCAAGCAAAACAAACCACAGTAGTTTCTTCACTGTGACACGTGAACTGAAATTTTATGCTTTTCCACACGTTAGGAATTCAAAACAAGAGCACATCAAGCCTTTAATCCTGTTTTTAAATTGTGATAATGCAAAACATCTGGAGAATCCCAGACTGTCCAGTTTAGTTTTAACACAGATGTGTGTTCCATTTGAACGTGAGAATGGCCATCTTGGAGAATATGAATAATAATCCAATTCTGTTGTTTTACATGCAGAACGAACTTTTACTAAATCAATGATTTCTCAGGCTCCTTGTAGATATGTTACTTTTGTGTCTGCGGATGTGTTACGGATGTCTGCTTTTTCATACTGAATTACTAGGAATGTAATTACTAACGTAATGTTGATTAAGATGTTAGAGCAGTGTTCTGTTCTCTTACGTGTTTTAGAACAGAGTCGGCGAGATGACTTGGAGGCTCTTGGACACATGTTCATGTATTTTCTTCGAGGCAGTTTACCATGGCAAGGCCTTAAGGTAGATGCTAAAATGTGCATCAGTTGGGTTTTGGCAGATAGCTTCTGTGTTAATTACCTGCCTCTTCTGACAAATTATTTTTATTTTCATCCTTTCGGAAGGACATCTCACTGTCAATACCCAGGTTTTGCCCTACCTAATTTGATATGCTTGATTTGTTACGGTCGGCCACTCCAGAAAACTCTGGGCAGCTTACAAAAATCCCATAAAAAATTTAAAAACAAACCAACCCACAACACCCTATTAAAATGATTGAATGATCGTAATTTTCCCAGCAAGTTAAAAGGGAAGCTAGTATACAGAAAGTGGACCCATTTGGTTTCATTTTGCAGGTGGGAAAATTTAAATTGCTCTTTTTTTCAGGGCTGGTGTTAAAAACAAAACTTGCTGAGTTGTGATGCAGATAAAGATGTATCAGATGACATGCAAGGACTTAGTTAAAATGCTTGCCAAACTTCTGTAACTTATTCAAATATTGTTCCTCCGGTTATTTCACCTGTCCTGTCCAGGACAGCATCCTACATATTACGACCCAATAATAGTTTTTAAAATCCTCTGCATTTCACAGGCTGATACACTGAAAGAGCGATACCAGAAGATTGGGGATACAAAGAGGAATACTCCAATTGATGTTCTCTGTGAGAACTTCCCAGGTAAGTTTTAGTTCTGGTGGCTTCTCATTTCTGTAAATTACTCTTAGAAATAAGAACTATTAAGACGGTGATTTTTAGAATGTAGCTGGTGCAGAGAAATATGCTAGTATAAAAAAATATATGCAGACACCTGGAAACCATAGTTTAATACATTATGTATAGAGTTGGCCACAAATTTCAATTACACTTTAAAAGCTGACTTTTTCTTGAACCCGTAAGAATAATTATTTGCAAACTCCTGATATTTCAGATATCACTATTAACTAGGCTGATTTATCATGGTTTTATCAGGTTTGTGACAAGTTGTCACATTTTGCAAACTGCTTCGCATTGGGTAAAACATTTTTGCAGTTGGCTTACAGCCACAAAGATAGGTGTTTCAGTCATCTGGCAGGCTGCAGTGAATACTTTGTCTAGACTAAAAGCAGCATATTTGATACGCTGGCTGGGGAATTCTGGGAGTTGAAGTCTACAAGACTTCAAAGTTTCCACAGTTGGACACCCTAAGCCTAGATGATATGCTCGGATTGAAATAACAGAGCAAATTCCAGGTGAAATGTTCAAAGCCTACTCTCATTGGAGCAAACAGGTAAAAAGCACTGGTGAAATCTGAACCAGTTTGCTACTGGTTTGCTAGCCGCGCATGCATGCTGTGTGTGTGCATGCATGCACAGTACGCACCAAAAAGAGGCTTGGGATGGTAAGTAGAACAGCGAGGGTGGGGTGGATCAGCTGTGCCGCACGATGTAGCTTCGCTAGAAAGCAGGATTTCCTGCTTTCTAGCGAAGCTAAACCGCGCGGCACAGCTGATCATCAGCAATATCAGTTCAGAGGGACTGGTAGCCTTTTTTAACTACCATTTTGCCCGAACCAGAGTGAACCGGTAGCATTTCACCCCTGGATAAAAGGCATTCTTGATGCTTCTCTTTGATATTTTGATAGCTTCTGGTTCTGTCAACCCTGGTGCCAACGGCCAGGATGGGCCCTGAAAAACATAGTGGTCATGCCTCCAGTCTGTCTTCCAAACGGAAGAGAGTTTCTCCATCACCGAATTTGAAACTGCATGTGAAACTGCTTTTCTAAAATTGGAAACTTTTGGGCTGTGGTGCTTGATGCTCTCTTCCTCTAATCATTGGGAAGAAAGAAAGGATCTGAACGTGTTTAGCAAATATTGATTAAACGAGGGAGGGTTTCTCTCTGAAACTTCTTTAGAACACAAAGTTCTTTTAGTTCTTTTAGAAGTGATGTAATCCCTGGCAGAGCCTTGCCTATCTCTGTTCTGAATCACCTGGCCTTTTTATGACTTGGACTTTCAGTCTGAGTTCCACAACCCATCAAGCATTAAGAAATTCACAATATACAAAGCTTTATAATTTGCATCCCAGCAGCGCCCAGGCTATTTAAAGCAAGCAGGCTGCCTCTCCTTTTTTTAAAATCGTCTCTGTGTGTGTGTGAAGATACACCTGCATTAGGATCCATTAAGTCTAAATTTCTGCTTCAGCTTGAATTTTTGAAGTGACCGTAGCTACGTAATTTATCTTTATACCCTCCGGTGCCTTTAACTGTTCAGAGAGCAAGAACACTAATATAAATACCTAATTGTCCCAAAGCTGGTGCCTACTAATTGTTTTTGCCCCTAAATCTGCAAACATTTCAGTGACGTACTTAAGGAGGCCCTTTAGAAATCTGTGGCTTGGTGGGCCATCCACGCGACAGATTTCTTGATCTCGTCTGCCTCTGTAAACTGATAATTTAGGGGGTTTAATCTGACCAGTAGGTAACGCTGAAATGTATTCTGCTTCTACTTCTTTCTGAACAGATTGTCTGATGTTGCTTCTTCCTAATTCCCTTTAACAGAGGAGATGGCCGCCTACCTTCGTTACGTCAGACGATTAGACTTCTTTGAGAGGCCGGACTACGATTACCTACGAACCATCTTCACCGAGTTATTTGAAAAGAGAGGATTCACCTTCGATTATGCCTACGACTGGGTCGGCAGACCAATTGTAAGTGGTCATCCTCTGGGATCTGCTGTATTTTTCCAGAGGTCGCTCTTTAAAAGCCGATTGTGACACGTTATTTGGAAAGTAAGGTCACCGCCCGGACAGGTAGCCCTCGACTTAACAATAATTCATTTTAGTTGACCATTCAAAGCTACAACGGCATCATGACCGTTTTTCACACTTATGACTGTTGTAGCACCCCCCCATGGTCACGTGATCAAAATCCAAACACTTAGCAACTGGCTCACATTTATGACGGTCGCAGCGTCCCAGGGTCACACGATCCCTTTTTGCAACTTCCTGACAACGTCAGTGAGGAAGTCCGATTCACTTAACAACCTGTGACTAACTTATCAACCGTAGTTGACTCCTTTAACAAGGGTGGCAAGGAAGGTAGTAAAATGGAGCAAATTTCACTTAAGAAAATGTCTTACTGGGCATCTGGAATTTTGGGCTCAATTGTGGTCGTAAGTCCGAGGACTACCGGTATTTTGTCGTGAACTTTCCTGCAAAACCTAGGTGTTGACACTACATTTTCCTTTTCAAAAGAAAAGAATGGGGGATATATATATATATATATATATATATAGCAGTGAGACTCCCTCTCTCCTCCCCACCACCTGCAATCTCTCGCTGCTGCCTGTTGTCTTGAGAAAGCAGGGATTTGCAATCTTGTTCACTGTGTTTGGTTTTGTTCTACTGGAATTAAAATAAAGAAGAATATGGTTTACAATGAAAAAAAGAAAAGAATGGGAGAAGTGTTAACATGGTTTTGTTTTCAGTGAATGGGATTCACTCGTGTCTCTCTTTTATTTTCCAGCCCACTCCAGTGGGACCCATGCATGTAGAATCGGGACCATCCGTAATCAGAGATCCCCATATGCACCGGGATCGATCCTCAGTACAGCCTTACCGAAATCAGGTTGGTTCACCGTAATGCCTTCATGCTTTAAAATCTGCAGCCTGTAGTTAATTCCTAGAAAGGGGCACCTAGAAAAGCCAGGGGTGTCAACGACCTTATTAATTACCACTCTTCATTTCTTGTTTAGCAAGCTTTCCCTTAACAGCCCTGCCGTGACTACTTTTGAGATGTGCAGACATGTTCTATAAAACAAGAATACAAAAATACTCAGGTCTCTGAAGCTGAGAGAAATGACAATCTGAGAACGGAGATCTGCGGAATTGCTAGCTTCCCTTTGGTTTTAAAATGTAGTTCCGTGCATTCTCGTGAGAACGATGGGCCTTACCCTCTGCAGGCTGAAATGCAGGGCTCATTCATTCATTGCAGCCCCACTGTTTATTTGTTTGTTGTTAATTCCTTGATATGCAATAAAGCATCAAGATAGCAAGAGAAATAAAGTGAATATATATTCGAACTCTGCCAGCAACAGTGTTTAGAAATAGCTGACAGTCAGTTGACAGAAGCTCTGACATCATAAACAGGCTAAGCTCTTTCTAAATACCAGTGTATTTATAAAACATACCTCAAATCTGCAGATGTTTAAAAAGAGGCTAGATAACCTGTGACACCCTTGAATCAGAGGCCTTCAAACTTGGCAGCTTCAAGACTTGTGGACTTCAACTCCCAGAATTCTGGGAGTTGAAGTCCACAAGTCTTAAAGCTGCCAAGTTTGAAGACCTCTGCCTTGGATCATCGTTTCTGAGATATTTCCTTACCTAATTCTTCAGAGCCTTCAACAATGGCAAGAACTTCTAAGGTTCTTGAAAAGTTCTTAAACATCCAGGGAACTTTTCAGAAATGTATCTGCCTTGAGAATAGCCCACCGTCAAAACACCAGCCATTGACCTTTGGAAACGTTTTATGACATTTTATATTACGTCGTAGAATTCTTCACAATAATCTTTACGACATAAAATGCTTTTATAAAATTTGCCAAATGCAGATTTCCAAGGGAAAATCCTGGATTTTGGATGCATTCTGTTAGGATAACCCATTCGAGATACCATTGGTGGAAAAAAGTTTTGCTCTACGACGCAGCATTTTGTCCAGTTACAGTTTATAGACACAAGTGTTTTAATAGCCCAGGTGGCCCTCTACTTACAATAGCTTGTTTAGTCGCCGTTCAAAGTTACCATGGCACTGATAAAAGTGACTTAGGACCAGTTTTCACACTTAACAACCGTAGTACCCTGCTTCCCCGAAAATAAGACATCCTCTGATAATAAGCCCAATCGAGCTTTTGAGCGCGTATGCTAAAATAAGCTTCCCCCCAAAAAAATAATCCTTCCCTGAAAATATTTAAAAGCAGAGCTGAAAATCAGGTAAGATGGCAAGAGGAGCCCCGTCTTGTTCCATGCACCCCAAAATAATAAGACCTCCCCGAAAACAAGGCCAAGCGCTTATTTCAGGGTTCAAAAAATATAAGACGGTCTTATTTTCAGGGAAACACAGTAGCATCCCCTTGATCATGTGATCAAAATTCAGACGCTTGACTCATATTTACGACGGTTGCAGTGTCCCAGGGTCATGTGATCCCCTTTTGCGACCTGCTGACAAGCAAAATCCATGGGGGAAGCCATATTCACTTAACAACCGAGTGACTAACTTATCAGCTGCAGCAATTCACTTCACGAATGTGGCGAGAAAGGTCGTAAAATGGAGCAAAACTCACTTAATAAACCTTCCGCTTAGCAACAGAAATTTTGGGCTACCTGGATATGGATTTATTTGCTGGCTTTAACGGCAGGGAACCCACTTCTGCCTTGACTGCATTGTGTCTTTAAGCCAGGCGTGTCAAACTCAAGGCCTGGGGAGGAGGGGTTGGATCCAGCCCACGGGGTGCTTAGATCTGGCCCGCGGGGCCACCCTGGAAACAGCGAAGGACTGGCTTGCAGTGCCTCTGCCAGCGAAAATGGAGCTCGGGAGGGCCGTCTGCGAGCGGCCCTCCCGAGCTCCATTTTCACTGGCCGAGGGTTGCAGTTCGGGAGCTCCATTTTCGCTGGCAGAGCGCTTGGCCGAAATGCTTGCTTCCCTGTCCCTCTTGAGCTTTTTCACATGCTTGCTCGGTTCTGGTTCACCTTTTTGCCTCTGGTCTCTTTGCTTTCCTGCATGCTGATGCCTGGGCAGCCTGTGTCCGAACGCAGAGGAGAGTGGGAAATTCCGGCAGTCCGGCAGGCCAATGCTTTGTTTCTGACCTCTCACTTGGCTTCCGAACGGCATGGGGGATCTGTCCAGGTATTGCCTTTTTTTTTTTTTGCTTCCCTCCCCTCTCCCGCACAGTGTTTGGCTATCGCCCCTTGGGCATGCGGAGGGTCCCCTCCACCTTTTACCTGCACCGTTTGGCTTCTGCTAGAATGATGAGGGCGGGCGGGCATGATATCAGCAGTTTGTGAATGCCCAAAGACTTAGAACGAAGGGCGATGTTGCTGTATCGCCATGTTCATTCATTAGGAGAGCCTTCCGCCGATCTGGACATCTTCCACAGGTGTGAACTTCAAGGAAGACCAATCTGGTGGAGGAATCTTGGAATTAATCCACATCTGGAGGTGGCTCAAATTGGGGAAGGAGTTTTAGGCAGAACCTAGGCCACAAATCTAAAAAATTGGATTTTTGTCCAAATTCACGTTCTGTATACCCTTTTCCTCCTCCTCCTCCTCCTCCTCCTCCTCCTCCTCCTCCTCCTCCTCTTCTTCTTCTTCCACTTCCTCCTCCTCCTCTTCTCTTCTTCTTTCTCTTCCTCCTCCTCCTCCTCTTCTACTTTTATCTCCTCCTCCTCTTCTTTTTCTTCTTCCTCTTCTTCTTTCTCCTCCTCCTCCTCCTCCTCTTCTTCTTCTTTCTTCTCCTCCTCCTCCTTTTCTTCTTCTTCCTCTTTTTCTTCTTTCTCCTCCTCCTCTCTTCTTCTTTCTCCTCCTCCTCCTCCTCCTCTTCTTCTTTCTCCTCCTCCTCCTCCTCTTTTTCTTCTTTCTCCTCCTCCTCCTCCTCCTCCTCCTCCTCCTCCTCCTCCTCCTCCTCCTCCTCCTCCTCCTCCTCCTCATGCAAGGAAGGCCAGGTCTTACTTCATATAGTACAGGCAGTCCTTGCAGTGCCCCAGGGTCATATGATTCCCTTTTGCAACCTTCTGACAAGCAAAGTCAGCGGGGAAGCAAAATTAACTTCACAACCGCGATACTAATTTAACAGCTGCAGTGATTAACAACTGTGGCCCAAAAGTTGTAAAATGAAGCAAAACTCACTTAACAACCGTCTTGCTTAGCAGCAGACATTTTGAGCTCGATTGTGGTTGCAAATCAAGGACTACCTGTATATAACTTGAAGATTCGGATTTCAAATGACTTGCACCGTAGCCAGCATTCAAATTAGCTCCATTGCCCCTTGCGGGATTATATGTTGAGAGCCACGGTGGTGCAGTTGTTACTGCAGGCTACTTCTGCTGACTGCCGTTTGCCTGCAATTTGGCAGTTCAAATCTCACCAGGCTCAAGGTTGACTCAGCCTTCCATCCTTCCAAGATGGCTAAAATGAGGACCCAAATTTTGGGGGCAATATGCTGACTCTGTAAATTGCTTAGAGAGGGCTGTAAAGTACTGTGAAACGGTATATAAATCTAAGTGCCATTGCTATCTTCCTTCCTTCCTTCCTTCCTTCCTTCCTTCCTTCCTTCCTTCCTTCCTTCCTTCCTCCCTCCCTCCCTCCCTCCCTCCCTCCCTCCCTGTGCTTAGAATGCCATATTGCAGGCTCACTCTGCCCACTGGCATGAATTCGATCCTCACAGGCTCAAGGTTGACTCTTCCTTCCATCCTTCCGAGGTCAGTCAAATGAGGACCCAGATTGTTGGGGGCCAAGAGGCTGACTCTGTAAACCGCTTAGAGAGGGCTGTAAAGCGGTATATAATAGGTGCTATTGCTATTGCTATTGTCAATCAAACACTTATTAAGGATCTTCTGCGCAAAAACATTGATACGTTCAGATATAAGCCACTTCACGGACAAAAAGCTCCTCCATCATCTGAAGCCGCCCTCCGTTTTCCTTCCTGGCCCTCTGCTGCCAGAATAACGCCGTCTCCCCTGTAGTGGTGATTGTGAGTGTCATACGCTTGGCTTCCTGATCAACGGATGTGCCAAGATGGAGGAAAAGGGGCTGCAAGAGAGAAGAAAGATAGGGTTGATCCCCAACCTGATGTCCTCAAGAGGACTTAGTTTATTGGGTTGGAGAAGGCCTATAGGCTGCATTGGATATGTCTTTGACCCACACCTGGGTCTGAGGTCCCTTATTAACAGGGTTTTGTTTCGCTGTCGATTTTTGTTCCAGGTGGTAAGCTCAACCAACGGCGAGTTGAACGTTGAAGAGCCAGCAGGAGCCCCTTCCAACGTACAACTTGCAGCCCGTACTGAGGTGGAAGTAGTAGAGGAAGCTAAGTATGTTTGCTGTCAAGCCAGGTTTTCCCCTGCATCATCTCCATGTAAAATATGTTGGTGTGTTTCCAGGCTTTGATGCGCCCATGCCCATAACGTGTGGTCAGATCCTCTTTTTTTTTCCCCACGCTTTCCTTCTTGCATGGATAACCATGGTGTTGCTGGGTGCAGCTTCTTTTCCCTTGGGCTGCCTGGGTCATGCTACTTCTGACCGATGCATGTGCTGCAGGTTTGACAGAGGGTTTCAGAAGAGTTTTGCAACTGGCATGCATAACCGATTCCTCCAGGAGTTAAGGCTGTAGCTATTGTTCCTTATTTTGAACAACTTCATAAGCATTTTGAACAACTTCGGTTTCTTTGGGATAGTGTAGCCTACTATTCAGAGACCCATGTCTCCTCTCCTTCTCCATCCCCAGTCTTCTTCTGAAAATCGAAGGTCCGTTGTGCCTTAGCCCCTCTTTGAATAGAGACGGTTTTTGTGTTCAGTAGGGGAATTTCTTCTGGCTCACAGAAGTCCTGAGTTATTTTTGCCTGCAGTGGGACTTTATTTTGCTTCTGTTAGAAGTCGAGGCCATTCTTTTCATCTCTACCATCCAGTGCTACTGCGCATGATTTATTATCACTGCAGGAACCATGATAGGGAGCGTCCTCCCTCCATTTCTTTTTCTCCACAAGGGAGGCGAGGGCGGACACACTTTGCTATTTACACTGAGAAATAGTTTCCTCAAAGACTTAGTGGGGGCACAGCACTGCTATTTGTCTTGCCCGACTTTATCTTGTGTTGAGACTCTGGACAGTCTTTCAGCAATCATAACAATATTCCTGTAAATTTTATGGCAGAGGTGATCCTCGATTGGCTAGGCTAAAGGTGAATGTCAAATGTTCTTTCCAGAAAAGCAGGTTGCTTGTGCCTTAAATTTAATTGCGCTTCAGGTTCTGAAGTCCCAGCAAAGAGAGGAAGCCATCGCCTTAAAAATCTTTTAAGAAACAGTTTTATTCTTTTGAAAACATTCCCACCTTCTCCCTTAAGGGGGAAAACCCCCCTCTAAAGCAGGGGTCTCCAACCTTGGCAACTTTAACGCTTGTGGACTTCAACTCTCAGAGCTAAGCTTCAACTCTCAGCTAAACTGGCTGAGGAACTCTGGGAGTTGAAGTCCACAAGTCTTAAAGTTACAAAGCTGGGAGACGTCTGCTCTATAGCACCTTTGAGCTGAGAAGAAGGAGAATTTTAATGATTTTTTTTTAAAATAAGCACAAATATCCTCGTGACAAAATATGGGTCTTTGGTTAGCTTTTCCAGTTGATAACTTTGTCACACAGCAAGTGGTCAGTGAATTTCTGCAGTTAAAAGGGTGGAGATGAGAAGGAGAGATTAGGTTAATTTTTAAAAATTTAATTGTATTTATACGAAGTGCTGGAAGAGTCTTCAGCAGTTTAGCAGCAGTTTAGCAGTTTAGTAGCAGAAAGAAAGATTTTTCTTTCTTTCAGGAAATGTTACAGAAATGAACTAAACTTCAGCCCTTAAAAATGTGTGTTTGGGCCACAGCATTAATAAAATGGCCGAAAGAACTATTTTGTATCTCCCAAGCAAAGATAGACCATCACCTTTGTGATGGGGCCGGTCAAGCTAAAGGAATGGGCTCACTGCTTTTCTTCCCCTGCTTCTCATCATCTTTGGAAATTGACTTAGAACCTATCCCACTTGGTTCAAGTTAGTTTTTATTCCCAAGGAATTGGACCTGGTCCTTGAAAACATGATGTCCTGCTCCAGTTTCATGAGAGAAGTTTTCTTCTAGGATGGAAAAAATTGGGGTTGTTTGATCTGGATGGCAAAACAACTAAGGAAAAAGTTAGTTTTCTATATCACCCTGGTCATTTGGATATTTGCAGCTCAGACCTAAAAGCTATAATTGAAGTAGAAGTTAGGGAAATGTTAATGTTCACTGGAAATCACACTTTTTTCTCTGCTGTTCCCTATGTTTGTGGCACAGTAGCTCCCTCTGAACCAAACCTTCCACGGAAATGGTCCTTCCAAGGTTTCCCCTCTGTTATCTCAGGTAGTGATGATTTCCAAGACGTTTCTCAGTCAGCCATCCCTCTCTCGTAACGCCTTGAATCAGCCCAGAATCTGATTTCATCTTTGATTTTTGCCAGGTCATTCTCTTTAAAACCACTTGTTGAAGATGCTTTTCCAGAAGTATCTTCAAGGTTGCACCTTTATCCTTAGTGATCGGTCTTACGTCATAGTGCTGTTACGTTATTATCCATCAAAACATTAAGGTGTTTTTTGCATCTGAGACTTTTTAGGGTTTTCTTTTCCAAGAATATTTTCCAGCCTAGCAGTTCAGAAACCTTCCCACTCCCATCTGCCAAGGCCTCCCTGAACACATTTATCCTGCTTATGATGATCATATCGGATCTTGGGCTATTTGCAAATGCTTCTTTTTGCCTGTCTCAGAAACGCCCACCATGGTCTCTCTCTCTCTTCCTCAGGAATTACAGGAGGGTTTAGGTAGAACCAGATTTGAGAAAGTAGGTGGAACTGGTGAGGGACCCTCAGATCCGCAATGCACGTTTGCATGAACTGCCGTGAACTTGCTTCCATCTTACTCTGAGCTAATGTTTCCTTCTTTCCTTTCTGTGTTTTTATTTGTCTTTCTTTCTTTCCTTCTTTCTCCTCTCACTGTCTGTTGTAGCTGCCTGAAAATGCTCAACTTGTGGTGAGTCACTCTCTCTGGTTCACGTAAAGGGGGAGTGAATCAGACGTAGGCGGTGCTTGACCAAAGCAAGGCGAAATTAACCGAGTGGGCAGATAGTTAAGAACGGCCTCCTTAGGACATCTGGGCAAGGCAGGGAGGTTGGTGCCCCGGATTGGCACGTCAGTGGCTTCCCTCTTTTTTTTAATAAAAAGAGACTGTGGCGGAGTGTTTGGAAAGCCTGAAAGCATCTCGGTTTGTCCCCAAAATTGTTGAAACTATCTAGGTTTTCTTTAAGCAGTTCATTTGCCGGGGATATATTTTTTCAATCCTTTATTGGTTAAAAAAAATTGTGTATTGTTAGTTTTGCAACGGTTTCTATGATTTCATGAAGTATTCGGGTATTTCCAATGCTAGGGATCTGTATTGTGAGAATATAGTAGTCCTGCTTTTGTCCCAGAGTTCCTTCTCTGTTCTCTAAAGTGGATCCCCAAATGTGGATCCGCATAATCAGGTTTCTGTGGTTATGGGCAGCTGGTGGAAAAGAGAGCAGTTTTTAACCACCAGATTTTAGCTTGGTAAAAGTTACATAGCATAAGAGTTTCTTGGGGAGGGGGCGGTGGGCTTCTGAAAAGAATGTCTTTTGGGCTCTAACAGAGTTTCGATTCCAACAATAATTCCCCGTAGTTCAAAACTGCATAATGGAATATATTGATTTTTCAAAAGCTTTACATTCTTGGAGCTCCTGCATTGGAAGCATTCTTCCCAGGAATTTGTGAGCTAGCAGGGGATGGTAGCAGCAACACTGAACAATAACACTTGTTCATTTTGCCACATGGGGAATTTTAGAGTTTCGGGTGTGGTGGTGGAGGAAAGAGGCTGATTATGGGGGAGTTTTGAACCCCAAACTGAACACGGCTTGCAAAGTTTCCCTGTCACCATACCAGCTGTTTTGGCTGAGGACTTCTTTCTCGAAGATGGACAATGAACAGCCCCATCTTCTGGCAGCAGGATATCAGTGGGGGTGAGGAGGACCCCTTCCTGTCCCATCCTGTCCCGTCCTCTCCCATCCCATCCCATGATTCTGACTTTCCAACTTATCCCTTGGAAAGATTCAATTACCCATCCTGTGGGACTGAGAAAATGCCACTTCACGTGTTTGAGTAATGCCACTGCTTTTCTTCGAAGCACGTGATTGCAATTCAAACAACAACGACTCATAGTCTTTAGCTGGTTTTCCACACTGAGCGAGAGGTCCTTAATTTAAAACCTCCCCGGTCTCTTTCGCATGCGTGCGTGTTCATCTGCACGCCCATCATTGGCCCGAAGGATGATGACAGTTCCGAGGTGACCCGTATAAGTCATGGCAGTTAGCGGATTTGTAATCTAAAATGAACAGGCCTCTCTGGTTTGGTTGAGAACTTGGCATTGGGAAGGAATTTATTTGGCCATCAGTGTCCTCTGTGGCAGCACTCTCCAATCTTTTTTGGCACCAGGGGCCAGGGTTTCATGGAAGACATTTTTTTTACAGATGTTGGGGGAAGAGGAACACCCAACCTAGATCCCTCGCATAGAGGGCCGTGATGAGGGGTGAAATCCAGCAGGTTCTGGAGAACCGGTAGTGGAAATTTTGAGTATTTCAGAGAACCGGCAAATGCCACTTTGGCTGGCCCCAGAGTGGGGTGGGAATGGGGATTTTGCAACATCCTTCCCCTGCCACGCCCACCAAGCCACACCATGCCCACCAAGCCACGCCCACAGAACCGGTAGTAAAAAAATTTGGATTTCACCACTGGTCGTGAGCCTGTGAGAATCTAATGCCTGATGATCTGAAGTGGAGCCGAGGTGGTGATACTGGCGTTGCAGAGGGGCCGCAAATACAGATGACGCTTCGCTCGCCCACCCGCTGCTCACCTCCAGCTCTGAGGCCCAATTCCTAATAAGTCACAGACCAGTAGTGATGATTGGCCCAGGGGATTGGGGATCCCTGCTGTATGGGACTTCCCTATTTCCCCCCCCCCCCTCACATCAAGCATTTCAAAATGCATCAAATGCAATTCCTGATAGACCCCTGACCTTATTTCCAAGCCGTGGTGGCGCAATGGTTAGAGTGCAGTACTGCAGGCTACTTCTGCTGACTGACTGCTGCCTGCGATTTGGCAGTTCAAACCTCACCAGGCTCAAGGTTGACTCAGCCTTCCATCCTTCCGAGGTGGGTCAACTGAGGACCCAAATTATTGGGGGCAATATGCTGACTCTGTAAGCCGCTTAGAGAGGGCTGTAAAAAGCACTGGGAAGCGGTACATAAGTCTTAAGTGCTATTGCTGCTTCTCAGGTAATTCTGTAAATGCCCTGCTTTTGTGCCACAGATCCTCATCTTTATCAAGCTATGGCTATAGCTTATCCCTGAAAAAAGCCACAAGTAGACTTACGGATTCTTCTTCAGTGAAAATAAACAACACATAAACCCATTGACTAACCACATTTTCTGTTTTCGTACGCTCGCTAAATTTTGCTCTGCCAAAGAAATGCTTTCCTTCTGTCTGTTTTTTTAGATTGTAAGCCCCTCGGGGTATGGACCTATCTGGCCTGTTCTTTGTGATATGCTTGGTTGGTGCTACAGAAAAATAAAAATAAAGACAGTTTTGCAGAAGGCCACGCCTACGTTCACCTGTATGCAGCTGAGAATGGTTTCTTGGTATTATAGCCTCTATCAAGAATTTGCTGTGCCACCTTTGCGTGCAAAAATAAATACGGAATCATAAATGCCAACGGGTGCCGTGTAATGCCAGGAAGCGGTCAGGGTTATTATTGGGAGGAATGCTATATTACATGCATTTTATTTATTTATTAAATTTATATTGCCACCCATCTCACGTATGACTCTGGGTGGTGTTCAATAAAAGAACCCAATAAATAATATAAAACACAATTTAAAAACATCTTTTTTAAAATAATAATAATAATAATACAGTTCAAAACACGTATAAATAAGAGTGGAAAAATAGATCTACCAATGCTTTTGGGCTCCCTACTTCCTTGGGATCTCCAAACCTGTTATATATATATTTATTAAATTTATTGACAGCCCATCTCAACCACAAGATGACTCTGAGTGGCATATAGAACCAGGTTCTTTCTCTGTGTCTCCTGTTCAAATTCTCTACTTAATACTTCAGGAAAATTTTTTAGAAAAAATGGCCAAAGGTCTGAGGGAACCATGAAGACCAAAGTAAATTATCCATTATTTTTAAATATAACATGCCTCCAAAAACATCGGACAAGGGGATTTTGTTTTTTGTTTTTTCTCAAATTTGGCAACTTTAAGGCAAGTGGACTTCGACTCCCAGAATTCTGGATGTGGAAGTCCACCCCTCTTAGAGCCTGCTAGCCATGGAATTTAACTTTATCTACCCTGAGTAGCGAGGGACGCAGTGGCTCAGTGGCTAAGACGTTGAGCTTGTCGATCGAAAGGTCGGCAATTCAGCGGTTCGAATCCCTAGTGCCGCGTAACGGGGTGAGCTCCCGTGACTTGTCCCAGCTTCTGCCAACCTAGCAGTTTGAAAGCAGGTAAAAAATGCAAGTAGAAAAATAGGGACCCCCTTTGGTGGGAAGGGAACAGCCTTCCGTGTGTCTTTGGCGTTGAGTCATGCCGGCTAAATGACCACGGAGACGTCTTCGGACAGTGCTGGCTCTTCAGCTTTGAAACGGAGATGAGCACTGCCCCCTAGAGTCAGGAACGACTAGCACATATGTGCGAGGGGAACCTTTACCTCCTTTTACACTGAGTAGCAGTGGCTCTCGGTGTTCAAGGCAATATTTTATAGCACTTCTTGGGGATGTCAAAATGTGAACTATTTGTTTTACCAATGAGCAACCCTCATCAGCCAAAACTGGGTCTTTACTCTGATGTATACACTTGCTGGGATATTTGGAGAGCATCAGGTTGGGGAAAGATGTTGAAACAGTCTTTCAAGTCTTTTGAACTTGAAGGGAGGAGCAAATCATTTTTAAAAAATACTATACAATGTTCATTTTTCAGATTGGAGAATGTCTGACTAGATGTGTGTACTTTTGTTGCGTGAAATCTTTCAAAAGATTTTATGCATCGCTCCTAGCTCCAAAAAAGCGATACTTCTCTGAGCATTAGCCCAGATTACAGAAACTGAACTGTTTTGTCTTTGGCTCAGCTTGCTCGGTTTGTCGTAATTCTGGGGTGCACCCCTGAATGTATAATGGTACATAGAATGCTATGTGTATTTGACATTCAGGAGTTGTGGATCTGGCCATTTCATTTTACCCTTTGTTCTCCTTTACTTAGGCAGAAGTTAAATAATGTCTCTGTAACAAATATCTAAAATTGACGCTCTATCCAACCCACAAACCTAAAAACCTACATAGGTAAAACTAACTCCAGATAACTTTCAAAGTACCTTCGGAGCTTCTCTGAAAAGCCTTTCAAAGCCTTTTCCCACTTGTGAAAGTGGAACCAAATCTGGGTAAAGAATTGTAGAGCATCATAGTTATGATGGTCCACTGTAAAAAGGCCAGGTGTCTTGGGCAAGGCCTTCACCCATCAGTCTTGATGGACAGGCACAGGGAAGCAAAGACAGTCATTCTGGTGCCAATTTAGAACCAAGGCCAAAAATGAAGCTATGCCAAAGACAAAATAATGGGCCAAAAAAAAAAAGCTTATTATTAGAAGTGATTGCCCAGGATTATATTACCTGTTATCAATTTGGCTCTCCACCATAACACATTTTTGCACGGTGTCACTGTTTAGTAGGAAAAGATTTTATTTCTTAACGCCAACCTCATTGATTGCCACAATTCCCAGGGAAAGTTTATTCAGTAGCACATAGGGAAGGATTTTTAACATGCTTCCTTTTTGAAAGAGAGGAAAGCCAGAATTTGGTGCTCCACCTCCCTAAATTGATAAGCCTAATATTGTAGAACCCTTGCCATCTTATCTACCTTTCTAGAGAAATACCTGTGGTTAATCCAATGATCTTTCCTAAGACCATTTTGCCACAGGGTTGCGGAAAGAAGGGCATCCTTTTCTAGCAGTCTTCCCAATTCCCAAAAATATACGTCCTGGGTTCGTGAGAAGCCATCCCTGGCACGGCTGGTTTTGTGCAGGTCCTTCTTTCCCAAACGACACCTCCCAGATATACTGTGCCAACGGCCATGCTATCTTTTGGTCGTTGCAGCCCCAATGCCTCTGGATGTTGTTGAGTTGAGCAAAGACTAGCCTGACATGAAAATCTGGAGTGTGGGGAGTAGGTATGTTAAAGAGACTCTTGCCTATGTGGTCCTTCCATGTGACTCTGTGTCTCTGCTTCATTTCATAGTGAATACATTGCGTAGGTGAAGGCTTCCCAGGGTCCAGGCTTCTCATAAGAAACTGGATTGTCTCATTCTGTGAACCATCCAGCCTGTGTGTCATCATTAAAGGAGGCCATCTGTGCAGAATAAGTCACCCTTAGTTTCCTGCATGCGCCTCTCAGGTTTTACCGATCATCTTCCTTCACTTTTGGTTGTTCATTTTATCATTGATTAAAAAGAATACCTTGTCAAAACACTAGCTACGTCCCCTTTCTCTTTTATTATAGTTATTTCTTGTGAGGTTTTTGTCCATATACCGGATCACATGCTCTACATATATTCCATCTCAAACAATCAACCAACCGATCTGCTAATCAAGTATCCGAGGACGTTTAACTTTAGATCTAAACTCAGTCTGGAGTATTTTTCTATGTTGTCATGACCTAAACAGTTGGTCAAGGAACTGATTGTCTAGGACTGGGATGGCAAACCTATGACACGCGTGCCACAGATGGCACATGAAGCCATATTGGTGGGCACACAAGTGTTGCCCTACCTTTGCTGCAGCATGCATGTACGCGCCGGCCAGCTGATTTTCAGGCGTTCCAGGCCCACCAGAGGTTGGGAAACAGATGGTTTCCGGCCTCTGGATAGGTGGGGAAGGCCGTCTTCGCCTTCCCCAGGCTCCTAGAAAGCCTCTGGAGCCTGGGGAGAGTGAAAAACGGGCCTACTGGGCCCATCGTGTCATCGCGTGCCAAAAGCGGGGGTCGCACGGGGGGGTCACACGCACATGCGTGGGGGGCACATTTATGGGTATGGGCACATGCATGTGTGGCCCCTCCCATGCTCCCACGCTTTTGGCACATAATGGCAAAAAGGTTAGCCATCACTGGTCTAAGAATTCTTTATGCAAGATGCTGAATACAACCATTTGGCTAAACCATTCGTACGTGAACTGAAAGAGTCGGACAGTGCAATTAGAAGGTTGCCATGTCCTCCCTCTGCTTCCCAGCATCTTTTGTTATTTTATTTATTATTTATTTATTAAATGTATATGCTGCCCATCTCACTGTCCAAATCCCTTTTGTGGGGTTGATCCATTCCAAGAGATAAAAGACTTTTTGCGAGTTATGTACTCTTACCCAATTCCTGTGTCATCAGTCTCCAAGGAAGACTATCTTATATAGCAGAAGTTGGTGCAAAGTATTTTTGGGGAATGGGTGTAGAGAAAGGTTAACATAGTTAATTTACACTGATGGACATTTTTCTAGCATACTGTGTTCTAGCATAATTTTGCTGGGTTTTATTTAATGCATCGAAACTTATAGTTGTAGTGATGCCAGCAAGTTGTTTTTTTGTAATTTATCCCAGGCAGGTCAAGGACACCGTATAGCTCAGCATTCAACAATCTGCTGCCCTTCAACTCTGTTAAATTACCAATTCAGTCATCCTCATCTAAGTATGATAAAATTCCCATCACTTGCAGGACATCAAGCTGGAAAAAGGTGCTACAGAACAGGGGATCCCAACCTTGGCAACTTTAAGACTTATGGATTTCAACTCCCAACTGCTGGCTAGGGAATTATGGGAGTTGGAAGTTCAGAAGTCTTAAAATTGCCAAGGCTGGAGATCCCTGCTGTAGAAGAAATGTGTTACATGGACAGACAGATTAGACTTCATCCAGCCCGAGGAGAAAGACAATTTTTAGAGACTAGGTTTGAACTTTTGAAGAGAAATAACTTGAGAGTTCAGAGGAACTTTTGAGAGATAACTTGGGAGTTCAGAGGAAGTACTTCAAATTAAATCTTTCTAACTATTTGTTCCATCAACTGATGGTATGTTTTGGTTTAGAAGGTCTTTTCAATACATATTTTAATGGATGAAATTTGGATGTTAGAACCTTGGAGTAAATGATAATAGGTTATTAATTCTGTTTAATTAAATGTTGAAACGGCACCCTGCTTTTTAAACATGGGAAGATGCACCTAAGAGTCGCCTTAATTTCCTTTTTTAAGGAATTGGAAGTACAAATATCTTGGATGAGAACACACTAGGATGTAATGGATTCAGACAGTCAACATGTTCAGATGCCGTCGGCAAAGTTTATGCACTGGCACTGATTTGAACTGTGCGTTCAGCTCCCTATCAAATAAAAGGGAAATTTGCTGTTACGTAAAGAATAAAACCCGGGTGAAAAACATTTTCTATTAAAATGTAACTAAGGAGGAATTAGCAAACATGGATTAACTACATCTCCCAGTTTGAATGCATTTGTTTGTAATGAAATAAGGAGGAAGAGTGTTAAAACACTTAATATCCACCTAATTTAGATTACATCAAAAGTTTGTTTCTCTGTTTAAAAAAAAACATATTTTCTAATGAGAAAAGAAGGACTTTTTGTTCAAATGACGCTCCCAAAATTTTACCTCAGATCTTTTGAAAACCCCAAGTCCTTTATTAGGTTAAAATGTCATCCCACTTATTCTTAAATAATCGACTCTCATCTCCACGTGAGCAACTACTCGGACTTTCCTCTGCCTTGTGCTATGTGGATCTGTCCCAACGGCATCTCATGCAAACTTCTTCATGCTTCTGAATCTCTCATTAGACCCTTCCAGAGCTTGGGAGCTCCTTGCTTTGCGGGGTTGCATTTTTGAGAAAAACGGAGGCTCGGGCTGTGCTTTGGGTGTCGGCATGGGTCTTTTGTGTGAAAGCTACCACGTTCACCTTCCCAGTTGGTGTGAATGCAGGTGGCGTGGAAAAAGATGGAGAAGTCTGATGGGTCAGAATGGATTGTGATAAGCTATGGCGGTCCTTTAAAGCAGGGGTCTCCAACCTTGGCCACTTGAAGACTTGTGGACTTCAACTCCCAGCAAAGCTGGCTGAGGAACTCTGGGAGTTGAAGCCCACAAGTCTTCAAGTGGCGAAAGTTGGAGACCCCTGCTTGGAAAAGAAAAGTATGGGCCTGATGTGTGGTCTTAATGAGTGCACACTGTCCCCGTTGGGTTAGGGTTGTTTGGTTTGGCAGGAGAGGGCGGATGGGGGTGGGGTGGGGTGGGGAAGGATGTCTCGAGTGCTTCCGAGAAGGTTGGCTCCATCCTGTGCTGTTGTGCCGTTTGTGTCGGAAGAAGAGGGGTTTCCGGGGTGGCCTTGGGACGCTGTATTGATTGGCTGTGTTCTTTATGCTCCAGGTGCTGCTGCTTCTATAAGAGGAAACGAAAGAAGTCTTCTCAGCGCCAGAAATAACAGGTTGTCTCCTGGAAGGCATTTTTGGGGTCTTTTGCATACCTGCCGTTCCTGCCACGTCTTATTGAATGGGGGCTCCTGTTGGGGAAGGTCAAGAAACAAGGGACACTTTAAACCAAAAAAAAAAGAGAGAGAGAGAGGGGGAGAGACAGAGGGAAAAGAGAGAGAGGAGGGGGAAATTCCAAAATAAACATTCAGGTGGATTCCCCAGAATGGTCTCCCTCGTTCACTCCTCGGTTCCTGAGGCTCCTTTTGATAGAATCAGGAGAGCATCTCCCCACCTCTCCCCTCCAGGCACTGGTTGCCCTTTGATGGAAGATGAGGCTGGCTCCCTTCCTTCCTTTTCCGTACATCCCTTCAGCGAAATTGGGGGGGGGGGGGCATTCCTGGCGAATGTGCTTTGTTCCTCCTCGCTTTGGGTTCTCCATGTGCTTCCCCCTCCCCTCCCTTCCCTTCCCCTCCCACAACGGGGGCTGTTGTGAGCCGTAGGGCCAAGTGAACTCACGGCTGCAAGGGAAGAACGCTGCTGAAAGAGCCCAAGATTCTCCTACATCTAAACCTTTGGGTTTCAACTCTCTCCCGGGCAGCCAAAATGGGAAGTTCATTGATGGGTTGCCCATGGACAGTATCCATGGCACTAAGCCAACAGTCGGAGAATTGCAATCTACTCTTCCAGTTTCCTTGATTTTTCTGGCTTCGGTGATGTCTCTCTCTTTTTTTCTTCTTCTTCCCCCAGAATGGTTGGAGAAAACTGTCCGTTCTAAATGAGCATAAGTTTGTTGCACTTTTAATTATTTCTTTTTTTGTTTTTACTGTAACACGATGGATGCATATTACGCTATTTGTGTGTGTGTGTGTTCTCGTGGCGAGTGAGGCTAGCCCACATGCTCAGCTTTCCCACTCCTCTTAACACAGGCTGCTCCGTCCGTCCCTCTTTAGGATCCCACCAGGACCGCTGCCGGGTTCTTAGCGGCCCAACGGTATTTGCGCCCTGCCGCTTACTTGAATTTTTCCAGCTCCTCTTGGAACACCCCGCTTGTGGTTTGTCTCCGTGGTGCCTATCTTGACCGGCTTGAGATTGAAAAATCTTTATCTGCTGGCAGGAGGAGCCAAGTCAGCTGGACTGAACTTTGAACAAATGACCATGGAATGAAATGAGGCCCTTTGGCCTTTTTTTAAGCGGAGCAAAGCTCGGCCAGAGAGAGAGGACACTGCCGTTGCCTTACACTTCATCTCTGGTTTGGATTTTGCCAAGGTTTTTCAAGTCAATCTCTACAGACTAGAAGAGGGTGTCATCTATGTAGTGCCTGCTGATTTTTCTGTTTTGTAACCTGGGCCTAATGTTCATTAACACGTACCTGGACACACAATGAGATAAAATATCAAAAACTCAAGCATTTCTTTCTCCCGAGCAGACAGGAACTTTGGGTACACTTTGAGAGAGGAATTGAAGAGGATCCTTCTTCAAAACCCTTGGACCACCTCCAAAAATCCATCTAAAAGGCAATGTGACCCTGTTGATCCAGCGACTAATTTTTGAGGACTCCCGGGGAGGAAGAAGCTACTACCTCCAGGACTGTAGGGGGAGAAAGAAGCAAGAGTTCCTCGTTTGCAAATGAAAGAACTGCTAGAAGGGGAAAAAGCCACTGGACTGGATTCCTGCTCATCTCAAATACCCTCTTCATGCCTGATGTATGTCTTAATGTTAAAATCTCAGCTTCCCACTTCTCTTTGCAGAGCTGTAGATTGCTGCTCATTTCCCAGTTAATGGGCCAGGGCCCAGATTTTCAATGGATCTGCGCATTCATTCTCTTGAGTTCTACCTTTCCCCCCCAACATGGGTGCGACACATAAACCCAACTCGTCCTCCTCCTCTTTCCTCACGTGTAAAAGAGTTGAGAGTCTCCCTTGGCAGTACATTCTTCACAATTAACTTGCTGTCCATTAAATACCAATTAAAATTAGCTTTTTTATTCCACCTTTACCAAGGGAATCAGGCTTGCTTTCTGGTGGAGTTAAAACTGCAGCTCTTTTAATTCTAACAGGAGCAGCGTTAACATTTCTCTTGCCCATTTTGAAAATCCTGAAAGTGGAATATTTTTACACTGAGCAAGAGAGTCTAGAGATTCCCTCCCCACCCCATTGAGGTACAACTGGAAGCTTGCAGAAAGGGAGAGCTATGTTTTAAACTAAGAACAGCTTTGTTTCTAAATCCTCAGTAAATCTCTAGTATGAAATAGGGACTAGGGAGACAGCTCTAGACCACTTTCAGGAATCTCCCTTGGTTATAAGCTAATAATTCATTTTGCACAGAGGGCTGGTCTGGTTCATGAAAAAAACAAACAAAACACCCAGTTCTCCATTGCTTCTTTGGAAATTGTAATATCAGCACTTGGATCTCTAGCCTCCCTTTCCCAATGAGGCAAAACATGTTGGCTTCCAGTCTCGGATTATTTACTTCTGGACCATGTTGTGTCTTTCCCAAAGCCAAGTCTATTTAACGGTGAGGATTGCTTTGCTTCAGGAGTTCTTGAATTCCTTGCTAGCTTGGCGCAGGTTTTTTTTTCTGTCAGAATGAAATATCAGCAGATATTTGATATCTGTTTAGAAAAGAAAGATAACGATACCCAGTTATCTAGAAAGAGGGCTTCTCACATATATGCATGGTCATCACCTGTTGGTTATTTTGTCCTGAAAAAACAAAAAGACTCTAATCTTTGCTCAAGCCAAGAATCTTATCCTCGGACCTCTCCATATTCTTGAAGTTAGCAAGCCTGTTTTATTGGTGTGATCACTCGTTCTGACTTCCTTTTTTAAAAGATATATATATATAAATAAATAAGCTCGAATGGCTAATCTAGAAGAAAGTTTGCATTCACGTTCAAAAAACGTACATCTCTCTGAGAATGACCAGCATTAGAAAACTCTTTTAACTTCATGGTGGCTTTGATAACTTAGCTCTCTTTCAGTTGTTACTCTCTGAACCTAACTCAAGCATCCCCTGAACCAGTGATTTGGGGGGGGGGATGTTTCCAGAGATGTTTGGTCTTCATCAGGGCCTGCCCAGATGTTCCTATATCCAAAAATCTGGTTCTTCCATTTCTTTCATGTACCACACCTTTTACAAGGGGTTGAGCAAACGGTTACCGCTGCATCTTGGCTCACAGCAAGTCTATAGGTGCGTCTTTCCCAAGATTTGGCGAGCGGTGACTTTTTTACGAAAGGTCAATGGGAGATACCAGGGCGAGCCCCTGGCGTGTAGCTTAGTGGGGGTTTTGAGGGGACAGGGGTGATAAACGTGCACTGCCAAATTTGTACTTTCCCTTAAGCGCAAAGCCATAATCTTTGCTTTCTCTCAAGATATTACGAGAAGAGGGACAGATGTATGCCTTGTCTGTACTCTTTCTCGCGGCCTCGAAGGACTGAACCAACTTCTTTCCCAGAAGGCTGCCAGTTTTACTAGTTTTTGAACGTCAGTGACTGAGGAACGAGAGGTTGGTCACTTCCTGTAGGCCTTGATGTTGGCGTGGCCGCTAGCAATGAAAGGACCCAGTCGTAGATGATGGCCTCCACAGTTCTCCGAGCGCTGTCCGTGTGATGCGTATTGCCTAAGTAATCGGAAACAAACTTTGTCTTTCTTCGAACGAATGTTTTTACTTGTCCGTGGAATTGTCTGTGAAGGGTGGAGAAATGTAAGGATTTGTACACTGAAGTTATAGGAATTATATTAATTATACCAAGGGCTGGCCTGGGGGTCCGCCGACGGGGCAGATGGCGTTGCCTTGCCAATTCCCTGATTTAGCACAGCTGACGGCAGGGAATGCTGGGATTTCTAATTCGGCTCTTTCAAAAGCCCCCCTTCCCCCCCCCCCCGGTTCTCTACCCCTACACGGTGTGATTTTTGGAAACGGGAGGGGGAGCCTTTATTTTGTTCCTGTATTCGAAATGCAGCAAGCCTCGAGTTCGAACGTAGGCAGCAGCCTTTGCCTCCATTCGCTTCATTGCCAAATTTGCGCAGTAAACCCCCTGTATTTTCTCACCCGAGAGGGGTCCCCATGCCAAGTCCCAGGAGAAGGCTACCCCTTTCTCCCCAAGCTGGGGGCGGGGGGGGGGCTGCTGGTTCCCTGCCTCCTGGGATCAGCTCCGAGCTTAATATGCCTCCCCGAAAAATGTTGAGGAGGTGCCAATCCAACGTAGCCAGGTAGAGGAAGGCTTTAACCTCTCTTGTTCTGTTCAGACTGTCTCAGGAATGTAATCACTTCAATCCCCCCTCCCCAAAAAGATATTTTTTTGCCCCCGCTAACTGCGCTATTGCTGTATGATTTTAGGTGCTATCTTGTGGAATTTAGAACAGCTGTTGCCTTTTTTCATTTGGGAAAGTCCAGTGAATGAGGGCACAAGTGGGTTTTGCCATGATGAGAAGAGAAAGGAATTAAAGACTTTGGGCATCTGGACCAGAACCAAATATCGCATCTTCTCCCGGCAGGGAAGTGCAGCCGAGTGATTTGCTGCTCACATTGGAAACCTCGTGATGTATATTTTATTACGTCTGTTTCTTTCACCTATGTCGGCTGTCCGTTGTGCTTTTAAATCGTGGGATTGGGGATGGCGAATGAGGGCAGCTCTTCTTAACCGTCAAGAAAAATCAGCTGTGAAAATCTTTTTATTTCCTCTCTCTCTCTCTCTCTTCTTTTTTCTTTCTTTTTTTAAAAAATATTATGTGCACTGTTCTGATTCTTGTTAAAATGCCTTTTGGGGTTTTTATTTTTTAACGGTTCTATTTGAAACACAGGATGCAATGTTTTAACTGTCCTCTCACCATCCGTGTGCCCTGAGGTGGCCGCTTGGTTTTCCAGGATGAATGTCACGTTTGAAATGCATTTGAAAACAGTTCAACCAGGATAAGGGCTTATCTATGCCATGCGTGGGAAATTCCTTCCACAAGCACGAGTGAGGTTTTGTCGTGCCAGGAAATGGGTCTTTGCTACGAATCTTTCTGGCGCACCTGTTTGAATGGGACATTGCGAGAAATGTTATGTATCTTGAATACATTCTCTCTCCCCCCTCCCCCCCACTCCTTACTGGCACCATTTTAATGTAAAATAAAACATTGATTTTGCTCTGTTCACTTCCGGTCTGTTCATTGTTTCACCACAGATCTTATAGTAACAGTAACAAGAGTTGGAAGGGACCTTGGAGATCATCTAGTCCAACCCCCTGGTCACACAGGAGACCTGTTCTAGGGATTTGAACTGCCGACCTTTCTGATCAGATCTTGGGCCCTGGAATTAATATCTTGAAATCAGAATGAAAACAAATACCAGAGTGCCCTTCTTTGAACAGGTAGTCCTTGATTTATGACTATTGGGATCGAAAATCCAGTCGTAAATTGTTGCGGTCATAAGTTGAGGCACCCCCATGACCAGATCGATTTTTTTTCACATATTTGTGTGGCTAGGGAGGGGATGTTATTAAGTGAATCACCATGATTATTCTCCCAAAGGCGCTTGGGTTTTTTTTCCCCCAAGAGGCAACTGGACTTTCTGGTTTTATTTTGAAGACGTTTTGCTTCTCGTCCAAGAAGCATCTTCGGCTCTGACTAGATGGTGGGGAATGGAAGGATAACTAGTAACTCTTTCATAGTCCAGATCCGTGATGGCGAGCCTATGGCACGCGTACCAGAAGTGGCACACGGAGCCCTCTCTGTGGGCACCCGCACCGTCACCCCAACTCAGCCAGCTGGTTGTCTGGTTTCCAAGGCGCGCATGCTCGCCAACCAGTTGATCGTCGGGTTTCCGGCACTCTGGTGCAGTCATGCGCACCCGTGCATTCCGGTTTGGGCACTCGGTACCAAAAAGATTCACCATCACTGGTCTAGATTATTTGCTAAGAATCTAGTTGTAAAGTATCTTTGTAGGTAGATTCCTGGCAAAAAAAAACTCCTTTGGTTGTAAGATCCTTCCATTTCCCACCATCCAGTCAGAACTGAAGAAGCTTCTTGGATAAGAAGCGAAACTCCTTCAACCCCCCCCCCCCCCCCAAAAGTCCAGTGGCCTCCTGAAAAAAGTACCTTTGGGACAACCATGGATGGCTGAGAATCTCCATAGACATTTAACCATGTCTGTTAGGCAAATCCATTCTTCTGAATGGACGTGTTTTTGCTGGAAAACCAGCACAAAATCAGAGACTGACAGTAAATGTCACGAATCATATCGTAAAATATCATGTGCCTCCTCAATCGGCCTCCTGGAATACCCCCCATCAGCTGTTCCCAGAGGTGAACATCTGCTTTTTTTCAGCCTCTGGGCAGGGCTACATTCGGTGTATAAGACCCACCCAAATTTTCACCCTCTTTTAGGGGGAAAAAGGTGTGTGTATGTGTATATATATATATATATATATATACAGTATATATCAATGGAAACATAATTTAATCAAAAATGTAATGCATCACTTGGATGAAGGATTTGCTATTAGAATAGCAGTTACAGTATAAAGAAAAGTGAAACACGTAGAAAAAAATGAGATATGCAAAAATGATCCCCATGTCAGTTAATAGTTAGTTGGGTAACCTTTAGCATGAATTAACAGCCTTATGAGGTCTTCCCATAGAGTGAACCAAGTCTTTTAGTTCTGCAACTGTTACTGTGTGAAGCCAAGATTGAAGGATTGCTTCTATTATCTGGGTTTGATTGCTGGGTCGCTTCTGACTAACCAGTTTCTTGAGTCGGCTCCATAGATTTTCAATTGGGTTAAGAAGGTCTGGGCTATTCCCAGGCCATTCCAACAGTGGAATAGGATGATCTTGAAACTCCAAAAAAAAAAAAAAAAGGAAAAAAAAGTGATGTTCTTAGCCATCAAACCTCAAAAATACACTTTTCCCTAAAAAGGTTTCCACAATTTTGGCCACTACTGTATATAATGAACCTTTAAAATACCTGCATGCCAAGAGCTCAGCAACATTTACATAAAAGACTGTTGGCATTCCCGGCATGTAATTTTTGATAAAGAAAGCCCACTTTTGGGAGTTTTAAATCCAAAACCTGGATTTTTAGGTAGTATTGTTACTCAAATCACTGTTTCCTATTTTCTGCTAATATCAAATGCCAAAAGGCCAGGTCCATCTTTTACCAAGTTTCTAACCATCTCTTCTGGATCTAAAATATAAACCTATTCAGCAGTAGCAACCCACAGTAGATCTGCTTTATATTTCGGAGGTTAATACTTCAAGTTATATAATCTGTCGCATTAAAGCATTAAATGCCAGCCTGGAAAATGCTCTTAAGCAGTGTTTTTCAATCACTGACGGATAGACTTCAACTCCCAGGATTCCCACAGCCGGCATGGCCGGCTGAAGAATTCTGGGAGTTGAAGTCCATCCTTCTTAAAGTGACCAAGGTTGAAAAAAAACCCTTGCTTTAAAGCAGTGTTTCTCAACCTTGGAAGCTTGAAGATGGGTGGACTTCAACTCCCAGAATCCCCCAGCCAGCAGCGCTGGCTGGGGGATTCTGGGAGTTGAAGTCCACCCATCTTCAAGCTTCCAAGGTTGAGAAACTGCTTTAAAGGATTCAGTTCACTCTGAAGTAACTTGGCTCTTTGCATCTATAGCCTGGTCCCCCCCTACAGGAGCAGAGCGGTATTACAATTCCTCGCGCCCGCTCCTTTCTGGGTAACGTAGTCTCGCCAGGCTCAGCCCCCCTCCCTCCTTCCTGCCTCTTCTTTGTTGCCACTTGGCCCAATGAGCGCGCCGCCGCCCTCCGTGCCAGCTTCCCATTGGCTCCTCCGGCTGCCCAATACGAGGCTGGAAACGTGGCATTCCTTTGTCGCAGCTGGGGTTTCTTCCTCGCCGTCTTTCTATCACCCCCACCCCCACCACCCCCCTCTGGCGATGGAACGCGCCAATCCCCGCCGCTGAAACCTTCGCTCCGCCCGTCTCGGGGCTGTACCATTAGGGAGGAGAGGGGGGGGTGGGAAGAAAAAAGAGGGCGGGGCAAGAAAGGCTCCCCGGGGAAGGGGGCGGATGCTGGCGGCGCGGCGGGCACTGTGGCCGGGCTGGCGTGGCTGGAGCTGCGAACGGAGGAAGATGAAGTTGCTGACGGCTGCAGCCCTGCTGGGGCTGGGCGGGGGTCTCCTGATGCTGCTCTTCCCAGGCACTCATGCAGAGGAGCGCAAAAAGGGTCCCAAGGTCACCGTGAAGGTGAGCAAGCTTGGGGGGGGGGGGGAGGCTCAGTATTCCCCATGCATCCCCCTCCCCTCCACGCCCTGCTTGCTTTGCAACGGGATCCGGTGCCGATGCAACACCCCTTTCGGATTGCAACAGCCTGGCAGCTGGCCAGTGCCCGGAGGGGGTCTCTGCTGGTTCCTCGGCGTGCATATTGTGCACGTGTGGATGTGTAGCACGCAACACGTGTATTAAGATCGACGGGGCGGGTGGGCAACGGGAACCCTAATTCTCTCAACCTGCGGCAGCAAGATAAACAATGAGCCCTAGCCAAGCCGTAGGCAGGTAGGTAGGAAGATCTACCTCCTCGGTAGGTAGCATGGGAGGTGAACGGGCAGCTCCAAGGGAACGTTTGCACGCGAGCAATGCGGACACAGGGGCTTCCCCCGACGAAGCAGGGTTTCCAGGAATAGGATTTGCCCATCATCGTCCCCTCTTCGATTGCACAGTGAGAGCTTGGCAGGCTGGCATCGGAGAAGCCCCAGAAGGAAGAGGGTTTTTTTTTTTTTTTGCACAGGGTTATGCATGCTGGAGTAGACTTAACATGCTGCATGGCTGCAGGATTTGCTCGCCAGGAAACCCACTTGGGGATTTGACTCCTGGCTGGTGCAAATGCAGGAATTGCAGCCCCTGAAATGAAGGGGAGCGATGGCTAATGGGGATGACATGGCGTTTTCAAAAGACACACACAAAAAAAGGACTGTGATTTCCAGGTGAATCAAGGAAGGATGTTTGGGAAGGATGAGGAAAGCCACAGGCCAGAAGGATTGGGCATCTGTTGTTAGCCACCCGCACCCCCACCCCACTCCCTCCAGCAAAGGATTCTGCCATCCCCAGGAACCGTTTAGCCACGCCTGAGATTTCAAATCTGTATTCTCAGTGCCCAAAATATGTACCCTGAGATAATAAGTTGAAGCCATCCTATGTTCTAATAAAAGCATCTACACCTGGTGCCCGTTCAGACAGCAGCCTGTATCCTCAAGACTCAGAATAACTTCATGGTCACTTTGAATGTACACTAATCGGTGTGCATTAAATTGAAATTTCGTTGCACGCGGCGCTCGAAGGGCCCCCACTTCCAATATGCACTACATAAACATGGCAGAATAAATACAAAATTATGCATAAACCCACATATATTTTATATGACACAGAAGAAACGGCACAGTCTTAATTCGGATGTATACATGGCGAGAAAAACGAATCTTGGGAGTTTGCAGGACGGATTGCGCTGGGAACAAAGCTCTTACACCATTGTGTAGTCCTGCTAGAGATAAGCCACCCGTCTGGTAGAAGCCTCCAAGAACATGGTACATAAACGATGTCACCACCGCAGTTACTCAAATGGTGTCTTTTTCATCCCTTGCCTGATTAACGATTCGCGTGACTTAAATACAGATAGTCCTCGACATACAACACTTCGTTTAGTGACGGTTTGAAGTTATAACGGCACTGCAAAAAGTGACTTTGGAACATTTTTCACGCTTAACGACCATGGTCGTTAGGACCATTGCAGGCTTTCCGGGCCCACTGGAAGTTGGCACACGGGCCATTTCCAGCCTCTGGAGGGCCTTTTCACCCTCCCCAGGTTCCTAGAAAGGCTCTGGAGCCTGGGAAGAGCAAAAAACGGGCCTACCGTGCCATGCCAAACGCGGGGGGAGCCGGGAGGATCGCATGCACATGTGTGGGGGGCATTGAATTATGGGTGTGGGCACGGGCACTCACGACTCCCCCGCTCTCCCCCCGCTTTTGGCACTCGATGGCAAAAAAGTTAGCCGTCACTGTCCTAATCCGTGAAGTGCAGTTATGTGACAACAAATGGTGCCTGGGTACCGAGATGGTCTCCAAGAATTGTGGCCTAAATTCAGAATAGGCACGGTTTCGCCTAAACACCTGGTCCCTGATAGCAGCCTCTGATTCTCTCCCCAGGTGTATTTTGACATTAAGATCGGGGAGGAAGAGGTGGGGCGCATTGTCATCGGCCTCTTTGCAAAGACGGTTCCAAAAACCGTGGAAAACTTCGTTGCCTTAGCCACAGGAGAGGTAAGTCGGACACGGGTTTCACGTTGTGGACACTGCTGAGTGGCTGCAAAAATAGGGGCTGCATTGGGTCAGGATGACGTTACTTATAGAGCCGTGGTGGCGCAGGGATTAAAGTGCAGGCTACTTCTGCTGATCACCAGCTGCCAGCAGTTTGGCAGTTCAAATCCCACCGGCTCAAGGTTGACTCACCTTCCATCCTTCCGAGGTCAGTAAAACGAGGACCCAGATTGTTGGGGGCAAATATGCTGACTCTGTAAACTGCTTAGAGAGGGCTGTCAAAGTGGTATATAACGCTTAAGTGCTATTCCTACTTCACGAGTGGAGCACAACATCTGTAGTTGTCGGTGGCTGGGGAGAATGGGATGACAGCTCTTTCTGAGCAGGGCTGGCACCACTGTTGGATAGAAGGGGGCAATCACCCCAGGAAGCGGATGGTTGAAGGTGCTTTTTGAAGGTACTTTCACAAAGAAAATAAACCAATCTGCATTTATTAAAAATATTGGATTAGCTATAGCACTTAGGCTTATATACCGCTTCACAGTGCTTTACAGCCCTCTAAGCAGTTTACAGAGTCAGCCTCTTGCCCCCAACAATCTGAGTCCTCATTTTACCCACCTAGGAAGGATGGAAGGCTGAGTTGACCTTGAGCTGGTCAGGATCGAACTGCCAAACTGCTGGCAGTCGGCAGAATTAGTCTGCAATACTGCATTCTAACCACTGCGCCACCAAGGCTCTGGATTGGATCTATTTATTTATTGGTTCAATTTATATGTCGCCCTTCTCTGGAGACTCAGGGCGGCTTACAATGCGTTAAGCAATAGCCTTCATACTTTTGTATATACCTGCTTAATAGGGCTTTTGCCCCCCCCCCCCCCGCCCAAGAGGTGTTCTTTTTTATACAAAGTCAGCTTATTGCCCCCACAAACCGGGTCCTCATTTTACCTACCTCGGAAGGATGGAAGGCTGAATCAACCTTGAGCCTGGTGAGATTCGAACTCGCAGTAATTGCAGGCAGCTGGTGTTACTTAACAGCACTTTAGTTTCATTTTAACTATTTATTTAAAGGTTTGTGTGGCTGCCTGTCTTGGGTCACAAACTCTGGATGGCTCAAAAATTGAGGACTCAGTTTGTGGAGGCAATAAGCTGACTTTGTATGAATATACAAAAGTATGAAGGCTATTGCTTAATGCCTTGTAAGCCGCCCTGAGTCTCCGGAGAAGGGCAGCATATAAATCAAATTTTTTAAAAAAACAGTAATTCATAAAATGGACCTCCTGGATCAAGGGGGCACCCCTCACAAAAAGAAAGGACAGCGTTTCGTACTTTAAAAGCTCTTCGTTTCCCAGTTTTGATTAGGAACATTTTGAATCTGTTTTCTGTCTACCGAGACGACGTCGTTTGATTGGAGATTCCAGACTTAGGAATCCACTGACTGGAAAGGACTGGCGTGGGGGGCACTGCCGATGTTTAATGTATGGGTGCCCCGTGTCCACCGCTCTCATGTTTTGCTGCTTTCGTTTTCCAGAAAGGATTTGGGTTCAAGGGCAGCAAATTCCACCGTGTGATCAAGGACTTCATGATCCAGGGAGGAGATTTTACCCGGGGCGATGGAACAGGAGGTAAGACTCCAGGCCGTAACAAGAAGTTCAGGTGGTTCTAAATTCAATCTCATTGAGGCGTTAAATGTTTTTTGCCAGATGCTCCATAGTGAACAGAAACCATAGCACTTATATCCTAACAATTGGTAGCAGCGGATGGTTTACAGACCTATGCACACATGGCATACGCTAGAATGAAATGTCTGCAATAGAATTGAGTCAGGAAAAACAAATGTTGACTAGGGCTGCACTGAAAAGCATGGAGTCACAAGGTGGACTGTCTGAGGCTCAGGCCAAATTAGTTTTGGTTGAAAAACCCCAATCTCTAATTGACCAAGAGTGTAGTGGTCCTCATTTTACCCACCTTGGAAGGATGGAAGGCTGAGTCAACCTTGAGCCAGTCAGGATCGAACTCCTGGCAGTGGGTAGAGTTAGCCTGCAATGAAGCATTCTAACCACTCGCACCGTGGATGGATGGCTGGAAGGAAGGAAGGAGGAAAAATACCAATAGCACTTAGACTTATATGTCGCTCCACAGTGCTTTTACAGCCCTCTCTAAGTGGTTTACAGAGTCAGCCTCTTGCCCCTCTAACCACTGGGAGGGAGGGAGGTAAGGAAAGAAGGAAGGGCACGCTCTATCAATAACATTTAGACTTATATACCTCTTCTCAGTGGTTCACAGCCCTCTCTAAGCGGTTTACAGAGTCAGCCTCTTGCCCCCAACAATCTGGATCCTCATTTTACCCACCTCAGAAAGGATGGAAGTAGTAACTACTGTGCCCCCATGGCTCTTAAGCAATAGGTTTGATTAGCAACCACAGGGATGATAGTTAACAACCTGTGATGTTTATCTGATGCAGAGTGAAGGTTGGATCCAGCCAAAGAGTGCTTAATTATAGATTGGCATGTTGAACCTACTGATTTGGTATATGTTGTGGCCCGTCAGCGGCCTGTGCAGCTAGTAGCCGATTCTGACAGCGAGGAGGCTGGTGTGGTGCTGCGCCAGCAGCCTGTGCAGCTGGCACTCGGGTCGGACAATGAGGAGGCTGGAGAAGATGTGGTGCCAGAGGCGGAACTGCCAAAAGGCAGGAGTGGCTCCTCAGGAGGAGGTTTCCTCTAGAGTAAGGCTTGGGGCTAATTGGCCACTCCCTTAGCCTATTTAAGGAGGAACGCCGACTGCAGGGAACAACTTTGTGCACTCTCCGGCTTGTCTTGATCTTAGTTCTCTGCAAATTGCTTCTGGGCTTTCTGCCAACCATAGTAAGATTACGACTATTTATTCTTTGGATTCTTGTAGGCTGTTAAGAAAATTAATTAACAGCCTTTGTTTGAAAAATACTGATTTAATTTAGCAAACTAAGGTTTGTACAGAGTTTGTGTGTGCTGCGTTCTTTGCGGTCCGTAGTTGGGGCAGAACAGTATATCATGGACAGTTGAAGGGTGGTGTAGGATTTTGTGGAAACACAGAACTTGGAAAAAAAAGTCTTAAGTCTCTATTTTGGATAGCATCACGTCTTTCCTTTGCTCATCCTTTGCCAGGGAAGAGCATTTACGGAGACCGTTTCCCAGATGAGAACTTCAAGTTGAAGCACTACGGGCCGGGATGGGTCAGCATGGCGAACGCCGGCAAGGACACAAACGGATCTCAGTTCTTCATCACTACTGTCAAGACTTCATGGCTGGATGGAAAACATGTTGTCTTCGGCAAAGTTTTGGAAGGGATGGTGAGTAGGACTCCGGTTGCGCTGGATGAGAGTTCGTCTTGTTCAGCGTATTGATGTGTGTTTCTCAACTTTTAGGTGTGGGTTTTTGTTTTTGTTTTTTTTAATTTGATTTATATGCCGCCCTTCTCCGGAGACTCAGGGCGGCTTACAATGCGTTAAGCAATAACCTTCATACTTTTGTATATTTATACAAAGTCAGCTTATTGCCCCCAGAAACTGGGTCCTCAATTGACCTACCTTAGAAAGGATGGAAGGCTGAGTAAACTTTGAGCCTGCTGAGATTCGAACTTACAGTAATTGCAGACAGCTAGTGTTAATCACAATGCTTTGAGTCTGCTGAGCCACCAGGCCCACCGGTGGACTTCCAACTCCTGGGGAATTCTGGGAGTTGAAGTCCACACTTCTAAAAGCAGATCAGGGCGAGAAACACTGGTCCAGATTCAAGGGTTCAAAATAAGAAGAGCTAAATTTGGCTATTACTATAACTCCGTTGTTTCCTCCTTCCTATTTCAGGGGTCCCCAAACTTGGCAGCTTTAGAACTTGTGGATTAGTAAATTCTGAATATGGGGCTGGAGCACAAAAGATGTGTAACCGACCGACAAGCTGTTTGCAATTGTAATGAATGATGGATTTATGTTTTCTTTAATATTTTTTTTCAAAAAAAAAACCAAACTTGTGGATTTCAACTCCCAGAATTCTAGGAGTTGAAGTCCACAAGTCTTAAAGCTGCCAAGTTTGAAGACCTCTGCTCTACTTGAGTGTCTTGTTGAGTCATAGAACAAGAAATTTGGAGGATGTACCAAAACGGTACTTCCTACTTCCTTTTTTTAAAAAGGTTACATCATTGTTAAAAAGTTGGTTGTAACTGGAGATCCCATTTATCAGTACAGTGGTGGCCTCGCTGTGTGATTCTTCCCATTCTTGTCTCGACAAGCAGATTTCTGATGTGTCTTTTTTTGATCCCAGTTAACAACCGTCTTTATTTTCAGCTTGGGGCTACCTTGGGATGTCAAAAACCTAGATCTCGTCTAGACTGAGGTTCTGATGAGCTAAAGCTGGATTTGGCAACTTTACCATCAGGCGTGGTTGAAATAAACTTGCCATACGACTGGTCAAGCCTATTGACAGTTGGAGTTTAATAATATCTGAAAAACCCGGGATTTCTCTGCCTTGTCTCGAATAAAAATTTAGAGGTGCCCATTCATCATTATCCTTCCCAACTAGACCAGACAGGAAACATGACCAGATGAGCTAATTTTACTTTTATTTGTCAGACTAATGGATAAAATCTTGCAAATCTGAAAGTACAAATCTCTGCCTTCTATTTTTACAGCCTGATAGCAATAGCACTTAAGACTTATATACCGCTTCACAGTGCTTTACAGCTCTCACTAAGCAGTTTACAATCAGCCTCTTGCCCCCAACACTCTGGGTCCTCATTTGACTGACCTCGGAAGGCTGAGTCAACCTTGAGCTCGTGAGACTCGAACTGCTGGCAGTCAGCAGAAGTGGCCTGCAGTACTGCATTGTAACCCCTGCACCACCAGGGCTCTGATAAGTTAGAAAAGATGCTTTCTTGGTCTGTTATGCAGCTTTGGGCTCTTCCTTCTCTTACATGACCATTCTGTAGGCAGCATCTCTTCCCTTTCCCCCCACCCCTTCCTGAGGTCCTTCCCATACACTATGACATCATCTTCATGGACGCAAAAACTAGTCCTCCAAGCTGCAGCAGGGACCATTAGAAGTTGAGATGGTGGCGGCCAGAATGTAGTTGAGGACGATGTCCTCCATGGTAAGACAGGGGCCATCGTCTCAGGACTTTGTTACTACCTCTTTCCTAGGATGTTGTCCGGAAGGTAGAAAGCACCAAGACAGACAGTCGCGACAAACCCCTGAAAGATGTCACCATTGCGGACTGCAATGTCATCGAGGTGGAGAAACCATTCGCCATTGCCAAAGAATAATCGGGGGCTGCTAAAGGGCCAGGTTCTGGTCTGGAAAAGGGCTGAAGGCCCTACGCTCTTCCTGGGGCCTCATTCATCCTCCTCATCCTCCTCCAGCTGTTGAGCATCCGCTGCTCTCTGCCTCCCCTCCAACGCTGGCTGGTGGGGCCTCCCATTTCTTTAACCGCAGCTCAACTCTTCCTCTTCCATCATCGGCCTCGGTGGGCGACGAGGGCCCTTCTGGGAGGGAGGGGGGAAGTGTCCCAGGAGTGTTGGTCGTTTCATTCTTTTTGTAAAAAAGCACATGGACCAATAAACATGACCATTGTTTTATTTTTCTTTTGTAGAACGTCTGCCTTGCTTTTGTCCTCATCCCACCGGGACAGGAGAACTCAAGTCCATTGTAGTTGGTGCCACCAAATGTGGTTTAGCATGTGCTTTAAGCCCAGTTCAAGGGGTGGGAGGTCCCCACAGTTGCCTTTGGATGTGCAGAAGAGGGTAAAATTGTAGTAGTAACCTCTGATTTTGGAAACGAAGTCTGGGCACCTTAGCGGAAAATGGCATCCTTCGTAGTATGAAGAGCTTTGAGAAGTTGGTTTTGGGGAGCTAGTCTTAACCACGATAGCCACCGGATCAGGGTTTCTCAAGCTCAGCAGTTTTAATTGGGTAACTTTTAACTTCCAGAATTCGTAACGGCTGAGAGGTGAAGTGTAGCAATAGCACTAACAATAACACTTAGACTTATATACCGCTTCATAGTGCTTCACAGCCCTCTCTAAGCGGTTTACAGAGTCAGTCTATGGCCTCCCCAACAATCTGGGTCCTCATTTTACCCACCTCGGAAAGATGGAAGGCTGAGTCAACCTTGAGCTGGTCAGGATCGAACTGCTGGCAGCCGGCAGTCAGCAGAATTAGCCTGCAATACTGCACTCTAACCACTGCGCCACCACGGCTCTTGTACCCATCCTCAAGTTTCCTGAGGTTGAGAAAACACTGTGCAAGGTGATGGATCACAGCTCCCAAGTTTCCCCAGCCCTGCTAGGAACCTGGGACGTAACCTACCGATTTGGAAAGCTATCCAGTTTTCAATTGTTGGGAGGAATTCCCAGCCTTAAAACAAAAATACACCCGACTTCCTCTTGTCCCGTTAAGGTGCTTTTGACCCATCTCTGTGCCAGCCTTGGAGTTTTAGCTAGCTAACTCTGGTGAAGAAGAGGGGGGGAAATTAACCAACAAAGGACAACAGATTTCCCCCTTTGCTAAGATAGAACAGGATTCGGATTGATACGAATGCGGTGGAAGTGAACCCCGTGCTTCTTTCGAAGTGCTTGAGAAAATTTATTTCTGTAGCAGCCTCTTAGATCAGGCCTCATGAGATTTTCCAAAGGCTGAATTCTTCTCCTGAAGAAATGCAGTCGGAATAAACCACAGTGCGTTTAATTGATGCCCTACTCAACAAACCTAGGATCTACTCCTATGGATTCCCCCCCCCCCCGCCCCTCCACTGGGTGAAACTGAGGTGGATGTTTTTGCAGCCGGTATGTCATGCCCTCCGTCCCTCTGCTTTTTACGTGCTCCTCTCTCCAGGCACACCGTTGCAAAGCAGGCCTCTCCGTGACAACCCTAGGCAAGGAAGAAAGGAGCAGACGACAAGCTCCATGGGCCACTGCCATCGTCTTTTGCATCTCCCACTCGGTTAAGAGCTTTGCTTCCAGGCAGAGGGTGGTTTTGGGGGTAGAGACCCTGGAGGACGCCGCTCAGGATGATATTCGGAAGCAAATCTTGGATAAAAAGAAGAAGAATTGTAAGTTGTTTTGCATTTTCTCGAAAAAGAGCTCGTGAAGATGTCCTAGCTGTTTGCGGTTGAGAAAGCAAAAAGTGATTTTGGTACTGATGGGGTGGCTGCCAACCAAAAGCAGGCTATTGTGGGCCTCCCAACCGAGACCAAGTTGGACATAAAGCATAAGAATATTTATAACCACCACAGAAGCCATAAAAGAGAGCACGTGGCCCTGGAATCCCCCTTGCTGAAGTAGCTTAAGGCGCCAGTTCCAAAATGAAAATAAGATTCTGGGGGATCGTGTAGAAGTAGGACAATTTTAACAGGTCCGTTTCCCCTTTTCACAAGGATGGGGAGGAACGTTGGTTAACAGCAGTGGTGGAATTCAAAATTTTTTTTACTACCGGTTCTGTGGATGTGGCTTGGTGTGGTGTGGCTTGGTGGGTGTGGTAGGGGAAGGGTATTGCAAAATCCCCATTCCCACCCCTCTCTGGGGCCAGCCAGAGGTGGTATTTGCCGGTTCTCTGAACTACTCAAAATTTCTGCTACCGGTTCTCCAGAACCTGTCAGAACCTGTTGGATTTCACCCCTTCCCTGGTCTACTCTTCACACACATTTATATGCAAGAGCTAAATGTGTTTATTTCAGGGAGTTTGGCCTTCACATCAGTGGTGAAATCCATTTTTTTTTTACTACCGGTTCTGTGGGCGTGGCTTGGGTGTGGTATGGCTTGGTAGGCGTGGCAGGGGAAGGATACTGCAAAATCCCCATTCCCTCCCCACTCCTGGGGGAAGGATACTGCAAAATCCCCATTCCCTCCCCACTCCTGGGAAAAGGATACTGCAAAATCCCCATTCCCACCCACTCCTAGGGGAAGTATATTGCAAAATCCCCATTCCCACCCCACTCCTGGGGGAAGGATACTGCAAAATCCCCATTCCCTCCCCACTCCTGGGGAAAGGATACTGCAAAATCCCCATTCCCACCCACTCCTAGGGGAAGTATATTGCAAAATCCCCATTCCCACCCCACTCCTGGGGGAAGGATACTGCAAAATCCCCATTCCCTCCCCACTCCTGGGAAAAGGATACTGCAAAATCCCCATTCCCACCCACTCCTAGGGGAAGTATATTGCAAAATCCCCATTCCCACCCCACTCCTGGGGGAAGGATACTGCAAAATCCCTATTCCCTCCCCACTCTGGGGCCAGCCAGAGGTGGTTTTTGCCGGTTCTCCAAACAACTCAAATTGTCCGCTACCGGTTCTCCAGAACCTGTCAGAACCTGCTGGATTTCACCTCTGGGTTAACAGCCAGCCCATGAAAGCCTGGCCTCTCAATCTGAATTTTCTCAGCTTCGTGTCTATGGAGATTCTCAGTCATCCAGGTTGTCCCAAAGGTGCTAACTGATATTCCTCCCTCTCTCTCTCTCTCTCTCTCTCTCTCTCTCTCTCTCTCTCTCACACACACACACACACACACACACACCAAAATAAAACCTCTGGCAAGGTAGCTCCTTCAAGGCTTACCTGTGGAAGATGGGAGCACGTATGGATCACTGTGGAAGCTTACGCCAGGCCGGTGAGAGAGCTGCTCATAGGGGCTGTTTGAGAGGGAAAAAGTGCCACCTTGTGTGTTAGAACAAGCAGGATTAGGGCAAAGAGTAACAATAACAGAGTTAGAAGGGACCTTACAAGGTCTTCTAGTCCAACCCACCCACCCACCCCTGCTCAAGATGGAGACCTTATACCGTTCTAGTTAAATGGTTATCACTTGACTTGATGGACATCTTCCTTTCTATAAGAATGGAGGGGATGAGAAGCAAACTAGCCGGCAAGCAAGTTTTTAAAGTTTTTATGCTTCGTATCAAGAGAGGGAAGAAAAACGGAATAACGGTGTTGGAAGGGACCTTAGAGGTCTTGTAGTCCAACCCCCTCCAATATCTCTGGAACATAGAAGGTTGGCAAATGGAGTGGAGCTCTCGCCTCACAATCAGGAGGTTGTGAGTTCGATCCTAGGGAGAGGCAGATATTTCTCTCTGGGCACAATGAGAATATATCTGCTGAAAAAAAAAACCCTGCATTGGCAACAGGAAGGGCATCCGGCCAGGAAACACTCAGCTCCATTCGGTTGCCCAGAGTCCACCCCGCAAGGGATTATGGGTTCCAGTGGTGGGTTTCAGCAGGTTCTGGCCAGTTTTGGAGAACTGATAGCGGAAATTTTGAGTAGTTTGGAGAACCAGTAAATACCAGCTCTGTGTGGCCCCGCCCCCATCTATTCTCTGCCTCCCGAATCCCAGCTGATTGGGATTTTGCAGTAACCTTCCCCTGGATTGGGAAGGGAATGGAGGTTTTACAGTATCCTTCCCCTGGAGTGGGGTGGGATTGGAGATTTTACAGTATCCTTCCCCTGCCACACCCACCAAGCCACGCCCACCAAGCCACGCTCACAGAACCAGTCGTAAAACAAATTTGAAACCCACCACTGACGGGGTCGTTAAAAGATGTTGATAGAAGGTTGGCAAATACTGGAATAAACAGTGAGGTCAAACTAGTACGTGGATCCCTCTCACCCGCAAAAGATTGGGGCGCTCCTCCAGCCCCTCCCCTTAAAAATCAGAAAACAACTTGCCTGAAGTCCTGCAAGGAAGAGTTATCATCCCATCTGTTGAGAAAGAAACCAAAGGAAGGGTCTTTCTTCAATGATTCTGGGTTTATTATTTATTTATTTTATTTTATTTATTTTTAATTTGATTTATATGCCGCCCTTCTCCGGAGACTCAGGGCGGCTTACAATGCGTTAAGCAATAGCCTTCATACTTTTGTATATTTTATACAAAATCGGCTTATTGCCCCCACAAACTGGGTCCTCAATTTACCCACCTTAGAAAGGATGGAAGGCTGAGTCGACCTTGAGCCTGGCTAGGATTGAACTCAGAGAAATTACAGGCAGCTGGTGTTAATTGCTGCCTTTAGTAGGAGGCATTAGCCCTCTACGCTACACAAGCTCGGTTTATCATTTATCATTAATTAGTGATTTGATTTAAAATGTGATTTTATTGTACATGTTTCTTAACTTGTGTTCGCCGCTCTGAGTCCTTCGGGAGAAGGGCGGCATATAAATACATGTAATAAATAAATAAAAAATAAATAAAAGAGAATATTTGTAGCTCTCGATTGAACTATGGAGTTCTCTGAGGTTGCCAGTTTTCTTGCCGATGTTTCATTACCCAGCTAGGCAACATTATCAGTGCTAGAAAGGAATGGTGTTTGCAAAACTGGGTAATGAAATCTCTTCAAGACAACCAAGTTCAGAGACCACTGACAACTCCACCGGTGTCTGCTTCTACTACTTCATCTACTACTCTGAATCAGGGGTGGCATTCACTTACCTTTACTACCGGTTTGCAAATGTGAGTACTCCTGGGCAGTTCCCACCTCTGTTCATGCGCAGGACTTCCAACCTGTTTCCCTACTTCTGGCGGGCTCAGAAGGCCCGAAAATCAGATGCGCGCGCTGGAGCTGAGCTCGCAAACCCACTGGTATGGTGCCATAGGTTCGCCATCACAGATCTACTGGTTCTCCCTTCTGTTTCCTCTCCTGAGGGATACTCACGCCAAGTGGGTCTCCTGCTGGCCCTGCCAGAGCTTCAAAAAATGGAGCAGCTCCTTGGGAAGGGTTTGGTTTTGCAAGATGACGCCCTGTAGGAAATGCAACAAGTAGTAAACCCTCCCTGAGGAATCTAGAAAGAGGAAGCAAACGGGAGTGGTGGGCTGTAGCAAGGAATAATAACCATCTCCCACCTCAGGCTTTTCCTCACCTGCAAGTAAGCTTCTAAGCCTGCCCGCCGTTGCTGCAGGACTTTAACCATCCATTTGGGGACCCGCTTGGGTGGGAAATCAGGAACCTGGTAGCTCCTCTTGATCTAAGGAGAAGAAAACGGACACTGGGCCTGTTACGAGATGGACAAAGAAACTGCTGCGGTTCATGAAATTGGTTGTATTTATTGCATTGCTGCTCTCCTCCCAGGAGTACCTCCCTCTAGTCTCCAGCAGGTGGCAGCACATAGCTTTAGCTGACCTCCAGAAGGCCTTCTCTAATACAGTTCTTGTTTGGAAGGGAGACCACTATGAAATCCCAGGGTTCTGGCTAAATTAGAACATGGCGGGGGCAGGGGGTGTGGATGGGTTGGAGGGGATTCCTAAAGAAAACAACTAACCGACCACTCTTGTGCTGATGCCCAAAATCCGAAAGCTCGACCGGAGAAGGATCGTCCCCTTTACTCACCCTTTTATGAAGTGCGTAAAACTCACTGTAGCGCTTCTCCACGCAATGCTTCCTTCCATTACACACGACCTCCACTTTGAATACCTGCAACGGCACCCAAAACGGGGGGGGGGGGGAGGTCAGATTCAAAGCCGCTGCCATCAGTTAGGTAGGTCCCTGCTGACCTCCTCTTGCAATCTAGCTAGTTTCAGAAGACCCTCCTGCAAGCTGCTGCATTCCAGATGTCATGGCTAGAGAGAGGGAGAGGGAGAGGGAGAGAGGAAGGAAGGAAGAAAAGAAAGAGAAAGAAAGGAAAAGGAGGAAGGAAGGAAGGAAGGAAGGAAGGAAGGAAGGAAGGACAGACCAGGTTGAGAAGGAGAAGCTTTTCAACAATGAAAGAATACATTTGATTCCCATCCCAGCTTTTACTAAGTAGAGAGCAGTTCAAGGGAGGCTCAGAGTCCAAGCAAAGGAGTGAAATGGGAGGGGTCAGCAGAGGCTGCCCAGAAATCAGAAGCTGCTCTATCTTTGCCTTGGAAATGCATTTGATAAGTTGGTGAGAAACACTTCCTGGGCAGCTCCCATTTCTCCTAAAGTCCATGTGTGTCTCCATACAGAGTGACCGCACCTGATACTTTTGTGTGTTTGGGTGTGTCTCCATTCTGCTTTTTAGAAGTGATTGGTCCCTGCTTTCTTTCTACCAGGGTTGTGAGAAAGTGACTGGCCTAAAGTCACCCAGCTGGCTTTCATGCCTAGGACTAGAACTCACCGTTTCCTGATGATTGGTCCAAGATCCCTTTCATGGCTAATGAGGAACTAGAACTCCCAGTCTCCTGGTGATTGGCTCAAAGTCTGGCTTTGTTAGTTCGTTAGTTAGTTAGTTAGTTTATTATATTTCTATACCGCCCTTCTCCCAGGGGACTCAGGGCGGTTCACAGCCATATTAAAACAATCAGACACAAACATTAAAACTACTAAAATAAGTGAAAGCTATTTGGCTGTAAATTTAAAACCCCTTACTAAAACCCCTTTAAAACCAATTTAAAACCCATTTAAAATTAATCTATTCGGTCAGGCCGGCTTGATGGAACAACAGAGTCTTCAGAGCCTGATGGAAGGTGCCTAAGGTGGGGCTACAACTCACCGTCTCCCAGTTTCTAGCCTGTGTCATTAACCACTATCCCAAAGGGGCTCTCTGTATCAAAAATATACTGGTTTTCAATCCAAGTTCCCCCATTGTTTTCCTTCCTAATTTATGGAATTTTCCCAAGGCGTTCTAGTTGAGCTCACGGGAAATAAGACAAGGCACCCAGTCAACTTTCCCAAAGCCCACTTCTAGATCAATGTAAATTTAGGAGTTCAGCAGTCCCTCTCCCTTGATCGGTAACTCAGTCGGCCTTCTCCTATGAGGTCTAGAAACCTCCTTTGAAAAGGTGCCCACATTCATTCATCAGGGTTGACTCAGCTTTCCATCCTTCCGAGGTAGGTAAAATGAGGACCCGGATTGTGGGGGCAATAAACTGACTTTGTATAAAAAAGAACACCGCTTAGGGGGGCCCAAAAGCCCTACTAAGCAGGTATATACAAAGGCTATTGCTTAACACATTATAAGCTGCCCTGAGTCTCCGGAGAAAAGGCGGCATATAAATCGAACCAATAAATAAATAAATTGGGGAAGCCAACATGACCAAATGATAACTGGTGCCTTCAATCCAGGAATGTTAGGGCTAGGGGGAGAAAAAACTCCCCACCCTTCTTTCAGGACACTTGAAAATGTACTGCAATATTTCCCAAAGGAGTGGATCATTTAAGGATCCACTCGCTCGCTGGCTTCCTATCACCTCCTTCCTCGGATGTGGAGCTGCTTACCGAAGGGCACCGCCCCAATATACAAATTTATCTTTGAGAAAAATTAAAACAGGTTCCTCCAAATGGCAACGGCAGGCCTATTGACCCCTTTTGCTTAAAGGCACGGAGACCAAGTCCCAGAGGAGGAAAATTTGCATTCACACACAATATCCTGAATTCAGCAAGAGACAAGGAGTCCTTCAAATGTTCTCCAGGCCCACTGAGGGTCTGCTTTCATCCTGGCTGGACCCCGGGAGGCAGGAAACTGACTCACACAGGCTCAGTGGGCAGGAGGGATTCTCTCGGCTTTCCAGAGCCCAGAGGCATTTCAGACCAATTCTCCCTCTGTGTGACTTTGTGGCTGCCAGTGGCACAAAGGACCGGCTGTTCTCCCCTTAGGCAGGTGCTTTCCTGGCTGGCTTTTCCAGAAAGAACAAAAAATAAAATAAAATGAATAAACGCCGGCCTGAATGGCAGTTTATTGATTCCAAGGAAGAATTTCCCTTCGCCGGTTCCTGCCGGAGTTGCACAAACAGTGCCCTAGTGTCCATGTGCCAGGAAAATGTTTGCTTTCCTCCAGACGCGTCTTGAAAGCTCCCCGATGCCCTTCCCCTGATTTAAGCGGAGGGCCCAATCCACACGCCTGGATCTCTGCACCCAGGACTCTGCACCCAGGACGGTGCGTTGCATGGCATCTTCTGCACCTAGGACCTGGGGGTGTTTCCCGAGAGCCATGGCATCACACACACACACACACACACACACACACACACACACACACACACACACACACGGAAATGCTGCTAACTATGTATTCAGTCAGGCGGAGGAGGAAGGAAAAAAGGTTGGAGAAAACCTCATTCCTAAAGAAATACATTTGCCTTTAAAAGACTGTGTGTGTGTGTTGTGTCTGTGTTTTGTGTGTGTGTGTTGTGTTTGTGGGTGTTACATAGGAGTATGGACCCCCCACCCCACCCCAGGCAAAGCCCAGACGTTGATGCAATGCCCCCATTTCTTTCCCATCTCTCTCTTCCAACCCAGCACTGCAAGGGAAGGTTTCAGGCTGCAGTCCGTCTGGTTTTCTTTCCTTGGCTCTCCCTCTTGAACTCCGGCCGGCCCCACCCGGGACAACGGAGCCCTTTCGCACCCCTCCCGGCTTCCCCTTCCCAGGCACGGCCGGTTACCCCCCCCCCCTCTCCCTAGCCTGAGAGCCCCGGAGACGGAGGAGGGGTCTCGCGGCCAGCCTTGCCTTCCCGGGAGACGCACCGTATGAGCCTTGCTGGGGCTCCGCTGCCGCCGAGGCGAAGGCGCCCGCAGCCTCACCGCGCTCACCGCCACCTCCAGCTTCAGCATCTCGCAGCGCTTGTCGGCCAGCCCGGCTCCTCGCTCCGCTCCGCTTCGCCCCGCCGCGGCTGAGCCGCCTCGCTCCGCCCGCCCCGCTCCGCTCCGTCCAATCCAGGCTCTGCCCGGCAGCAGCCCGGCTCGGAAGGGGCAGCCCCGGGAAGGCCATTTAGATTGGAGATTAACAGAGCCGGAAGGGACCCTGTAGGTCATCTAGTCTCACCCCCGCCCGAGCAGGAGACCCAACACCATTTCTGACAAATGGCAGCCCAGTCTCTTCTGGAAAGGTATCCAGGAACCTGGATAGCTCAGCAGACTAAAGCCTGTGATTAACGTTCAGCTGCCTGCAATGACTGTAAGTTCGAATCTCACCAGGCTCAAGGTTGACTCAGCCTTCCATCCTTTCTAAGGGAGGTCAATTGAGGACCCAGTTTGTGGGGGCAATAAGCTGACTTTGTATAAATATACAACAGTATGAAGGCTATTGCTTAATGCATTGTAAGCCGCCCTGAGTCTCCGGAGAAGGGCGGCATATAAATCTAATTAAAAATAAATAAATAAAATATAATAATAATAATAATAATAATAATAATGATAGTAGTAGTAGTAGTAGTAGTAGTAGCTTCCAGGGATGAAGTTCTCACAACTTCCGAAGGCAACTTCTGTTCCATCCATTGATTGTTCTGTCAGAAAATTTCTCCTTATTTCCAGGTGGAATCTTTTCTTGATCAGTTTCCATCCATTATTCCTGGTCTGGCCTTCGGGTGCTTTGGAGAATAGCTTGGCCCAGAGGTGAAATCCAACAGGTTCTGGAGAACCGGTAGCAGAAATTTTAAACAGTTCGGAGAACTGGCCAATACCACCTCTGGCTGGCCCCAGAGTGGGGTGGGAATGGGGATTTTCCAGTATCCTTCCCCTGCCAGGCCCACCAAGCCATGCCCACAGAACCAGTAGTAAAAAAATTTGGATTTCACTCCTGGCTTGGCCCCTTCCTCTCTGTGGAAGCCCCTCAAATATTGGAAGATGCTCTCCTGTCTCCCCTAGTCCTTCTCTTCACTAGACCAGCCATGCCCAATTCCTGCAACCGTTCTTCATGTTTTAGCCTCCAGTCCCCTCCTCTTTCTTTCTCTTCTCTGCACTTTTCTAGAGTCTCCACATCTTTTTTATAGTGTGCTGACCAAAACTGGTTGCAGTACTCTAGGTGTGGTCTTACTAAAGCTTTATAGAATGGAGTAGAAGCAGCCGTAGGGCATGTCTAGGAAGGGCGCAAGAGAGAAGGCAGCATTTTCCCGGAGCATTTTACAAGGAGTCCTGGACTTACATCTACAATCGAGCCCAAGCTTTCCGTTGTTAAGTGAGACATTTGTTTGTTACGGGTGAATTTTGCCCCATCCGAAACTCCCCCCAGCTATTATAACTTGCAACCGAAGTTTTTTCTCATCCATCGATGATTGTGAGTAGTTTAAATCCGGGGTGTCCAACCTCAATGACTTTTTAAGACCTGTGAACTTCCAACTCCCAGAATTCCCCAGCCAGCAAGACAGTTGTTAAGCGAGTTTTGCCCCATTGTATGACCTTCCTTGCCACTGTTAAGTGAATTGTTAAATTAATCACACCATTGTTGAATGAATCTGGCTTCCAGGGTTGACTTTGCTTGTCAGAAGGTCGCAAAAAGGAGATCAGGGCAACTGTCGTAAGTATGAGCCAGCTGCCAATCGTCCAAATTTTGACCACGGGGAACGCTGCAACCGTCATAAATGTGATAAATGGTCACAAGTCACTTTCTTTCAGTGCTGTTAAAACTTTGGTTACTAAACAAACGTTTAAGTCGAGGACTCTCTGTAGCTCCTACCAAGCTCCCACCATGCACACACGAAGAGACACACGAAGAGACACGTTAGCCGCGACTGCCCTGATTTTAAAGTTTTATTTCATTTGCTGTCCTTGTACCATCGAAGTCAGTGAAAACATCCGTGGCTTCAACACCGAAGTCCGAAAACCGTATGCCCACTCCTGCCTTCACTACTCCTGGCTTGTAAGCAGGAAGCGAGTTTCTTTTCAATAGGAAAATATATATATGTGTGTGTGTGTGTGTGTTTGTGTTTATATATATTTATATATGAATCTAAATGGAAAAAATAACAATAATATACAGTTAGAAGAGTTACTAGCTGGGGAAACTGCTCCTTGGTCAAAGGGGGGGATCAGAGCTCTGTAGGATCCAAGGCCAAGAGGTATTAAGTGATCAAGGCAGTCCAGTTCAGGAGGAAGGCTGATCCAGCCAGCTTAGGAGATGGCCTTCGCTTCCGGGAGAAAAGCTTCCCAATATTTCACCAGCTGGAAGGGGCGGGGGGGGGGGGGGGGAGAGACAAAGAAAAAGAACGAACGTCAGAGAGCAATCCTCCAGCTGCTCATCAGAAAGATTCCTGGGATCCTCCTTCTCTCATTGATCATGAGCCTCCTGGTAATCTGCGGAAGTGGTGAAGGCACCAGGCTGGAAACAGGAGATGGTGAATTTTAGTCCCACCTTAGCCATGAGAGTGGGCTGGGTGACTTTGGACCAATCACCAGGAGACTGGAAGTTCTAGTCTTGTTTTAAACATGAAAGACGGCTGGGTGGCTTTTGGGTCAGTTACCAGGAGACGGTGAGTTCTAGTCCCATCTTAGCCATGAAAGTGGGCTGGGTGACTTTGGGACAATCACCAGGAGACTGGAAGTTCTAGTCTTGTTTTTAGGCATGAAAGACGGCTGGGTGACTTTCGGGTCAGTTACCAGGAGAAAGTGAGTTCTAGTCCCATCATAGCCATGAAAGCCAGTTGGGGTGAATTTGGGTCAAAACAGCAGGAGACGATGAGTTCTAGTTCCGCCTTAGGCATGAAAGCCGGCTGGGCGACTTTGGGTCAGTCATTCCCTCTCAAGATCAATCTACTTCACAGGGTGATTGTTGTGGGGAAAATAGCGGGAGGAAGGCCTATTAGATGTGTTCACTGTCAAAAGGAATAATAAAGGTGAGATAAACACCATGGTGGCACAGTGGTTAGAATGCAGCTAACTCTGCCGACTGCCAGCAGTTTGAATCTCACTGGCTCAAGGTTGACTCAGCCTTTCACGCTTCCAAGGTCAGTAATGTGAGGACCCAGATGATTGGGACAAAAGGCGGACTCTGTAAACCACTTAGAGAAGGTTGTAAAGCACTGTGAAGAGGTATATAAATCAAAGTGCTATTTGCTAAGTGCTAAAATTAAAATAAAAGCTTACTCGCGCAAAAGGAAAAACCCAAACTATATGAGCCTCGAAGTCATGAGGCTCATTTGTTAAATTCTCATAGTGCTCCACCTTATAGAGATGACTAGAGCCGGTCTTTCTAATATCCATCTAAGTGTGTGTATCATTTGCAGGGGACTGAAGGCATCAACGAAGGAGATGCCCTATTTATAAGCCAAGCAAGTAAATAAAGTCAGGATGTGACACCTGCTAAAGGGATGCACAGGACAATCTCTCTCACCTGCTGCTGTGAATGGAGCAACGTCTCCAGGTATTTGGTCACATGTGTCCGGAAATCTTTTGTTTTTTCTTTCTGTAAAGGAAGGAGGGTTTTTTAAAAACAAAAACGAAAACACAGATGCATGTTATCTTCTGCGGTACAGGATACTGCAAATCAGGGGTGAAATCCACAGGTTCCGACAGGTTCTGGAGAACCGGTAGCAGAAATTTTGAGTAGTTCGAAGAACCAACAAATACCACCTCTGGCTGGCCCCAGAGTGGGGTGGAAATGGAGATTTTGCAATATCCTTCCCCCAGGAGTGGGGAGGGAATGGGGATTTTGCAGTAACTTTCCCCTGGAGTGGGGAGGGAATGCGGATTTTGCAGTATCCCTCTCCTGGAGTGGGGAGGGAATGCAGATTTTGCAGTATCCTTCCCCTGGAGTGGGGAGGAATGGGGATTTTGCAGTATCCTTCCCCTGTAGTGGGAAGGGAATGGACATTTTGCAGTATCCTTCCCCTGCCACGCCCACCAAACCGGTAGTAAATAATTTGAATTCCACTACTGCTTCAAACCTCTAGAAAGGATCCAAGAACTGGAATTCGTCTTGACAATTTTTTTTGAGTCAGCAATTAATTCCATGTGTCTCAAGTAAAAAAATAAAAATAAAGCTACACAACATGCTGGAAAAGTGCAACTGAACTTTTAAGTTTCATGTAGAACATGGGGTGGGGGGTGGGGGGAGGATATCAAAAGTCAAAACAGAGGCTATGACCGGCTGACTGGTATCTTTTAAATGTGAAATGAGGAGCCTGGCCTGATTGATAATTAAATTATATTTGAAGTCTCCTCCTTGGTTCTAGAAATAGAAATACAATAACAGATGGAAGGGACCTTGGAGGTCTTCTAGTCCAACCCCCTGCTTAGGCAGGAAACCCTACATCACTTCAGACAAATGGTTATCCAACCTTTTCTTAAAAATTTCCAGTGTTGGGGCATTCACAACTTCTGGAGGCAAGTTGTTCCACTGGTTAATTGTTCTCACTGTCAGGAAATTTCTCCTTAGTTCTAAGTTGTTTCTCTCCTTGATTTGTTTCCACCCATTGTTTCTTGTCCTGCCCTCAGGCGCTTTGGAGAATAGCTTGACTCCCTCTTCTTTGGGGCAGCCCCTGAGATATTGGAACTGTGCTATCATGTCTCCCCTAATCCTTCTCTTCATTAAACTAGACATACCCAGTTCCTGCAACCGTTCTTCATATGTTTCAGCCTCCGGTCCCCTAATCATCTTTGTTGCTTTTCTCTGCATTCTTTCTAGAGTCCCCACATCTTTTTTACATTGTGGTGACCAAAACTGGATGCATTATTCCAAGTGTGGCCTTACCCAGGCCTTATAAAGTGATTTGAACACTTCATGTGATCTTGATTCTATCCCTCTGTTTATGCAGCCCAGAACTGTGTGGGCTTTTTTTGGCAGTTGCTGCCCACGGCTGGCTCATATTTAAATGATTGCCCACTAAGACTCCTTCCTTTTTCCTTGGACCCAGAAAGCTGCTGATGGAAGGGAATCCGAGGCTTTCTTAAATCAGGGAAGTGAACCTTGGTGGAGGTGGCGGATGGGAGGCAGACGTTTCCTTATATTAGTTCTGCTTCTTTGGCCCTGGTGAAACTGGGAGGGGGGGGAAAGGGGGGGGCTCTGCTCTGCTAAAAGAGGCATCCTACCTACCTCAAACCGTATGACTTCTTTCCGGAGGACAGCAGAGAGCCGTTCAAACTCCTGTTCATACTGTGTCACACGAGATTCCCACTGAAGAAACAGAAAACAGATAGAAATGGTAATAAAAAAAGAACTGTGGCAAACAAATACAAAATTAACTATGTCCACGACATACAAGGAAAACCATCTGAAGATGTTTTATAGATGGCATCTACCTCCGTCTAGACTTGCGAAGATGTTTCCGAATAAATCTCCAGTATGTTGGAAATGTAATAAGAGCTACGGAATATATTACCATCTTTGGTGGACGTATCCAGCTGCAAAATAATTCTGGGCCAAGATTAAAAAGTGGTTAGAGAAAATAATAGAGCAACCTATGAACAGAAAACCAGAGACATTCTTATTAGGGATATTTACTGAAAAGAAATAAAATATTTGATTTTACCATTATAACAGCTGCACGTATATCATACGCACAAAATTGGAAAAGGGAAAATATACCAACAGAAGAAGAATTGATTTAAAAAAAATCCTAGAATGTGCCGAGATGAACAAATTAACAAAAGAGCACAAAGAAAAGGAAGATATGGAATATTATATGATCTGGCACAAATGGTATAAGTGGTTACAGACTAGAAATAATGGATAATAGAAACAGGGGTGAAATTTGAAAATGGAAAGAATGAATATGACAATGTACAGAATGTACAAAATCAATATGATTGTTAAGAAGTACAATGTAATTAAAAGAGAAAGGGACAAGAAGAAAATGGAATAGTATAAAGGGAAATGGGGAAAAATATAAATATTAGAAGATGACCACAACGAAATAGCTGTTAAAAGTGTGTGTGTGTGTGTGTGTGTGTATGTTGTATGTTTTGTATTTGTCATATTGTATAATAATAATAATAATAATAATAATAATAATAATAATAATAATGATGGTGAACTGTTTAAACAAAACAGCAATGTTGCATCATCAACTATGTTTGGGAGAGGAGTGCATCCTTTAAAAAGTTTAAAAAAAAAAAAGACCACTTAGTCCAAATTTAAAAGCCGCCTGCAACTTCTCTGAGAGGCACACCATTTTGTCAGTCCACTATGAAAGGGGTCCCTGAACTCGGAGCCGTGAGCCGATTGCAACAACCGGACTGTGGAAACAGCGGGAGAAGCGTGCACCCATGTGCATTTCCACGTGTAAGCGTGTGCACACGTGTGCTCCATTTGCAGGAGCATCAGGCACCTGTGCATGCTGGCCTGTGCCAATGGAAGCTGTGCTTGGCGCAAATGTTTCAGGAAACCACGCTGGGCATGCTCAGTCGAGGCTTTCCTCTCACCTCGGAGATCTCCTCTTTGGCTTGCTGAAGTTTGTCAGGTTTGTTGGCCCACAGAAGCCTGGCCTCCGTTTCCCGTTTCTTCTGCAGCGTGACCTGGGCATCTTGCCAACGCTGCCAAGCCTTCATTCTCTGGTCAAAGGCACCCTGTGGGGAGGGGGAAGAGAGAGAGAGAGAGAAGAGAAGAGAAGGGAAGGGAAGGGAAGGGAAGGGAAGGGAAGGGAAGGGAAGGGAAGAGAAGAGAAGAGAAGAGAAGAGAAGAGAAGAGAAGAGAAGAGAAGAGAAGAGAAGAGGGAAGGGAAGGGAAGGGAAGGGAAGGGAAGGGAAGGGAAGGGAAGGGAAGGGAAGGGAAGGGAAGAGAAGAGGGAAGGGAAGGGAGGAGAGGAGAGGAGAGGAGAGGAGAGGAGAGGAGAGGAGAGGAGAGGAGAGGAGAGAGATCAGTGATGGGTTGCCCCCAATTCGCACCAGTTCTATACAACCGGTAGTAAAACTGGCGGGAGGCTCCTCCCACCGACCCCGACGTCATCAAACTGCTGCGCATGTGCAGAAGTGAGCGTGCGCAAGCGAAGTGAAGCGTGCGGCTCTGTTACGAACCGGTAGTAAAGGTAAGTAGAACCCACCCATGAGAGAGATTCATCACTGGAAGCATCAGATCATCCATGGGGAACTGAGCTCAGACCAGTGACAAACTCCAGAGAAAATAGCAACAGCACTTAGACTTATATCCCGCTTTATAGTGCTTTACCGCCCTCTCTAAGCGGTTTACAGTGTCAGCCTATTGACCCCAGTAACCTGGCTCCTCATTTTACCCACCATGGAAGGCTGAGTCAACCTTGAGCCTGGTGAGGCTCGAACTCCTGACTGTGGGCAGAGTTAGCCTGCAATACTGCATTCTAACTAGAGGGAGGAAGGGATGGCTGGATGGAAGGAACGAAGATTGCAATAGCACTTACACTTATATACCGCTTCATAGTGCTTTCCAGCCCTCTCTAAGCAGCTCACAGAGCCAGCCTCCTGCCCCCAACAATCTGGGTCCTCATTTTACAAACCTTGGAAGCATGGAAGGCTGAGTCAACCTTGGGCCTGGGGAGATTCAAACAGCCAAACTGCAGGCAGCCGGCAGTCAGCAGAAGTCACCTGTAGTACTGTATTCTAACCACTGCACCACCTCGGCTCTTAAATGGTGTAAACTCCTACCAGCGTTCCCTGGTGGTCTCTGAGCATGGTGGTTTTCTTACAGACGTTTCACCACCTAACTAGGTAACATCATCAGTGCTAAAAGTGGGGGTTTGCTCTCTGTTCAACGCGAAGGTATGTTCTTTTGGCACCGATGTTGTTACTTAGTTAATGAAATGCCTGCAAGCAGACCAACAAGCTCAGAGAGCATTCCTTTCAACCTCGAGCTACAAATATTCTCCTTTATTGACTCCTATCAGCCTAATGGACCACTGGTGTAGCCGGTGGTGGGATTCAAATAATTTAACTACCGGTTCGAATCTACCGGCTGAATCACTATACCACAATGGCCGAGGAGCTGTGCGGGCAACCATCCATCCCTGCCTTGGGTGAGACACCCGCAGCCCTTACCCTCACGGCGGCCAGGAGACGGATGTAGTCGCTCAGGAGTTCCGCCAGGAGAAAGAAGTCACTGTTGGCCTGTTCCTGATGCAGCTGTTCGATCTTCTCTTCCACCTCGGCCAGCTGGGAAAGTGCCCGAGACAAGGCCGTGTTGTCCTCCGAGCTGCCCAGCATGGCCAGGCTCTTGGCAAACTGAGAGGTATTCAGCGACAGCTCTGGAAGGCGGAAGGGGGGAGCGTGAGAAGATTACCCATTGCCTGGCTAGCCACAGGGAAAGCCAACAGGGAAAAGAACCCTCAAAGGACACAACATCAGAAGGAGATGATGATGATGATGAAGATTTATTTATTTATTTATTATTTAAATTTTTATACCGTCCTTCTCCCGAGGGACTCAGGCCGATGCACAGCCATAATAAAAACAACATACACCACAAAATTTAAAAACAATTTGAAACGTATTAAACAATTTGGCCCTATTTTTTAAAAAACCCCAAAACTAAAATCCCAATTAAAATTCATTATTTCGTCAGTCCAGCTTGTTGGAATAGTAAAGTCTTAAGGGCACGGCAAAAGGTACGTAGGTCAGGTATCGTACACATCTCCGGGGGCAATTCATTCCACAGGGCGGGGCCCCCCACAGAGAAGGCTCTCCCCCTGGGGGGTCACCAGATGTGGGGGGAATGATGCCAGATTGAGGGGGGGGGATGCCACCAAATCTGAACCCCCAAATCTGTCGCTTCTGATCCTCCAGTTAAGGAGTTTCTGGGAAATAGAGGAGAGTACCCTCCCTGATGTGGTGGCTCAGTGGCTAAGATGCTGAGCTTGTCAATCGAAAGGTTGGCAGTTCAGCGGTTCGAATCCCTAGTGCTGCGTAACGGGGTGAGCTCCCATTTCTTGTCCCAGCTTCTGCCAACCTAGCAATTCAAAAGGCACGTAAAAAAAATGCAAGTAGAAAAATAGAGACCCCCCCTTTGGTGGGGTAACAGCGTTCCGAGCGCCTTTGGCGTTGAGTCATGCCGGCCACATGACCACAGAGACGTCTTCTGACAGCGCTGGCTCTTCAGCTTTGAAACAGAGATGAGCAACGCCCCCTAGAGTCGGGAATGACTAGCACATATGCGCGAGGGGAACCTTTACCTTTACCTTACTCTGTCCTCCCTGTCTATATAACGTAAACACAGGGATTTTATTTATCTATTAATCAAATTTATACAGCCATCCAACTTATATATACTGTAGATGACACCAGTGGCTTACAATTTTTTAAAAAAGTCACCTTATGATAAAAAGCATTAAGAAAAAAGCAAAAATATCCCACTCTTTATGCAATAACAACACAATAAAACCACTTGATTGGCTCTGCTCCATTTGAGGTTCCCAAGCCTGCTGACAAAATGTATTTTTTGGGCCTTTCAGAAAAGTAATGGGGAGGGGAGAGGGTGAAGAACCATATCCTAGAGGGGAATGATTTATAATAACAATAGCACTTAGATTTATATACCGCTTCACAGTGCTTTCCAACCCTCTCTAAACAGTTTACAGAGTCAGCCTACTGCCCCCAACAATCTGGGTCCTCGTTTTACCGACCTCAGAAGGACAGAAGGCTGAGTCAACCTTGAGCTGGTGAGGATCGAACTGTTGGCAGTGGGCAGTTAGCCTGCAATACCACCGTCTGACCACTTAGCTATCATGGCGCCAAAGAGACCACCACTGAGAAGGTCCTTTATTCGTGGTCACAACAGATGACAGTCCCTAACTGATAGGACTTGTGACGTGCCCTGCTTTCTAGAGGTCGTCTTTAAGTAGGACATCCTTAACCTGAGGACTCAAGGTCCCAGATGCAAATCTTGAGTTTTTGTAAAGCTGAAAGGTGACCACCTCCCCTACAGTTTTACAACTGCCCATAGCTACTTCATCCAGAGAGTTACCTTTTCTGTGATTGACGAGCATTTCTACAACTGCGTGTAGCTTCCGCAGACGTTGCTCCTCACATTCCACCTCCTGGAGTTTCTCTTCAAACCACTAGAAAGGAGAGACGGGGCAGAGAACCAACCCCAACATATCAGTGTAGGAAGAGAATGCAAATTCAGATAATCTCAGGCAACCCAGTCAGGTACAACATACAGAGTGGTTTCGTGTATATCAAGAAATGCTCGGTGGCTTACAATGTCCGATTCGTTCATCTTGATGGTCATTTTGCTGACTGCATCGGTGGCTCTGTTGAACATCTTCAGGAGACCGGCTCCACTCAAAGTTTGGGTGCCCACAGCACGTGGCAACTGAAAAGAAGATGGGAAGAAATCAACCACAGTGCCTATCTGGTAAATCACTGCATCTCAACCTTGATTCCTTTAAGATGTATGGACTTCAACTCCCAGAATTGAAGCTGGCCGGGAACCGATAGTAAAGATAAGTAGAACCCACCCCTGCTGAGGACACAGATAAACTTCCAAGTGCTTCAACGACCCTCTAAAGGTAACGGTTCCCCTCGCACATATGTGCTAGTCGTTCCCGACTCTAGGGGGCAGTGCTCATCTTCGTTTCAAAGCCGAAGAGCCAGCGCTGTCCGAAGATGTCTCCGTGGTCATGTGGCCAGCATGACTCAACGCCAAAGGCACACGGAACGCTGTTACCTTCCCACCAAAGGTGGTCCCTATTTTTCTACTTGCATTTTTACCTGCTTTCGAACTGCTAGGTTGGCAGAAGCTGGGACAAGTCACGGGCGCTCACCCCATTACGCGACACCAGGGATTCGAACCGCTGAACTGCCGACCTTTCGATTGACAAGCTCAGCGTCTTAGCCACTGAGCCACCATGTCCCCTTCAACGACCCTCTAAAAGGATGCACATGACCAGCTGTCTGCAAGGAATATAAATCCTTCCATTCCCCCCTATCCTGTCAGAACAGAAAAAGCTTCTTGGATGAGAAGTGAAACCTCTTCAAAAGAAAAAAACAAGGAAGTTCAATTGCCTCCTGAAAAACATTAGAAAGGTCAAGGTTGACCTTAGAAAGTCAACCTTGAGCGTGGTGAGATTCGAACTTACAGTAATTGCAGACATCTGAATGTTAATCACAATGCTTTAGTCTGCTGAGCTATCCAGGCTTGGTTGACTTTGAGCCAATCACTGGGAGATGGTGAGTTCTAGTCCCACCTTAAGCATGAAAGCACTTGGGGTGACTTTGGCCAATCCCAGGGAGACGGTGAGTTGGCTGGGTGACTGACCAGTTCCTCTCTCTCATCTCAACCCATGAGAAAGGGAAAAGAGGAGGAGGAAGGAGTAGCAGATCCTCCTTATAGATGGGAGGGAGAAAAAGGTAAGGTTTTCTCATGCCAGCCCTTCTTAAGCAACTTCTCTGTAAAGCAGAGACTTTGGACCGTTGGTGTGGCCAGAAGAGGAGCCGAGTTCTATCAGCCTGTCGCAATCCCAGTCACCCGGAGCTTAATTTGAACGCGGTTCAGCAGAAAGGAACAAAGGGGGAACCGGCTGAATCAGCAGAGACCTTCAAGCCCCCTTCCATCCAGCCAATCTGCGTCACTCTTTTCCCATGCTTGGCTTGTCCTGAAAGAAGCTGACATGGCTTTCCACTTCACACACACACACCCCTCTCGCTTTTCGCAGAGCAGTTTGTTCCTGAAAACAGGGCTATTGAGCTCAAGCACAGCGAAAACCATAACGGCGGGTCGATTTCTCCAATATTAACCTCATGCCAAGGTTGCTGAGGCCAGGGGTCCCCAACCCCCGGTCTGCAAACTGGCACCTGGCAGCGGCATGCCAGCTACCACAGCCTCACAAAAAAAGTGAAGCCCCCTCCATGGGATGCAGGCAGCATGCCAAACCATGCCCCCTCTGGTCCTCAGAAAACCCTCTCTCCACGGACCCAGTCCCTGGTTTTCTGACCTAGGCAGCATGAAGCCGAGTCCCTGTCCCAATAAACCCCTTTTATTTAATTTTCAGCGAATTCCTCTCCAGCAAAGTCTTTCCTTTCCCACAGTCTTTCAAGATAGTTCACAATTACCGACATTTGTCAAGCTTGGAGAGTGGATAGGACGATATCTTTTAGACCCCACAATACTTGGCAAGAATTAATTGTCTCCTGCAAACTCCACTCCCCGTTCGCTCCTCTTTTATTCCCTCTGGGAGGGGCCGCTCATCGTCCACCTGTGGCCTTACTCCCAAGTCGACCCTTGTTCTTTAGCTGTTCCCTTCGTCTGGCAACTCTGCGCATGCGCACACTGGGAACAGGCTCCAGCTGTTCATCTGCCTCACTGATGTCCGATTCCGAAGGCAGCTGATAACTGTCAGACGGCCCTGGCCCTCTCTCTGCCTCCAACGCAGAGCCCTCATCCGAGCCTTCCCCAGACTCCAGGACTGGCCAATCTTCCTCCCCAACCTCCTCACTGTCCGAATCTGCTGCCAGATCCGCTGGCTGTTGGTGGGCCACAGCACCTGGTGCCCAAAATATTGGGGGCCACTAGCTTAAGCCATAAAAGCACAGATCCCCGTTACGGCAGCACACCCACCTCATCTTTTTCCAAGAATTCCCGGACATCTGGGTCCTGCAGCATAGTGGGGTGGCTTACAGTTCTTTGAATATATCTGTGGAATTGGAATACAGAAGTTCTGTTTACATCCGTGAAGGATCCCTCATTTTAAAAGAGAATTTTGCAAGGCAGGCTTGTACTCTGATACCATCCATGGATTAAAGCAGGCGTCTCCAACTTTGGCCACTTTAAGACTTGTGGATTTCAACTCCCAGAATTCCACAGCCAGGGAGTTGAAATCCACAAGTCTTAAAGTGGCCAAGGTTGGAGACCCCTGGATTAGAGGAGGCACGATCACAGAACTAACCACCAACTAGTATAGGGGCCGGGATGGGGAGGACAATTAAAAAAATATAACTCTAATGGTTGGTTCACAATCAGGTCTGCCCCCTCCCTATATATTATGATTAGGTGTTGGGTCGATTTATGAGACAGATCCTCTCATCTGGGAATATTTATTTAATATAGTATTATTAAATGGGAGTGGTGCATTGGCCTAGAGATGGAGCTCTCACCTCACAATAAGGAGGCTGTGAGTTCGATCCTAGGTAGAGGCAGATATCTCTCTCTCTGGGCACAATGAGAATATATATCTGCTGAACAAAACTCCGCATTGGCAACAGGAAGGGCAGCTGGCCAGTAAACGCTCTGCTAGCTTCATTCAGATGCCCAGACTCCACCCCGCCAGGGATGATGGGGTCGTTGAATGATGACGATGATAGTATTATTAAATAAGGATGGGAACGCTTATAACGAGGTTATAGCTATTTGTAGAGAATTTATCTGATTTTCTTTTTCCCAGAGTCCAGCTGGAGTGGATTCTTTTTGTTTAATGTTAGATTTATTTGATATTTGGGTCATTTCCCCACCTTTTTGTACACCATTTTTCTTTCTTTTGTTGCTAGTGTTAGATGTATGTTTTTTCTGTTTTGCATTTTATTCTTGTTCAGAAAATACACACAAGCACACATATATACAAAGAGATATGCCCCCTCCCTCCCTTCAGGTGTGAACGAATTAAAAAGGGTTATATTGGCGCAAATCCAGTCCAATTTATGCTACAATGTGCCCCCATATCTGCTCTCATTATATATACCCCAATATTTCTCAACCTTAGCAAATTTAAGATGAGTGGACGTCAACTCTCAGAATTCCCCAGCTAGCCATGCTGGTTGGGAAATTCTGGGAGTTGATGTCCATTCATCTTAATGCTGCCAAGATTGAGAAACACTGATATGTTCTTTGTGTACACCATCTTGGTCTCTTGAACAAAAAAGTGGGGTACAAATCAACAAAACCAAGGTGAGGAGACCCAGATTCCAGTCTCCACTCCACTGTGGAATTCACTGGATGATTCCTGGCTTGTTACAGACTTTCTTGGCCTGGAAAGCTAAATTGGTCTTGGAATGGGCAGCCACCAAGGAATGCCAGAATAGACTGGGAAGTCCACAGACATTTTGGGTAAAGGAAATGGAGAAACCGATATGTTGTGGCTTGAAAACAGGACGGGAACTGAGCTTTCTTTAAGAGAGGTATTACGTGTCCATTGAAACTGGAATTATGAAAAAAAAAAAAAACCAGAAGAAAAACTGGAGTTGTCCTGGAGCCTTCCCCCTCTCACTTCTGTATTTGGGGGACAGATTAGAAGCCATTTCCATCTGGGTGAATTTCCTCAGACATACAGTAGTGGCCAAAATTGTGGAAACCTTTTGGGAAAAGTGTGTTTTCTAAAACTAGCTAATAACACCACTTTTTTGGGGGAGTAATAGTACCATAAAATTCTGTATCAATGGAAAGATAATGTAATCAAGGATGTAATGCAATAACTGTTATGAAGGATTTGCTATTAGAATAGCAGTTACAGTATAAAGAAGAAAAGTGAAACAGGTAGAAAAAACGAGATATGCAAAAGTGATCATCATAGAAAAAAACGAGTTATACAAAAATGATCACCGTGTCAGTGAATCCTTAATTGGGTAACCTTTAGCATGAATTATTACGGCCTTACAAGGTCTTCCCATGGAGTGAACCAAGTCTTTGAGTTCTGCAGCTGTTATAATGTGAAGCTGACTTTGTATTTACATACAAAAGTATGAAGGCTATTGCTTAATGCATTGTAAGCCACCCTGAGTCTCCGGAGAAGGGTGGCATATAAATCTAATTTTTAAAAAAAGCCAAGATTGAATGATGGCGTCTATTAACTGGGTTTTATTGCTGGGTTACTTCTGACTGACAAGTTTCTTTAGTCAGCTCCATAGATTTTCAATTGGGTGAAGGTCTGGGCTATTCCCAGGCCATTCCAGCAGTGGAATAGGATTATCTTGAAACGCCAAAAAAAAAGTGGTGTTATTAGCCATCAAACCTCAAAAATACACTTTTCCCCAAAAGGTTTCCACAATTTTGGCCACTATTGTAGTTTCTCCAGGAATTCCTTCCAGACAAGAGGATCAGATTTCAGGAGCCAGTTCCAGAGAACAATTTCCATCGAACAGCCCTAACTAAAAAGTCTCTGAAGAATTTTGGAAGGACATGTTTTTCCTGCGATTCATTCCCGACGGGTTGAAACGGGAATGAGATCCTTCACAGGTTGCCGTCTTGAGGGCCTCCAACAGTAAATATCTGGGGACGTTTGAGATGCATTGGTCCTTGGTTTCTCTCGATCACAAGTTGGATGAGCCTAGAAGCTTCTTCCTAACAAGGCAAATTTGCCTACCCAGAGTAACAAAACCAACTGCACCACCTTGTAGTTGCAACACCCGCCAACGAGGAATGCAAAACCCCCAACCTTTCTAAGGCGGCTCTTCGCTTCTCTAAGAATTCTGTGGAGGAAGAATCTTCTTTTCCAACTTTGACTTTGGTCATTCCTGGGACAAGAGGAAAAAAAAGAAAAACAAGAACCGAAGTTACCTGCGTGGAATATAAAAGAAAAGGTAAAGGTTCCCGACTCTAGGGGGCAGTGCTCATCTCCGTTTCAAAGCCGAAGAGCCAGCACTGTCTGAAGACGTCTCCATGGTCATATGGACAGCATGACTTAACGCCAAAGGTGCGTGGAACGTTGTTCTCTTCCCACCAAAGGAGGTCCCTATTTTTCTACTTGCATTTTTTAAACTGCTTTCGAACTGCTAGGTTGGCAGAAGCTGGGACAAGTCACGGGAGCTCACCCATAGTTACGCGACACTAGGGATTCGAACCGCTGAACTGCCAACCTTTCTATCGACAAGCTCAGAGCCTTAGCTACTGCGTCCCTTCATGGAATATACAAGGGGTTAAATTTAGATCAGGGGTCTCCAACCTTGGCAACTTTCAGACTTGTGGACTTCAAGTCCCAGAGTTCCTCAGCCAGCAAAACTCTGGGAGTTGAAGTCCACAGGTCTGAAAGTTGCCAAGGTTGGAGACCCCTGATTTAGATATTGCCTTTAAGAGTTTCCCTCCAGACAGGTGAGTCTGCAAAGCCTCAATTAGGGACTAATAAATCCCCAAGTTATTCTGATAATTTTAATTGTTTTTTAACTTTTGTGTCTTTGCTGTTTTTATTATGGCTGTACACCGCCCTGAGTCCTTCAGGAGAAGGGCGGTATAAAAGTGCAAACAAATAAATAAAATAAATAAATGGTATGCGGTGTGAACGTGTGAAGCTAGGCCAGTACAGGTGGGTCCTTGACCTACGACCCTAACTGAACCCATATTTCCATTGTTGAGCACGACAGTCGTTCAGTTTTGCCTGCTTTTATAACCTAACTTGCCACAGTTGTTAAGGGAACCCCTGCAGTTGTTAACGTTAGTAACATGGTGATTCAAGTGAATGTGCTTTACTTTGCTTATCAGAATTCTGGGAGTCAGAAGGTTGCAAAAAGGGATCCCCGGGACACTGCAACCGTCATAAATGTGAGTCCGTTGCCAAGCCTCTGAATTTTGACCCCGTGACCGTTGGGGACGCTGTGTGAAAAACGGCCCGAAGTCCCTTTTTACTTTTTTTTTTTTTTAAATTTGATTTATAAGCCGCCCTTCTCCGGAGACTCAGGGCGGCTTACAATGCGTTAAGCAATAGCCTTCATACTTTTGTATATTTATACAAAGTCAGCTTATTGTCCCCCACAAACTGGGTCCTCAATTTACCCACCTTAGAAAGGATGGAAGGCTGAGTCGACCTTGAGCCTGGCTAGGATTGAACTCACAGAAATTATAGGCAGCTGGTGTTAATTGTTGCCTTTAATAGGAGGCATTAGCCCCCTATGCTACACAGGCTCCTTACAATGTCTTTGTAACTTTGCAGAGTCACTAAAGAAACAATTGTGAGTCGAGATCTACCGGTTATGTTTGAACGCGGGTGACGCAATAAAAGCCTTTGCTGGCATTCTCACCTATTAAACTCTTCTCAGGAGGAGGAGGGACAATGATTCCGTGCTGGGCGTGTTTCTCCAGAAGCTTCTCGTATAAGCCCAGAAAATCACTGAATCGTCTCTTCACGGAGAACTGCTGGTTCCTGAACATAGGCAGAGTGGTCTGAGGGACAGGGAAGAATCCGGTTAGCAAAACAGGAGTACTGATAGCAATAGACCTTATATACTGCTTCATGGTGCTTTTACTGCCCTCTCTAAGCGGTTTACAGAGTCAGCCTTTTGCCCCCAACGATCTGGGTCCTCATTTGACTAACCTCAGAAGGATGGAAGGCTGAGTCAATCTTGAGCTGGTCAGGATTGAACTCCTGGCAGTGGGCAGAGTCAGCCTGCACTATTGCATTCTAACCATTGCAAATAATGGATAGATGGATGGAAGGAAGGGCAATAGCAGTAGCACTTAGACATATATACCGCTTCACATGGCTTCACAGCCCCCTCTAAGGGGTTTAAAGAGTCAGCCTTTTGCCCCCAACAATCTGGGTCCTCATTTGACTGACCTCGGAAGGATGGAAGGCTGAGTCAACCTTGAGCCGGTCAGGATCGAACTGCTAACAGTGGGCAGAATTAGACCCAGATTATTGTGGGCAATAGGCTGATTCTGTAAACCACTTAGAGAGGGCTATAAAGCACTGTGAAGCAGTATATAAGTAAGTGCTATTGCTATTTCCCTTCCCTTCCCTTCCCTTCCCTTCCCTTCACAAGCTATAGCACTTAAGACTTATATACTCCTTTACAGTCCTCTCTAAGCGATTTACAGAGTCAGCTCTTGCCCCCAACAGTCTGGGTCCTCATTTGACTGACCTCGGAAGGCTGGAAGGCTGAGTCAACCTTCAGCCGGTCAGGATCGAACTTCCTAGCTATGGGCTGAGTTAACCTGCAATACTGCATTCTAACCACTGGGAGGGAGGGAAGGAAGGAAGGGCACGTTCTATCAATAGCATTTAGACTTATATATACTTTACAGTCCTCTCAAAGCGATTTACAGAGTCAGCCTCTTGCCCCCAACAATCTGGGTCCTCAATTGACCGACCTCAGAAGGATGGAAGGCTGAGTCAACCTTGAGCCTGTGAGGATCGGATTCATGGCAGTGGGCATGAATTTTCTTTGAAGAACATTTCGCTTCTCACCCAAGAAGCTTCTTCAGCTTTGACTGGATGGTGGGGGAATGGAAGGATTTCCTCAGGGTGACAAGATAAACCTCCAAGTGGCCTTAACGACTCTCTAAAAAGGATGCAAATGACCAGCTATCTGCAAGGAGTATAAATCCTTCTATCCCCCACCATCTAGTCAGAGTTGAAGAAGCTTCTTAGATGGGAAGCGAAACGTCTTCCAAGAAAAACCAGAAAGTCTAGTTGCCTCCTGAAAAAAAGCCCCTTTGGGAAAATCGTGACCTGGATGAGAGAGAATCTCCATAGACGTCTCTCGTTCATGATGACAAGCACCTAATCCTCCTGCCTCTTTTCCTCCCACCTCCCACAACCCTGTGGACTCGGTGGAGCGAAGAGGTCTGGCTCGAAACACAACTCGATGCATTTAAGTTTTTATAAAAAGGACACAGAGAAAAAAAAAACAATGCTAGAGGTGAAGTTGCTAAACTCTTGAAGAGACCAAAGGCAACTGGGATAAAAGTGGCTTTTGTGTAGCCGAGCTCCGTGTCGCTTCCCTTTCGGCAAGGTTGCCAATTCATATTTGTAAGGAGTTTTTTTTGTGGGGGGGGTGGCGGGGGGGGGGGGAGACGTCTCCTCTCCGTTTCAAAAGTAGCCGGCCGTGAAGCTTGGAAAAGGATTTTGATGCAACTCTAGCTGAGAGGACACGCTGACCCAGATATTTGGAAGGTGCACGAGGTATTTTTTTTTGCCAGCTGGCAAACGGCAACGAATAGGAAACCGAAGCGCTGCAAAGACGCGGCACATCAATGGAAGGAGGGTGTAATTGAGGGGCGCCTGCCTTCTATGGGGTCAGCCGGAAGGACTGAAATCAAATGCGCTGGGCAGCTTTTGGAATGTGTATGTGGGAGGCTTGGTCCCTCCCAGACCTGAGCTAGTATAAAGTGAGCGACTGTTTCCTGTTAAACTCACCCCACCTGCCTATCTCTCTCTCCCCCCCCCCCCCCCCCCCCAATCTCTGCATTTTGGCACCAAAATAGGTAGGCTTAATGCACATGTTATACAGGGAAATCTTTTGATTTCCCAAAAGAGCTGCAAACTCTCATTGTGTGGCATTTAGGAGCTGGGGGAAAAAATAAAATTAAACAAAGCCTCCCAGCCCTAAAACAACAGGCTTTATTTACATTCCCTTCAAAGTGGCAGAGGCTTTCCAAAGTCACCATTCAAATGTATGGAGGAGGAGGAGGAGGAAGGAAGGGTGGGAGGAGAGAGGAGGAGAAGGGAGGAGGAGGAAGAGGAGGAGGGAGACAGGAGGAGGAGGAAGGGAGGGAGGAGAGAGGAGGAGGAAGGCAGAGAAGGAAGGAGGAGGAGGAGAAGGGAGGAGGAGGAAGAGGAGGAGGGAGACAGGAGGAGGAGGAAGGGAGGGAGGAGAGAGGAGGAGGAAGGCAGAGAAGGGAGGAGGAGGAAGGGAGGGAGGAGAGGGGAGGAGGAGGAGAAGGGAGGAGGAGGAAGAGGAGGAGGGAGAGAGGAGGAGGAGGAAGGGAGGAGGAGGAAGAGGAGGAGGGAGAGAGGAGGAGGAGGAAGGGAGGAGGAGGAAGAGGAGGAGGGAGAGAGGAGGAGGAAGGCAGAGAAGGAAGGAAGGGAGGGAGGGGAGGAGGAGAAGGGAGGAGGAGGGAGACAGGAGGAGGAGAAAGGGAGAGAGGGAGGGAGAGAGGAGGAGGAGGGAAAGAGGAGGAGGAGGAGGAAATGAACAGATGAGGTCATTGTTCCAATGGACTGCTATTGTTCCAGACCATCCATGGGGTGGCTTTGCTAAGAGATCATCAGAGACAACCTGTGTGTTTGAAAAACATGCTGGGCCCCTTTTCAAAAGTGGGGGGAGAAAAAAAGACAAGAGTTCCTCTTCTTCAACACCATGATCTCCTGAACACAAAGTCTCCACACACAGAACCGCCCACTCACAGAGACAGGAAATGACCGGAAAGCTGAGCCCCCAGTGGAGTTTTTTGGACAGGTGGCTGCATGAAGTTCATTTAGAAAACAAAAGTTGCCTAGCAAAGTTTAAACGCTTGGTGCCATCGTGAGGCCATCGCAGTTGTTGCTTTAAAGTAGGGTTTCTCAACCTTGGCCGCTGGACGATCATCCAGCGGCCAAGGTTGAGAAACACTGTTTTAAAGAGATACGGGAGGTTCAGGTGGAGATTTAAATTCCCGAGATCAGAAAACTCTAAGCGGACCTGATGCCTTGGCAGCAACGGGGAAGAAGAAATCAGAGCTGGCGTACCTGTGTGGACACTTGGTAAGCGACGTAGGCATTCATTCCATCTCCTGCAGGAACGAAAGAAGAAAATTGAGACTTTTAACAGCTTCAGCAAAGCTGTAATAACCGGGGACGCTTAGTAATTTGGGGTTAATGTGCTTTCTTCGTGGGCGTCTGTCAGCCCAGAGGAATCCATTGTCAAGGACAGTCCTTGGATTTTTTTTCTGCTAACAACTTGGGACTTCTAAAATGATTCATAGGCTTAATCAACGTCTAGAATGTTTTCAACCGGGATTTTATTCAAACAATTACAGGTGTTTACTTCCTTAATCCTCACCAACTCCACACAAAATATGTGTGTGGTTTTTTTAGCCTGGTCTTTAATCACTACACCAAACTGGTTTTTATCTCTAGGCAGTTTACATACATTAAAATCACGCTAAGACTAAAAATATGTTTGAAAACCTCAATACACATGCCTTTATGTATATACACACACACTGTACACAGATGGTTACTATGGGTTGTCCTCAACTTACAACAGCTTGTTTAGTGACCGTTTGAAGTTACAACGGCACTGCAAAAGGCGACCAATGACCATTTTTCACACTTACGACCGTTGCACCATCCCTGTTGGTCACGTAATCAAAAGTCGGCTGCATGGCAGCTGGTTCATATTTATGACGGTCGTGTAACCCCCTCTGCGACCTTCTGACAAGCCAAGTCAATGGGGACGCTGAACGAACCCACTGAACGAATTTCTCATTTAGCAACATCAATTCTGGGCTCAGTTGTGGTCGTTACGTCGACGACTAACTGTATTGATCTGATTTCTTTTGCACAAACGGTGCCGTTTGCGGCATTCGCTTATCAAGGCCCGTGTGCTAAAACTCAACAGGGCTTCCTTTTCAGTCCATCATGCGATCCTGAGATTTCGGGGGGGGGGGGGGGGGACTTTTCTCGAGGTTTTGAAGCTGCACAAGCTCTCCCGAAGTTGGAGTAGAGTTTTCCCCACTTTTTCCCGGGGTAGAAGAACCGTCTTATTTAGACCCTTAAGGATTAAAACCTCACTTCCTTTAAAAAAAAAAAAGCATTCTCTAATGTTGAATTCTCCCTCTATCGATATACCATCAATGCCAACCGAGCAAGGGCATCTTTCTCATTCCTTGCTTCAGCCGACATTAAAAAAATAAAAAATAAATAAAGGCTACTCAGAACTTCCGAGCAACCGGTGGATCGATCCAGGGCTCCAGTGAAACGGAGATCATCCGAGCCACACACCAAGCTCCGCTTCCTACAAATATCAGGCTGGTGCCATAATTAAGGGCTTGTTACATGGCGAGGATGGAGGGAGCCTTCCACATCTGCCCCACGCTGAACAATGAAGTAGCTGTTAGACAACTAAAGCAGCTGAAGAAAACACACACACACCCAGCACACAGAAAGAGGAAGGGGGTTGAGAGTTGGCCCTTTGGGACAGACGGCTTTCGTTCGAGACAGTCACAAGCCTAAAGCCGAGCGGAGAATATTCCCCAGGCACAGTGCTTCCCTGACATAACCCTGCATTGACAAGTACCTGTTTATGCAGCTGCTATGAAAGTTGCACTAAATGCAATCAGGTTTTGCAGCTGCTGCTTCTTCAAGGACAATACCTGTATACTGCAGGAGTCAAAAAGAGGGCTGTGAAAATATCTACAGACCCCTCGCATCCTGGACATAAACTGTTTCAACTACTACTCTCAAAACGAAGCTATAGAGCACAGCACACCAGAACAACTAGACACAAGAAGAGTTTTTTCCCAAATGCCATCACTCTGCTAAACAAATAATTCCCTCAACACTGTCAAACTAGTTACTAAGTCTGCACTACTATTAATTTTCTCATCATTCCTATCACCCATCTCCTCCCACTTATGACTGCATGACTGTAACTGTTGCTGTATCCTTACGATTTATATTGATATTGTTTCCTGATTGCTTATTTGTACACCCCCCCCCCCTTTTTTTTTGATTGGCGTTCTTCCTGGAAAATGCAGGCTCTGGAGTTGATCTCCAAGTAGCCATCATGGCTATTGTTAATCTTGCAATTTGGGACAATGGCAAGGATCAGACCTGGACTCGGAAAGAGGAAATCAAAACTCTGTTCTGTACTGTTTTTACCAACAAAGAAATAAAGGGAGACTAGTATAGATCTATTTCAAGCTATTTAGCTCTTATCAGCTAGCCACACCCTTTCTGGGATTCGAACTTGTTCTTTACAGGTGAGTTTGGATCACTTGCTTTGAACCTAATCCACTCCGCAGGGGTAGGTGGTGGATAGGATGCTACTGATGGGGAAAGCTGACCTCATTGAAGAGGTCAGAAAGAAAATACCGACGTGGCAGGTGTCCAAGGCTCTAAAAAAAACCCCCTCAGGGTAGCAACAATGCTATCTGAATCCTCCATTTTTAGTCTCTAGTCTTCCATGAGGACTAGCAAGTTGCTTAAAAATTTTTAAAAATAAATCAATCTCAGCCAAATAACGATAAGCAAAAAATACACCTTGTTGTGCTTACACCCTCCCCCTTCACAAATGATCAAAACTTTTTTCTTTCTTTCTTTCTTTCTTCTGGATAATTCAGTCAGAAGGTGGATATAATGGATTTAGGGAACGGTTGCACGTCCAAGAGTGTTAAACCCTACACGACTCTTGTCAAACTCTTTCCGTTTCACAGTGACTCACCAATTTTCTCTGGATTGCTCACTCCCACGGAAAGTTCAAACTGATCTTCCTGTTCTTCCTCTTCCAGCTAGGTAGGAAGGAAGGAAGGAAGGAAAGATTACAGGGATGTCAGAAGCTTTTCTTGGGCCTTACTTAAGGTAGGTTGTGAAGCGGACGAAATCAGGAGCCAAGGCGGCTCAAATGAATACAGGTTTATGGCACGGTAACATTCTCAGCAAGAATCTCAACTACTAACAGTCAAAGCAGATAGGCGGGAGATAAGAATCAACAGAATTCAAGATGGGCTGGACTTAAATCTCGAGAGCACCAAAGGACTTGAGACTCCCTCCCTCCCTCGGGCACAGCCCGGTCATCTCCTACAGTACGACACACAACGTTAGAAAGACAGATAGGAAAGCAGGTGGAGACCCCATCAGAAACATCAGCTACAGTGGTGAAATGCAGCCGGTTCTATCTGACTCGGGGGGCGGGAGGCTCCGCCCGGACATCATCACATCCCATTTTTGACACACTGTGCATATGCAGAGGTGTCGCGTGCAAGCTCCCATTTGCAAACCGGTAGCGAAGGTAAGTGGATTTCACCCCTGCTCAGCTGTCTCCACTTTCCTCTCTCACTGCTCTTTGGGAAGCATCTTAGCTGCTGGCTTTTTTCTTTTTTTTAAAAAGCATTTGTAGTGCTTTTGTTTGTGTGTGTTACGTTCACGCTGCTTTTCCTAGCAATATCCTGAAAGGTAGGGAGATGAACAGGAGCTGTAAAGCATAAATAAATAATATTCACCTTTGCTCTGACCTGAGTTTACATTTCTTTCTTTCTTTCTTTTTTAATTTGATTTATATGCCGTCCTTCTCCGGAGACTCAGGGCAGCTTACAATGTGTTAAGCAATAATCTTCATACTTTTGTATATTTATACAAAGTCAGCTTATTGCCCCCAGAAACTGGGTCCTCAATTGACCTACCTTAGAAAGGATGGAAGACTGAGTTAACCTTGAGCCTGGTGAGATTCGAACTTACAGTAATTGCAGACAGCTGGTGTTAATCACAATGCTTTTAGTCTGCTGAGCCACTAGGCCCAAGCTTGAGGGGCAAAAGTCAACAACTGGAAAGGGTAGACAAGAGTTTGTTCTACGCACAAAACTTCAGGGTTTCTTTTAACAGTCGTGCTAGAACAGGGGTGTCGAACTCACGTCATAATGGTGGTGTCACATGACATATCGGGACTCCCCCTTCGCTAAACCGGGCGTGGCCAGCACGTGAAGCATCCGGCCCGTGAACCGGGAGTTTGACAGCTCTGTGCTACTGTGTTTCCCCAAAAATAAGACCCTCTCTTATATTTTTTGAACCCTGAAATAAGCGTTTGGCCTTATTTTCGGAGAGGTCTTATTATTTGGGGGCGCGTGGAGCAAGATGGGGGCCCTCTTGCCGTCTTACCTGATTTCCAGCTCTGTCTCCCTAACCGTAACCAGAGGAAATGGCGGGGACCGGCTGCGCATGTGTTTAAGTATTTTCGGGGAGGGCTTATTTTGGGGAGGGGGGTTATTTTCGAGGAAACATGGTAGAAGGTGGGAAAGATATGAAGGCCAAAACACTATTGAACAGCCAACGTACTCAACCTGCCAGAGAGCATCTTCCCCTTTCTCTAGGAATAAAAGGAAGGGTGACAACCACTCTAGCTTTATTATTTTAGGGAGAAATGGACTTTTCTTGCTAGACTGGGACTTCCCCAAGGACAGGGCTGGTGTGGAGAAGGTTCTTGGTGGCACCTCATCATTGTGCAACATGCTGGAAATGAAAGGAGATGGAGGTCTCCTTCCCTATTACACAGGACACAGCTGAATGTACAAATAGCTACACCGAATAATAATTGTTGTTGTTGTTCGTTGTGAAGTCGTGTCCGACCCATCATGACCCCATGGACAATGTTCCTCCAGGCCTTCCTGTCCTCTACCATCCTCTGAAGTCCATTTTAGCTCACGCCGACTGCTTCAGTGACTCCATCCAGCCCCCTCTTTCTCTGCCGTCCCCTTCTTCTTCTTTTGCCCTCAATCCTTCCCAGCATTAGGCTCTTCTCCAGAGAGTCCTTCCTTCTCATTAGGTGGCCAAAGTATTTGAGTTTCATCTTCAGGATCTGGCCTTCTAAAGAGCGGTCAGGGTTGATCTCCTCTAGGACTGACCGGTTGGATCGCCTTGCAGCCCAAGGGAATAATTAGCCAAATAATCCAACTGAATAATTAGCCAAACACAAAAGCACTTACCTCCTCATAGGTTCTGGACTGCTGGTTAGAAGAGGAATGGCTTGGTTTTTCTAGAGAGGGGACAGGACTGAAAACTGTTGTTGTTGTCTCCTTCCTTGGGTGGTTTTGGGTATTATCCAGGGACAATTCAACAGTGGCATCTGTAAAAGGACAAATTGATTTAAAAAAAAAAAAGCCATGGATGAAATTCCTTGACTGAGGATAGTCTGTAGAATTTCATCCCAGAGTAGGGAGTCACTTCCTGACTTCTGGTGAACATGGAAAGATATTCCTGGTAAGAATCACATCACTAAGTCGAATGATTTACTTGGTGCATTCTCTTTAGAAGTTGACAATCAAATCAAATCAAATCAAATCAAATCAAATCAAATCAAATCAAATCAAATCAAATCAAATCAAAATCCAAGAAGATATAACACAAAGCTACTTGTACTCGGCTACCACCTCCGTTACTTTATTGCCTTTGCCATCTTTTATCTTTATTTTTAAATTTATTTTATTGTAATGTCTCTGATTGTTGTTAGCCGCTCAGAGTCATCCCACTGAATGGTAGTGGAACAGTGGTTAGAGTGCAGTTCTGCAGGCTACTTCTGCTGATCGCCAGCTACCAGCAGTTTGGCAGATCGAATCTCACCAGGCTCAAGGTTGACTCAGCCTTCCATCCTTCCAAGGTGGGTAAAATGAGGACCCAGATTGTTGGGGGCAAGAGGCTGACTCTGTAAACCGCTTAGAGAGGGGCTGTAAAGCACTATGAAGCAGTATGTAAGTCTAAGTGCTATTGTTTCCTTCCTTCCTTCCTTCCTTCCTTCCTTCCTTCCTTCCTTCCTTCCTTCCTTCCTTCCTTCCTTTCCTTCCTTTCCTTCCTTCCTTCCTCCTTCTCTCCCTCCCTCCCTTCCTTCCTTCCTAGTGGTTAGAATGCAGTATTGCAGGCAAACTCTGCCCACAACCATGGGCTCAATCCTGATGGGCTCAAAGTTGACTCAGCCTTCCATTCTTCCAAGGTGGGTAAAATGAGGACCCAGATTGTTGGGGGCCAGAGGCTGACTCTGTAAACCGCTTAGAGAAGAGCTATAAAGCACTGTGAAGCGGTATATAAGTCTAAGCGCTACGGCTATTGTTAAATTGAGCAACACAAATTATCACCCTTTTTCCACCGTGACATACAAAACAACCCACCTGCAAATAAATCCGGATCGTCTTGTTCTTCCTGGATGCCATTTGTTTTTAAATCGTTTTCCAATGGCACTGGGGATTCCTTCCTGGGGAACTCTGGCTTGCTCTATTAGGGTAGAGAAGTGGCCATTATTCCAAACTGCAGAATTAAATGTGGTTATTAACATCAGTGGTGCAATCCAAATTTTTTTTTACTACCGGTTCTGTGGGTGTGGCTTGGTGGGCGTAGCAAGGGAAGGATACAGCAAAATCCCCATTCCCTCCCCACTCCTGGGAGAAAGATATTGCAAAATCCCCAATCCCACCCCACTCTGGGGCCAGCCACAGGTGGTATTTGCCGGTTCGCCGAACTGCTCAAAATTTCCGCTACCAGTTCTCCAGAACCTGCTGGATTCCACCCGATTAACACGTAGGCAGAAAGACCTAGCCAAAGAGTTTGGCAGTCCTGGCCTATAGAGGTAGTCCTCGATTTACAACAGTTCATTTAATGACCGATACAAGGCTACAACTGCACCGGGAAAAAAAAGTGACTTACGGCCATTTTTTCTCACTTACGACTATTAAAGCATTCCCCACGGTCACGAGATCAAAATTCGGACGCTTGGCAACTGACTCCTATTTATGACGGTTGCCATGTCTGGGGGGTCATGTGATCCCTTTTTGTGACCTTCCAACAAGCAAAGCCCAGATTCACTCAACAGCCGTGTTACTAATTGCAGCGATTCACTTAAAAACTATAGGAAGGTTATAAAATGGGGCAAAACTCACTTAACTCTCCCACTTAGAAATTTTGGGCTCAACCGTGGTCGTACGTGTGAGGACTACCTGTATTGTCCCAAGTTAGTGATATTCCAGGCTCAGGTGGCAGCTTCCCTAAGCTTCCCATTCCTGCCCTGTGCAAAGTCTTCCCATATTGAATCCATGTATAAATTATTATTCTTTTTAGGAATACAGTGGCTCAGTGGCTAAGACACTGTCGCTCGAAAGGTTGGCAGTTCAGCGGTTCGAATCCCTAGTGCCGCCTAACAGGGTGTAGAAAAGTAGAAAAATAGGGACCACCTTTGGTGGGAAGGGAACAGCGTTCCATGCGCCTTTGGCATTGAGTCATGCCGACCACATGACCATGGGGACACGCAGGCTCTTTGGCTTTCAAACGAAGATGAGCACTGCCCCCTAGAGTCGGGAACGACTAGCACCTATATGCGAGGGGAACCTTTATATTTTTTTCCTCAAACAGCCAGCAAGGCCTGGAAATGCCTACGTTGCTTTAGGGGTTAAATTAATAATGCCTTTTCCAAGGCCGCTTTGTCAAGCAAGCACATGGCTTATAAAGGCTCCCTGACTCTTACCCTCAACCCCCCCCCCACCCCACCCCCCACTTATCTGGAGACAGCCTTGACACTGTCTGCCTCGCTGAGCAAGGGCAGTTTTTGCCCAAAGACAATAGCTGTCTGAAGAGGGTGACGGTTCCAAGAGGCGCCAGAGACACAATCGTGGGTGTTATAAGTTAGGGCTTTGTGTGAGTAGAACAAGCCGGGTTTGAAACAAAGCCTGGTTTAGAAGTCACCCCGCTGCAGGTGACCCTTGAGGAAGTCCTTAGCCCTTGGAGCTGTGGGTCAAAGTAACTGGCCTGTTTTGTCCGAACCCATGAGAATCCGTACCCCCTTCTTCTTATATCCTGCATCTTTGGAATGGACATTTCTGCAAACACGAAAGCTTTACGGCATTTTCCCACAATGTAAGATGGAGCGGAGAGTCAAGCTATGGTATCAACCCTCGTTCTGAGACATCGTAGGAAGAGTTAGTCTGAGAGCACCCCGTTTCCCCAAAAATAAGACCCCCACCGGAAAATAAGGCCTAGCACGATTTTTCAGGCTGCTCGTAATATAAGCATCCTACCCCCCAAAATAAGCCCCCGTTAAGATCGTCAGCAAGACGGAGGCGTTTAGTACTGTATTTCCCCCCAATATAAGACCTAACTGGAAAATAAACCATAATGAGTCTTTTGGAGCAAAAATTAATATAAGGCTCGGTCTTATTTTGAGGGAAAACAAGGTATATCTTTTTCATTTAAAGCTTTTCCGGAGCTGCAACTCACTTCCTCAGATTTCCAGAGTGTTAAACTGAGCTGGGGCTCACGAAAGTTTCTACCTCTGAATAAAATTTGTTAGTCAGTAAAAGTGCTAGCAGCCTGCTCATTCTTTCTTAGCCTCAGCCCTTTGCAAAAACAGAGGTTTCATTGTGCTCGCCAATTCTGACTTTTGAAGTTTTTATCTGCTGCTCTGCCACCGAAGAAAGATTGATTTGTGTTCTTTTATGTTCTAGTTTTCCTAAATGATTGGCCTTCTATTTTTCCTCGTGCTTTTCCAGGAACTCTACATTCCATTATACGATTTCAAAAGGGTGAATTATTTTACTTCCAACGGTTTGTTTTCTGTGAGCCCCACTCCTCCCACCCACCCACGCTTTAGCATTTTCACGAAGAACCCAGAGCATGCTGACCACGATGAAACCCTAGTTTTGGTCACAATGGGAGGAGCTCCCCACATTTTAGATTTTTTTTCCTGCTGAAAAGTTGTGCAACTTCAGGCCGCTTTGTTGCTATGTTCACATGTGAATAACTCTTCCCTACCCACCGTCAGAAACTAAATGCCAAATTTTGGTTTCTTTTCCACAGAAGGTTTCACTCCATCTGTATTTTATTTTATTTTTTTGCAGTTATTGCATAAGTTGCCTACATTCAGCATTTCCCCTTGGAACAAGGGTGGGGCCCGGCCTCAAATCCCCTGACTTTTTTCTCCTATGCCGATCAATTAACTCTTTCTGGATTTTTGTAGTGCAAGAAATCCACTTTCCATATATTCTCCTTGCCTTGAAATTCATATCAGTTAATATTTGGGGGGGGGGGGGAAGCAGAGATGAGACATAACTGTTGCATCAAAACTGCATTTAAAGGGCCTTTGCATCCATTTGTCACACCGCAGGATTTACTGTCCAAAGAGAAAGAGGGGCCTGACCACAGAAACGTCACTTCCATTCAGATAATTTTCCAGCCATAAGGATATGTTTTATTAGTGCTGGCAGCTTAACGGCAGATGCTATTACACCATTTTCTAGACAGGGACGCCCTCCGTACAGTCACTCATGCTCTCATTATCTCTCAGTTGGATTACTGCAATGCCCTCTACATGGGGCTGCCCTTGGGGTGCACCCGGAGGCTCCAACTGGTCCAGAATGCGGCCGTGCGAGTACTTACGGGTGCATCCGGCTACTCCCATATAACACCACTATTGCGCGAGCTGCACTGGTTGCCAGTGGTCCTCCGGATCTGCTTCAAGATGCTGGTTCTCACCTATAAAGCCCTTCATGGCATGGGCCCAGGGTATTTGCAGGATCACCTCCTACCAGCCTCCCACCGCCCAGTGCGCTCACATAGGGCTGCCCTCCTCCGGGTCCCCTAGGCCAGACAGTGTTGGCTGGCGGTCCCCAGGATGAGGGCGTTCTCTGTGGTCACACTGACCCTCTGGAATGGGTTGCCCACCGGGCTCCAGACGGCCCCCAACCTCCGCACCTTCTGGGCTGACCTAAAGACATGGCTCTTCCAGCAACTTCACTGATCTGTCATGGATTTTAACTTGGAGATTTTAAATTGGCTTTTAATATTTAATTTTGTCTATTGTTGGGTTGTTTTACTGCTGTGAGCCGCCCCGAGTCCTACGGCAGAAGGGCGGCATATAAATCTGACAAATAAATAAATAAATTATAAGCATATAATTCCCAAGATTATAAAATTAACATCTTTACTGCTGGGAAATCTTCAGAATTACTAAAAGATTATTCCGAGGTTAAGATACCCATTAGCGTATTCCATAAGCAGTTTATACCTCTAAGATACAAATGCAGCTAAAAAGAATAAACAAACAGAATTTAAAAGCCAAGCACAACAAAATTCCAAGGCATTACCTTAGTTTGTTTTTGAAAAATGATAAGCTACCCAGCAGTTTATCAATTGTAAACACATGCTGTGTATTTGTGGCATAGATTTTAGATATTGAACTAAGATTAAGGACACCCAGGATAAATATTATCACCACCCCAAAAATCCCATTTATGACTGGCCTTTTCTCAGTCCAGCCTATCTTCCAGGGTTACTGCTGTGAGGATAAAATGGGAGGTAGGAAGGCTGGGTATGCCACCTTGAACCCCTGACGAAAAGGTGAGATACGAGTCTAACAAATAAATGGCTAAATGTTTGCACTACTTTAGAAGAAAACAACAGCATTTAGTTGGCCTCGACCGATTTAAAAAGTTTAAGCAGAATCCGACCCGGTAGCTACAGGGATGGGAGACCACTAAGGAATCCCGGGCCTGTAGATTAGACTTGGAAATCAATACGACGACTTCACTTTCCAGGATTTAAGTCTTTGTGAATGGAATTCGCTGGAAGGGCACCAGCTCAATTAAACAAGATCATAATTGGCAGCTCTACAAAGGGATTTGAAAGCAAGTTAAGGACCACCCATATTCTTCCAACTAAATCCTAAGATTAAAAAAGTCCTTTGCAAGAAAGCAAAACCAACCCAAGGCAAAGATGGGGTGCAGAGCCCGAGAGGGGAAAGAAGATGGGGGAAGAAACCTGGATTGTGGGGACAATAAACTGACTTTGTATAAAAAAGAACACCTCTTGGGGGGGTGGGGGGGTGGGCAAAAGCCCTACTAAGCAGATATATACAAAAATATGAAGGCTATTGCTTAACACATTGTAAGCCGCCCTGAGTCTCCGGAGAAGGGCGGCATATAAATCGAACCAATAAATAAATAAATACATAAATAAATAAGAAAACGTTTCCTGTTGTGAAACAGGCAAGAGTTTCAACCTTTAAAACCCGAACCGGGGTCCAGGCTTTCTTTTCTTTACAGACAAACCACTATTGCAACTTTTTTGCAAAACAAGCTTTAAAAAGGCAAACGGGCTTCCTAGGGCAGAGCATCAAGCGACTGCTCCTTAAGCAGCATGAGGTGGGGTGCCCTGCCCAGGTTGCACCCCCAGGGACAGACCCAGAGAGCCTGGACAGGGGATAAGGCTGGACTCCCACTCCCATCATCCTGAGCCAAGTCCCCCCCACCAAAAGGCTTTTGGTTGCAAAAAGCACCCCACTTCCCCTTCCCCTCCAAACACCCTCTTTCCATCCAGGCCAACAGACACCCCCAGAAACCTAGGAAGGGAAGCGGCTCCCCACCCCCACCCACAAAATAACCCCCCCCCCGCAAAAAAACTCCTCTGGGGCTTCCCAGGGTGCAAATCCCTGGTGGGGAGGGGAGGGGGGGTCCCTCCATGGGTGGGTGGGTAAACGACTTTCCTCCAAGCTTGGTTGCACTTGGAGGTTGGGGAAATCAAGATTATTATCTGCAAGGGAGGCTGGGGCTGCGAGGCGCCGGCCGGGGATGATGGGAGCTGTAGTCTTCCCATGCATGCATGCATATACACACACATGCACAGATACATCCCGGGAGAGCAGCCCAGCAGGGGAAACTTTCCGAGGGCTGCAGGAGGGAGCCGGGAGGGGCGGGGGGGCGGAAGGGGGCTCCCCCCTTTTGCAAGGTCCAGCGGGGCACGACCCCCCCTCCCTCCCCCCCCCGAAAAAAGGGGCTGGGCGGTAGCCTCCCCCCCCCCCCACACACAGGGGGCACTCACGGCGTTGCCGGTGAAAATATCTTCCCCTTCCGAGTCGCTGTCCGGTTGGGGGTCGCTGTGAGCCGCCTCCGCCTCCACCGGGAAGGGCGGGGGCAGCCGGTCCACCGGGGAGCCTGCGGACGCCATCTCGCCGCCGAGGCAGCCACTTCCGGCTCCCCTCTCGCAGCCCGGCCGGAAGCCGCAACAGGTGATTTATGGCGAAGGGGGCGGGGCCGAGCGCGGGGGGGGCGGGGCCGAGCGCGGGGCCGAGCGAACCGGACGCCCAATCCGGATTTGGTATCGGCACCCGCGGGGAGGAGCGAAGGGCGTGGCTTCCCCTGCCGCTGCCTTGTAAAAGAGCCGATGGTAATAGAGGCAGGGGGGGCAGTCCCCGACTTACGACCACAGTGGAGTCCGCGGCCCCCCCCCCAACATTTCTGTTGTTAAGCGTGACCTTTTGTTGCCCCCATTTTATGTCTTTTCTTGATACAGTTGTTAAGCGAAACACTGCAGTTGATAAGTTGTTGTTGTTATTATTATTATTATTAATTAGATTTTTGTACTGCCCTTCTCCGGAAGGACTCAGGGCAGTGCACAGCCATGCTAAAAGCAATATACCATACAAAATTTAAAAAACCAATTGAAAACAAATTAAACAAATTGGGCCCTGTCAATTAAAAACCCACAAATTTAAAATACCCCATCCAGATTCTTATTCAGCCAGGGCAGCTTGTTGAAATAGCAGGGGCTTAAGGACCCGGGGAAAGGTACGGAGATAGTAACCCCATTGTTAAGTGAATCTGGCTTCCCCATGGACTTTTGCTTGTCAGAAGGTCAACAACGTCAACAGTCGGAAGGGACCTTGGAGGTCATCTAGACCAACCCCCTGTCCAACCTGTACTAGGGATTCGAACCGCCGAACTGCCGACCTTTTTGATCGACAAGCTCAAGAGTCTTAGCCACTGAGCCACCTAGTCAGACTAGCCACCTAGTCAGGACGCAAAAGGGGCTCACGTGAAGCTCTAGATCATGGGTGTCAAACTTGTGGTATCACATTGTCGTCATATATTGCGACTTCCCTCCCCCTTCACTAAACCAGGGTGGGCGTGGCCAGCACGTGACGCATCTGACCCATGGGCCATGGGTTTGACACCCCTTGCCAAGGTTGGGAGACTCCAGGTCTAGATGGTATATAAAACGAGATCTTCCACTCATCTCCACCATAACTACCCTGTGAAGAAGACTGAATGGAGACATGTTCCATTTTGTGTGTGTGTGTGTGTGTGTGTGTGTGTGACAAGTATTCATGGAACATTACATATTCTCAAGAAAAGAGAGCTATTTCTCTAGAAAAACAAAAGTAACTGGAACTCGTCCAAAGACAAGTTTTGTGGTTTGAAGATGCACTGAGCAGAAGCAGAAACAAGCTAGAAATTCATCTAGTGGTGATTGTATCTCGCTTTTGAGAAGCAGGAAATGAGAGAAACCACATAGACTTGAGGAGAAAATCTGCCCCTTCATTATTCTGAGCAATATAAAGAGCGATATCCTACTTTTTGAAAAGTTGGGGATTGCCTCGAAGTAGTTTGGCAGGCTTTGGAGTAGTTTTGAATCTTAATTTTTTATAGATGCCAACGATATTTACAACTGGCTTTTCTACAAGCGCACCCTACTCAAGTCTTCAATAGTACAACCAGTATTTTGTTTAGCTTGATAATTCTAAGAATTATCTTAGAATTCCTCCTCCTCCTCCTCCATCTCTTAATAGTTTTCCATGTTTTCCAGTTCGCCATCACAGCTCTATACCATTCCAGACAAGTGGCTATCCAATCTCTTCTTAAAAGCCTCGAGTGCTGGAGCATTCATAATTTCTGAAGGCAAGCCATTCCACTGATCAATTGTTCTCACTGTTAGGAAATTTCTCCTTAGTTCTAGGTTAGTTCCCTCCTTGATGAGTTTTGCTTTCTACACATGGAATTTTAGATTTTCCTTATCATCTTCCATCTGCTTCACCCACCTTCTCTTTGGTCCGTCCCCTGGGCACACCACTTCCACTACTATAACCTGTACATCAAACAATATCCTGTCTTTCTCCATCTCTATCCAGACCATCTGGGCTTGTGTTTCATCCTCTGTTGTGAGTGGTTCCCTGCATCTCCGTCAGATAGCATCACTAAGAGGATGGTGCGGGGAATTCCCCAGTATACACTGTACGCCTCGTATTAGGAAAATATCGAGCTTGTTAGCTTGCTTGCTTTGAATCATGCCTACATCTTTTAAACTATATGACAAGTGGTGGAACATAGGGGCCCAGATTTGCATCTTGGTTTTCACTTAAATGTTTCATTTCCTTCACCTGTTTAATGATTTACAGACAGCATTGGCTTGGCTATTCCTGCCCTGGGCTTCTGCTTTTGAGAAGAGATTTGTGTTGCACTCCATTGCGCTTAAGAAGCTGGCTGAGAGGTATATTCTAGCCCAGAGGTCAGCAACCCGGGGATCTGGAGGCGCATGTGGCTTTTTCATCCCTCTGCTGCAGCTCCGTCACTCAAAATATGCATCACAACCGCCAATGTGCAACACCTGCGGGCACACTATTTATTTAGCTCTGACTCCCGGTAGGCCAACCATGGATAAATCCAAGAAAAGAAAAGTATCACAAGAAAACAGAACGTTTAATTCAACAACATATGCTAGTTTTGTGGCCACTCGGGAAATAGCCAGCCCCGGAAAGGGTTTTGTGGCTCCCGGTGTTTTCTTTTTTGTGGGAAATGGGCCCAAAATGAGTGTTTAAGGTTGCCGACCCCTGTTCTAGCCCAAACGGTTCAGAATAAGGAAATAGCCTTAAAGTGAGCAGAAGCCCAACTGGTAGAAGATTCTCTCATCTTTACTAGCAAACAGATTTGCCGTTTCAGCATCTTTTTGGTAAAACTCAGATTCAAGCAAGACCTGTTGACTTCTTAAAATAGTCTTGTGCACAGGTACATTTCTACACAGTGGACATTTACAATAGACTGTGCAATCTATGCCGATCTCTGTCCTTCCAGACTAGGAACAAAGTGCACATTTCTGCCCACGGTTGTTTGACCAGATTATTATCCAAAGACAAAATTAAGGCAGTGAAGTTGAAAGCACCCCAACATGCAGAAGAGAGAGAGAGCAAATGAGAAGTTGTGCTTTCTCTATTCCATGCAAACAGCTGCAACAGGAAACTGAAGGGCGCGGCTGTTGATCTAAATTGGCTCGACTTTTCCGCCAAGATTATAGAAGCCTCTGCAGTGATTCAGCTGAGCTGTTGCAACATCGGGCAAAACAGAAGGAAAAAAACCTAATTAGAATGTAACCAAGTCTTCCAAAAAATGAAACTAAAGAGCTACAGGAATGATTATGCCATTTCTGCATTAGGCTAGGCTAAGGGGAAAAGCTGCACTCATTAGGTTAATGTTTCTCAGACACTTTTAAGCTGCATGGACTTCCGATTTCCAGGATTCCCCCAGCCAGCCATGCTACATTTATATATAAATATAAATGAATGGGAGCTGAAGTCCCATGCATCTTAAAGTGGCCGAGATTGAGAAATACCGCATTAGGGACCCAAGGAATCCAAGATAAAAACATGGCTGAATTTGCAATTTCTTAAACCAGGGGTGAAATCCAGCAGGTTCTGACAAGTCCTGGAAAACCAGTGGCGGAAATTTTGAGCAGTTTCAAGAACTGGTAGTGGAAATTTTGAGTAATTCGGAGAACTGGCAAATACCACCTCTGGCTGGGCCCCAAGTGGGTTGGGAATGGAGATTTTGCAATATCCTTCCCCCAGGAGTGGGGAGGGAATGGGGATTTTGCAGTATCCTTCCCCTGCCATGCCCAAGCCACGCCCACCAAGCCATGCCCACAGAACTGGTAGTAAAAAAAATCTGGATTTCACCAGTGTCTTAAACTATATGATTTTAAGATTATTACACTTAAACAAATCTTCCAGCAGAGGTGGTCATTATTTTGGGGAACCAGGGTAGCCTTATCCAAATAGAATAAGAGTTGGAAGGGACCTTGGAGGTCTTCTAGCTTAGGCAGGAAACCCTACACCACTTCAGACAAATGGTTAATTGTTCTGTCCGGAAATTTCTCCTTAGTTCTAAGTTGCTTCTCTCCTTGATTAGTTTCCACCCGTTGCTTCTTGTCCTGCCCTCAGGTGCTTTGGAGAATAGCTTGACTCCCTCTTCTTTGTGGCAACCCCTGAGATATTGGAAGACTGCTATCATGTCTCCCCTAGACCTTCTTTTCATCAGACTAGACATACCCAGTTCCAGCAACCATTCTTTGTGTTCTGTCCATCCTCCCGACAGTTCTAAACTTTTTGAATTTACTGCTCTAGCATAGTCTGTTCTGTATGATCTAGCTGGAGGGCCTGTGTGCACAACTACAGAGTATCTGACCTCTGCATATTGACTTTGGGTTTTGCTGAATACCGAATACCAGGCATTAACTCCAAAGAATTTGCAATGACCTTTGAAATCCTGAAGGCCATCAGGCAAAAATAGTTTGGAGTGCAATTTCTCTTGGATCTTAAAAGAATCAGAACGAAGCTTTTCTGGATTTCTCAAATGTTGGTTGGGTTCAGCCGATGAGAAGAAGCAAAGGGATCTGCAGGATATGATTAAACAAGTCAATACGGCAGCTAGATAGTGTGATTGAATCTGTAGGTTTTATGCGCATTCACGCATAGAAAATGCACAGAGTTCAATTGTACCGTCATGGACACCAATTTGTCTTTTTTTGACCATATACCTTGCAGACTCTCCTGGGGAGAAGACAATGTCTGCTACTGGTTGTATCTGTAGGAAAAGGAATGGCAGAACCTGGGGGTGGAGTGAAAAGAGGAATCAGCCTAGAATCCCTACATTGCCATAAGTGAACTAAGTCCCTTGAGTGCTATTGAGCTTTATTGAACTTTAACCAGATGCTGTCCATTAATTGAGAAGATTCCTGTAAATAGGCATGGGTAGCAATAAGGCAGTTTAATTGAACTTTCACATGTCTGGGCATTTATATCTCGGAGGACCTCTCGTGGACTATGAATGCTAACATGCTTGCGAAGAAGGCACAAAAGAGGCTGTACTTTCCGAGAAAGCTCAGGAAGATAAATCTATCTCAGCATCTACTTCTGTCCTACTATCGCAGCACCATTGAGAGTGTCCTGACATACACTATTCTTGCATGGTATTGGAGCAGCTCTGTAGTGTACAAAAAAGCTCTACAGAGAATCATTAAAACTGCCCAGAATATCATCAGGCTCCTGGATGACATCTTCGAACCTCACTGTTTGAGGAAGTTGCATAACATTCTCAGAGACTCTTCCCATCCTGCTTACAATCTTTTTGGACTGTTGCCTTCTGGCAGAAGATACAGAACAGAAACTCGGACCACGCATCTTCTGAATAGTTTTTATCCCAGAGCTATAATTGCACTCAACAATGAACTAAAGGGCCACCATCCGTGAGCTGTTGGACAGCATTACTTGGTCTGTTGTGTGGATGTTTGGGTGGTTTAGGGGTTGGGAATTTGTGGTGGATGGGAGTGTGTTTGGGGATTGTTGTGTGTGTTGGGCTCGGTCTCTGGGTGTTATGTGAATTTCGTTGTATGGGTATACTGCGTATATACGTACAATGAAAATAAACTTTATATATGTTGACCTGGTCTTCAATGCCTGGCAATATCTCTCTTTTGGAATTTTGAAAGCTGAAGTATCTACCCTTTCTGGAGACAAGAGGAATATTCAAACTATCTTGGACAAGATCAAACCTGCTTATCCAACCACAATCTCCCTTCTCCTCCCATGTCAGGATGCCAGACAGGTTTTGCGTTGCTTTTAATATATTTTAAGTGCTGTACATACAGAAGACAATAAAAGAAACAAAGTTTTCTCCCCATCAGAAGTCTCAAATGCTCACTTGTACGGGCCCTGGTCTGCTTACACAAGGCTAAGCATGTTGGGCATGTTGGTGTGGCGTGCTCTCTAGTGCCAGCACTAGATATTTACAATTGGCAGAGAGTATTACCAAAAAAAAAAAAAAAACCAAAAACCCCCAAACCCAAACCAAACCGCCTCCCCCCCCCCCAAAAAAACAAAACAAAATCTTGTTAAATTAAGGATCCAGTTCTGGAACATTTTCTATACATCGCTAATAGCATCTGGCTGCTTGAGTCACTGGCCTAAATCCTCATGGACAGAACCAGCAAAAGTTCCAGATTTTGTAGCTGCACGTGAAGGCCATCTCCTGTAAAACAAAGGCAAATCCTGAGATTCCACCACTGTTTCTGCAACTACGTAGTCTGTCTCTTAGCCGCTTTCTCGGTGCATTATTGGCAAAAATGAGGGTTTACCGAGCTCAGCTCCCGAGTTACAGCAGTTTATTTCATAATTATCCTTGCCTAGAAATATTGTCCGAGATGTTTCACGGGGAAACGGCTTCTGTGTGGTTCCTAGAAAACTACGGTTGCATGAGTCACTTAAGAATCAAACAAGGAAGAATTGGGGAGTTTTTTTTTTAAAGGCTGGCAACTGACCAACTTCTGGTCAGTCAACATTACACCCTTTCTAGCAATGGAGAAGTGAGCTCTAACAGATGGCTTAAAAAGAAACTCCCAAACAAGTATCATATTCCTACTGCTTGTTTTGGCAGGACTCTTATCAGAACTACATGACCTGAAATCCTGTTTTTTTGGTAATTAAACATTTCCTTCCTTGGCTGGGCAGGAGGACACCTGGAGTTATCTCAAACAAAACAGGTTTAAATCTAATCCCATACTGATGGCTTCTTTTCTTTTCTTTTCTTGGTGTCTTTGAGTTGGTGTTCATTCCTTATGTCTGCCTGGACAAGTTCCTGTAGTTTGCTTGGAATGGTTTGCCATTCCCTCCTTCCAAGATCACCCAGCTATGTGCCTAGGATGGAACTAGAACTTCAAAGGGGTAAAATGCTCCCGATTCAGACCGGATCGCTCGATCCAGTAGCGATGGCAACAGGTGGTTCAGAGAACCAGTAGCAAAAATCCCTGCCCTCCCCCATGCCCAGCTGAGCCGCGCGATCAACAGAGGCTTTTTTTTTTTTTTACTTTTAAAAGCATTTTTTTCTAAAACCTCTTCAGACCTGTGGGCCTCCAGATGTTATTGAACTACGGTATCATGCCTAGTAAAATCCTTCACTATTGGCCGTACTTGCTAAGAATGCTGGGAGTTGTAGTTCAGCAAGATCTGGAGGTTACATGGTCGATCAAAGACCAAAGAGAGCTGAAAGGAGCCATGCGATTACCAGAGAAGTCTCTCTCATCTTGTCAAGTGGCTGGGCTGTAAAGTCCCTACAGCTTTCATCTACCGCTGCCCTGGCGTGTGTGAGCTCAGTTTTCACTAGTAGAGCGCGAGGAGGCCGGGGTATCTGAAAACGGAGCTTGGGAGGGGCGTGCGCGAGCTCTGTTTTCACTAGCAGAGTGCAAGAGGCTGTGGTAGCTGAAAACGGAAAACAGCTTTCATCTACCACTGTCCTGCCATACATGTTGAGCCCTTACAGATATACGTGCCTTTATATATCACACTCCTTTAACCATGGATAATCCTCAGTCCATCTGAACATCCAACCGGTTCACAGTGTCTTTGTCCACATAGCGACAGAAGAGGAAGAGAAGGTTGCTGGGAAGGTGAAGCGGTTCCACCATGGCAGTTTTGGGAATCTGAGAGAGCTCCCTTGCAACAAGTAGTACCAAGTCCACCCTGCGAAGAATGACACAGAGCAACCATAGGCAACCCAGCATTGATTAAACCCACCAAACCAGGATCATTCTGCTCACCAGATGGTTCCTCACCATTTTTCCAAGTCTTTGCTATCAGGCTTTGGGGATGTATCCGAAGAGAGGCATCTCTCACCATGGCTTAAGAGCAGGTACAGCAGTGAGATGGCAAACTTGGGGAAGGAGGGTGGAAGATTAGAAACCCACTAAGAAAACACTTGGATTCAACTTAGCCACTATCAAGATGGGAAAAGTTTGAATTACTGTATTTTCCTGCGTATAAGACTACGTTATAACACACAAAAATCTTCTCAAACGTCGGGGGTCGTCTTATACGCCGGGTCTCATTCTCCTGTAACCAGGCAGACCAGCCCATAAGGCTCTGACGAGCCTTATATGGCTCTGAGGAGGTCATCTTATACGCCCAGTCGTCTTATACGCTGGAAAATACGGTACATACAACCTAGATCAGGGGTGTCAAACTCAAGGCCCGAGGGCCACTTCTGGCCTACCGGGTGCTTAGATCTGGCCTGCAGGGCTGCCCTGGAAACAGAGAAGGAAAGGCCCTCGGTGCCTCTTTCAGCGAAAATAGAGCTCGAGACAGTGGTGAAATGCAAGATATTTTGCTACAGGTCCTGTGGGCGTGGCTTGGTGGGTGTGGCTTGGTGGGAAAGTCATGTGACTGGGTGGGCATGGCCAACTTTTTTTTTTTTTTTTACTTTTTAAAGCATTTTTTTTTTACTACCGGTTCGCCCGAACCGGAGCGAATTGGTAGCATTTCACCCCTGGCTCGGGACGGCCACACGCGGCCCTAGCTCTGTTTTCAGCTGCGACGACCTGCTCCAGCACTCTGCCAGTGAAAACAGAGAGGGGCGTGCGCGAGCTTTTCACTGGCAGAGTGTGAGGAGGCCACGGGAGCCGAAAACGGAGCTCGGGAGGGGTGTG